>CM076569.1:906387259-907062925 GCA_034641835.2 Pinus albicaulis | reverse complement strand
CGGGTTTAGTATTATCCCCTTGGTTTCATAATCCATTGGGGTTTTAGTATTAATCCCTTGGGTTTATAATATCAATCATGGTCAATCATGGTCAATCGTAGCCAGTCATGGTCAACCATGGTTGAATATCACATTATGAAAAAAATTGTCTGCATACGAAATTCATGGATAATCATGGAAAATCATGGTCAACCATGGTCGAATGTCACATTGTTACAAATATTGTCTCGATATGAAAATAAAAAATGGTATCAAATGCCGCATTGTGACTAAATTGTCTCTTTATGAAAATCAACTAGGGTTTCCATCACCAAACGTCACATTGTCACAAATATTGTCTCGATATGAAAATCAACCATGGTCTAATATCATATTGTGACAAATATTGTCTTGATATGTAAATCAACCAAGGTCTAACGTCGCATTTTCACAAAGATTGTCTCGATATGAAAGTCAACCTTGGTTAACCATGGTGTAATGTCGCATTGTGGCAAAGATTCTATTGATATGTAAATCAAGCATGGTCCTCCATGGCCTAATGTCATATTGTGATCAGAATTGTCTCAATATTAAAATCAACCATGATCAACCATGTGTTTATAATATTTATCTTAGGTTTTATATGCCTTGGGGTTTTAATATTTGTCCCTTGGGTTCAATATTATTCCCTTTGGTTCATAATCCCTTTAGTATTAATCCCTTGGGTTTATTATTCAATTAGGTTTATAATATTGATCCCTTGGGTTTATTATTTCATTGGCTTTATAATATCAATCATGGTTAATTATGGTCAATCATAGCCAACCACGGTCAACCATGATCATATGTTGCATTGTGAAAAAAAATTGATAATCATGAACAATCATATGAAAACACTATGAAAATCATGGACAATCATGGTAAATCATGGTCAAACATCACATTGTGAAAAATATTGTCTCGATAATACCGTCAACCATGAGTGGAAGCGGGGTCCAAAATTCGCATTATGACAAATATTGTCTCAATATGTAAAGCAACCATAATTGACCATGGTCCAACGTCACATTTTGATAACGATTGTGTCTAAATGAAACAAACCATTTTCAAGCATGTTTATTTTAGCACATAATATTTATCATAGGGTTTATATACCTTGGGTTTATAATATTTTGTCCCTTGGCTTAATATTATTACCTTTGGTTATAATCCCTTGGGGTTTTTAGTAATCCTTGGGTTTATAATATCAATCCCTTGGGTTTATTGATCTAAGGGTTTATATTCCTAGGGTTTAATTTTATTCTCTTATATTTATAGTCCTTTATGTTTTTAGTATTGGTCCCTAAGGTTTATTATTCCCTTCCGTTTATAATATCAACCATGGTCAACTAGGGTCAACCAAGGTCAACCATGGTTAACAATTGTCTACCATGTTTTAATATTAATCCCTATGGTTTATTGATCTAAGGGTTAATATTACTATCGTTTAGTTTTATTCCCTTAGGCTTATAGTCCTTTGGGTTTTTAGTATTGATCCCTAGGGTTTTTTATTACCTTCAGTTTATAATATCAACCATGGTCAACTATGGTCAAACATGGTCAACCATGGTAAAAAATTGTCTACCATGTTTTAATACTAATCCCGTTGTCTAAAAATGAAAATAAACCATGGTCAACCATGTTTATTTTATGATTTGTAATAATTTTCTTACGGTTTATATACCTTGGGTTTATAATATTAATCCCTAGGGTTTAATATCCCTGGGGTTAACAATTCCTTGCGTTTTTAGTATTATTCCCTTCGATTTAATATCCCTTGGGTCAATATCATTGATTTTGGTTCATAATCCCTTAAGGGTTTAGTATTAAACCCTTGATCCGGGTAAAATTTTGATACCCTTAACCAAGACCTTATTGCTTCGGCTGATGTGTTAGAATTACATTTAATTAAAAGTGTTAATGAACATAAATGAACAACTACATGTTGTAAAGAAGAGGAACATAACAAGCATGAACAACATAAGATATTGATAACGGAGTTCGTCCAGGAGGGACTACATCTCCGGGCCTCGTTGTCAAGATGGCGTAGGCCGTTACATTAAGTTTTGTTAGGAGTGAAGATGTACATGGATGGTGGTTTATCTATCGTACAATAAAAATTCCCTCATGTAGGAGTGGCTGGATCTTTCCACGAGATGTTCCACTTCCAAAACTCTCATTCATAAAAAGACTCCTATCAGTATGACAATAACTCACACATAATGACTAAGAGTATCCCACCAACATGGAAAACAAAGGGATCTCAAACAACATACATGTGACAATGAGTATCCCGCTAACATGGCATCAAAGGGATCTCAACATAATACAAATCCATGACAGGAATTACATCTCACATGAAGAACAAAAAAAGATGACACATCAAACATCAGCAGGGATTTGTACAACACAATGCATCTCAAAGACAAAGAGACAAAGAAGTATATGAAATCAAATCATCATATACCTCATGCTGAAGATGACTGAGGAATGAATTGTTCTTCTACTGGATTCGAAATCACCATCACAATCGTGGCGTCAAAAGTTATGAAATCCACTGCTCACTCGCTGAATATTGACACATGGAACTCCACTTTGAAAAGTGGCTAAAAAATATAAATCTCAAATGGAAAATATGAGCACGCCATCAGTTTCATGGCATCGAATAGTGCAAAATCGACATAAATTTTGTCCCATTTGGGCACTGTCAAAATTTCGCCCTTGTGAAAGTTGGGCTCAATCAAGGTTCTGCCTACTACTTTTCTGGGCTCATTGTTCAACTACCTCGATCTACGTCCATCAAAGTACCTACAATAAAATAATAATAAACATCAAAATCTGTGCTCCTCTTTGACTTCTGTGTTCGCACCTGGATTGGCCTGGGCGCACTGGTGAAAATGAGGTTTTTATATATTTTTTCGCGGGCGAAGTTTCCAAAAGCCACTGTTAGGCGCGTTGGTAAAATCCCAAAATTGGTGGGGAGGGGGTTGGGTGGTCAAACCCCACCCCTCCGAAACTACGCATTTTTTTAAAGAAACTCCACATTTAGTTTTTTTTTAAACCCAATTTTTGTTTTAAACCAACGTACATATTAAAATGGGCGCATTTTTTTGTTTTGGAGGGGGGTCAGGTGCGCAGGGGCAGACCACCCCTCATCTCTGTCGGTGGCATTACATATGTTTAAATATGGAAGAGGGTTGGCTGTCATGTGTTATATATAACACATATATGTTGTATAGAGGGTTATTGCATGGGTGAGGCCGACCGCGGGTTCAACTCCCGCTAGCCTAATAATGTGTATTGGGCATGGGTTATAATGGTTGGGCAGTTGGGTCTTGGTTGCCAACCCACTGTATATTTTAAAATGGTTATGATTCTTGGGTTCGACGGGGGTGGCAGGGGTCACGACCCCCACCCCCTTTTTTTTAATATTTTTTTTGTTTTTGTTTTTATAACAAAATTATGCATTTTTAAAATTTTTTAAAATAGGCCGAAGGAGAAAAATTAAGTTTCCCACAAATTTTCCCAGAACTCGGCTGGAGCTAGCTAGAATCCGGTGCTGTATTTCAGCGAAATTGTGCCTTCTTTAAGTCTACTCAGTAACCAAGTCAATGCAAAACTTTGACTGCTCCTAACTTCTCCATACAGACTCGAAATTTAGTGTCATCTGCACTGTTGGAATCAGAAAGACGAGATCTACACCCTGGTCCTAGTTCAAGAGAAATCTGAACACTTTGATTTTTGAGCCCTCTTTGTCATGTATGTGTCCCTAGAGCCACTTGGATCAATCCTCCCCATTCAGGAGCTTTTGGTCCTCCAAAAGCATCAACAAGAATCTACAATTTTTGTGTACTATGTCTGCACCACAAGCAGCCTGAAAAAGGTCACCCATACATCTCCTTCACCTTTTTCCTTCAGAGCCTTTAGCGATGAACCGACACCTACATCCCTTGCAAACTTGTAGTATAATCTCCTACAAATTACATGTTCAAATTGACCAACTATGACCCAAAACATTTCCATACTTTCCACGAGTTTATAACATGTACTCGGTGGTCAAGATTACATCAAAATGAAAATCACACCCCAACTATCATTACAAGACAGGACAACATTGTCACATATCGAAGTGATGGAAAAAACCTCGTCACTTTTACATGAAAAAAATGCATCACACGACTCATAAAACAAGGTCAAAATATCATTTTTTCTTAAACAGGTGATGGAAAAAAAACATCATCACTTTTACAGTTAAAAATGCAACATATGATTTACAGACACGACCATGACAAGCTAACATATCAAGAAAAAAAATCTATAAAAACCCCTCTTTAGCAAAGTGAATGGGCCATTCCCTTGTGGAGAATTCGCTTGTCGATCATCTCTTTCGATCGGTTTCTAAATGGGCATTTTGCCTTTGTGGTGATGCTCTGGATGGAGTCTCTAGCATGTGGCTCTTTGATGGCCAGTGACTTCGCTTGCAATGGGTTCAAAAGGTATTTTTTCTCCAAAACTGCTTAATCGATTTCTTTCCCTGCATTGGAGAAGGCTTTCCATGTGTCATCCTCCTTTTTGCTGCCATACTTTTCGAAAACATAGAAAACACATGGTTATGTAAACCGCAAAAATGGCATGTTTTGTGATGCCATGATTTACGACCATGGTTATCAACATTCTTATAGTCAAAATTTGCTCTGGAATAATGAGACTTATTATACCTTCTCTGGCGATCTCTGGTGTGATCATGGTGATGGGAACTCACCTCAGCTCTTTCACTACAACATGCATTTCCATGGAACGATGGCAAACTGTCCCCATCATTCCTCTTCCCTGGAGAGTTCATCAATGTATGTTTGTCGTTGATGTCCTTGGAACATCCTTCTTTAGTGTGCCCAAAAATTGCATAGCGAGGGCTTTGCACAACCTATAATGGTTGGGTTATTCGTTGACCAAGAACTCCAAGTCCTCCTCCTTTGTACCCCATCTTGGTGAGGAGTCTCATGCTGATTCCTGAAATGGGTATCTCCATACTTCCAATAGAAATGATATCAGAAAAATATGAAACTGAAGAGGAATCAACACCGTTTACCTCAGCTGTCGATTTTGACATAGGTGAAGAAGGCTTCTCTAATCCTTTGTTGTGCTTCACTTCCTTCAAGGACTCTATCACGGCTTGTAGCTGAAGTTGCATTAATTATTGCTTCTCCTCCTTCTCTTCCTGTAGGAGTTCCTTTAATGCATCATGATCTGCTTGAATAATTTCGTTGTTGTTCTTCAATTCTTCCCACTCCTCTTTCGGTGGCTTGCAATTGAAGCTACAATCGATGTTTGTCCTCATTCTCTTCCTGGAGGAGTGTCTTCAATTCAACGTTCTTTGTGGCTTGTTTTTCATAAGCCTCGTACAACATGTCTGTTTTCTCAGACACCCTGAACATGGTCTTGTACATGTCCTTGGCATTCTCCATGGCTCAACTCAACGAGCGTTCAACAGTTCATGCCTGCAATCCAATCAGTAAGAAAACCTGCTATGATACCACTTGATTGAGGGTAAATTTTTGATACCCTTGACCAAGACCTTTTTACTTCGGCTAATGTGTTAGAATTGCATTTAATTAAAAGCGTTAATGAACATAAATGAACAAATAAAATATGTAAAGAAGAGGAGCATAACAAGCATGAGCAACATAAGAGATTGAAAACAGAGTTCGTCCAGGAGGGACTACATCTCCTGGCCTTGCTGTCAAGATGGTGTAGGCCGTTGCATTAAGTGCTGTAAGGAGTGAAGATGTACATGGATGGTGTTTTATCTGTCGTACAAGAAAAATTCCCTCACGCAGGAGTGGCTGGATCTATCCACGAGATGTTCCACTTCTAGAAATCTCATTCATAAAAAGACTCTTGTTAGTATGAAAATAACTCACACATAATGACTAAGAGTATCCCACCAACATGGAAAACAAAGGGATCTCAAACAACATAAATGTGACAATGAGTATCTCGCCAACATGGCATCAAAGGGATATCAACATAATAGAAATCCATGACATAAATTACATCTCACATCAAGAACAAAGCAAGATCTCACATCAAACATCAGTAGGGATTTTTACAACATAATGCATCTCAGAGACAAAGAGAAGAAGAAGTACATAAAATCAACTCATCATATACCTCACACTGAAGATGATTGAAGAATGAGATGCTCTGCTTTTGGATATGAAATCACCATCACTATCATGGCGTCGAAAGGTGTGAAATCGACTTCTCACTCACTGAATGATAACACCTGCAACTCCACTTTGAAAAGTGGTTGAAAAATATAAAGCTCAGATGGAAAATTTGAGTGTGCCATCATATTCATGGTGTCGAATAGTGCAAGATCGACATAAATTTTGTCCCATTTGGACACTGTCAAAATTTCACCCTACTGAAAGTTGGGCTCAATCAGCGTTCTACCTGCCTCTTTTCTAGGCTCATGGTTCCACTGCCTCGATCTGTGTTCAACAAAGTACCTGCAATAAAATAATAATAAACATCGAAATATGTTCTCCTCCTCCGCTTTCGTGTTCGCAGTTGGCTTGGCCTGGGCGCACTGGTGAAAATGAGGTTTTTATATATTTTTTCATGGGCAGAATTTCCAAAAGCCACCGTTGGGCACATTAGTAAAATCAAAAAATTGGTGGAGAGGGGGTCGTGTGGTCAAACCCCGCCCAACCCTCACAAACTATTAATTTTTTTTTAACAAACTTCATGTTTAGTTTTTAAAAAACTTGATTTTTGTTTTAAACCAATGTACATACTAAAATGGGTGTGTTTTTTTTGTTTTGGAGGGTGGTCGGGTCTGCATTGGGTGGCTCCCCCCTCATCTCCATCGGCGGCATTACATATGTTTGAATACGATGGAGGGTTGGTTTTCATGTGTTATATATAGCCCATATATGTTGTATGGAGGGCTGCCACATGGGCAGGGCCAGTGGGGCTAGCCACGGGTTCAACTCCTGCTAGCCTTATAATATGTGCTTCTCATGGGTTATAATGGTTGGGTGGTGGAGTCATGGCCATCGACCCATCGTATATTTTAAAATGGTTATGATTTCTGGGTCTGATGTGGGTTGCGAGGGTCACGGCCCCCACCTCGTTTTTTTAATATTTTTTTTTTGTTTTTATAACAAAATTATGCATTTTTAAAATTCTGGAACATAAGCCGAAGGAGACAAATTAAGTGTCCCACAAATTCGCTTGGAACTCGGCCGGAGCTGGCCAGAATCCTGTGCCAGATTTCAGCAAAATTGCGCCCTATTTAAGCCTCCCTAGTCACCAAGTCAACCCAAAACTTTGACCGCTCCTAACTTCTCCATACGAACTCGAAATTGAGTGTTGTATGGGCTGTTGGAATCAGAAAGATGAGATCTAAGCTCTAGTCCTAGTTCGAGAGAAATCCGAACACTTTGATTTTTTAGCCCTCTTTGTCTTGTATGTGTCCCTAGAGCCACCTCGATTAACCCTAGGAATATGAACCATTACATTAGTAAACCAAAGGGATTGATATTATAAACCCAAGGGTTAATACTAAAACCAAAAGGTATTATAAACCCAATGGACTAATATTATAAATCCAAGGTATATAAACCCTTGGTTGACCATGATTTTTATTGAACCTAAGGGATTAATATTATAAACCTATGAATAATATTATATACTAGGAATATGAACACTTTTATTAATATACCCAAGGGATTGATATTATAAACCTAAGGGAATAATAAACACAAGGGATTAATATTATAGACTGAAGGGAAGATAAACCTTAGGGTTTTTAGTGATAATCTCTTGGGTTTACTATCCTTTTAATATTATTGCCTTGAGTTTATAATCCCTTGGGGTTTTATTATTAAACTATTGGGTTTATTATTCTCTTGGGTTTATAATATCAATTCCTAGAGTTTATCAATCTAAGAGTTCATATTTATATTACATAATTTCAAATTAAATAATAATAAATAATTATTATTATTATAAATAAATAATTATTATTAATTATAACGATAATAATAAGATTTTTATTGCAATAGTGTTTTTTTGGTAGATAGAAATGGTAGATGCAAATGGTATGTTTATCAATGGTAGATACAAATGAAGCCTTCAGCTTATATAACCACATTAATACTTTTAATGTGGTTGTGCTAGTTAAATTGTGATTTCTTATTATTTAAAATAAATTTTAAATGCATAAATTAATTCAAAAGTTTGGAAAACCCTTTACGTGCTTAATGTTTACAAATTAAACAATTTAAATTTATGAAGTTTGAAAATATGTACAGATTTGATACAAAATTGAAAAGAAAAGAATATTTAGAAAGGTTCCCTTTCTTCTATTACATAAGCTAAGAATTTATTTAAAAATTTAAAAATACTTTTAATATAATAAAAATATATTAAATTTTTTATTTAATATTAGTTATGCCAATAAGGATGTTTATTTAGAATAGGGTTTATAGGATATTAATTTAATTATTAATAATTATTAAGTGGATGTTAGAATTAACTTTCACATAATATTTTAGCATATTCTTTATAGTATACAGAAATAAAATATTGAAACATATTTTCAAAGTAGTTATGTTTTCTCGTCCTTTTAATTAATTCATTAATTAAAAAGAATGTCATACAAACACATGTCATATGAAATAAGTTATGACTTTTTTGGTATGTGGTATTGATAAACCATTGTATTGTTACAAAGACTATTTACAAATTAGGAATCTTCATGATAAAGTGAATCTTGTTATATATATATATATATATATATATATATATATATATATATATCCTTCTCACCAAACTAATTAGAGCTTAACCTTCGAGGGAGTCGAGGTTAGTTCAATTACACGACTATCTATTGCTAAACAACCTTGCCATTGGGAAGTCATGAGGACAATTCTTATCAACTCTCTTAGAGGTTAGCCTCTACATAATAATAATAATAATAATAATAATAATAAATAAATAAAAATTATAATTTAGTTAATTCTTACAATTCTCTTAATTTTAGTAACTTGATAAAATAAAAAATTTCCCAATTTTTTAAGGGTGGTTCATGGACACTGGGTGGCTACTACATCCATGGGAAAATTTAAGTAGATCAACCCAAAGGGATCTACCTATTGACACAACAAGCAGGATCTAGCCCCAAGGGAGTAAAGGAGATTTGACCCCGTGACCTCCCAACTGGCGAAGTACTTAGCTACGGGAATTCAACCAACTAGATATACATTGGGGATGACTTGATAAAATAATTATTTTGATATTTATGATGAATTGATGTTTTCTGATATTTATCAACCATTAAATTTTAATAACTACCAAACTTAATATTATTTTTTATATTCATTAAAATATAAAATCTTAAAAACTATTTTCATATAAAAACATTAAATATTTCAATTTATATGATTAAAAATTCAATAAACAATAATAGTACTCATTTATGTGTGACAAAAAAATATTTAAACTAATTAAAAAGTTAATTTTATTACATTATATGATTAACATTTATCAATATTAGATAAATTATTAAAATTATTCAGTTTCATATTATATATATATATATGATAAGAGCTAAAATCTTAGCTAAAAAATCAAAGTCCTCTGATTGGCTCGGAACCTGAATGACTACGTAGTGTTTTCCGTTTTGAATCTGGCACACTTTGTTTCATGAAGAATGGTCTTTGTATGCTCGTGGAAATGAGTTCTATTCTCTTGGCTAAGCAAGAATTTTTTTTAAAAAAAATGGCAGTCAGATGCCCTGTCATCAGTCCATACTACTAACATGGCATGTTGATTCTGCAAGGTCATTTTTTTGGCATTTTATTTGGCAAATGGTAAGATTCCAACTAGCAACATGGCACTAGTCGAAATTCTATGTGATGTGGTGAAATTTCATTGGTTAATTTTCGAGCCAATTGGGTGAGGACACGTGGTGCAGCCTGGGGCAGCCACGCACTGCCAGTGTTGAAAGGTGGTGTAAAAGTTTTGGGTAAGTCGAGGTGGAGGCATTGGGGTTCGAACCCATGACCTCCCACTACAGAGTGCTTCACATTACTATTATGCCTACCCGTTGGTTCTTAACTGTATGGCACTCCATTTATATTTAAATTTGACATTGTAATATGGTGGGGTAAGGTGGGGGCCAGCCCCTAGTCTATAAGACTAAAATGTATAACCGTCGATGGATCAAACGAATAAGCACGAAGGTTTAAATCATCAAACCATACTTAATTAATATTAACCTTGCTTAAAATGTGCGTAATCGAGTTTAATTGTGGATTAGTTTAGAGCATGAGTTTTGTGCTAAACAACACTTAATTAGCACTAAACTACCACTTAACCTTAATGGCACATTAACTTGTTCGCCTGCCAATTTCGGTGGAATTTTTCCAGTTTAACTCCAGCTAAGTGTAGTTTGCCAAATTTAGTGGAGTTTTTCTAGGTGAAACTGGCAGAAGTCATACCTAAGGAATTTTTAGACCGAATTAGTCTCAGAAAGAGGCTAGAATACCATTTTTTGGTCTTCTGGACTCATTGGTGTAGGTTTTAGAAGAAATAGAGCACTTATAGATGGGATTTTTCTAGCTTGAAGTTTAAGGATGCCTAAGGCCACTAGAGGGTTATGCCATATCTGCTTCACCTAGAGATCAATTGAAGAGGAAGAAGAGGCTAGATATCCATTCTTGGCCATTATGGACTCAAGGGTGCAGGTTTAAAAAGTAATGGAGCACTTATAGACAGATTTTTCCAGCTTGATATTTAATGATGCTCAGGGCCACCAGAGGGTTAGGTCATATCTGCTTCACCTAGAGACAAATTGAAGAGAAAGAAGAGGCTATATATCCATTCTTAGCCATTCTAAGTTCAATGGAATAGGTTTCAGAACCATTTGAGCACTTTTGGATGGGTTTCTAGGAAAGTGAAGCCTATGGGTGTTATGGACAACCAGCGTGTTGAACCAGTTCCTGGATGATTTTGAGATGGATATGATCTTGCAAGGTTATTACAGCCTCCATATGTTTGCAGAAATAACCTTTGCAACAATGTTGTAGCTATTTCTCATGTTTTCTCCTTATGTTTTTTAGAGAAAAATATTGTTTATGTAGTTGTAGTGTTTTAGTACATGTTGATGCTCTTTCAAATTGGAGTAAGGGATCCTGATGCAATATTCCCATGTGTTTTTTATAGTGTTGAAAATGCAGCAAGATGATGGAGCTTAGTGAAATGAAGTCACCTTCACTAAGTGGGCCCGCAAGCTATTTTGGGCGCAAAGTCTATTTTTAGACTATGTCTATTTTTAGACATATGGAGCATGGTCCAGGGGTTGCAGTATGCTATTCTTGGAGTATTGGTCATGTTGGTAAAAATAGATGGACCTCTATTTTTAGACATTTAGGTCGAAGTCTATTTTTAGACTGCCTATCCTAAAAATAGAAAATTCAAATATTATTTACCCTTAATAATATTTGGACTCTAAACTTCAGTTTACTCTCTTGGAGCACTTCAGTTCGAGCTACAGAAGTGGTTCATGCATCTGACAGAGGAATTATGCTATTCCTAGGGGTTTGGTGAGCTCATGCATGGTTGAATTTAGTTAGGACTTCAGTGGCAGAAGTTTGGTGGAGTTGTGTTCGGTTTAACTTAGTTGAACTAGTTGTGATTAGTTTAACTAGATAATCAACTAGTAATGAGTGGAGTGAATTAAATATTATTTAATTCACTAATTATTAACTCATTATTCAACTCAAGAACACATTAGTTCACTACAGTGCATGGACAGTTCAGTGGAGACTAGTGAAAGAGGTAGATGAAAGGGTTGAGATAGCTATCAGTTGTGACATTAGTTGTGCATGAGATTTGCACCACACTTGGAGGAATTGCCCATGAGGATTGCGCTGTCAAGCCAAGGAGATTCGAACCTTGGATCTCTCATTAGACCAGCCTTGATTGCGCAATAGAGGCAGGCAATTAGTGGATGAGTTTTGAACCTGTGACTTGTTCAAAACCAAGCTAGTTTGTTTGTAACTTTATGAGATAGTACTAAGTACTTGTGAGGAGTATTGTGCTGTGTACTGTTACATTTTCTCTCCATTATAATATGCACAATAGCTGAGGGGTTTTTAGCTATAAGCTTTCCCCATACATACTGTGTAATGTGTGTGATGTTTTGATGATCTTTTGATCGCATACCGCTTGTTTTATTTCCGCATGTGTGATGATCTGAGTGGAAGAGATTATGTGTTGCATATGAATTCGAATTGATATGTGATTAGGATAATCTCGGTGGATAAATCTTCATTATTCAGCAAATTTCTACATGGTATCAGAGCTATCGGAGCAGAGATTGATCATCACAGTGATTACAAACTTATTTTGGTAGACAGAGTTTGCATGCGGGCCAGCCTCTGGATCCATCCTTTCCTTTGAAAGGTGATACATCCAGTAAATGCCCCTACAGTCGATCTCTGTGCTAGAAATAATTTGTTCTCACAGATCGGTCAAGGTTAGCCTTATGCTTTGGAATGGACTTATACATTGTTTTCTGAGTTTTTGTTGAAAATGTCTTTCAACGGTTTGCGACTCGAATATGCTCTTGAAGGCAGTTTGAATTATGCTGCATGGAAGGATCGCATGGAAGTAGTATTAGAAGATAATGGTCTCAAGGAGTTCGTAGATACGGATGTCCAAAAGCCCAATGATCCTGCTGAAGTCGATGCATGGCAAAAGAAGATGGCGAAGTGTCGAAGGATCCTGTTGGAGGGCGTCAAGGATCATATTGTATCCAGCCTGCATGGAAAGGCTACTCCATATTTAATGTGGAAAGCTTTGACGGATCTATTCTAGAGTAAGAGCGACCAAAGGAAGCTGGCGCTCAAAGATAAGCTCAGGAACATCAAGATGGAGAAAGGCGACAGTATCGCCAAATACCTCACGAAGTTCACTCAATGCAGAGATGAGCTGGGAAGTGTGGGGGTGACTGTCGAAGATGAGGACATGGTGGACCTGGCTCTCCTTGGTCTTCTGAAGGCTTGGAATTCATATCAATATAGTGTTAATGGTCGGGAGAAGTTGCCGGGATGGGAGCGCCTTTGGGCGGATCTCATGCAGGAGGAGATAAGGAGGACTACCAGGGATGGATCTTCATCAAAGGTATCTGATGAATAAAATTGCGCTTTTGCTGCCAAAGCAAAGAAGGGGAAGAGCAAGAAGGCTTCTCAGTTTGGTGTGAAAAACAAGAAGCAAGACATGTCCAAGGTGAAGTGTTTTCACTGTCACCAGCACGGACACTATGCCACAAATTGTCCACAGAAGAAGAAAAATAAGAAGGCTGCCGGATCTGCAGCGGGAGAGGCATTGGATTCTCAATTCGAACTGGATTTTTCACTGATCGCATGCTTGGTTTCAAGTGTGGCGGGATCAGTATGGTTCTTGGACAGTGGTGCATCATTTCACATGACCGGAGATCGAGATCTGTTTTCAGATCTGGAGGAAAAAGATCTTGGAGTGCACATCGAGATGGGTGATGATGGTAGATACAGTGCGACTGGTATTGGTACCATTTCCTTTGAGAGGGAGTCTGGTAAACCTTTCATATTGAAGGAAGTTTTGCATGTTCTAGGATTTATGAAGAATCTGATCTCTGTGGCGATGTTGGAAGACAAGGGGTATGATGTGGTCTTCAACGAAGGAAAAGCCTTCCTGTGTAGTAAGACTACTGGTGAGACCCAGAAGATAGGGGTTCGAGTCAAGAACCTTTATCAGTTGCAAGTAGATGGTGGCACAGCAATGGCATGAAAGGCGGGAGAAGTGGTGAGCCGGGATGATGAGGGCGAACTGTGGCACAGGAGATTGGGCCACCTTCACCATGGAGCTTTGAAGATCCTGCAGCAGATTTCTACTGGGCTTCCTAAGGGCACTCTTGCGCAATCAGATCAGTGCAAGGGGTGTACTTTAGGGAAGTATGTGAAAGCTACCTTTCACGATAAGGATATTCGTGCCACGACGATCCTTGAGAGAGTTCACACAGACGTGTGTGGTCCTTTCTCTGTAGCTTCGACAGCAAAGCACAAGTACTATGTGATCTTTGTTGATGATTTCTCTCGGAAGTGCTGGATCTTCTTCATGCAGAAGAAGAGCGAGACATTTTCTAAGTTTTGTGAATTCAAGGTGCTGGTTGAGAAGGTATCGGGGAAGCATGTGAAGGCTCTTAGGAGCGACAATGGTGGTGAATTCATCTCGGCTGAATTCAAAGACTTTTGCAGCGCAGAAGGGATTTAGAGAGAGCTCATCGCACCCCATAACCCATAGCAGAACGGGGTGGCTGAGCAAAAGAATAGAACGATCGTGGGTGCTGCATGGGCGATGTTGCATGATCAGGGCCTACCCCTTCACTTGTGGGCTGAGGCATGTAATACAGCAGTGTATGTGCAGAACCGTTGTCCTCACAAGGTTCTTCGCATGAGTACACCGAAGGAGGCGTTTTCTGGCAAGAGGCCTGATATTTCTCATCTGAGAATTTTTGGCTCACCTGTCTACATGCATGTGACGAAGGATGCCAGAAAGAAGCTGGATCCGACCGCAGAGGTTGGAATATTTGTGGGGTACACTGATACACCTCACAACTATCGGGTGTACTTTCCAGACAGTCGCAAGACTGTTGTGCGACGGAATATCAAGTTTCCGGAGGAGAAAGCCATGCAGTGTTCACTTGAGAGGGAGCCACACTTGCATGCAGATGAGGAGCTGTTAGTTCCTAAGGAGGAGCTTTCGGATGTGGATCAACCACAAGAGGAAGTTCAAGAGGTGGAAGAAACCACCCATGTAGCGCCAACCATCAGAGGGAGCAAGCACACTACAGAAGTTGAGCGACTGGCTCGAGATGCAGAGAAGGTTGTAGGACCACCTATAGCACGGCGCAGACATAGGCAGTCACCGGATCGATACACTGGATACATGGCTCTTGTGAGTCAATGTGTTGTGACGGAGCCATCCTCTTTTGAGGAAGCTGTGGAGGAACCCGCATGGGTAGATGCCATGATCGAAGAATATGATTCGATCGTCAGAAAAAGTGCATGGGAGATTGTCCCAAGACCGGAGGGGAAATCAATGGTGGGTTCGCGATGGATCTACAAAGTGAAGCAGGCGGCTGACGGGAGTGTGGAGAAGTACAAGGCGAGATTTGTTGCCCGTGGCTTCTCACAGATCGAGGGGATCGATTATGAGGAGACCTTTGCACCTTTCGCAAGGTACTCTTCCATACGGACGATCCTAGCTCTCTCAGCGCAGATGGGGTGGCACATCCATCAGATGGATGTGAAGACTGCGTTCCTCAACGGAGTCATTGAGGAGGAGGTGTACATAGAGCAGCTCGAAGGTTTCGAGATCTTCAACAGTGAGTCGCATGTTTGCCGACTCAAGAGAGCACTGTACGGGTTGAAGCAAGCACCTCGTGCTTGGTACACACGGATAGACAGTTATTTCACCGGACTTGGATTCTCCAAGAGTGAGGCGGATCCTAACCTGTACCATATTGTGGTGGAGGGGAAGTTGCTGATCATTGTACTGTATGTAGATGATCTGATTTTGACGGGTGATGAGCTGTTGATACTTTCATGCAAGGAGGACCTTGCTAGAGAGTTCAAGATGAAGGACTTGGGCCTCCTTCATTATTTCCTGGGATTGGAGATTTGGCAGCGCAGTGGAGGACTGTTTGTTTCTCAGGGAAAGTATGCCCGGGAGATTCTGGAGAGGTTCAAAATGCATGGCTGCAAGCCTGTTGACACTCCTCTTCCTGGTGGTTGGAGGAAGGAGGATGCTACTTCAGCGGAGGTAGTGGATGCCACTGTCTATCGACAGTTGGTGGGGTCGCTTATGTATCTGGTCAATACACTACCCGATATATGCTATGCAGTTAACCAGCTTTCGCAAGCTATGGTTAAGCCTACCAAGCTCTTTTGGAAGGCAGGCAAGCATGTATTGCGCTATATTAGAGGCACATCGGGATATGGTCTATGGTACAGACAGGAGGATGAAGCGAAGCTTTCTGGCTTCACTGATGCAGATTGGGCAAGGAGTCCAACGGACCGGAAGAGCACATCTAGAGGAGTTTTCAGCATTGGGTCGACAGCAGTTTCCTGGTACAGCAGGAAGCAGAGATCCGTGGCACTCAGTTCAGCAGAGGCCGAGTACATGGCAGCAAGCTTGGCTGCATGCGAGGCTATTTGGATGAGGAAGATCCTCGTCGGATTGTTTGGGTTGCACTTGGAGCCTACTGTGATTTATTGTGATAACCAGAGTTGCATTAAACTCTTGTCTAATCCAGTATTTCATGATATATCCAAACACATCGACATCAGGTACCATCATATCAGAGATTGTGTGCAGCGGAGAATCATGTTACTTTCATATATTCCCACGGAGGATCAGGATGCTAACATCTTGACGAAGGCGCTCACTAGGAGAAAATTCGAATTCCACAGAGGCAGGATAGGGGTTGCAAATAATCCATATCTTGTTGAGAGGGAGTGTTGAAAATGCAACAAGATGATGGAGCTTAGTGAAATGAAGTCGCCTTCACTAAGTGGGCCCGCAGGCTATTTTTGGCGCAAAGTCTATTTTTAGACTATGTCTATTTTTAGACATATGAAGCATGGTCCAGGGGTTGCAGTATGTTATTCTTGGAGTATTGGTCATGTTGGTAAAAATAGATGGACCTCTATTTTTTGACCTATAGGTCGATAGGTCGAAGTCTATTTTTAGACTACCTATCCTAAAAATAGGGAAGTCAAATATTATTTACCCTTAATAATATTTGGACTCTAAACTTCAGTTTACTCTCTTGGAGCACTTCAGTTCGAGCTACAGAAGTGGCTCATGCATCTGACAGAGGAATTACGCTATTCCTAGGGGTTTGGTGAGCTTATGCATGGTTGACTTCAGTTAGGACTTCAGTGGCAGAAGTTTGGTGGAGTTGATGAGACAGTTGGTGGAGTTGTGTTCGGTTTAACTTAGTTGAACCAGTTGTGATTAGTTTAACTAGCTAATCAACTAGTAATGAGTGGAGTGAATTAAATATTATTTAATTCACTAATTATTAACTCATTATTCAACTCAAGAACACATCAGTTCACTACAGTGCATGGACAGTTCAGTGGAGACCAGTGAAAGAGGTAGATGAAAGGGTTGAGATAACTATCAGTTGTGACATTAGTTGTGCATGAGATTTGCACCACACTTGGAGGAATTTCCCATGAGGATTGCGCTGTCAAGCCAAGGAGATTCGAACCTTGGATCTCTCATTAGACCAGCCTTGATTGCGCAATAGAGGCAGGCAATTAGTGGATGAGTTTTGAACCTGTGACTTGTTCAAAACCAAGCTAGTTTGTGTGTAACTTTATGAGATAGTACCGAGTACTTGTGAGGAGTATTGTACTATGTACTGTTACATGTTCTCTCCATTATAATATACACAATAGTTGAGGGGTTTTCAGCTATAAGATTTCCCCATACATACTGTGTAATGTGTGTGATGTTTTGATGATCTTTTGATCGCATACCGCTTGTTTTATTTCCGCATGTGTGATGATCTGAGTGGAAGAGATTATGTGTTGCATATGAATTCAAATTGATATGTGATTAGGATAATCTCGGTGGATAAATCTTAATTATTCAGCAAATTTCTACAGATAGTTGCATGCTTGACTCTAGGTCATAAAGTGCAAGGTAAAAGAAACTTTGTAGGAGAAAATTACCATTTCAGTTCAACACTTTGATGTACTCTTCATGTTGAAAAATTGAGCATAATGAGAATGAATC
Organism: Pinus albicaulis; assembly: GCA_034641835.2. Lineage (NCBI taxonomy): Eukaryota > Viridiplantae > Streptophyta > Pinopsida > Pinales > Pinaceae > Pinus > Pinus albicaulis. Next base: position 907,045,045 of record CM076569.1, on the reverse strand, counting down.
ATGCCTTCAGAGCTGATTCAAGGAGATGTAGCCTAGGAGGGGTGAACTCCTTACACAATGGATTATCACTTGCTGTTTTTTGAATATTTCCATTCAGTGTTCGATGATTTCATGTTTTAAAATTTTTTCATGGAATTACCATAAGAAATACAGTTAAAATAAACTCTTGAAATAACATGGTGTTGAGTACAAATATTATGCACATAAGAAGCAAGCATGTTTATATTCTGAAGGGAACTTAGTAGAGAATTTACTAATAATCCTCCATTCATATTAGTTGGTATCAGAGCTACAAGTTTATTGTTAGATTGTGTTGCTTTTTGAAAAGAGGGTTTGACTATTTTTAGGGTGAAAATTCTTACAAGGTTGAAACTCCAGAGAGGAGAAGGAAAACTTGTTGGTGCAGATTCCCAAGTTGGAACAAGGAGAAGGAGGCCAGATTTTCCACGATATATACCTCAAGTTTCACCTCCAGATATTCCTGAGGCTTCAGTAAGCATGTCTCTAGGAGGAAATTCTACAATACTGACAAAAGATGAAAGTTTCAAAAAGGATTTATGGGACATGTTAGGGATGGTGAATTTCCTCTATGAAGAGAGGAACTCACAACTGCAAGATGAAGGCTCTAGACCTTTAAGAGGAGAAGGTTCTCCAACAAAAGAAGAAACCTTTGAAAGACACAAAAAAGGTAGTGGGCCTAAGATCTTGGAAAGAATGGGCAGCGAAAAGCGACTCCAAGAGCTAGAGGAGAAAATTTTGGCTCTTCAAATGGAGAACATGGAGTTGAGAATATTGTTGGAAAAGGTTGAAGAGGAGAAGAGGCAAATGTGTTTTGTAATGAAATAAGTTATTGATGAGAAAATTGCAGAAAACTCTACTCCCGTACCAGTGAATGAAACATCTAAAGGTAAGCAAGTATATGGTCGTGGTGAAAATGGAAATGTTGCATATGATTTTTGCAAAATTCTTCAAAACACACACCGCATGCCAGTGAATGAAAGTGGATGTCTTGAGTCATCTACGAGTTGGCCTTCATCATCATCATCATAGGATGAGAATGTGAATGGTAAGCTTAAAGAGCTTATTCATATTTCCAGTACTACTTCTTCTACCCAAGTACATAATAATACCTTTGTAGCATTTGAGCAACTTTCCAAGGGAATAGATAAGAGGTTTCTCTCCAGGATGGGCTAGAAAGGTGGAGGCTTTGGCATAAATGGTCAAGGAATTACCAATACTATTTTGTTTGAGGAAAGGCAAAAATACACGGGGTTGGGTTATGGTCACCATGAGTATAGAGAGTGCTCTAAAAATATTGAACCACATCAAGCCTTGAAGGAGGATATTTCACCACCAGGAGAAGACTGTCATTGTAGTAGTGCTATAGAAAGATATAACTATCAAGAGGCTTATGCAAAGCATGGAGATTTTGATTATTTGTTGGAGAAAATTACTTGTACTTTTTGTGAATCTTTTGGCCATTGTGTGGCTATGTGTGAGCAACACATTGTAATGGCTAAGAGGATGTACCAAATTTTTGGCATCAAGAATATCGACTCCTTTTCACAAGAGGGAAATTTTATGTCTGTGAACAAGAAGAATTTTTTCCATGTTCATTTCCAAGTCCATGGAAATAATTTTGAATGTTATTGGAAGTTGCATCTGGAACTCCATTCGACAAAAGGTAGCAAAAGGTTTCTTCAAAATCCTAAGAAATGTAATATTCCCAATAATTAATGAGCTAATTAGAATATTTAATTTTGTTTTACTAATTTTTTTGAAGAATAAGAGGGCAAAGGAGGTCCAAAATTCTCCTTAATAATGAATAAATCAATGCCAAATGTGAAAGAGAAAAATATTGGCAACTTAATTGAAGCACCTTTGGTGTGAAAGGGGTTGGATCACTTTGATTGGGTCAACCTTGACCAAATCAACAATGTTGTCATGGAGGAGTGGCCATCAATGAGGGACAACACAGTTTTAGATGGAGATGCTTTGTGTGAATGTAGTGATCTTTTTGGATGGGGCTTAGGGTTTGAAAGCACATATTATATTTAAGGAAGAGGATGGCAGCCATATGAGGGTTGTTGATGTATATTATATTTCTGAATATATGGTCCGTTTAGACATATATATTTCTCTTTCTATTTAGCTAAGATAGAGTTTTGTTTAGCATAGGGTGTTCTTGATCGGGAATCCCACCTCTTCCATTGGGGAGCTCTTGGAGGAGTCTTGCACTACATTAATCACTATCTGGATTAAGGCCAAGCTTCTTCTTTCAACTACAGTGCAGATCCTGTTGAGGGTTTGGTTGTTTTTGTAGGTTGCAGCAAGTGGTGATTAGATCTCTATATCTAGGGCATCTCAGTGCTTATTTTCAGTGGAGGAGGCTTCCTTTCCATTGGGAGGATAGTATTGAAGGCTATTGAGCACATTTTCAAATCTTTGCATCAGTCCAACCATATATTTATCCCTACAATGCAGTTTCACTTCCAAATTTGCGTTATTTCTATAGGAGGAGTTGCAGGGTGGTTTAGCACACCATTTGGAGAGTTGATTTTCAAGTGATGGGGATCTACCTTTCACTTTGAAGATCTATTAGAGGAGGCTATTGTATTGACCATATCATATCAGCCACACTTTCCAGATCTATATTTTTCAGTAGATCTGCAGTCCTAAAACTAAGATCTATAACTTGTACTTGGTGTTTTGCTGAAAATCCTTGAGGGCTTCTTTAAAGGAGCTTGTATAGTGCATGGATCTGATATAGATGCAAATTTTGAGGCACATATCGGCTCTAGATCTGATTTATATTAATTTTCTATAGAAGAGCTAATAAAATAATGTTGTAAGGGTCTTCTAGCTTTTCTACATGATTGCAGCACCTATTATTGAGGGATTTTGTTGATTGGAGGCTTGTATTTCTTGTTATGCATCTTATGGCCCGTTTATTACACATATTTTGTTGCTGTAATAACATATGAAAGTTCTCCATATTGGCCTCTTTCTTATTAAATTATGATCTGTAATATTGTTCCAACATTTTGCACTATATTCCCGCTTTTCCCATTTGGGAATATTACAGTGGTATCAAAGCATAATCTTGTCATAGCCTATGCATTCTAAAAGTCAATAAGTCATCTGAAGAAGGAGAGACTCTTACTGACAAGAAAAATAGATATCAAAGAAGAAGACACAAAAATTTTGATTATAAAAATGAGAAAGAAGATAAGGGTAAAACCCCTTTATCTGGAGGTGAAGATGAAGAGGGGGAGTTCCCTAAGATCCTTCTTAGAGCCATGCAAAACATTGCTAGAGAGATCAAGGAGATGAGAATGGGTAGATTTATGGAATCCCTTAAAGTATTTCATCACGGAGAAGGCTCTTGCATGTATCATCACTGGAATGATCAACCAGTGCATCAACCACAAGTTTCCCACCGCTCTACTATGCCTACATTTTTGGCTGTGGGAAATGAAGGGTTTCAAGAGAAAGAATCCCTTGAAGACTATTTTATGGAGTATGAATCTCAAACTTAGAGGTTCAAATATCACTTGAGTTTCTAGGAGTTTTCTCAAATAAAGGACAATAGAAGACCAAGGCATCATCATAGTAGTGGTGGATTTATTCGGAATCATGATCGACACCACACTATGGGAAGAGTATTTTTACCCAATTTTGATGGGTCATACAAGTGGACTCCCAAATCATGGGTAGAAAAACTTGACATCTACTTTCAGTTGAACAAGGTTCCAGAAATGGAGGCCATTAAGATTGGAACATTGCACCTTGAGGGTGAAGCACATGACTAGTGGTTCCATGGATTTTCTACATTGGGTCATGCCAATGTGACTGCTTATTCAGAGTTCACTAGAAGGGATCCAGAAGCACCATTCATGAGCCTTGCAAAGCTAAAGCAATCAGGTAATGCAGAAACTTTCATCTCTGAATTTTTAATGCTTTCTATTATGGTTCATGATTTATCTACAGCAAGAAGGGTGTACATGTTCATTGATGGGTTAGATGAAACTCTTCATGGGTTGGTTAAGTCTACCAAGCCCAATACCCTACAAGATGCCATTGAAAGGGATAAAGACCTTCAAGATGCCTTGCCAAAGGCAAAGACAACATTTCAGCATAAGCCTTCTTTTCCATCAAAGGGAAAAGAATAGAAGGTTGCTCCTTCAAAGGACAACTCATATAAAAAATCTCTTGATGATGATGTCCAGAGATATTTGAAGAGGAATCACAGAAAGCTTGGGCACTTGGACATAGATGTCCAGGAAGCTTGGGCACTTGGACATAGATGTGCAGCAGGAAAAGCACATTACATAGAGGTCTTCTCAGATGATGAGAAGGAAGAAGAAGAAGAACAAGGGAGGAATCACAGTGCTGGAACAATAGGAGATGATTGACCACCACCTGGGGGTGAGGATGGAGCAATTGCTCCAATTAGAGGCACTTTTTCATCTTTAAGAGTGATAGCCCACTATCATGAAACTTCCACACAAGAAACATAGATGAATTTGTGTAGTGGGAGCAAGGATATGATGATCCCATCTATTATGCACATGAGGATGATCCATGATACATTATTATCTTGTGTTAAACCACCTGGGAGACCACCTAATTCAGATTTGGTGAAAGATGTCTCACATCTTGATGCTTCATTCATAGATCCAGAAAGGAAGGGAGAATTAGAAGACCAAAATACAGCGCTGGGGTTCATGGGTAAGCCCAAGGAGGAGGTAGATATTCTTCCACTATCACCATTACCCACTCTCTCATCTCATACTACCTGAGAGGAAATGCTACAAGATTTAAGGAAGACACCATTAAGGGGTAAGGAGACCATTCCTTGGCTATGGAGACTCAGAAGATGATTTCACTTGGAGAAAAATATTACATACATGATATAATATGGTGGACACACATGAATGCTTTGATTAAACCAAGGAAGTATTGGGTAGATGATAGACTCCCATGGGAGACTAACTTTCAAAAGCCTCAATCTTTACTTGAGCATGTGCATATGCAAGAAGGGCAACACGGAGGGAATAGAAACCTCCCAACATGTACCTTTGACATGGGAGATTTCAAGGAGGAGAGTAACCATATGACATATATTCTATGTGATAGATCATCAGCGATGTCACTATGCGAGATTGATCCATATTGGAAATCCAAACTGTTGGTGGATTATTCGAAGGATATTCACACATGCATGATACTTGATGACCAACTACATGAGGAGGGTATTCAATCCAAGAAGGAGTCATCTATTATCATGGTAGGATCTTCTTATCTAGATCCTCCAAGCTCAAGGATAAGTTACTACAAAGAGCTTATGAGGAGTTCTTTTTCAGCCACACATATTCCATGAGATTCTACAACATCATCATGAGAAGCTACACATGGAAGGGCTTTGAAGGAGAACTATATCAGCATTTTCAAAGATGCATGAACCATGTGGAGTTGGGACAACAAAATAACTATATAAATGAGTTAATTTAGCCACCTCTTTCTTCTTTTGAGAGGGGAGATAGATCTATGCACCACTCCATTTGTTTAAGGAGGAATTTTGGTGAAAGATATGCTTGTGTACCTAATGTTTTATTTGATGAACATATGCATTATTTTACTATGTTTATGTAGGCCATAGATCCAAGGAGGAGCACTATACCATATAAAATTCATGGCCAAATTTGGGCCACAAAAAGTTTTGAACATGGCCACTCCCTTGGAGATCAAAGGGAGATTTTGTATCATTGTGGGTGCACTCCTAATGCACCAAACATATCTCACACTTTCATCCATGGTGATATGACTTGGGAAACAAGTAAGTGGTGGGAAAACCACTTACCACATCATTATCTAAGGAATTCAGGATATTTATTGCATTGGTTCCACATGTGGGACTATGACCCACCTCAATATGCACCAATTTCTGTTTGTATGTATTTAATTTTGATCCCATACATGGATGATGTACTTGTACTTTTTATGGGAATGTATGGAGGGATGATGGGAGGTATGTATGTGCCATATGGGATGGAGATTCTCCATGTTCACTATGTTACATGTTTCAGGGAGAAAATTGGGCAAAGCATGTTTGTTTCATTTGAACTATTGTCTCCTTATGGGATGAATTATTTGCATCTCATGAGAACTTTGGAGGAGCAATTCATGGAGGGATGGATTGGTGAATACTTAGCTTCTGAGGGAAGCTTATCACATGTTGGTGTCACCAATGGAGGAGGAGAAGAGTTGCAACACTCACCTTGTCAGTTGCTTGAGGACAAGCAACATTTGGGAAGGGAGGGCTGTAATATTCCCCATTAGTCATGAGCTAATTGGAATATTCAATTTTGTTTTACTGTTTTTTTTAAAGAATAAGAAGGCAAAGGATGTCGAAAATTCTCCTTAATAATGAATAAATCAGTGCCAAATGTGAAAGAGACAAATCTTGGAAACTTAATTGAAGCACCCTTGGTGTGAAAGGCGCTGGATCACTTTGACTGGGTCAACCTTGACCAAATCAACAACGCTGTCATGGAGGAGTGGTGATCAATGAGGGACAACACAGTTTTAGATGGAGATGCTTTGTGTGAATGTAGTGATATTTTTGGATGGGGCTTAGGGTTTGAAATCACGTATTCTATTTAAGGAAGAGGATGGAATCCATATGAGGATTGTTGATGTATATTATATTTCTGAATATATGGTCTGTTTAGACATATATCTTTCTCTTGTTGTTCAGCTGAGATAGAGTGTTGTTTAGCACAGGGTGTTCCTGATCTGGAATCCCACCCCTTCCATTGAGGAGCTCTTGGAGGAGTCTTTCACTACATTGTCCAGTATTTGGCTTAAGGCCAAGCTTCTTCTTTCAACTATAGTTCAGATCCTATTGAGGGTTTGTTTTTTCTTGCAGGTTGCAGCAAGTGGTGGTTAGATCTCTAAATCTAGGCCATCTCAGTGCTTATTTTTAGTGGAGGAGGCTTCCTTTCCAATGGGAGGATAGTATTGAAGGCTATTTAGCACATTTTTAGATATTGGCATTAGGCCAACCATATATTTATACATACAACGCAGTTTCACTTCCAGATCTGCGTTATTTCTGTAGGAGTTGCAGGGTGGTTTAGCACACCATTTGGAGAGCTGAATTTCAAGTGATGGGGATCTACCTTTCACTTTGAGGATCTATTGGAGGAGGCTATTGTATTGATCATATAATATCAGCCACACTTTTCAGATCTGTATTTTTCAGTAGATCTACAGTCTTCAAACTCATATCTACAACTTGTACTTAGTGTTTTGTTGAAAACCCTTGAGGGGTTCTTTAAAGGAGCTTGTATAGTGAATGGATCTAATATAGATCAAGATTTTGAGGCACATATTAGCTCTAGATTTGATGTATAATAATTTTTTATAGCAGAGATAATTAAATATTGTTGTAAGGGTCTTCCAACTTTTCTACATGATTGCAACACCTCTTATTGAGGGATTTTTTTCATTAGAGGCTTTTATTTCTTGTTAAGCATCTTATGAGCCATTTATTACACATAGTTTTATATTGTAATAACATATGAAAGGTCTCCATATTTTCCTCTTGCTTATTAGATGATGATCTGCAATATTGTTCCAACATTTTGCACTATACTCCTGTTTTTCCCATTTGGGAATATTACAAGTGACCTCCTCAAGACAAGATGGTGCAAAAAGAGAACCCACAAGCCTAGGAGAGGAAATATTGCATAGACTTCTTCTAGAGTTGTTTTGAAATTTTTGTAATTACTTGTTATCATTACCTTTTGAATGTACTTTTTGTAAAGTGAACATTATTGTCACTATGTTCAAAAAGTAGATGTTGTTTTCTTTGATGTAATTTTTTGACTTGATAGTCCACATGTTTATGGACTTTGTGAATGTACAAATTGTCGTTCAGAAATTGTTTGCTAGTTGTCTCATATTCACCGATAGAAGTATTAATGTTGAAACTTATGTGAATGAATCTTGTTATTAATATTGTTTAAAGATAACTATGTTTTGTAGGCAAAGCCAAACATCATGAAATTTTTTGCAGCAAAGTATTTATATGTACAAGCTCAGTTTTAAGATGCTAAAGAAAGTTCATTTACTTCTGATCTCTAGGATGGGGTCAAGTTTGTCTTTAAGAGAGAATATTTAGATTCCAAGAGAGAAGTGTTTTTTGGAGCCATGTAAAGATGATTTTTAAGATAATATTTAGATTCCACTCATCAGTATTTGTTCTGCAACATCGATAAGAATTATGGCTCAATTCTTAATAGGACAACAGGTCTTCATGAGGAAGATATGTGAAATGCCTTGATTGGGGCTTGAAGGGAACCAATTGAAATTTTTACATTGAAATTGAGTTTTTGGATATTTCTGAGTTCTTACTTCTTCAATTTGATAACTGAAAGTTCTCTTTTGGAGGCCAAAAGATTTCAGTAGTGAGGTATGATCAAGAGGTCAAATTTTAGCTCAAAAATCAGAGTTCTCAGATTTTCTCGAAACTTGAACGACCGTCTAGTGCTCATTTTTCTAAATCCAGCGCACTTCATTTCACGAAAAATGGTCTCAGTATTCTCCATTAACGAGTCTTGTTCACTTTGCTAAACAAACAAAATTAAAAAAAAAATTACAGTGAGATGCCTAGTCTGCAGTTCGTACTGTTGGCATGGCATGTTGACTATGCAGGGTCATTTTTTTGGCATTTTCTCTGGTGAATGGTAAGCTTCCAAGTGGCAGCATGGAACTGGTTGAAATTCTAGGTGATGTGGTGAAATTTCATTGGTTAATTATTTGGCCAACTAGGTGAGGACACGTGGTGTATCCTTTGGCCACCATGTGACCCCCCCCCTCCCCTCCCCAAGGTTGAAAGGTGGTGTAAAATTTTTTCTTTAGTTTGGGTGGAGGCATTAGGGTTCGACCCCACCACCTCCCACTACACAGTGCTCCACATTACCATTCTGCCTACCTGTTGGTTCTTAACCATATGGCACTCTATTTATATTTAAATTTGACATTGTAATATGGTGGGGAAAGGTGGTGGCCAGCTTTGATGGGCTAGCCCTCGGTCCATAAGACTACAATGCATAACTGATGGTGGAGCCAACGAATAAGTGCAGAGGTTTAAACCATTAACCCATGCTTAATTAACATTCACCCTACTTAGAATGCACCTAATCCAGTTTAATTGTGGATTAGTTTAAATCAAGAGTTTAGTGTTAAACTAAGCTTAATTAGCACTAAAATACCACTTAACCTTAATGGAGGATTAACTTTGTGGACCACCAATTTTGGTGGAATATTTCCAGCTTAACTCTAGCTAAGTTCAGTTTGTCGGATTTAGTGGAGTTTTTCTAGGTGAAACTGGCAGAAGTCATAAATAAGGAATTTTTCAACCAAATTAGTCTCAGAAAGAGGCTAGATTACCAATTTTGGGCCTTCTAGACTCAATGGTGTAGGTTTCAGAATAAATGGAGCACTTCTATATGGGATTTTTCCAGCTTCAAGTTTAAGTATGCCTAGGGCCTTTAGAGGGTTAGGCCATATCTGCTTCACCTAGAGACCAATTGAAGAGAAAGAAGAGGCTAGATAGCCATTCATGGCCATTCTGGACTCAAGGGTGTGGGTTTCAAAATAAATGGAGCACTTCTAGATGGGATTTTTCCAGCTTGAAGTTTAAGGATGCTCAGGGCCACCAGCGGGTTAGGCCATATTTTCTGCACCTAGAGACCAATTGAAGTGTAAGAAGACGCTAGATAGCCATTCTTGGCTATTCTGAGTTCATTGGAGTAGGTTTTAGAACCTTTTGAGAACTTTCGGATGGATTTATAGAAAAGTGAATCCTATGGGTGTTATGGACAACCAACGTGTTGAACCAGTTCTTGGAGGATTTTGAGATGGAGATGATCTTGCATGGGTCTTCCATCCTCCATAGGTTTGCAGCAATAACCTTTATAGTAGTGTTGCAGCTATTTATCATCTTTTCTCTTTATGTGTTTTAGAGAAAAATATTATTTATGTACTTGCAGTGTTTTATTACATGTTGATGCTCTTTGAAATTGGATTAAGGGATCTTGATGCAAGATGCCCATGTTTTTTTGATAGTTGCATGCTTGACTATAGGTTAGAAAGTGCTAGGTAAAAGAAAATTTGTAGGATTTGTTTCTTTGTAGGAGAAACTTACCATTTCAGTTTAGCACTTTGATGTACTCTTCATGTTAAAAACTTGAGCATAATGAGAATGAATCATGCCTTCAGAGCTAATTCAAGGAGATGTAGCCTAGGAGGGGTGAAATCCTTCAAGAATGGATTTTCACTTGCTATTTGATGCATCTTTCGATTCAGTGTTTTATGATTTCATGTTTTAAAATTTGTTCATGGAATTACCATGAGAAAGACACTTAAAAGAAGCTCTTGAAAGAACTTGTTGTTCAGTACACATATTATGCACATAAGAATCAATCATGTTTATATTATGAAGGGGAAATTAGCAGAGCATTTACTAATACTCCTCCATTTAGATCATATATATGTGTGTGTGTGTGAGGATGATTAAAAGAGATTTAAATGAATTAGAAAATTAAATTTGAAATAAAGAAAATTTCAAATTATATTAGAAGTTGATAAATATTAAAGTTTTCTACTATTTATTTTTCAATTTTATTTTTCATATTGTATGGGTGGGGGAGGAAGGTGAAATTGTAAGAATATTATAATTTTAATTATATGTGTAGTCTAATAATAGACAAATAATCTTTTCCCAAGTACTTTTTCTAGTTAATTTTGCTCAAAATTGAGGGATAATTTAGGAACTAAATTTAAGTTGTTTAATCTACAAAGTTTGAGTGGTTCTCACTATTTTAGTTTTTTGAATCCATTCATGCATTCAAAATTCTATTTTAAAAAGGAAAAAATCATAATATTGCTTAGAATTCTTGAGAGAATTATGAAAAGAATTAAGGAATTAAAAATACGGAGAGAAGAACTATGGAATATCATATTAATTTATATTAATAAGTAAAAGCTAGTATTGAAATAATTAAAATGTTAAAGGTGGGATGGAGGGTGAAATTATGAAAATATCATATCAATTATCTTAATAGGTAAAGGGTTATATTGGGAGAATTAAAAGGTTAAAAGTGTAGGGGAGGGTGAAATTGGGAGAGTTATATATTATTGTCCTAATTTTATGATTAGGATGAGGGTAGAGGGTGACATTGGGAGAACTAATATAGCATTTTCTCAATTTCATAAATTTGGGGGTGAATTGAAAAAATGAAGAGGTTTAGGTTGGAAATAGAGGTTGTAAGGTTGGTGTAAAGAATCAATACGATATTTTTCTCATTTTATGATGAGATTAAGGTTGGAAAGTGACATTAGGAGAATTACTATAATATTATCTCAATTTCATTATTAATGAGGGTGAGCACATGGAGTGCGATTAGGAGAAAAAGGATGATACTAAATATGGCTGGTGGAGTTGGGAGAATTTTAAATTAATTTTACCCATTTCACTTGTCACCCATTCTATTGTCATGAAACTAGGAGAATTAATTCCCATTCGCAAGAAGTTGGTGAACACAATTTTGGAAATGGGATGTGTAGGAATGTACACACATAGGACACAAGTTCGTTCTTAGAAATGCATGTGTTCCCAATCATATAGCCTTAAATAACTCCTTGAACTGCCACACATGCTTGCTAATTTAGATTTTTTAGGAATATGCGCATTTTCCTAAGCATAAGTACACATGCACTTTAGAACATGCATGTTAATGATGTGCACATGCTTTAGAGCACATGCACATTAATAATGAACACATGTTTTAAAGTTTGTTTGCATTCCTCTTACAACAAATAAAAATCATTATTGGCCCTAAATGCCTAGAAGCTTCTTTTAGGAATTAAAGCATGGGTTCCCTCTCTCAATCATTTCGAAGGACCCAAGACCCATAGTTAATGCTAAAAATCTCCTAAGGATACCCATGATTCTTGTATACCCACTTGAAGGTCAAATATTCTCTTGAGGAGTCATCTATGGTGGTTTCATGTTCCATTCGTGAACCACAAACCCTAAAAGCTTGAGAGGCTAGGTGTGGTGGTTTGAGGTGTCATGTTTCCCCTTATAAATTGATAAGATTTTTAATTAAATTAGGGATTAGGTTTCTCCTCTATACCATATCAAGGTCTTTAGATCCACACCTAATGTGTAATAGGCCTAGTTAATTTTTCATGTAAAAAGTATAATACCAAGGTAAGGGGACATGTATTCCAAGTTGAATGGTGGGAAAAATGTCTTAGTGGGTGTAACTTTTGGTTTATTAATGGCTAAGGAAATTGGAAAAGGAAAAGAGGCATTAATTAGAATTCATTTATGAAAATAAAGGAAAATAGAAGAAAAGGAAGGTGAAGAGACACAAATTTGCATGAAAGGGAAATTGAAGGTAAAATGAAGGGAAATGAAGAAAATAGGCACCTAAATGATAAAAGGCTTATTAGTATCAATTCAAAAAATTGATTTCATTTCAGGGTTAGAGATATCTTCATTCTTTAATTCTCTCATACTCTTTCACACTTAAAAAATTCTTGGAGCATACTTGGAGAAATATATTATTCAATTGGATTTGGAGAAGGAAGGCAAAGGAAAGTAGGAAAATGCAAGGAATAGTTGGATTTATTTGCATGTATGATTTCCTTGTTGGTTTTGGAATGCATTGTACATGCATGTGGTTTCTTGGTTATGTTTTTTTAGTGGCATGAAAATTTTCTTGGATTGATAGTGGTTTTAGCCTTGCCTTACCATTTCTTGGATATCCATGGTGTTGTGGGTTTTTTCCACTTGATTTTTTTTTTTATTGGTGCTCATAATTCCTTATGGCTATGGGTTGAAACAAATTCTATGGAATCCCTAGAACAACTTAGGTTGAGTTACTAGTCCTGGAGATTAGGTTGGGACAAATGCTCTGGAGCCCTTGGCGGGTTGAGTTACTAGTCCTTGGAGCCGATTTGGCCAAAATTTGAGTCGGGTTGGAAAAATGCCCCGAAGCCCTTAAAGGCTATGGGTTGAGTTAGTAGTTCCTAAAGCCCTACAGATTTTTTTTGGTTGGTGTTAGTGATGTCTAATTGTGAGGTGGAATCATTGGTTGAGGGTTGAGGTGGTTTGGCCTCTGGAAACCCTGGTTTGGTTTTGTTTAGTTAATTCCATGAGATCCTACATTCATGCTTAGGATATGGTGCAAGGGTGATTTGCTGAAATAGATATTTGATTTAGCCCAATCTATCATTAGGTGGTACGTGGAAGTCCCTGACTTGATTTGCTTTTTCATATGATAATAAGAACTATTTTCCTATTATATTCTCTTAGTACTTTTACTTGTTATTATGTGGCTTTGAATATTGTTCTATCATGCTTATTATTATGGTTATATGATGGTTATAATCATGGTTCCATAATAGGTTCTAATTATGGCTCTTGATATGTTTTGATTAGTTTATGAGTGGTTAATTAATGCATGGGATAAAAAATAATATTGTAGCTATTATGAGAGGGAATTAGACCTTCTTGGTGAATCTCAGATAAGTTTCGGACCCCTATCTTCAGATATGCATTCATGACATGTATATTACATGTTCACGTTGTGTTTGACAAAATAAATGTCATGGTTAGGTCTAGTTAGGTCAAGTCCTTAATCAATTTCTTATGAATGGCTTTGTCATAACCTTATTTATCATTCTAAAAAGTCTCATTGAGTTTTGGGAAATGGTCTGGAGTTTAGTCTAAAATGGTGGCTAAGAATCTAGGACTTCACCCTCGAAAATAGAAGTTTTGGGCCATAAACACACCTTGGTAGGCTTACGCTTGCAATTGGAGGCATTTTCATGCATGCAGTTGTGGGCTCGGATCAATAAAAACTTAATCTAGCTCAGGGTTTGGGCACTTGTAGTGCTTGAGGAAGGTTAGTAATGTTCCAGTTTATCAATTCAACTTCCTAAACTGCACTTACAAGGTTGGGTCATGTCATTGTATACCTTAGCTCATGTTTACCTGGGTAGGCCAATTAGAGTGGGTAAATGTGGGAGGGTAGTTACAAGGTGGTATCAGAGCAAGTTTTTGTTCTCTTTGGGTGATGTCTCGTACATTTTTCCCATCTAAATAAATGTATATGGTTATGCATGCATAGTAGGCCAGACAAGAATCATGGTGATAATGATGCACTTTATTTCATCATGTTGTTGTTGGTATGTTATAATGTTGATATGTTGGTTGAGATGGAGTAGGAGATGCATGTCATCAGAGCAAGGTTACAACACTAGACCTCGGGGTATGAGAAAATCGTTATACATGTTTGTATGTTGGGCATGCAAGTATGATGGTTAATGGTTTTTATATGCATTTTGGTTATATACATGTCTGTCATTCTATCGTTGTTGTGGTTACATGCATGATAGATGTTATTTTTTTAGTGAAGTCATATGCACATGCATCGGATAGTCATAACTATAAGTAACCTGTTGTTATATGCCTTGTGGTCATATGTATGATGATTATGGTCATTGCAACTAATATATTGATGTTATTATGTATATTTATAATTTGTATTGATATGTGAAAATTGTTATGGTTACGATATTCAAGTATGAGTGGATATGCTTGTGATTAGGTCATACTAATCTGGATTGTCTTGTGTAGATGTGATTTCCTCTTCTAAGATACATTGAGCTATGAGTTTGATTGTGCCATATATTTGGTTTATTTAACACGATATATTTACATGTTTTTTGAATGTTTGATTAATTGCAATATATTATTATGTATCTAGAATAATACATGAAGTATTAATCTTGTTTTAAGATGGTTTTACTAACATGATATGTGTTGATATAGTTGATATGTGCTTGAGTGAAAGTGAGTGATAGTTGTATTATTGTGACTAATGACTGTGAGTTAATTGCAAATTATGACATGGTTTTTAGTCTTGGTAAAGGTTGATTTCAAATTAATAGATATTGTGTCTTGATCTTGGAGCATGTGACTGACATGTGTGAATAGTTGCATAGAAACACACTTTATATTAGTATGAAAAGGTAACAGTTGATTTTTTTATATAACTATCAGTTGGGTGATGTCATAGTACATAATAAGAATCAATTCTAACAAGGAAAAAGGTGGAAGAAAGGAATTGGCTAAGAATTCCTTTGGCTATCTTTGGAAACCACAATTCCAAACGAATGAGTGCTTTGCATGGATACATGAAGTATTCTTAACCTTGCTTTTGTCTTAAATCGTGTGGATATGTTTCATATTAATGAACATGTATTTGATAGGTATAAAACCCCATTTCTAGTTATGGCCATATTTTTCAAGGAATTGGAGTCCCTTGAAAGATTATATATGTATGTGTTCAGTTACAAGTCAGTGTGTTGGGTACAGCAAGGTAAGGTAACTGGTGTATTTTTTTTTTATGCAATTATAGTTGTGTGTTTATGGAAATATGATGCAAAGGATTGCATGGAAAAAGAGACTACCATGAAATCTTGAAGAAGGCTCGGGTTGAGTTTTCCCTTGGAAGCATTAGGAACCATGGGGTTGAGTCATGGTGTTTGTTCCTACTTTTGTGTTTTTGGTATTTTGTGATATTTTTTGCGCTTGATTTTTGGTTTTGTTTATGTCTGGTGCATGGCCATGCCATTTTATTGAGTTTTTGTATTGCTATTGGTTTTTCATGATTTATTCTTATTTGTTTCTTGTTCTTACCTTTTATGTTTTGAGGGTCTTAGGAATTGGTTGGAGAAATAGGAAAGTTAACAGAGCTCGGGAAGAGCATAATTAAAGCCGAAAGGTAATATGAGATCTGGATGAAGCCCAGTGCATGAGTAAAATACAGTTGAAGAAAATAATATGAAAACTAGTTGGATTGGTTAGGCCCATTAGGATAAATGGAAGGTAGCAGGACAGTCATGAGAAAGGTAACACGAAGGGTAAAGTAAATGGATATTAGGAATCAAATTCCTTGGATGTGTTGGGAACTATTGTTCTTAATGTTGTGCATGGATAAAGGAATTTTTCTTAACCTTGACCTTATGATATCTAATAATTATGTCGTGATCATGATTTTTTTGATGTCTATATATGGATATATGTAAATATGTATGGCGTTGTCTAACAGGGTCATTAGGGATCATGGTTGTTTTATTTTAATGTTTAAATGTATACATATATGTATGTATGCCATTGTCTGAAAGGCTCATCAGAGATCATTCTTGTGGAGGAATGATTTCTTATGCAGGTGAATGACATGAAGAGGTTCCAGTTTTTGAGGAATCAAGTGGGACGAGTAGGCCTGAAAAATATATGATGTTAGTGTCATGCCAATATGAATTAATATTAAGAATGTGTATTATGCAAATGTTTATGTTATGGGAACTTTATGGTGAAAGATACATCAACTAAATGAAACCAGTGTGATTTGTGGCATGTTGGGACAAGCATAGTTTAACAACCCTTGGTCAAAAGTTCATGTCATAAAATTTAATGAAGGAAAAATAATACAATGATCAAGGGAAACTTATTCCAAGCTAAATTTTGGGTAAAATATCCTAGTGGGCATCGCTTGTTGTGTTTTGTGGCTAAAGGGGAATTGGAAAAGGAAATGGCAAAGTCTTTGTAAAGGAAAAATAGTATTTTGGCATTAATTTATGAAAATAATCAGAATTAGGAGAAAAGGAAGGTTGTAGGTTGCATGTGAGGAGGAAAATGAAGGAAAATAATGGAAAATTGAAGAAATTAGGGGCCTCATCAATAAAAATACCTCATAGCATCAATTTGTAGCCTTTTGTAAGTTCAATTTTGGAATTAGTCTAAGAGAGGAGAAGAGCACCAAGAGGAGAAGGAAATAAATCATGCAAAGGAAGTATAAGGAAAGAAAATGAAAACAATGATCAAGCAAGGAAAATTTGGATCAAGAAGCTTCAATGGGAATGCTTGCAGGTAACATGTTGCATGTATGATTTCCTAGCTATTTTTTACATGCATGGCATGTGCATGTTGGTATTTGGTTATTTTTCTACCATTGGAATGGGTTTTCTAGGTTCGACAATGGATTTTATCATTTTGTTTCCATTTATCGATAGCCATGGTGTGATGGGGCTATTCTTGGTTTAAGCTTTGGATTTCTAGAAGATTTTGGATTTGGGTGAGGTGGTCTCAGGAAAATTCCCAAAGGCCTAGGAATCCCTTGACCAGTAATGGTGGGATACATGATAAATCCTAATGATGGAGATGGGAAAATTCCTCAAGGTATTGGATAAGAAATGATGAGGTATCCAAGCTCAGATTGGTTTTTGATCTCGACATCAGTTTAGGTGAGATCACAGTATGGTGAGGGTGGAGGTTTTTTAACATTTGTATTCCCTTGGTTGTCTTTGGATTGGTTTATCCCATGATATTCGACATTCATGCTTGGAATACAACATGGGAGTGATTGGGTAAAAGAAATATTTGGTTCAATGAAACTATGGTCGGGTGGTATGTGGAAGCCCTGAAGCTGGTTGGTTTTTTTCTGTGTTTAATAAGAGCTAATTTTCTCTTTCTTTTGATAAGTAAGTGTACTTGTTATTATGTGGCTTTAATGGTTTTTATCTCATTTTTATTTATTTGGTTATATGTTGGTTATAAGTATGGTTATATGACAATTATTAGTTATGGCTCTTTTCATGTTTTGACTTGTAACTAAATGAATAATGAATAAAATACCTAATTGGTGTTATAACAACTAATGTGAGAACGAAGTGACCCTTCTTGTTAAACCTCATATAAGTTTTCAGTTACTTATGTTTGGACTTGCATTCATGATCTATAGGTTGCATGATTACCAAGTGCTTGACGGAATGATAGTCTCGGTTGTGGAAGGTCAGGTTAAGTCCTAGTTTTATTTTTTGGTTTACAAACATTTTTTCTAAGTAATTTATCATCCCTAGAAGTTTCAATGAGTTCTGGGGAGAGGCCAGAGTCACGAACCCAAAAAAGTGGCTCATAATTAAGATTTGTTGGCATATAAATGAGCAGAAAAATCCATAGCCACTATGAATTAGGCCTATGGGAGTGACTGGAGACTCATAGTCACTTGTAGGCCTTGGAAAGGGAGTTTCTGGGGCTCTAAGTTTGAGAAAAAAACAGTTATCTCAAGGGTTGGACACCTGGAGGGGTTGGGTTGCTCCTGGAGGTCTTATGGAACCTAAGGGAAGTTAGTAAGGTCTTAGGTTGTCGACTCTACTTTCTTATAGTCATATAGGAGGTTGAGCCTTATCGTAGTGACTATCATCTCATGTTTAACCCAGGAGATTCGGTGAAAGTGGTTAAATGTGGGAGGAGGTGTTACAGGGTGGTATCAGAGCGAGGTTGCACTCTCTTTGGGTAAAGTCTGATGTTGTCAAGGTTATGGTTTTCATGCAATATGTAGTCATTGTATACAGTTGGCATGTTCATTCAAGATGTTTTTATGTTACTATATGGATATACTTATCATTATACATGTACAAGCTAATGTGGAATGATCTTGAAGATGAGATAAGCCTGCCTTGAATATCACTGAGGTATGGATTTGATTTTGGTATCTATTTGGTTTATTTGACATGGTATACTTACAGGAAGAAGAGACCCCAAGATGAAAATAAAAAATTTAGACTATAGTTCCCATGATTCTCCCTATATATCAGTTGGGAAACAAGGAGAAGAGTACTCTCCTAGTATAACAGATACATTAAGGGCCTTGAGGGAGGAGACCAAAAGTTGCAAAGAAGAAAATGACATGTTGACTGAGGCTTGGGAAATACTTGCAAGGGCTCAGGAGAACAAGGTAGAGCCCATCAGAGTTGTAGAAATATGTACATATGAGAAAAAGAAAGATCAGGAAGAGCAAACTAATGGAGAATATGGTAGAAGATCTCAACCCGAATACAGGTTGGATAGAGGGGAAAAAATTATAGGTGGAAAATCATTGGATACACCTAACAAGAGGAATGGTATGTATGGGAATCATTATAGTTTCTCATCCAAGAGACATCATCACAGTAATTATTTTCATCATCATTATAGGAGGAGGGAGTATTTACCTGAGGAGTTCAAGAAAGTGAAGACTCCTACATTTCATGGAGAGATGAAGAATTCAAAATATGTAGAGACATGGTTGCTTGGGATGAAGAAATTCTTAAGATTTCATAACTACTCAGAGAACATGAAAACCCAGATATCCACCTTCGATCTTAAAGGGAAAGTCATATATCTTGTGGGAAGATGTGAAAAATGTGAAGGGAATTCGAGAGGATACTTGATTTTTGATGACTTCAAAAGGATCTTCCAGAAGAAGTACCTCTCAACGAGGTACCATGATCATAGAGATAAGGAGTTTGATGAGCTACATATGGGTTCTATGACAGATGATGAGTATAATAGTAGGTTCCTGGAGCTAATGATATAAGTGTCATATCTCAAGGATGAGAAGACTAAGATTCTTAGATTCATTAGTGGATTGCTAGTAGCATATAGAGACTAGTTTGAGTTTGATGAGCCTAGATCACTAAAGGAAGCCATCCATAAATTAAAGCATTGGTAAGAGTAGTAAAAGTGAAAATATATGACTAAACATGACTTGAAGGGAAATGAGAAGGTAAAAGGGAAGTGGGAACTGAAGCAGGGAAGACCTCAAGATGCAGGTGAGAAAGAAAATGTGGTTCCTTACAAGAAGTTCATTAAAGTTAATAAGGGACATGGGTCGCATCATGGATAGAAACAAACTAGAGGTGATGGTAGAGGACCATTGTAGTGCTCGATATGTGGGAAATACCATCGCAAGAAGGATTTTCCATTGAACCATAGAGGTAGGCCTCATATCTATAGTGCTTAGGAGGCGCAGACTGTTGGGGATGTTGGTAATGTTATTCCTTGAATTTATGTAGATGTGAAAAAATTGTAGGCGAATCATGATGAATCTATTATTGAGATGGATGGTAATATTTGTGATCAATTTATTTCTATTTTGATTGATCCCATATCTAATTACATTTATGTTAACCCTTATCTGGTGGATAAGTGTGGCTTGATAAAATAAGTGCACGCAGAGTCTTGATTGGTGCATTTTGCTACAGGTACTAAGAATAGAGTTCATCATTGGGTAAGATCTTGTGCATTGGGTTGAATGGTATGCCTACGACAACACTTGTGAACATACTACGATTGGGATAGTATAATATTAATTTTTGTATGGATTTATTGTATCTTCACAAGACCAAAGTAGATTGCTATGAAAAATTTATTGAGTGCTTGGATGATAATGGGGAAAAGAGAATCTTGCAGGGAAAGAAGAATGCTACATTATTGAGGATGGTAAAAACTATGCAATATAAGCACAATTGCAGGAAAGGATGTGTGATGTTTGTAGTTCATATTTCTAGTGAAAAGGTTAAGGATGTTCAAGAGGTACCTTGTATTGCAGTAGTTTCAAGATGTGTTTCCAGCATAGATTTCAGAGTTGCCTCCTCACAGGGAAGTGGAATTTTATATTGAGTTGGTAGAAAGGAAACACAAACATAAAAGTAACCTTACAAGATGAGCACATCATAGTTGCTATAGTTGAAGTTGCAGATGAAGAAAATTCTTGATAAGGGATACATGAGGCCAAGTGTATTGCCTTGGGATGCACCAATATTGTCCGTGAAGAAGAAGGATGGTACTCTCAGGTTGTGCATTGATTACAAGCAGCTAAAAAAGGTGATGACCAGGACCATGTACCCATTTTTAAGGATTGATGACTTGCTCGATCAGTTGAAGGGAGAAAAAATGTTCTAAAATATTGATTTGAGATAAAGATACCACCAGGTATGCATCAAAGAAGAGGACATCTACAAGAGTTCCTTCATAACCAAGTATGGGAATTATGAGTTTTTTGTAGTTCCTTTTGGTTTGACTAATGCCCTAGCTACTTTTATGTGCTTGATGAATACTGTGTTGCATCCATTTTTGGATAAGTTTTTTATTGTATTCATTGATGGGACATCAATATAAACCACTAAAACAAATGCACAATAAGATAAGTACTAAAACAACCGAAGTAGGTTAACTATCTTAGCACATGTGAAAAAAACCACGAAATACAAACATCTGCAGAATAGACTTACAAAAATTCATAATCCATGCATGAAGAATGTGTTCACCTTGAAGGCTTATGTTATTAATTAACATTTATAAGACACATTTATACAATGAATGTCACTAGATCCAATTGTGGAGTGTTGGAGCCACTCCTTGCTCCCTAAAAGAACTTACTTATCTCTCTAATGCTTTGTGGGAGGAGCCAAGGTGAAAAGTCCCTTACTCTTACAATGAGGGGATATATATAAAAATGAGGAGGTGATGCTTCACATTCCTTGTGACTCTTCATCTACCCTCATGACTATTTGAATTCTTATGACTTTCCAACTTTACATGAATCTTCATATTCCACACATGTCCTTTGGACTTTAACTTTACAATACATTTCCGAATCATATTTTACATCATTATCTACAATGACGTCACATGTGACCACTCATGACATGACATGAGATGAAACTATTGACAAATACTGCTTGATGATGTGGAAATGTCAAGTCACTATTGTTGTTGTGTGTTGAGTGTCTTCTTGAAGGTGCTTTTCTTTTCACCTTCATAGGGCTTGGTGATAATAAATCTTCAATGATCTCAACTCTTGAGTTGTGGTCGCAAACTACTATCCCTTTTCTTTCTCTTGATTGATTGGATTACATAATCAACTAAAAGAGTGTCTTCCAACATGCGTCCATCCTTCATCATCTTTCCATGACATGATAGGGTACCTATTCCTACAATTCACTCATGACGAGGTGACATCAATATGAAAACCCCCTAGTCTAAGATTGTGCATAATGATCCTTTGACTGAGATGGAATCAAATGGAGAGCTGGGAAAGGAGCTCATTGACTATGCAGTTCAAGAAGGAAAGGGGGAGGCTTGAGCCTTGATATTTTAGATTTCATAGTTCAGGTTGGGTTGAGGGAGAAAAATGCGCAGTTTTGGGAGCCATTGAGACAAGATGAGGGCATGGACACTGGATGAAAATACTACATAGTTCTCAGAGATAAGGGAGGCTAGGTGATCTAGGTATACATTGGTGGCCACCCACCTATTCCATTTGGACCCTCACCATCAGTTCTTTCAGTTTTTCACTTTCAGCACAACTTACTATTTTTAGCAGGTTGTGGGTTCTTGAACTTTCGAAGCCATTTGGAGGCCCTAATGAGCCGCGTGGATATTGGTGGCTACCCAAATATTCCATTTGAACCCCCACCATCGGTTCTTTTAGTTTTTTTAGTTTCGGCACAAATTACTATTTTTAGCAATTTTTCGGGTCCTAAACTTCAAGAGTCGTTTTGAGGCCCTAAACCACATTTTTTGGGAAAATCGGGTATGATGTCGTCAAATGGAGATCATATGCCAAAGTTATGTCCTCGGGAAGTCGAAACACCAATTTACCCCAACGGGGCCCATAGTTTTGGCGCTTCATCTCTTACGGTTAGGTTTTTGGATGTTTAAGGTTTTTCACTGTTTCTCAACAATAAATAGGCCTTCGAGCCTCATTGTAACACAGTTCAAAGGCATGTAGCCACCACATCTCTTCTCAGAGATAAGCTACCATCACCCTAGCTATTTTATTTCCATTATTCCTGTAAACATATTTCATTTATTTGATATTAATGAAATGAAGTATTATTTCGGCTGCATCTCTGTGTTTATTTCTATTTTTGTATTTGATTATGTTCTTGCATAAATCCAGATCAGTGGTATCAGAGCAGTCTGCTCTTTCTCTATTTTTCTTTGCATGTCCCCAACGAGGTCGAGGTAAAAGGAGTTAGGGCTCGATCTGGTTGAACCCTTGCAATATCAGCCTCACAAACCCCGACAACCTCCCATGGCGGAAGAAAAGAAAGACGAGGGAGCAAGAGATCCTATAAAAATATTTCTCGAGGAGGCCCTCAAGAAAACATTGAACGCGATGATGGATAAATTTTCTCAGATCCTTCAATGGTTGCCCACCTATGGTGCATCTACATTCAACAGCCACTCTAGAAGCGCCACACCCTTCAAGGTACAGGTAAACTTTGACATTCCTATATTTGAAGGCCAAATAGATGCAGACACCATAGATAGATGGTTGAATTTTCTAGAAGGGTATTTCTCAGTCAACAATTTCTCACACCGAGAAAAGATTATTTTTTCACTCCTCAAAGTTGCCCCCCATGTGAAATATTGGTGGGAAACCTACTGTGATCAAAAGGACGAGGGGGAACCCTCTCTGTTCTTAGTCGCACCCACTTGGAATTCATTTCGAGATGGAATCAAGGAACAATATTAACCTGTGGGGAGCTATGAGGGAAATTACATTCAATGGACCACGCTACGACAGAAAACGGACCAAGATGTGCACGAACTGATGAATTTGTTCCATACCCTGCACACAAAGTTGGGTATTAAAGATTCAGAGAGACATTTGGTGCTCAAGTACCACAGCTGTCTGCAAAGACACATTTAGGAGGAAATGGAGTTCCTTGACATTACCTCGCTTGGCATGGAAAATCACTATGCCACAAAGATTGAGTAGAAATTTAATCCAAAAAAGCGATACTTTGGATCTGCAAATCCGAAGCCACGGAAAGGTGCCCCCGAACCATAGAACAAGGGGAAAAACCAAAGCAGGGTGACTCGGAACACTACCACAAATCCAAAGAAAGACAGAGGGAAGTGGTGTGAATTTCATAATAGCCCCACTCACAGCACAAATGAGTGTCAGGACAAAGAGTCACTGGTGGCCGAACTGAAGGCACCCAAATTAGATACATGTTCTAATCCTTAGCTAGAACTAGACAAGGGAGATGACAAAGGGAAGCATATCATTGATGTGGACCCTAGTGCCATTGTTGCCACCAACAAGCTCCAAAGGGAGGATACTGGGGATCCAGAGGAGGGGGAGCGCCTCTTCCATTCGTAGATGTGGGTGAAGGGTTCTCCACTGCAATTTCTTGTTTATAGTGGAAGCCAAAAGAACATCATTTCAGTAGAGGTCGTGAAGCATCTTGAACTATCGACCATAGCACACCCACAATTGTATACCATTAGGTGGCTTCACCCATGGAGAGATCTTCACATCCATCAGTAGTGTCGCCTTCTGTACAGTAGCAAGTCATTCACAAATGATGTATTATGTGATGTTTCTCCTCTTGATGTAGTTGATGTATTATTGTGCCAACCATACTTGTGGAGGTGACATGTTGTGTATGAATCTAGGCCTCGTGTTGTCATTATTACTTTGGTAAATAACTTGTACAAGATACCAAAGGCAGTATCGCCTCCTACCATCTCTTTGACTACTGCAAGACAACACAGTAAGATTATTTCCCAAACAAGGAAATTTATTTTCATTACCATTCGCTCACAACGAAAGCAGAATATTGTGGCCACAACCTCAAAATAGGGCTCCCCTACACAACAACAACATATGGACAAAGGCTTGGAGGAATACAAAGACATTTTCACTTCACCCACAGAGGTTCCTCTACACTATCCGGACAAGCACTCGATTGATCTAACCCTCGGTGCACCGCTGCTTGATATCTACATCACTCATGTGATTACACAGAAAGAATCCACACATGTACTATCTAAGGAAACTAAATTTATTGAAGGCATCCAGCACGTCCGCCAGTAGAGCCACGACATCCTGGACAAATCCAATACTAAGTTCAACAGAATTTTCCTCTCACAGAGGAACTTAATGAAATGGGGACCATTTCTTGCTACGTAGGGAGGAATGATCCATGTGGACATTGGTGGCCACCCACCTATTCCATTTGGACCCGCACCATCAGTTCTTTCAGTTTTTCACTTTCAGCAGCACTTACTATTTTTAGTAGGTTGTCGGTTCCTGAACTTTCAAAGCCATTTGGAGGCCCCAATGAGCCACATGGATATTGATGGCCACCCACCTATTCCATTTGAACCCCCACCATCGGTTCTTTTAGTTTTTCAGTTTCAACACAACTTACCATTTTTAGCATTTTTCTGGTCCTAAACTCCTGGAGCCATTTTGAGGTCCTAAATGACGTTTTTTGGGAAAAGATATTTTTTTGGGCCCCAAAAGTTGTACTCCTTGGATAGATATTTCTAACGAGGTATGATGTGCATCAAACAGATATCGTATGAAAAATTTATGTCCCCGAGAAATTGAAACACCAATTTACCCAAACGGGGCCCATAGTTTTGGCTCTTCATCTCCTCTGGTTAGGTTTTTGGATGTTTATGGCTTTAAATTGTTTCTAAACAATAAATAGGCCTTCAAACCTCATTGTAACACAGTTCAGAGGCATGTATCTGCCAGATCTCTTCTCAGAGATAAGCTACCATCACCCTAGCTAGTTTATTTCCATTTTGTCTGTAAACATATTTCAGTTATTTGATATTAATGAAATGAAGTATTATTTCCACTGCATCTCTATGTTTATTTATATTTTTGTATTTTATTGCGTTCCTACATAAATCCGGATCATTGGGCCATTACGAAGTTAAATATTTAATAGGCTCAGGGAGTGAAATTTAGGCTAGTGATAATGAAATGCGTAGTTAGGGCCAAGCTAGCAGGAGGAATTACGTAATTATGGGAGTCAAGGTCAGGGCTTGAGCATAGAAACTGCATGGTGCAGTAGTCTTGGGAGGCAGGGGCGACGAATTGTGAAGCTCCAAAAGGAAAGGTCATAGCTATAGGATTGAAACTTCACAATGTGCAGTTCAGGGAGGCTGAGTGAAGCTAGGTTTCTTGGTCAGGAGTTTTTTACGAAAATGTCTAAGTGTGGGATCTGTGAGACTATTGTGAACAATGACGATACTTTGATTGTGATCACACACGTAGAATACTTTGATGACTCAACAACATAGATCATTCATGACACATGGACAATTAATTTCCCTCTCTGTAATAGCTTAACGAAAGTTAGTTCAAGCAAGACACTTTAGATTCACTTTGCGATGACCGTGATGACATTTGTGTGACCGTTATTAAAACTTTGGAAATGAGTGCAATGGATGTTTACATGGTGAGAAAAACTCATTTACACAATGATGACCTATTGAAACTACCAGAACAATCTTATGTACATCATGCAACAACCAACATGTGAAAATATGACATTTTTCCTAACTTGCAAAAGGGAGTAAAACACTATAAGAAAACACATAGAATGAGTTTGAAATTTTTCGATGACAATGAACAAGACCAAGGAAGGCTCCAAAATTGGGTGTAGGCCAAAATATTCAGAGGGTTTTGTAGCAACGATAACATAGCCCTACATTGTTGAAAAAATGCGGCCCTCCAAAAACCATCGATTTATCCTCTAAGATGGAGAATATAACTATAAAAAAGTCCTTGGCCCCTATTTCCAATTATATTTTACCCTAGGGTTTCTATTTATTTCAAATCTATCCAATTAATTCCTTTTCAAGAATCAATAATATAATAAATTTGCAGATCGAATAATGATCCTACATAAATTGGATATATTCTATGATCTTACTAGATTTAACCTCATATTTTATACCTTCAACTGATTTTAATAGGAAATTCCCTAGATTTTTAGCTTTCCATGGTGCACCCAACAGAGGGTTTGTTGTGAAACCAAAAGCCCCACTTTCTGCTACTCTATGAAAATGATGTTAAATATGAATATATTAGTAGGGAATACGAGTAGATCTATACTTGTAAAAGAATATGGATAATGGAGGGGGGAAATCCCGCTCTTTTAGAGAAAATCATAGATGAATATGCACAACAAACCATAGTATTTGCATAGAAAAGTGTAAAAATCATAACCATATTTCAATTCTAAATTTTCCATATTAAAACTTTAATCTCTAAAGGCATAAAAGTTAATGCGACATCATGGAAGAAATATTAAAACATAAGGTGAAATATTAGCTGAAAATTGTCTTAAAATTGTGGACATGACTAACAAAGCTATTGTAAGTAGAGAAAAAATAACTAATAACATAAAAATCACAAAAAAATAGAAACTCCCACTAAATGTAAATGTATAATTGAAAACAATAGATTTTTACAATTTGTATTTCTTTTTTACAATAATACCAAGATCTTTCTATTAAATATGTGCCCAGTCAAAAAAAGGTATGCGGGGAAATTACATATTATCTAGAAATTCTTGTTCAAAAAAGGAAAGATGGCATTCTCTCAAAATCATCTTTCAAGTTTTCTTTGCATGCAGTTTAGAGACCAAAAGTAATCCCACTACTGCTATATATTCTATAAAATTCACCATTCAGTAAAGAAAATTTGTATGGGATTGATATATTTTAATTTTGAGGGTCAACAAACATTTGGTCAACGGGGCTACCTAGAGCACTATTGACAGTTCTTCTATTGTCTTCATTAGCACTCTGTCCTTGGAGATATGATATCTGATGAAGCATCCCATCAATTTCATCTTCCATTTTATATATTTTGGCTTGCTCTGATAAAGAGATTTCCATCTACAGAAGGTGAGGGAATTTCCGACATTGATGATCTATATTTGGAAGGCTTCATGTGTGGTGGTGACTAAGAATATGGAAGAAATCATTTTGGGGATTTTTCTCTAAGATACTGTGGATTATTCAAAGGAGATTGAAAAGCTGGTTGTTCGAAGGAAAGGAGTTGGAATGAAGGTGTTGGAAGATGATCAAGGAGTCTCCCAAAATTTTAATGGAAGGGATGTCATGAAATTTTTCTAATTGAAGACCAAGGAAAATTCCATACATCTCTTCCAAATTATTCATTTCATGGCTCAATCCCCATAGAAATTTGATTCTATTTCTCCTTTATGATTGCCGAGAATATGTCCACCTCTCACCCATTCCAACTTCTAAATGTTTAACCATATTAAATTAATTATATACTTTTCTTGTATAATTGTGTCAATAAGTATATCTATTTTTTAATAGGGCTTCCAGAATATTGATTTAATTATGAATAATTATTAGGTGAATGGTCCATATTTAACGTCCAAGAAATATTATAGAATATTCTTAGTAGTATTCACAAATTAATGGCTGAGATTTATTTCCAAAGTAATATGCATGTTTTTCCCTTTTAATTAGATTCTTTAATTAAAAAAATATATCATAGTGTCATATGAAACGAGTTATAGATTTTTGGGCATGTGGTATTGAAAATCCATGGTATTGGACCATGTTATTGTAACAAAGAATATTTATAAATTAAAAATATCCATGATAAAGTGGGAGTGAATCTCCATGGATAAGAACTATGTTATATATTTTTTAAAGGCATAGTCTAACATAAAGAAAAAATATACTTTTTCATCGGAATACAGTAAAACAATTTCAAGAAATAATGTGACTTTTTGTTATCTAGAATGCAATTTTGAACGCATAAATGCATTCAACACTGTGTAAAACCCCTTGGGGCACTCAAATTCTGTAGATTAAACAACTTAAACTCAAGTTTATAAAAATATTTATCGGATTTTGATTAAAGATAACCAGAAAACATGTCATGAAAAGGGTCATTTTATCTATAAGTTAGAATACGCATTTTTTAAATAACTATTTGTGTAATTATATATTAATTATTTTTATATCTGTGAATAATATTAATAATTAAGTGTTTTTTTTTATAAATTTGATATATATTATGAAATAAGTGTTTAATATTTGTTTTGGTCATTGTCTACCTAGGTGTCAATTTCGCCTAGATGAAAAAAAATTGTGAAAATCCGACCTTTTGTTTCAAAAAATCTAACACCAAAAGGTCTTGAATCATTTTTATTTATGGCACAAATGGATTCAACAACATAAAAAAACCTAGGGCACCAAAAATATTGAATATTGACAACTATAACTCAGATTTCCAAAAATTTCCACCACATTTTATCAAAATCGTACCAAAATTTCCATTATTTTCCAAGCAAAAATGACACCTCATTAGACTAAAATTTTATCTTGAATTGATGCCTATCATGTTTTACCAATAATTTAACCTATATAACTACACTAATATGTATATACATTTATATTTAAAATATATATATCTATATCTATATATATGTATATATATATATATATATATAAATGACACCTCATTAGACTAAAATTTTATCTTGAATTGATCCCTATCATGTTTTACCAATAATTTAACCTATATAACTACCTAATATGTATATACATTTATATTTAATATATATATATATATATATATATATATATATATATATATATATATATATAGATATATTTATATTCTTTCAAAACATAGATTGAAAATGAAGACTGTCAATATTATGA
Organism: Pinus albicaulis; assembly: GCA_034641835.2. Lineage (NCBI taxonomy): Eukaryota > Viridiplantae > Streptophyta > Pinopsida > Pinales > Pinaceae > Pinus > Pinus albicaulis. Next base: position 907,015,599 of record CM076569.1, on the reverse strand, counting down.
GTTTTGCATCTGAAAATCTACACCACAAAAACCTCCAATATATCATTCTTACCCTGTACAGAAGGGATATATTGATTGAGATTCGTAATCTCGAAAAAACAATGATAAAAATTCAAAGAAGAGAAGAAGATCTTTCATTCCTGAAGCACTGTCGTGATTCTAATCTTACACCAGCCTTCACTCTCATAAAAAATAAACTACACAAACAACACAACCACAGGGCATTCGCCGAGCTCAGAAAATCCCTAATAGGTCATGAAATTCACAAAATGATATTTTGGTTAGATCAGCTATCTACAAAAGCTTTCAAAATTCATCTGAAGTTGGCTCTTGTCATCCGCAAGGACCTCTGGTCCATCATCGATGTCGTGGAAGCACTCGAGGTTGACAAAGAAGGTATCAGAGCGCAGAATAAGAAAAACTAGGGAGCTGGAGAAATTAAAATTAAAAAGTAAATCGACACACTAGCATACTCTTATGGATCTGCAGTCAGACAATGTCATGTCTTGATAGATTGGAGGTTTCTGTGGTGTATATTTTGGGATGAAATACTTAGAATATCCACAGTCTTCATTTTTAGTCGACGTTTCGGGTCTAAATCAAGACCCATCATCAGGACAAATCTACTAAGAAAATAAGAGATTAGGGAAATAAATAGAGGAAAGGAGGAGATGAGAGAGCTGACCAGTTCTTAAATTTTTATTATTAGTTTATTATTTATTATAGTTTATCAAATTTTTGTTTCTAATTAATTATGACAAAGTATATATTATTGTTTTCTCGAATTTTTTCAAATATTTTTCCCTAATTCTAGTTATTTTGGAAATAGTAAATTTTTTTTATTAATTACTAAGTATTAGAGGGATTTAAATATTTTTTAAAAGAAAATTTAAGGTTATTATAATAATCTGGTTCCCTCCTCAGTACCAAAAGATTCAGGCTCCCCGACCCTAACCATGAACTGATGCACCGGATGTTCTGATCAGGATTAAATTAACTCATCAACAGAGTCTACATGCACATGTATCAAGGTTACACAGAATTCCACAACCTCTAACCATACGGAGTCCCTAACTCACATAGATCCCTGCAACACGGTTTTAGTAAACGTGGGAGAGTATGGAGAAAACAAACTGCACAATAATGTTACCCAATTCGTAAATCAGGATGCGACTTCAGCTCACAATAGCAAGCATCACAGGTCAATCGGTAGTAGGGGAGATGAGTCATTAAAAGATGATTAAAGGGATTGGTCTATGACATCATTGGGTGGTTCTATGGAGCATGGTTTGACCATAAAAAATGGAGTAACAGACATCGCGCATAATGAATTGCCACAACAAATAAACCCTAATAACGTACCTTCCTTCAATAAAAGTAATAGAAAAGTTGTAAATATCTCTTCCCATGAATTAAATAATGTAGAAATGGAGGTTTTGAGCAAGGGACTCAATTTCACCATAGCTCCCAACCGTTTTCCTAAAGAAGAAATCATTTGCGATATTGAAGATAGCATCAAACCTCTTAAAGAAGAAGACAAAGAACTCGTGAGACAAGAGTGTGTCGTCGTCTTGAATAAAGCCAAACTTCCTACGATAAAATTAAGTAAAGAGTAAATAAGAGGCTTAAAAAATTTAAGAGGTAATGAGAATATTGTCATCTTAAAAGCAGACAAAGGAGGGGCTATAGTGGTAATAGACAAAGAAGAGTACGCCAATAAAATGAGAGATCACCTTCACAATAGTGGCAGTTATAAGAAACTCAAAGAAAACCCCATTTCCAAAGTCATAAAAAAATGTCAAAAAAGCCATTAAGTAGTCTAATATGGATGAAAAAATAAAAAATCGCCTATACCCGGAAGGTGAGATCATGCCTCGCATTTATGGGGCCCCAAAGAGCATAAGACTGGTGCTCCTCTGAGACCCATTGTCAATAATATTGGAGCTCCAACATATGAATTATCCAAATTTGTGGCCAGCACCCTCACCCCTGTTATCGATAAAACTAGATCATTCGTCAAAGACTCCAACCATTATGTTCATTTAAAAAAAAAGCTAAGTTGGATCCCGAAGAAAAAATTGTAAGCTTTGATGTTGTACAACACTTTACTAAAATCCCTCTGGATGAATCCATTCAAGCAGTAAAATAAGTCGTGGACCTCCAGACTGCAAAACTTGCTGAAATATGTCTCCGCTACACCTTCTTCACCTTCCAAGGAGAAATATTTGAACAAACATCTGGAGTTGCTATGGGATCTTCGTTGTCCCCCATAGTGGCCAACCTCTTCATGGAGAAATTTGAAAAGAAAGCTCTTGACTCTTACCCATTGAAACCTAAATTTTGGATAAGGTCTGTGGATGACACCAATGTCAATTGGCCACATGGTGATGAGGAATTAAAAAGCTTCCTAGACCACCTTAATAGCATTTCCAAAGATATACAATTTACAATGGAGGGTGAGGAAAAAAACCACATCCCATTCCTTGACATTCTCCTCTCAAGAAAAGAAGATGAATCCCTTGGACACAAAGTGTTCAGGAAGAAATCACACATGGACAATTACCTACATGATGATTCACACCACTACCCTACCCAGAAGATGGGGGTTTTGTTGACTCTTTTTACACGAGCTTTCAGAATATCGAACGATACTCATGTTGAAGAAGAAACATAATATCTATGAATATCGTTCATAAACCTCGGATACAGTAATAAAGACATTAACAGAGCTATTCAAAGAGATAGATCCGGAAATAAAAGAATTACAACTAACAATAATCAACAATAAAATCATATCTCCTCTATATCCAAGGGGCCATGGACAAGATGGCCAAATTTCTAGCCAAGAAGGACATTAGAGCATCCTTTAAACCTTTAATGACCATCAGACAAAGGATGAAATCTGTCAAAGATGACCTCGACCACCTCCAACAAAAAGGGGTTTACAAAATTAATTTTTCGTGCAGAGAATGCTATATTGAGGAAACAACTAGGACCTTCAAAATAAGGCTTAAAGAACATTGTGCGAACGTTAGACTGGGAAGAACCAAAACCTCGAATCTGGCAGAACACTTCAATAAGACATGTCACCACATATGCCTTGAAGAGGCAGCGGTCATTACCAATGAAAAGCATCATTTTCAGGGTAAAGTTTGTAAAGCCCTAGAAATCATTAAGCACCCACACATCCTCAATAGATATGGAGGCTTAGAAGTTAGCAAGAATTGGATCCATGTTCTTTCCCACAAATAAACTTGCCCCCCTGAACTGTTTGTCGACACCATGTCCATCCTCCTGCTTATCATTATCCTTGCACACTTTCCTACCGTATCACATTCATAATAATGCTCCTCCCCACACACCATCCCCCTACCGTTATCCTCCTATTTTCTTTCTCTCTTAAAACATTTCCTTGCAACTTTCCTCCCATTAACTTGCTACCTTTATAAACCTCTTTTAAATATTCAAACACACCTAAATCACACTTTCAAACACCTTTATTTTCTTTTCATAAAATATAACAAAATAAAAAGGCTACACTTCTTAAGAAATAACCCCTTCTAATATTAATAATAATAAACTCCACATTATTACAAAAAGTTTAGTATTATTTATAGTTTCCCATTATAATATAGGTCATCCTTTTACTTGCCTTCTTAAATATATCTATTAAAATAAACAAAACATAGATCCTAAGTTTTAGTAACCTCAAGCCTTTATTTATAAATACCACTAATATTTAGTATTAATAAAATAGATATAAATTTTTAATACAATTAATTTTAATAATAATAAATAACCCCTTCTAATATCAATAAATAATAAACTCCACATTATTACAATAATTTAGAATTATTTATAGTTTCCCATTATAATATAGGTTAGCCACCTCAAAATATATCTGTAACCAAAACATTTCTTAGATCCTAAGTTTTAGTAACATCAAGACTTTTTCAAATATTTATAAATACCACTAATATTTAGTATTAATAAATAAGATAATTTTTTTAATAAAATTAATTTTAATAAAACAATAATAATAAATATGGCATACTAACTAATAAAAATTTCAATAAACAATAATAATAAAAAAATTTAAATGTGTCATAATTAAAATCATAATTAAAATTTGGAAAAAAACTAAAATAAATAACTAATTAATTAAAAAAAAATTTAAAAATTAAGAACTGGTCGGCTCTTTCATCTCGTTATTTCCACTATTTATTTACCCTAATCTATTCTCTTCTTAGAAGGTTTGTCTTGAAGATGAGTCTTGATTTAGACCTGAAACATAGACTAAAAATGAAGATTGTGGATATTCCGAGTTTTGCATCTAAAAATCTACACCACAGAAACCTCCAATCTATCATTGTTACCCTCTACAAAAGGGATATGTGGATTGAGATTTGTAATCTCGAAAAAGAAAGGATAAAAATTCAAAGAAGAGAAGAAGATATTCTGTTCCTGAAACATTGTCGTGATTCTAATATTACACTAGCCTTCGCTCTCATCAAACATAAATTGCACAACCAACACAACCACAGGGAATTCGACCGTCTCAACAAATCCCTAATACCTCATGAAATTAATAAAACGAGATTTTGGTTAGGTCAAATACCTACAAAATCTTTCAAAATTCATCTGAAGTTGGCTCTTTTCATCTGCAAGGACCTCTGGTCCACCATCGATGTCGCGGAAGCACTCAAGGGTGACAAAGAAGGTATTCGAGCGCGGAATAAGAAAAACAGGAAGCGGGAGAAATTAAAATTAAAATGTAAATCAGGACACTGGCATAATCTTATGGATCCGCAGTCGGACAATGCCATGTCTTGTCAAACGAACTCTCCCTCCACCGTCCATAATATGGTTCCCTCCTCAATGCAAAAATATTTGGACTCCCAAACCTAACCATGAACGGATGCACTGGATGTTCTGATGAGGGCTGTGTTAACTCAACAAAGGAGTATGCATGCAACTGTATCAAGGTTACGCAGAATTCCTCAACCTCTAACCATACGGAGTCCCTAACCCACGTGGATCCCTGCAACATAGTTTCAGTAAATGCGGGAGGGTATGGAGAAAACGAACTGCAGAGTAACGTTACTTGATTTCTGAATCAGGATGCGACTTCAGTGGATGGAAACAGGCATGATGGGTCAAACGACAGTAGGGGAGATGATTAATCAAAGGACGATTCAAGGGATTGGTCTACGACAACAATGGGTGGTTCTATGGAGCATGGTTTGATCATAAAAAATGGAGTAACAGATAGTGCATATAATGAATTCCCACAACAAAAAAACCCTAATAGCATACCTTCCTTCGATAACAATAACAAAAAGTTGTAAATATCTCTTCCCATGAATTAAATAATGTAGAAATGGAGGCTTTGAACAAGGGACTCAATTTCATCATAGCTCCCAACCATATTCCAAAAGAAGAAATCATTTACAATATTGAAAATAGCATCAAACGTCTCAATGAAGAAGACAAAGAACTCGTGAGACAAGAGTGTGTCGTCATCTTGAATAAAGCCAAACTTCCTAAGAGAATTACTATTGGAGCTCCAACATATGAATTAGCCAAATTTTTTGCCAGCACCCTCGTCCCCTTTGTCGTTAAAACTAGCTCATTCATCAAAAACTCCAACGATTATGTTGATTTTATTAAAAAAGATAAGTTGGATCCCGAAGACAAAATTGTAATCTTTGATGTTGTACTACTCTTTAGTAAAATACCTATCGATGAAGTCGCTCGAGCAGTAAAAGAATTCGCAGACCCCCAGACTGCAAAGCTCACTGAAATATGTCTCCGCTCCACCTTCTTCACCTTCCGAGGAGAAAAATTTGAACAAACATCTGGAGTTGCTATGGGATCTTCGTTGTCCCCCATAGTCTCCAAACTCTTCATGGAGAAATTTGAAAAGAAAGCACTTGACTCTTACCCATTGAAACCTAAATTTTGGATAAGGTCTGTGGATGACACCAATGTCAATTGGCCACATGGTGATGAGGAATTAAAAAGCTTCCTAGACCACCTTAATAGCATTTCCAAAGATATACAATTTACAATGGAGGGTGAGGAAAACAACCAGATCCCATTCCTTGACATTCTCTTCTCAAGAAATGAAGTCGAATCCCTTGGACACAAAGTGTTCAGGAAGAAATCACACATGGAAAATTACCTACATGATGATTCACACCACTACCCTACCCAGAGGATGGGGGTTCTATCGAATCTTTTTACACGAGCTTTCAGAATATCGGACGATACTCATGTTGAAGAAGAAAAAGAATATCTAAGAATATCGTTCATAAACCTCGGATACAGTAATAAAGACATTAACAGAGCTATTCAAAGAGATAGATCCGGAAATAAAAGAATTACAACTAACAATACTCAACAATAAAATCATATCTCCTCTATATCCAAGGGGCCATGGAAAAGATGGCCAAATTTCTAGCCAAGAAGGACATTAGAGCATCCTTCAAACCTTTAATGACCATCAGACAAAGGATGAAATCTGTCAAAGATGACCTCAACCACCTCCAACAAAAAGGGGTTTACAAAATTAATTTTTCGTGCAGAGAATGCTATATTGGGGAAACAACTAGGACCTTCAAAATAAGGCTTAAGAAAATTGTGCGAACGTTAGACTGGGAAGAACCAAAACCTTGACTCTGGCAGAACACTTCAATAAGACATGTCACCACATATGCCTTGAAGAGGCAGCGGTCATTACCAATGAAAAGCATAATTTTTAGGGTAAAGTTTGTAAAGCCCTAGAAATCATTAAGCACCCACACAACCTCAATAGATATGGAGGCTTAGAAGTTAGCAAGAATTGGATCCATGTTCTTTCCCACAAATAAACTTGCCCCCCTGAACTGTTTGTCGACACCATGTCCATCCTCCTACTTATCATTATCCTTGCACACTTTCCTACCGTATCACATTCATAATAATGCTCCTCCCCACACACCATCCCCCTACCGTTATCCTCCTATTTTCTTTCTCTCTTAAAACATTTCCTTGCAACTTTCCTCCCATTAACTTGCTACCTTTATAAACCTCTTTTAAATATTCAAACACACCTAAATCACACTTTCAAACACCTTTATTTTCTTTTCATAAAATATAACAAAATAAAAAGGCTACACTTCTTAAGAAATAACCCTTCTAATATTAATAATAATAAACTCCACATTATTACAAAAGGTTTAGTATTATTTATAGTTTCCCATTATAATATAGGTCATCCTTTTACTTGCCTTCTTAAATATATCTATTAAAATAAACAAAACATAGATCCTAAGTTTTAGTAACCTCAAGCCTTTATTTATAAATACCACTAATATTTAGTATTAATAAAATAGATATAAATTTTTAATACAATTAATTTTAATAATAATAAATAACCCTTCTAATATCAATAAATAATAAACTCCACATTATTACAATAATTTAGAATTATTTATAGTTTCCCATTATAATATAGGTTAGCCACCTCAAAATATATCTCTAACCAAAACATTTCTTAGATCCTAAGTTTTAGTAACATCAAGTCTTTTTCAAATATTTATAAATACCACTAATATTTAGTATTAATAAATAAGATAATTTTTTTTAATAAAATTAATTTTAATAAAACAATAATAATAAATATGGCATACTAACTAATAAAATTTCAATAAACAATAATAATAAAATTTTTTAAATGTGTCATAATTAAAATCATAATTAAAATTTGGAAAAAAAACTAAAATAAATAACTAATTAATTAAAAAAAAAATTAAAAATTAAGAACTGGTCGGCTCTTTCATCTCTTTATTTCCACTATTTATTTACCCTAATCTATTCTCTTCTTAGCAGGTTTGTCTTGAAGATGAGTCTTGATTTAGACCTGAAACATAGACTAAAAATGAAGATTGTGGATATTTCGAGTTTTGCATCTAAAAATCTACACCACAGAAACCTCCAATCTATCATTGTTACCCTCTATGAAAGGGATATGTGGATTGAGATTTGTAATCTCGAAAAATAAAGGATTAAAATTCAAAGAAGAGAAGAAGATATTTTGTTCCTGAAACATTGTCGTGATTCTAATATTACACCAGCCTTCGCTCTCATCAAACATAAATTGCACAACCAACACAACCACAGGGAATTCGATCGGCTCAACAAATCCCTAATACCTCATGAAATTGATAAAACGAGATTTTGGTTAGATCAACTACCTACAAAAGCTTTCAAAATTCATCTGAAGTTGGCTCTTTTCATCTGCAAGGACCTCTGGTCCACCATCGATGTCGCGGAAGCACTCAAGGCTGACAAAGAAGGTATTCGAGCGCGGAATAAGAAAAACAGGAAGGGGGAGAAATTAAAATTAAAATGTAAATCAGGACACTGGCATAATCTTATGGATCTGCAGTCGGACAATGCCATGTCTTGTCAAATGAACTCTCCCTCCACTGTCCATAATATGGTTACCTCCTCAATGCAAAAATATTTGGACTCCCAAACCTAACCATGAACGGATGCATTGGATGTTCTGATGAGGGCTGTGTTAACTCAACAAAGGAGTATGCATGCAACTGTATCAAGGTACCCATAATTCCTCAACCTCTAACCATACGAAGTCCCTAACCCATGTGGATCCCTGCAACATAGTTTCAGTAAACGCGGGAGGGTATGGAGAAAACGAACTGCAGAGTAACGTTACTTGATTTCTGAATCAGGATGAAACTTCAGTGGATGGAAACAGGCATGATGGGTCAAACAACAGTAGGGGAGATGATTAATCAAAGGACGATTCAAGGGATTGGTCTACGACAACAATGGGTGGTTCTATGGAGCATGGTTCGATCATAAAAAATGGAGTAACAGACAGTGCATATAATGAATTGCTATAACAAAAAAACCCTAATAGCATACCTTCCTTCGATAACAATAATTTTTTTTTGTAAATATCTCTTCCCATGAATTAAATAATGTAGAAATGGAGGTTTTGAGCAAGGGACTCAATTTCATCGTAGCTCCCAACCATTTTCCAAAAGAAGAAATCATTTACAATATTGAAAATAGCATCAAACCTCTCAATGAAGAAGACAAAGAACTCGTGAGACAAGAGTGTGTCGTCATCTTGAATAAAGCCAAACTTCCTAAGAGAATTACTATTGGAGCTCCAACATATGAATTAGCCAAATTTTTGGCCAGCATCCTCATCCCCTTTGTCATTAAAACTAGCTCATTCATCAAAAAATCCAACGATTATGTTGATTTTATTAAAAAAGATAAGTTGGATCCCGAAGAGAAAATTGTAATCTTTGATGTTGTACAACTCTTTACTAAAATACCTATCGATGAAGTCGTTCAAGCAGTAAAAGAAGTCGTAGGCCCCCAGACTACAAAGCTTACTGAAATATGTCTCCGCTCCACCTTCTTCACCTTCCGAGGAGAAATATTTGAACAAACATCTGGAGTTGCTATGGGATCTTCGTTGTCCCCCATAGTCGCCAAACTCTTCATGGAGAAATTTTAAAAGAAAGCTCTTGACTCTTACCCATTGAAACCTAAATTTTGGATCAGGTTCATGGATGACACCAATGTCAATTGGCCACATGGTGATGAGGAATTAGAAATCTTCGTAGACCACCTTAATAACATTTCCACAGATATACAATTTACAATGGAGGGTGAGGAAAAAAACTGCATCCCATTCCTTGACATTCTCCTCTCAAGAAATGAAGACGGATCCCTTGGATACAAAGTGTTCAGGAAGAAATCACACACGCACAATTACCTACATGCTAATTCACACCACTACCCTACCCAGAAGATGGGGGTTCTGTTGACTCTTTTTACATGAGCTTTCAGAATATCGGACGATACTCATGTTGAAGAAGAAATAAAATATCTAAGAAGATTGTTCATAAAACTTAGATATTGTAATAAAGACATTAATAGATCTATTCAAAGAGCTAGATCAGGAAATAAAAGAATTACAACTGACAATTCCTCAACAACAAAAGCATATCTCCCATTCATTCAAGGGGTTATAGAGAACATGGCCAAATTTATAGCGAAGGAGGACATTAGAGTATCCTTCAAACCTCTAATGACCATCAGACAGAGAATAAGATTTGTCAAAGATGACGCCGACCACCTCCAACAAAAAACGATTTACAAAATTAATTGTTCACACGGAGAATGCTATATTGGGGAAACAACTAGGGCCTTCAAAATAAGGCTTAAAGAACATGGTGCAGACATCAGACTGGGAAGAACCAAAACCTCGTCTCTGGCAGAACACTCCAATAATACATGTCACCACATATGCCTTGAAGAGACAATGGTCATTACCAATGAAAAGCATAATTTTAAGCGTAAAGTGCGTGCAACGCTAGAAATCATTAAGCACCCACACAACCTCAATAGAGATGGATGCTTAGAAGTTAGCAGGAATTGGATCCACATTCTTTCTCACAAATAAACTTGCCCCTCTGAACTATTTGACGACACCATGTCCATCCTCCCGCTCATCATTATCCTTGCACACTTTCCTGTCATGTCACATTCATAATAATTCTCCTCCCTATACACCATACTCGTACCCTCTATCTTCCTATTTTATTTCTCTCTTAAAAAATTTCCTTTCACCTTTCCTCCCATTAACCTGCTACCTTTCTGAACCTCTTTTAAATATTAAAACACACCTAAATCACACCTTAAACAACCTTTTTTTTTTTATAATAAAATACCAAATTAAAAAAGCTACACTTCATAATAAATAACCCCTTTTAATATTAATAATAATAAACTCCACATTATTACAAAAATTTTAGAATTATTTATAGTTTCCCATTATAATATAGGTCATCCTTTTACTTGCCTTCTTAAATATATCTATTAAGATAACCAAAACATAGATCCTAATTTTTAGTAACATCAAGCCTTTATTTATAAATACCACTACTATTTAGTATTAATAAAATACATATAAATTTTTAATACAATTAATTTTAATAATAATAAATAACCCCTTCTAAAATCAATAATTAATGAACTCCACATTCTTACAATAATTTAGAATTATTTATAGTTTCCCATTATAATATAGGTTAGCCATCTTAAAATATATCTATAACCAAAACATTTCTTAGATCCTAAGTTTTAGTAACTTCAAGCATTTTTCAAATATTTATAAATACCACTAATAATTAGTATTAATAAATAAGATTTTTTTTAAATAAACTAATTTTAATAAAATGCTAATAATAAATAGGGCATAATAGCTAATAAAAAATTCAATAAAAAATAATAATAATTTTTTTTAAATGTGTCATGATTAAAATCATAATTAAAATTTGGAAAAAAAACTAAAATAAATAACTAATTAATTAAAAATAAATAAATCAAGAACTGGTCGGCTTTTTCATCTTTTTCTTTCACTATTTATTTACCCTAATCTATTCTCTTCTTAGCAGGTTTGTCCTCAAGATGAGTCTTGATTTAGAATCGAAACGTAGACTAAAAATAAAGATAGTGGATATTTTGAGTTTTGCATCTTAAAATCTACACCACAGAAACCTCCAATCTATCAATATATATATATATAATTTTTTTACTATCTTATTTCTTGTTACTAAATACTTAAAAGAACAATCTTAGAAATATATTCTTATACTATAATAATAATAAATATCTTTTAATTCTAATTAGAATATTTTTTTTTGGTTATAAAATTAAAAATATTTAATAATTGTTATTTGTAATATATATATATATATATATATATATATATATATACATGCGTGTGTGTGTGGAGTGTTCTATTGATTTTAATTATATTTATCAAATATTTTTTTATTTTAATATATATTTTATTATAAAAAAAAACTGATCATAATTTTTTTTTTTTAATTTTAAATATATAAATAAATTCAATAAATATATATTTTGAACTCCAAAATTCATTTTTAAAGATATTTTTACGCTGAAAGCGTTCCTTTTATGGGCTTTTCGAATGCGATTTTTCACTCAACCAATCAGAACGCGTTCTCATCGTTCTTACCGCCAGTTAAAATTTGACATTTGCCTTATGCGTGTTCATTAGCGAGAGTACGTTGATGATGAGCTGGGTTGATTAGCGAGAGTACATTGATGATGAGCTGGGTTGGCATGTGGCTTCTCCACATGGCCACCCACGCTCGCATTAAGTTTTTAAACAACTGTGCCCCCGCCAACCATAACTGCTCTTTAATGAAGCTCGCTGGTCGAGACTCCATCGTCCTGCTCCACAAAATGGAATTCTCCGGAAGATTTGTTGATGTTGCGAAGCCTTACCATTGCATCTGCTCCCCTGTTGCTACGAAGCCAAGCTCTCGCACAAAGACAGGGTGGCGGTGTCAAATTCTCTGCTGCATTGAAACAGTTGAAGGCGCCCACTTCTCACAGAGTGTATGCTGCAGCAGAAAGACTGAGTCGCGCGCCTGCTTTCCTTCCATTAGCTCGGTAAGGAACGCAATTCCCGGTCCTCAGTCTTTTACTGTTGATTATTCGACTCCCAGTGTACACCATTTTGTTGCTTCTGCTCCTTCGAGTCGGCCTTCTGCTGCCAAGATAGCCATGCCCCATTTAAGACAGAGAATGGGATGCAGGAGGGGCAGTGGCAGAGGCAAAATTCTGCGCCCCCCTACCTCGTCCCTCTCGGATTCGTCCTCCCCTTCATCTTCAAAATTTCATGGCTAATGATTTAAACAAACGAGTGGGTTGAGTTGTCTGTTATTTTAATGAAAACCCCTAAATCTTTGGACATTACTAGAGATTGTAGCCTGGTTACTTTGGGAAATCAGCCTGGGCCTATATCGGAAGGCATTAGTATTATGATTTGGAAAGTGCCAAGGGTCACTCGGATTGCAATGATTGCAAAGAGCAGAATGTTAGTAGGCAGTGATTTGGAAAGTAACTGGGGTCATCGGGATGATTATGAGCAAAATCTTGAGTTAGTGAATTGGGATGATAACAAAATCAGGGTGAAAATATTGATGCTTAATATATCGTGGGAACTCTGGCTTCTGATTACTGCCCCCAAAATCAAAATCTTCTAGAAACTTTGGCTAACAATTTGTATCAACGTTTTATGGATACAGGGATCCCGATCTGGTTAAAAGAATTGGAGCAGCCACAGCTCTAGAAATTCGATCTACTGGCATTCAGTACACATTTGCTCCATGTGTTGCTGTAAGACTCTGGCACGGATGTGCTTGATGGAAGTTTATTCAAAATGAGAGAAGTTTTCACTGCTGAGAATGTCTCCTTTGTTGTGAGCAGGTTTGAAGAGATCCTCGGTGGGGGCGCTGCTATGAGAGCTACAGCGAGGATCCAACAATAGTCAAGTCCATGACAGAGATTATCTTTGGCCTGCAGGGGCAGCCTCCTCCTAATTTTACAAAGGGGGTGCCGTTTGTAGCTGTACAGTAAGTTTCAAACCTTTTGTTTTATGAATACTTAGAACATGACTTTCTTTGATAAGTCAATTATGCCACAGTTTTCTATATAGCTGGACAGTAAGCTTCAGACCTTTTTGTTTTATCCCTACTTAGAACATAAATTTCTTTGATCAATCAATTGTGTCACAGTTTTCTCTATAGCTGGACATTAAGTTTCAAACCTTCTGTTTTGTCTATTCTTAGAATATGAATTTCTTCGATCAATCAATTATACCACAGTTTCTTGAAATAATTTTCTAACTATGTGATTTATGGATGTTTGCCAGGTCAAATGTTGTAGCATGTGCTAAGCACTTTGTGGGCGATGGCGGAACAACGCAGGGTGTCGATGAGAGTAACACTGTCAGCAGTTATAAACAATTAGTCAACATCCACATGACCCCCTATTTTGATGCCATTGCCAAAGGAGTCTCCACCATTATGATTTCCTATTCCAGTTGGAATGGACAGAAGATGCACGCCAACCGTTTTCTCATTTCTCATGTTTTAAAGAAGCAACTTCGCTTCCAGGTATTATTACTGTTTGTTTATAGAATTTTGATTGGTTTTGGTTTTTTTCTTTTTCAAAAAATTATATTCTGTAAAACATTCAATCAGTTTTTTTCTTTTAATTTTACAATGATGCCTTCTTGTATTGGTTACAGGGCTTTGTTATTTCAGATTGGCAAGGTATTGACAGGATAACTAGCCCACCGAATGCTAATTATTCTTTGTCAGTCCTTGAAAGTGTGGGTGCAGGGATTGACATGGTAGTGTTCTTGTCTTCCATACTAGATAGCATTGCTCAATTTTCAGTATTCACAATTAAATACTGCATATACTTGTGACAGTCTATTAAGTGTGATACCTGTGAGAGGCACGCCTGACTTTTTCTATTGGAAATTTGCTTCGTAGGTGATGGTTCCCGACAATTTTGCTGACTTTATTAACGACCTCACTATGCAAGTTAAGGGCGGTTTCATACCTATGAGTAGAATAAATGATGCAGTTCAAAGAATTTTGACAGTTAAATTCACCATGGGACTCTTTGAACATCCCATGGGCGATCCAAGCTTAGCCAACCAACTTGGCAGCAAGGTAAGTGTGCTATTTGTTATTCATGGACAGTTTTTTATGATGAATGGTTAAGACCTATGCTGTTATGTATTTGACTATGTTTTTTTTTTCATATTTTCATTGCTTCAGCCAAGAGAAGAATCTTTATTATACCATTCTATGTGCAATGTTGCCGGACTGTTACATGAGTATGCTTTATGTGCAATGTTGTCAGGCTTTTACATGAGTATGCTCTCCATTTTGGGTTATTTCACAAACATCTGAGAATGAAAATGGCTTTCTGGTACTGGCCAGATTCCATTTTTGCCTGTTAATAAAAACGGTTCATGTCTAGTGCCATCTGATCTAGGTGGGGCATTTCTAATTTGCACAATTCGATTGTCAGCACTCTATAGAGAGTACATAAGAACTTGCAGTGTTTGGATACTTATGATGCATAGTAAAATACTACACATGCTATTAAAAAAAATGGGTTCCTTTTCCTTACATTTAGGTATGAATTTTGAATTGGAGTGTTGCAAGATAGTTATTATAGCTTAGCATGAGTTGGAACAAGTAATGCTAAATTCTAATTATCAAGAATGGACGCTGGAATGACGTAGAAATTACTTTGCAAAAATGCCATATGCATTGACTGTACGGGGACTAAATTTTCAATGAAGAATATCATCATAATGTTCAGGCTTTATCTGGTTATTTTTCATTCTTCTGTGCTGTCTCTACACACAACATTTTTTTTAACCATAGCAGAATTACACTGATCTGCTGTCTCTACACATTGCATTTTTTTTCACATAACAGAATTACATTTATCTCAATTCATGACTGAGGTTTTGTGACTGCAGAAACTGGAGAGAGTTACATTTCCAGTGTGAATATCTTATGAGAACACTGGCACATGTTTCATAAAGCCTCTTAGGAGAGATTTTCCTTTATAAAGATCAGTTATTTCAGCATCACAATAAATAGTCAATTTCACCAACATGTCTTCACTGCAGCTTTTACCGACAGTGAAAAAGGGTTCCTCTTTCTATCTCTTTGGAAGGTTTGTCATATTTATTTATCTTGTTTCCTTGTAGCATTATTCAGTAATGACAAACTTACATCGTCTGATCGTCTGATCTGTTAATCCTACCTTTTATATATAGTAATAGGCAAGTCAAACTTTTTAGCAAGTGCAAAGAAGTTCCATTATGGATGCCAGTGGAATTAACAGAGAGAAATCATTATTTAGTTTTCATTGTTCAAGTATGTTGTGCTATACACCTATATATTTTTTAAATTTTAAGTCGTTTATTAGTGTGTCCTAGGCAAACCTTAAAACATATGTCAATTCCTAGCTTGTTTATTTGTCAAAAGTGAGCAGGAAGGAAGCAACCAGACCTAGAATAGCATCATATGGTAACTAAGTTAGCAGGAGGCAGGATATGGACACAGATCCAGATTATAGATCTGCCAGGTTTTGAAAAGCCAGGATCCAGATATGGTGAGGATATGTTAACTTAGTTTGGAAAAATGTCGGTTAGTTCATATCAAAATGTAAAATGTGTAGTTACATTCGGTAAACACATTTAATCAATGAGTATAATTACATTCAGTTAACACATTTAATCACTAATTTGTAAAATGGAGTTAACACATTTAATTACTAATTTGTAATTTGTAAAATGGGTATATTTTCATTCAGTTAACACATTTAATTATACATTCATGCATGCTTGACCAAAGTCACGTGATTTTGGTGATAGCATCTTCTAGTGGAATGACATGAAGTGTGCTTGTGATGCATATTGCAAAAGATAAAATAGAAAAAAATATATCGATGAAATCACAATTGCAATATTAAGTTGACTGGATAAATTCAAACAAAATTTCTCAAGCTATTCAACAACCATCATATTATTTTTATTATATATAGATCTCCTCATTAACACAATTTCTCAAGCTATTAAACAATCATCATATTATTTTTATTACATAGATCTCTTCTCATTACGTCTCTATTTATGTAGACAATACAATGGAATTCTTTATTATGCTTTCACTGTTGTTCTTTTTACTAGTCTCGTTAGAATAAAAGGACATTCAAATATAATTACTTAGAATTATTTCAAATTATCAATATAACAAATACCTATCTAATTGTTTAATCATATAATTCAGCCACATGTTAAAGAAGATCATCTTGCTCGTAATTGGTTCTTGTTTATACGGAATATTCTTGTATTTGGATTTCTCTTGTACACAAGTCCACCAATTGAGTCTGCAAGTGGTCCATATTGGTTCATGGAGCCATTGTCTTTGTAAGATTCATGAATTATGCATTTTATTTGAGGTGTGTTTGTTAAAATCCAGTGAGATATGCCTTCCATTTTGATCGCACAATGCCAGGGAAAAGTAAACCAAACAATCAAACTTTATAATTTGAATTTTAAATATTTATATTTATTTTAATAAAAATTATTAATTTTTAATTTTAAAATTATTAATTTGTTATTTATGTAATTTTATTTTTATTTCATTTTATTTATTTGTTTGTTTATTTATTTATTTATTAATCTTTATTTTATTTTATTTCTATTTATTTATTTATTTTATTCTTGTTTTTGTAATTAAGAATTTAATTTTTATTTTATTTATTTATTTTTATCTATTTTATTTTTAATTTTAATTATATCTTTATTTTATTTTATTTCTATTTATTTGTTTATTTAATTAATTTTTATTTTTATTTTTCTTATTTTTTTATTGGTTTTGAAATCTTTTCTTATCATAGCATGTAATTATTAAAAATAAAATAAATATATAAATTCAAACTTTAAATATTGTTTAATTACTTTTAACATTTAATTTATTTGATAATAATAAAAACAATTGAATATCCTTTAAATAATGCACAGAGACTATCTCTCTCTTTTATAAAGTGCTTGAATATTAATAGAAATCCTCCCCTTGTAAACTGTATTAAAAGGCAATATCCTCTCATTATATTTTGATGTTCGAACTTCTTAGACCATAACCCCAAGCAATAACAAGTATACGCCCTCCCAAAAGGCTACATTCCATTGCTATGTTACTAGAGACGGCATGATAGTGAATTCGGTTGATTTCAGTCCCTGGAGGCCATTTATTCTTCTTCCTCTATTCTCCTAGGAAGAGTTGGAGAAGAATTAACTCAACATCTACCTGTTTTGCCCCCCTTACATCATTGGAAGGTTTCCTTTCAGCGTTCCTTTGCACCTCCCGGTGCAATTGCTAGTAATATGTATAATTATTTTTCCCTTTATATATCTATATCCTTAATATGACTTTCAAATTTATATTATTCTTACCATGATACAAATGCTAAACATACTATCAAAACATAAATTCTTTTCTTTACATATTAGAATATACTTTTTTTAATTTGATCTTTCTTATAATTTTCATTATTTAACTTTGTTCAATTCAAATATTATTGTTGTTCAACAATTATGTACATACTTCAATAAATATATATGAGTTCAAAAAATATGTACTTTGCTAGTATATACATTCACAATCATTACATTTTACCTCGTATGTCAATGCAAATTTTTTTTTCTTAAGTGGCTCTATGTCATTTTTTGAAACAACATATAAATAGTATGGTATGAATGTTAACGATAAACTATATTTCAATAATTGAAAATAGAGATATTCTTTACACCTCCATTCTAAAAAGTTGGGACTTAACCAACCTTAAAGTATTATTATTTTGTATTCAACGGAACTTTGAATCACCCGCGATCTATATTTAAATGAGTGGAAAATGAAAATTAAAGTATTTTCAAACATTGATTTATGCACCTTCATCCATGCCAAGGGACCTTGCTATGTTTTTAGCTTCCATGCTATTGAAATGGAAAGTAGTAAGAATGTAATTTTGTAACTTAAAAAACAAAATAATGAAATTACTATTTTTCCAAAGAAAAAAAATACATATTGCATGCTTCAACATCCAAGTGAAACGCTTTCATTTCAATGTCATGCATCACAACCATATAATGGGTACACATTACTTCAACATCCTCTTACCAATGTTGTGCAAAAATGAAAGACACTACATATGTCTAGCTCCAAAAAAGGAATATGGACACATATATTTTGTGACTTACAAAATAAAATTTGCATCTTTGATCACTACTCCACCATTATAATTCTTTGATGTCATATGGGAGGTCACAAATTTGTAATTTTTTTTATTTTTATTTTTAAACATAATTCTAAGTAAGAATGTTTTTATTATATAATACAATTAAGCCTATAAAAAAATCATTACTACGTGTATTATATATTTACGACGTAAGGCATTCCCTTTGAGAAAGACTCCCCTAGGTGCCACCTTGCACCATTTTTCACCTTCAAATTTAATGTTAGATGATTTCACAATATTCAGTCATCAAATTAATAGTCAGTTAAGAGTTTTAGGTTAATAATCAGTTAATACATAATAATAATTAACAAAAAAATTAGAAATTTAACTCATGGGGTTGCATTGAACAAAAAGGTAAACATATCATGAATTCATGGAAAAGAAGTGTCGCGAAGAGAGCAACAAACCATATCTATGAAGGTATGCTAACCTACGATAGCTATGACGATTCATTTAGTTTATTTTGTTGTATATAACACCACATCACGATCCCTACAATGTTGAAAAAATGATCTCCATAGTACATAAGTAGAGTATTACATCAAACCACTTTGTACAATGTAACCCACAATTTATGGGCCAATTTAGTAGATTCTACTTCAACCCAATTTTTGGAGGATCACCATTTCCATTGCTACTCTAAAAAAAAATATCTCATGTGGCTTAAATGGGTCAATAACTAAGGCTTTGATCATCCCAAACGAATAATTTCCTATAAATACACAGTTTCTAGGAGGCAAAAGGAGTTAGGTCTGACCTTCCAGGTGTTCAAGTTTATGAGAAGGTATCGTACGATTTTTAGGGAATTTTCTGGCCCTAAATATGATGTCCCATGGTTTTTATTGACTAAGGAGGCCCTTGAATTTGACGAAGAAGCGTAGAGAATCCATGAACAGAATGAAGGAGACTCTATGACGATATTGTGAAAGATCCTAATGATGACTTGCAGCAAGAATATTCCATTAAAGAGCATAAAGCCACTGAAGTGGGATTTTTGTCTACCACAGGTTTATGTAATGTCCTTGATCACAAATTATAGTGATTATTTTAGCATTGTAAAGATGCAAGATGGGGGACTGGGGTTGAAGCATTTGAGATGGAATGATGAGTTAGCTATATATGCCCTCAAGAAGAAGGCTGGTGATGATGCCATAGGTGAAAACCAAAGCCCATGCACACTTGAATTATGAGATGAATTTTCTTAAGGAGTATGGATGCATGAACAAGGTGATTTCATGGTTCTAGGAATGGAAGAGGCTCCCATATGTGTATCCTTGTGAGGATCCTCCCAATATTGATCCTAAGGGTCCTGTAATGGAGAAGCATGTTGCGGGATTCTATCATGAGCTGTTGAGCTTTACTATTCATAAGAAAATTCATAGAAATAATCTAAATTTATTTTTTAGGAGATGATTTTACCTAAGAGGTTTAAAAATATTTTCACATGGTATCCGAGAATATTTTATTTTTCTCTAAAATGTTCCACCTCAATAGTGGTGCTTAAAGAGGGATACCAAAATGGTCAATTAGTGGAGCAACATCCTCTTCTGAGGTTGAGAAATAAGATATCCTACATGATAAGGAAGGGGATTACCAAATAAGAAGAACTCAGACAAGAAAGCAGTGGATTTTTTGGAGTCCAATCCTAACAAACTTCCATACATGGATGGTGGATTCAGTGGTCATCGATATGAGGAAGAACGATCTTCTTAAGAGAATTTATGAATAGTGTATGATAATTTTGGTGATTGTGAGTGTAATGACATAGATTACTAAGAGCCTAAAGGATGATATATTGGAAATTTTATATATAGATGCCAATGGAAACATAGTTGTTGAGATATGGATCAAGGAATTTGAATTCAATCCCATATAAAATGTTATAAAGACATGGCTTATGCATGTTTTTAAAGAACAATACGTTGATACATTTCTTTCTTCCATACTATATGAGCCATGTTATTGACTCATCCAAAATATCTCTACTGATTTTGGATGATTTCTTGTTTAGTTGGAATCTACCAGGGCTATATTTATTGGTCTACTATTTTCCATAGATAGAAAAATGTAAGTGTCATTTCTGTACCAGTGTTGCCCCATATGTTCTTATGATTGGATCAAGGTGTCTACATTTTTCTTTGTGTTCATTGTACAGTGATGATACACCTTTATCATGGGAATGTATCAAGTATAGTGGCCTTGTTTTAAAAACAAGGGAAAATTAGTCAATAAAGGATAATTTTTTTCAATGTAGAAAATACAAAATAATACTGAAAATTTCTTTGAAAACTATAAATTTTTACATGTTCAAGGCATATAAGCTTCAAACATTGATTAATTTTTCATGGAATAATTTCTCATTCTTATAAGATGTGGATCGCATGGATATCACTAGTGAATGTGGTTAACATGCATTAGTAGTGTTGTTTGAGAAGCAAAAGAGTACTAAAGATGGAGCTATATTACTGATGATGCACCAAAAATTAGTGAGCACCTGCAATTATACATGGAGATCAATTGTATCCAAATATAGTTTATAAAGTACCTAGATGATATTAAGAAGGATATGGAGTACAAATCCTAGGTTGCCATTGAGGTAAGGAAGCTTCTAAATGACATCTTGACTCGAGAGCTTGATCTTTGAGGGATCAAAGAGAGAACGTTCATCTCCATGGATGTTGACATTTGAACTAAGAAACTTTAAAATTGGACCACTGCCAATGGAAAATATTTTAGTAGCGTGCAACCACATCAAGAGTTTCATATAGGATATTACATCTATCGTATCCTACAGTCTGCCTTGCCCTTGGAATGAAAATTTGGTCTTTCATTCTCTAGAAAAGTATGTCGAGTTGATGAAGATAGAAAGAGCCTAACTCTCTACCATAGAAGACAAATGGAGCATACCCTCATCTACAGATACTGTAAATCATATCCAGCCACATTTTTAATATTGTTGCAGGGGCTTACGCTTCTGCTCAGGATGCTAGCTAATAAATAATTATATGCAAGAGAATTCTAAAATTAGATTCTCTATTTGAGATGGATACGAAACTTTCATTAGCACTAAGCATTGTGGCACAAAGCAGGATGGTAAACGGTAATCCCTTGACAGTATCAGTCTTAAGGGTTGGCTCTGAAACCAACCAATTTTCATATGTTGGGAGAATTATCCAATAGTTATTTTCTCAAGAGGTTTGTTATTTTGGGGTGTGGGACGAGACAGGTTGAGTGTAGGTCATAAAAGTTTGCTTGGGAGACTGTAAATACTAATGTCATGGGAAAAACTTCTCAATAACATCTACAAAAATTATATTTCATATATTTAATAATATTTAGTTGTAATATTTTATAATTAAATAAAGTTAGTTATTAAAAATTATGATTATCTACATTGTAAGGCATTCAAGACTCTCCCAGGTTCATCCTTACACCACTCTCACTTTCAAATTTAATGTTAGATGATTGAACAATTATAGTTTTAGGTTAATAATCAGTTAATAGTTAATAATAGTTAACAAAAAAACTAGAATTTTAACTAGGAACACAACCCACAATCCTTTTAGATGGAAGAATGGTTTCTTGCATCGAGAATATAGGTTTCATTATTTGGAAATAGAAAATTCATCATATGACCTGTATGGTTGCAGAGGTCAAGCTCAGATCTGTTGACTCAGAAAAATACCCCAAAGAGATACCAGATACAAGAATATGATTTCTCTCATTAATCAAGATAAGGATATCGGTTTTAGAGACATTATAAGAAGAAGCAAGATTCAGAGAAATTAAAGAGGTGACATCAGACATGAATTTAATTTCTACATATGTTAATACCAGTAGTTGTAGCAGTCAATGCATCGGACATAAGGGTTCTCGATGATATCTTACGACAATTAAGAGTAATATCAGACATAAAGTTGTCAATGGTAGGAACATGAGGCGTGGAAACATCCTTTAGAGGAGAACCATGAATAGGGTCCTCCAAATTGCCTAGCAGTAATTGGAATCCCTTTTATCCACTAGTGTTAAAAAAATTCCAACCACTTTAGCCAATCCAAAATCAGAGATGTCATAATTTACATCTTTTTCAAAGTTAGAGATGTTGCCTCTGAACCTATTGTGTGATACCTAATATGGTGTTGAAGCAGATATTCCAGTTGAGTACCCATTACCCAAACAATCTGTTAAGAAATATTAAAATTGAAGATCCACTAAAACTATAACCCTCATTAATGGCTTATTACTTCTATTCAAGAATCTACTTCTTCATTCCATTCAATAATTCCCTGTAGCAGAGAAGCTAAAGAAGAACCCTTCGACCACTAGGTAATATTCTCTCAAAGGCGAAAGAGGATTTTTTGGAGAGCGGGTCAATCACACTCAATTGGTAGGGAAGAAGTTACATATGTTAGGGTTTTAACATTATATAAAACTTGTCTCTTTCTAGTGCTCAGGACTTGTAGGGTTTAAGAACAATGGATATGAACTTATTATGCCCATAAAAGAATCAATGGTATGCTGAGAATTTCCTTGGAGCATAGAGCATAATATTCACAACATATTCTTTTTTTACAGGAATTTAATTCTTTTTTAGTGGCTCCTCTTCTCATTTTCTATTGTTTATTGTTTGATTGGATTCCCATCTCATTTTTTAGAAAGGATGAAATATTCTATAATATTGTTGAATATTTGTTTCGTTTGATAATACTCATGTTGTTGAGGCGATACCAAATCATTCATTCATTGAAATGAGGAATTGAGGCATTTGTTCCATTGAAGATTTATTTATGTGTATGTTAAAATCTTTCAACATCATCTCTTAGGGAAAATATCTCCTCTCATATTTGAGTTCTTGACGAGTTAAATTTTATTTCATCCTGCACTATCTCTCTTGTCTCTGGATTTTGATTTAATTTATATTTAGAGATACGGTTGTCTTTTTTCAACCTATGTAGGTTATTATATGTTTTCTTCTTCACCATAAAAGTATTGACTATATGTTGATATTTGAATCAAAATTTAATTGAGTGTATATATAATTATTGTTGTGGTAATAAAGAAGACAAACAAGTAGACATTTAAATGTCTTTCAAGGCCAAAGTAGGTCCACAAGACCAACAATTTCATAGCTATAAGATTGCATGCTTTAAAATATGTCATCACTCAAGCTTTAAAATGGATTCAAAGTCAAATAACACATGTCAGACTAAAGAGGAATAGAAAAATAAAATAAACACAGTAATGTAGTCAAATTTCTATAGAAACGCCCTTTCCCAAATATTATAGAAGGATTTGGACTCAAAATTGTACTTATATTTCATAGTTGAAGTCCATGTGCAAGATTCATATATATTTTCGAATCCATTGTGGAACATAAGAGCACTTGTATGCTTTCCATACAACTATGTTTGATCTCCAGCTTTGATTGTGTTTCAACTTCTAAATGTTTGTGTGAAAATATTAAGGCTTTAGCATCTCAAACTAAATTTCAATTTGGTATCTACTTCACCCTATTTATGTATTTCTTATTATATTTTGGTATTTATTTGTGAGAATGCTCTCCATATTTGCTTCTCCAACAACACAATTGAGAATGGAATACTTTTTCCTCTAACTTTAGGGATCTCTCATGAACTGTTAAATATTTTTATTATGTATCTATGGGTAACTGAGATAAAAAATTTACATGTCAGGGGAGGCAGAAAGGTTAAAGAGTGAAAAGGTCGAGTCCATGCTCTAAAATGTGAACCCCATGTGCATAAAATATGGTTACCAAATGAAAACTCCCCAGGTCTTTCCATGACTTGTCCTTTGGAGATTTTTTTTCTCAAGGACTTTGGTGTTATCGTTGTCCTTGAAATTATACACATACAACTAACCAATAGAGATCAATTTATCGTGATGGAAATTGAAGGGGTAAAATATTCTTCCATGTAATATTTTTTCCAGAAAAAAGAAAAAGGACTAGTTTTATCCCCATATTGTCTTTCTTATTCAACATGTGTGGTTTAAAGCTACCAATTCGACATTTTCCCATACATATTTTATTAATAAATCAATTTTGATTTTTGTTTCAGGTCTGGGAGGTGATCTTTTGCAGTTACCACCCTGTCATCTGGTGCATAGTGATAGCTATGAATGTGGGGAAGGGTCGATGGAGGTTTCTCTTATTTGAAAATGAAAGGTTTTTCATATTTGAAAATGAAAATACGTGGTAGAACATTGTCTAAAATTAAGGCTATTATTTTTTAAATTAAATTTATTAGAACATTGCTTAAGGAAATAATTTTTCAATATATTACGTACAGTAATGGATTCATCGTGGTTATTGGTGATTGGTTAAGTTAACAGTAGTAATCGAGTATGTAGGATGAAGAATTGATATATATATATATATATATATATATATATATATATATATATATATATATATATATATATATATATATATATATATATATATATATATATATATATATATAGTGTGGAACATTGTTTAAATAAATACATTTTTAATATATTCTTTGGATTCATCATGATTATTGGTGATTGGTTAAGATAACAATAGGAGTGGAGTATGTAGGACATATACATATTAGAACATTTCTTAAGGAAATAATTTTTCAATATATTACGTACAGTAATGGATTCATTGTGATTACTGGTGATTGGTTAAGTTAACAGTAGGAATCAAGTACATAGGACAAAGAATTGATATATATATATATATATATATATATATATATATATATATATATATATATATATATATAGTGTGGAACATTGTTTAAATAAATACATTTTTAATATATTCTTTGGTTTCATCATGATTATTGGTGATGGGTTAAGATAACAATAGGAGTGGAGTATGTAGGACGAAGAATTGATATCTATATATATCTATTGTTATCATTATTATTGTTATAAATTATTATTTTTATGTTTTGTAATTAATTTTAGTTTTTAAGCTCTATAAATTTGTAATGCTTTAATGTTTTTATGGTGTAGAATCTTGATGGGAGAAATGTATCCATTCACTTTTAGAATACGAATTTGCAATGGTTGTATGGTAATGGTTTTGTACTGAGACAAGTGCTGATATTTTAGAGATATATGTGCAACTATGTGTGATCCATAGATTTTAGATTATGTTTGATCACTATGGAAATGGAATCAATCTATAAGTGCATGTGCATTTGATGATAAGATGAAATTCTATGTCTAATGGTATCACATTTTATCCATGGTATCCATTTTTACCTATTGGATTTTCACCCATGCCAGATGTGATATTCTATTGTATTATTTGTATATGGATAGGTGGCATCATTCAAATCGAGGTTTTTTCTAAGGATATGTCCATATATATGAAGTGTTTGAATCAATTCATCAATCTCGTCTCCATCAAATTTCTTCCTCGAACTTGCATGTTGCTCTAAACTTACATATACAATATGATTAAACTTACATATACAAGAGAACTTACAAGAAACACATTTAGTATTCGCTTTTAGCATTCTACACTTATTTTGTAGTGGATTAGAGAGTGACCCTTTCTAGATGCATACAATCAAGCAAAGAATATAATGCATCATATTAGTAGAATGTAGGAAAAACATTGAAAACAACTTACAGGGGAAAATGAGGCTCTCTCTAGGTAATCACAACCATCTAGACAAATTTTGTGCAAGCTTAAACATGCTAGTTGAAAATTTAATAAACTATAATGACTTATGAAAAATAATCTTTGAACAATGGAACATGCATTATTAGCACACCAGAAATTTCCCATCCCTATGTACACAATTGATAGATTCCTAGACAAAAAAAACTCCAACTCGGATACCAAGACTGAATTACAGTGATGACTTGGTACATATGCTACTTATATACAAACCAAGTGAAACTCAACAATTTATAAGCATTTATATCAAATGCATAGGCTTGGGTACCATATTGAAAAAGTGTTGAACATTTGTATCAAACCAGTAGATATTAAACACAACTTGGCAATGCTTGTTGATGATGCCTTTTGTACACAGGAGAAATTGTTAGTAATAACAACATCAAAAGAAGATCTTCCTTTCAAAATATGGGTTGCGTCAACAACCATTGAAATAAATGCAAATTTCCTAACATCAATGATCAAATTAATCACCTTTGGGGAAAAACAGACATGCATAGTCATGATAATTGTCATTTTATTTGTTCTGGGGATTGCCACATCCCATGTAATTTTTTTGGTATCATCACAACTAGTATTAGCAAAATATTTGAAGCAATTGTGTTTATGTTCATTATGCATCCCTTTGATGTTGGTAACGGATGCATTGTTCATGGTTTTCAGGTAAGGGAAGAAGGCTGACAATAGCCAACATGGTCACTGTTTAGTTTGCCACAATCATTTCTTCTTTATGGTCACACTGCATAGGAACTCATATTGCCCAATTTGGTTTCTGGTATGAGTACTATGTTTTGTTGCAAATGATTGTAGAAGAAATGAGCATTCTCACAACTGTTTTATCCAAACTCAGCACTAGCACTGGGACAAACATGTGACAACAGTCAATAAATCATTTCCAATATGTTATTTGCATAAGTTAAGCTACGATGACCACTAAGAACTTCTTTCTTCTATGCTACTCTTTCTTATGCTACGGTCTTACGTTGTTTCTTTTGCAACACGTGGTGCAATTACTAGTTATATGTTGTATGCACCAATATAATATTTTCCAAAGTGATTAGAAGATAGTTTAGGAATACACAATTAGGTTTTTCTATTTTGATAAAAGATACACGTAATTTATCTTATAAACAAATAGTATAAATTTAATTTTAAATCACATTAATAATATGGTTTTGTATCTATTAGTATTAGTGATTATAATAGAAATTTCCTTTTATTTTATTTTATTTAATAATGAATTATGATTTAAATAACTCTAAATTACATTTAGCCTAGTGCAATTGAAAAATACCATGTTATAAAGTATTATGTAAACCATAAAATTCAATGCTCCAAACCCCATGATTTTTATTTTTACGATACACTTTTAAAAAAAAATAATAAATCATTAATTTCTTGGTACTATTTTTATTTAATAAAATATAAAATATTTACTTTAATTTAACATTTCATTTTCCTCTCACAAAAGTAATCCATTTTATAATTAAAAATAAATTTATTATAAAAGCTTTAAAATTTTTAATAAATTTTATAGCAGTTTTCATACTTACCTAAAAGAAAATGTTTATAAATTCAAATAAATTTTCAAAATATTTTTGATATTTACTTAAAATCAATTTATTTATAAATATAATATCAAATCATATTACTTTTATTTTATTTATAAATTTAATATCAAATCATATTCTTTTTATTTATTTTTATAGATATAATATCACATCAGACTCGTCTCTAATATATCATTTTAATATTTACTTAAAATCAATTTATTTATAAGTATATTATAACATCGTATTTATCTATGATAATATAATATCTATGAAAGATGCAGTTTGCCAAAATAAAAAAAAGGGCCTTCTCTACTTTTGAAATAGAGAAACTAATATATCTTGCGAAGAAACTTTACTTTTTTAATTTAATACTCAGCTTTAATTTTATATATATATATATATATATATATATATATATATATATATATAACTTACTTACTTCGTACAGAATAACCAAGTGGAAGCTTAAAAAAATATTGAAACAGTGAATTTGGAAGGTTAAAAAAATATCGAAACAGTGGAATTTATTTTCCTGACATCCATTTGGGTTTTTGTTTTTCCTGTGTATTTTTGGATTATATAGACTATGAATCACAGTTAAGAGTACGTCATGGAAAAAACTGAAGCATGGAGACCTTTGGAAAAGTGAATCCCCAGACTCTCTTTTCTTATTTTGGCCTCACATAAAAACACAATGTTGAGGAAAAGTACACAGCACTCCAGCAAACCAAACCAGTGAAAACCAGAAATCGAAATATCTTCGCAGTTGAGATTTTAACATCATTTTTCATGGTAAAACAGCCTCGGAAAATTTAGATTCAGAATACAATCTAATAAGCCCAGTGCTTCTATGAATCTATACTTCTAATACCAAAGTATTTTGTCTTTCTGCACTCGAATTTGTACTCATCTTTCTCTGCGTAAATGATATTCTTGCTCGGCCTCTAATTTCGATTTCGGTTTCATATACTTGGCACGCAGTATGACGTGGATAAATGCTATCCTCATGAATCTGCATTGAAAATGTCGAGTAATCAGTAATAATTTAACACAGAACAATGAATAAGCACACAAAACAAAGAATCATAATACTTTTTTCAATATGAAAAATACCTTGGTTTATATTAAGTATCAGGACCAAAACTTCAAGAACATTACACAACACTAATTCATGACCCTCCAATCCCAGCATAACAAAGAGTTTGTCGCCACAAAACAGACTAAAACCAAACATCGAAATAAACAGTCCCATCACACAGCGTTCAAACATAGAATAGTTGTTCCCACTCCTCTGATGAAACTGATAAGTAGCAAAAGAAAACCTACGGAGCATCTCAAATCTATAAAGAGACAACACAGAGTTTAAACTGTCATAATTACATCGCATGATTATAACTGAAAACAAAAAGTCACCGCATCCAAGAACCCACTGTTCTTAAATGATAGGAACGGAACCTTTCGCCTGGAGTCTCTGCAGGTTGAAAAGCTGATAATTAATCTTTCCATACTGCTCCTTCAGCCCCTGCTTAGACAAATCATTTGCAACAGAATTATTTTCACGGTATATATGATGATAAGCAATACCTGCAAATAAAGATTTTAAAGTGTCAATTTTTGCACAGCCAATGCGAGAGAGAGCCCATATTAATTCTCGCTTTGTTATTCAGATGGTCGATCAAGACCTTTGAATCCCCCACTATCCATATGTGATCTTCACAGAGGAAATATGCCCACCACAATAGACCCCACAAAGCCATGATTTCTGCTTTCATATTGGTCCCGGCTCCACCATTCCTGTGCAATTTGTAATAACATTCAGTAGTGATGGGCAGCCAGACTCCACATCCACAGATAGCCTTCTGGGCTGCCCCATCAAAGAATCTGACCGGGTATTGGAACTGAAAAGGAATGAGTCTTTTTGACCTATCTTTGATTTGCTCTTCCTTATGTTTAATGCTAGCCCATACCATGATTATTTGGTTCACAGTTTCTGCCGGAGACAAAAAGCGATCCTCAAATATTCTCTTATTTCTCCCACACCAAAGGTACCAATGAAACAGAATTGGGATTGGCCAGCAGCTCTTACCCCTTTGCAACCACCAACGCAAGGAAAGAATCATAATATGTGACGAGGATGATAATGTTTCTCTCATAGTTACCAAACTTGAATTGAATTTGAATTGATATCATAAAAAAATTAATAAAAACATTTAATTCCAAAAAAAAATGACAATATATTTTAAAAGCTTGAATATATATATATATATATATATATATATAACTTTTATCCTTTATTTTAAATATAACCATTTTAAAAATACTAACCGAAAACCGAAATAGCACTTATCTTTTATACAAAAACTTCTCTGAGATTCAAAATTTAGTTAATTAGTCTATATTAGTGTTAAGGCAAGTATGTCGTTGGCATTCCATGCCTTAAAAATAAGAAACTTGTGGCATGCTAAATAACAAACTCGTGGGATAACTAAAAACACAAAGAAAATAATCCAATTTCGCCGAATAATACACCATTCAAATTGAATCATTGATTTTTGTATGGTTGTTGTAAGAGCTTGAGGACCATTACTAGAAAACATAAGGCATGTCAGCCTTAATTTTTTTTAGTAATGATCATCAACCCCTGACCCTTTCTCGTGGTCTGACCCTTTCTCGTGGTCAGTGACTGATTTTTTTTTTGTTGATTGCAGAGAATTGATGCCACCAAGGTTGTGGCAATCAATACTTGGAGGTGGGACTGTAGGGTCTTCCTCATCCAAATATCGTCATCTTCTAAATAAAATCTGAATATACAAAACTATATTATTAATCAAATATATTACACACATTTATACATGAATTAGTCTCAAGATAGGAAATCTATCTTGGACGTACAATAAGTTGGTTGAGGGAATATCTCAACCTCACACCAAATAAGGAAACTAGTTTTAGCTAACCTAGGAAATAGGAACAGACTCTATTCATAGAGAGTCACAACTGGACAAGTAGTAATTACACATTCTAACACACCCCCTTAATGACTACTTGTCTCGATATCACTTCGCAAAATCTAGTTGTGATCAAACATAACAAAGAATATGTCGACGTCCATATAAAGGAGCAACCATCCACCAGAATGCATGGGTACCAACCGCTGCAACCGCTGGTCTCGTAGGATGTCCTTCGTATACATGGTTCTGTCAACCATTATCACTGCATACATGTACCTGTATCCACATATCCCCCTCCAACGTGGGTTTTATCGGATGACCCGTAACCATGCTCTTCCTTCATCGGGGTTTTACCGGATGACCCGTAACCATGCTCTTCTTTCATCGGGGTTTTATCGGATGACCCGTAACCATGCCCTTCCTTCAGTGGCAAACACTGACACAGAACTATTTCCAGTCTGCTTCACTATTATACGTGGTTTCTAGCTGACCACAAACTGACACTGCAAAATGGTTTCTGGCTGACCATGAACCTGTAGTTACAAAGTGGTTTTGAGATTACCACGAACTTTTACGGGGATACACATGCCTTTACGAGGCTTACATACTCCAACTCTTGGAATTACCAGGTACATAAAATGACCACTACAAAACCATTCTAGATTTGCTTACCATGCAACTGAGTGATTCATAATACAACATGTTAAATGACCACTACAACACCAGCAAACGTGAGACAAGCTCACTCAACACAATGAATATAATTGCTCAATTACATCACCCTTATATAGGAAACTCACTCACCTAATCTTCCTGGAAACGAGGAAACAAACCTGAATATGTGCAACCAATTCCTAATTACACCCTCTCGTTCAACCACTCACAACTAATTATATTTCTGCATTATTCTCACATCCTCCCTTAATGGAGAAATGGATTTTCTACAATACCTAACTGACTTCTAAAAACTTCAAATTTGATTTTACCAAGGGGCTTAGTAAATATATCAGCCACATTATCCTTGGTGTTACAAAATATCAATTCAATTTCATTTGACTCAATTTTCTCACGTACAAAGTGGTACTGTAACTCAACGTGTTTTGTTCTAGCATGGTAAACTGGATTATGTGCTAATTTGATAGCACTCTGATTATCACAATTGATACATGTTATATCTATTCGAAGAAACTCATAAAAAACTCACACAAAACAAACTTTCCCTTTTTGTTGTGCATTATCTTTTAAATGTGTCTTTTTCTTTACTCCATCTTTGAAATTGTATTCCACTGCTTCAATCAATTTCTTCTAAAAGCATATCCAAGCTTGGCACCTTCATCTTGAATCTTTCCATCTTCAATTCGCTATTATTAGAGTGATCAGTTCTAACAAATAGCATTTGCATGCTAAGTTGATCAGGCTCAACATACTTAAAAAATAAAATAAAAAATAATTCAAGAAAAAAACAATTCAATTCACCAAGCATTATGGAAGTAGAAGCGGTGAATCTATCTTGCAACATATCTAGTCTGGATTTTTCACCAAATGTGATCTCCTCACTATGCTTATCTCTTATGTATGTGTCAATAAGCTTTGAACAAGGATCTTTTGGAGGTCCAGTATAAAGGCCATCAACATCATTGAGAAGAATCAAAAGATCAACCTTTAATTCAATAGCCAGGATAGCAGCCAAACTGTCATTATCCCAGAAAATTCCACAAGAATCCTGATAATGAGCTTTTCTTTTGCTGATTGCATCATTTTCATTAATATAGGACCTACTCGATGTTCTAGCAATACGTTTACTGTTTCGTTGAGTTGGATTCTGAAGTCTGAAACTTTTGAAGATCTGCAAAGTTTATTTGATAGGTATATACACTTTCTGTAAAACTCCTCACGCTGTCACTGTCTCACAACCACGCAAAACTGTTTTGCATGGCCGGCGAAATGGGGCGCGGCTGAGTGATACCTCCGCCTCTGCGGATACCGCTCTCCTTATTCGTCTCTACGCATCTGACAACCAGAGGTTGGGAACGGCGAATCTGACTACCATCTCCTGCTTTCAGAGGGCAAGCGAATGTAAGGGATAATCGCAGGGAAAACGCCATTAGAGTCATCTGAGCTAACAATACTTATCTCTTCAAGGACAACAAAACACATTAGGAGATACAGGGCGGCTCTTTATCCACTCATTTGCCAGTGAAAACGCAGTCTAGAAAAAAAAACTCGACCAGCAATCCCACGCGCTGGCATACTTCATGTGCTTAGACGGCAGGAAAAACTATCCAATGGGAAGCCGAAATTCTATCCAATCTTTGACTGCACGCTGGAAAGATTCTACCCAATCTTAAAAAAAAACTCCACGCAATGTTATGCTGACAACAGGTCAACGAACACAGGTTTCTGCTCTGCACAAAACAAACGAATTGCAGCACACACGTTCTATCCGGCGTAAGCACTAATGCCTGAAAGCCGCTCAACTTAACAGCAAACATCACGCTCGATCCGGAGGAAATCCAACGCGCCCCATCGTGGGCCTTCGTTCTGTCTTCATCAAAATTGCGACCGATGTTTGCAGAGTTAGGGAGATAAGATACCTTGTCTTCAAAACCTCGATGTACACTAGTTGCAGAGCCCGGCCTGCCGCGATGATCGCCTGCAGCGTAACCCTGGTTAATGGAACCGCCCCAGTTTGTTGCGGTGTTTTGCTTCTCGTGGACACCTCTATCCGCAACCTTGAAAACTCTGGTGCCTGGGGCCGAAAGCAAAGGAATCTCTCTCTTTTATTTCCCTCAGCCCAGGAGGGGCCGAGGTCAGGCCTTGCTCCGATACCAAATTAAAATCTGAATATACAAAACTATATTATTAATCAAATATATTACACACATTTATACAAATCTATCTGGGACGTACAATAAGTTGGTTGAGGGAATATCTCAACCTCACACCAAATAAGGAAACTAGTTTTAGCTAACCTAGGAAATAGGAACAGACTCTATTCATAGAGAGTCACAACTGGACAAGTAGGAATTACACATTCTAACACTCCTTGGATGGGAGTCCATTGCTAATTTCTTTGAAGCTGCTTCCTTGAAAGTCCAAAAGGAAATATTGTAGCTAGAAACGAAGGAATTTGGTGATTGCCAATATTTTTCTAACTCTCTGATTAGTGGAAGTTGTCTCAAATGGGCACCAGACCCTGGAAAATTTAGAAGAGATGCCTCCACTTTATGCATTCCATCACCCATCATTGACAAATGGAAAATTTGTTAAGTATGGTGTTTAAGGATAAACAAATTGATAGCTATAAATATTGTAGGCACGCATCATGAGGGACATTCGTTACAACTTGGATGACATTGTGGCAAGGTTAACTCGGGTCGAAAGATACATAGCTTCAGACTCTGATATTGAATCCAATAGTCACGAAGAAGCAGATGCTCTCATCAATGTAGTCCCCCTCGATACCATCACTGCTAAATCAGTCTTACTGGGAGACAACTCCCATGGTTCTGGCTCTCTAGGCTCGAAAGACACAATCCTTGACTAACCTATTTCCTTTTCGGTTCTAGTATCTAAGTGTTTTGGTTACTCTATTGTAAATTTTGTAGTACTTGACATTATTATGTTTGTGTTTAGTTATAATATCTCCTTTTGTAATGGGTATTTGATAGAAAGAAGGATTCTCTTGAGTGACACCCTATTTTCTAGGTCTATATCAATGTCTAAAAAGGATTTCCTTTTATTTACCGGAATAGGGATTTTAGTCACAATGGGGGCTCATATAGACATGTCAATTTCCAGAAGCAAGCTCTCATGTAACTCTATTGGTTTTCGATAGTAATATAAACTTATATTATAGAAAAAAAAACTCACAACGCTGAGGGGACATTGAAGGCTGAAAAAAAGGCATGCCAACAAAGGAAACCCAAGGACGAAAATTGCATTAACCCATCTAAGTTGGTTCACTATATCTAATCTTGTATCCAAAACCTCCTTAAACAATTTAGAACAGTGCTCAATCACTATGGGACTAATTTTCCAAACTCTAATTCATACCAAAAGGAGAAACCCTACAAGCTTAAGTAGAAAAAATAGAATCATCATTGTTGTACCTTCATACAAAAAAAATATACATAGACCAATGAATTTAAGCTATGTAGAAAAAAGAGTGAAAAAACCAAAAAAAACCTTCTCTCGTGAAAATTAAGGGAATAAACAAAATCAAACGATTTTACGGCTCAATACTCTTTTTTTCAACTTTTTGAATGTGTGAAAGATACTTGCCAGAAGTTTGTACACTGAGTGGGCTAATTATTTGCAACTAGAAAGGAGAAGTATATTAATATAATATCTCATTTTCTTTCTAGAATCTGGTGCTCTAATCATTTTGGCCCTTCGAAATTGTAATTAATTTATGTGTATATAGATTATTCCCAACTTTGATCCTAAATGTGCGGCCGAACCAGATCCCCTTCTTGATTTCAAATCTTCAGGATGAAGAAATTGAAATGCAAAAACGTTAAAATGGAGATTGCATTGAGAAAGAGACTATGATCCAAACCAGCAAATAATATTCCAATAATACAACTCGCTTTATGAAGACTAAACCTAGTACTCTTGAATCTTTGATATTTTACTTGCCATACTACACACAAATGGGCGTCGCCCCTCCACTAAGTAATGGCTCCCTCTAGAAGGTTTAGTCCATCGCAAGATAATGGGACCTTACCACATGGCATTCTCATGCAGTGCAACATATCACTTAAAATCCTTTCACTTGGCCATCGAGAGGGCTATTTCTACCTACCACCTATCACATTGTTAGCATGTCGAGTCATCATTCTTACCCATTAGAGGAAATTTCAGCTTAAAATTGTCCTCCTAAGAGAAAATAATAAAATAATAGCTTAAATAAGAAAAACAAAGTTGTGAATTTGGAGGGAAAATAAAAAACTATTTTTTTTATTGTATTTCTGGTTTATCTACTTATAGGTTTACCTAAATTTCAAGTGTAGACACTCATTGGATGTGGAATAAAATTTTGCATCCAAAGAATACCCATCACGCATACTTTTGAGAAGACGCACATTGATAAAAATTGAAGATACATTAAAAAGACATGTTGAGCACATTTTTTTTAATGTGTATTTAATTTTTATCAATGTTGATCTATTGAAAAGTATGTATGATGGATACTCATTGGATGCAGAATTTAATTTTGCATCCCACGAGTGTCTACACTTGCAATTTGAGTAAACATGTAAGGAGGAAAGCTAAAAATATATTTTTAAAAACAATTTTTCTTTTTTCCCTCCAAAATATTTACATGTACCTCTTTTAAAATTTAAAATATTTTTATTGATTTACATATTATGACATGGAAAATATGTCAAAACTTCATGGGCACTTTTAGGCTAAAATTTCCTCTAATGACATTGCAAATCCATGTCTTTTGAATTCGCACATGGCATCCCACGTAGCCTTATACATGTTGCAAATTAGTAGCTAAAGGAGAAATTCCCTCCATAGAGAATCCGAACAAACCCTATAGGGACCAATAGCCTTTAGAAAAAATAATTTTTCATTTGGAAATATATTTTTTTTTGGTGTTGGACCAAGTCAACACAAAAACTCAAGGCAATCTAAAGGAGAAATTTGTCTACAAGATACTTAAAAATGAGTTACACTTTTGTGAGAAACGTGCTTGAAAATTTCACACACTCAAAAATTAGCCCAACTTTACAAATTAATTCAACCGTTTTCTTTCATTTGCCAAAATATTTTCACCATCTATGTTGATGGCGTTGACAACTAGAATTTTTTTCCGAAAATAGAAAAACCAATGTCAAAAGTTCGATCGAACTTTTAAAAACGTCCGGCCGAACTTCTATTTAAATATAGCAGCTCGTAGATCGTTAGAATATTTACTGCAATTTCAGTTGAACACGTGATTGTTAGCTGACCATTGGAGAGAGGGTAAGCGGTGTTTTGCAAGTTAATATATATATTTGCAGGTTAATCTGTAGTTTTTGGTACGATTTTGTTTTTATTGGTTGTAATTTTGTTGTTTGTTAGTGTCTGTGCAGGTTTCCTCATCGTCCTCTGGGTCTTAGGCGTCCTCAACTTCCTCTACGTCCTTGGCTTCATCGGCTTCCTCGACTTCTTTTGTCTTTTGTTCCAGGTAACTCAATCATCTGCTAGTTTTTCATTTTCTTGGTTAATTTGTGCGACAATGAAAGTACGATAATTGTCTTTCTTTTTGAAGTGTTTCAGTGATATGAGGTGGTTACAGAAACTATGATTATAAAACTTCTTATAACGGAGGTTGAAAATGAAATACGACGATGATAGAGGCTCTTGAGAATTCATATGTGGGTTTTTAGAAAAACCAAAAGAATTAACATTTAAAAGAATATATATGCGTGTCTCTCTCATTTCGATTGGAAGGTCCCTAGAGCATGCCACAAAGACGTGAACGAAAATAAAGGGAAGCTCGATTACTTTAACGAGGTCAAACAATTAACTCGAGGAACACTCGTTAAAAAAGATTCCATAAAATTTTAAATTGGTACCCCTATGTTCAGATAACAGAGATCGGATTTCAACCCTCGGAAATATGCATATTATAGACGTATGGCATGGCACCTCCTTATAATAAATATTTAATTTTGTTTACATTAAAACCATTGTCTTTTTTTCTAAATGGAGATTTAAATAATTTATATGACTTCATAGTATTTTCATTGCAATTTGAAATAACTAAAATTAATTAGATTTAAATTTTTGTTCCTTTTTTTTTCAAAACTATGTTTAATTTAGATCAGCGTTAAGCAAAGGCATATAAAAATGGGGACGGTCGACTCCCAAGATCAATCCTCTTCTATCTTATCGTGTCAATTGGAAATGGGTCATGTCACTTGTTGAAAGCGCACACCATCATGCAAACGACGGTGAAAACCCATGGGCTATGCATCTCCCCCGAATGAAGAATGGGGTCTTCATTCGGATCCACATTAGGGGTCTTCATCATCCATTGCGTCGATGCCCATTCAATATGCTTATTATTGGTTCATTTGGCTTAGTCCATAATCTCTAAATAATCTAGCTTCGTCCATGCACTTAGTTTCGTCCGTGTGAAGACTGTAAATTGTAGAGAAAGAGGTTAGTGAAGAGCGTAATATGTATAGCCCACAGTGAAGAACCCATCTGTTGATGATGATCGATTAATTGAGAACCAGATTGATTGACTGTTGCCCATATCTCTAGCTATATCTACTAATGGTATCTCTCTATCCACGAGAAAATGCCCATTGACCTGACTAATCATTTGTGTCAGAGCTTATGTCGGCTTTCACTCAATATGCATATATGTTACATTAACTAACCGGTCTTATTAGGTGTGAAATAACTCCGGAGATTCGAAGAGGAACAGCTCATTGTAAAGAATCCTCTAAGCAAGCCGCCCTAATAGTATGTAGCCCTATGGGTACTAGCTTTATTAGTCGCCTTGGTCTAGTACTAGAGAAAGAATTCTTTGAGTCTCCATTAGAGTGGAAGATCATCAGTTCTAGAGTTAAAGCCTTATGGACTAGTGGACTAGCTGAAGTATTAACCTATTTGGACTAACTGGTACCCTCCCTCTATGGATGGATGGAATGCCTTAAGCCTTATTTTCCCATAGTTTACAACACAAATTTTACACTAGCTTCTTTTGTCTTCTTGTCCAGCATAGAAACCAACCACCTTCAGATACTATATTAGTCCAAACAATTAGTTCCAAAGAGACTATCTTAGTCCATGCAGCACTATATTTAGTTCGAATATCAAATGGAATAACTATTTGAATTTGTGTTAAAATCAATATTGGATAGAAAAATGAGTCTCAATATTAAATCAAATAATGTTATTCCAACAAAGCCTCAATATTACATAAAATAATCTTAGGCCAATGGAGCCTCAAGGTTAGATAAAAAAAAGGAAATTGTCTGCCAATAAAATTTTATTACTAAATATCAGTGAAACTAAATAAAACTTAAATTTATAATTTATTTCACATCCATCGATTTTTTAAAACCTGGTGGCATAACCAACTTAGATCGAGTTCTCTTATGGTCATTCTGTGCAGATTGTACTGACAATGAATTTGGCACTGGAAACTTATGCCACTATTTCATGTTGTTTACTCCAAAGACAAGCTTATTTTTTATTACATTTAAATAATGAAATATACGTATGTATTGGAGGAATAAAAATATGATAATGAATTCAAATGGTCCTCGGAAAGAGATATAAGTTGGAGAAATAATGAAAGTTCATTCCAATATATTTCTAAGAATATGGAGGAAGTTGGAAATCCAAGCATGGGAATGAATATTAGAAATTTTGTTTTTGTGATTCATAAATTGTGATTAAAATTTTTTGGTGAAAATTATATCAAAATAAATTTGATTGATGCGTTTCGAACCAGCCAGTATGGTTCATCATCAAGACAAGATGAAAAACATGAGATAAAAAATCATCAAGAATGAATGTTAAGTAATGGGGGCCAATATTTCAGTGTGGATTCGCTCCAACATAGTTTCTAGGACGATAGTAATTACATGTGATGAACATGTCATCGTTGTAACATTTTATGATGGCAGATCCAAAATTAGTTGTCGTTCTCCAAACAATCTATTCCAAGTAACTCAATCGTCTGCTAGTTTTTCATTTTCTTGGTTAATTTGAAGGCTTCTTTGATTTTTTTTTTTCATTAAAAAATATTATATTCGATAATTATGATGCACTTTATTCAACAAATTTCATGGCTTTCTCTTTAGCATATTAAATAGCCCTTGTTCTTCCATGAGTTTAAATAATTTGAGCCCTTTTTTTTTAAATAAAAAAGAAAGAGACCAAGTTATCAAATATGCCAGGTGTCAATTTGGTTGGAGCCTTTTCATTTTTATCTTCATAACCTTAGACATGATTGGACTAAGCACCAGATTTTCTTGTGACCTTCACCATTTGTACAATCCATTATCAGCTTTGAATTTCCAAAAAATTTATTATTTCAGCATATTATTGCTTTAGAAATATTGGTTCATTGAACGCAATGAATGACCAAATGAAGCGATTTTATTTTATTTTATTTTATTTTTATTTTTTATTTATTTATTCTTTATTCTTTATTATTTTCATTCTTTTGTATTTATTTATTTATTTTTTCTGGTTCAACAGTTAAAAAGTGTTTGAAATTGATCCTAAAATTATATTCTCCCATCTGATTTCTTATAAATTTTGACTCATTGAACATAGTTAATGATAAAATTGAGTTTTATTAATTTTGATCCAACAATTGAGAATTGTTCCTGGTTGTTGGGACACTTTTGGGTTTTTTCTTTTTTTTTTGAATTTGATTATCTTAATGTGGTATAAATAATCCTTGAAATGACGACCATCCTTACCTGCAACTGGTTTTTGTTCGTGGAAAATTGGGTGTGCCTTATTGCGAGATCCCCACTTTAACGAAGGATTAGCATTGACTGAGAAGGACAGAGACACCTACTACGCTTGGGCATTTTACCGCCTGCTTGTCTGTCACAAGAACTTCAAGTAATTGACCCTCCAATTTGAGTAGATTTGGATATTTGCGGTGAATGTGTTTTAGTTTCTTATGGCTCCTCTTCTTAAAGTAGAAAAAGAGGAAATTTTATTGTGATTTAGATGTTTTATCTCTATGAAAAGTACAAGAAGTGAAAGAATGCTCTTTTCTTTTTCTTCTTTTGTTACTATCTCGTACATGAGATTTATCTATTGGTTGATAAATCTATTATTGCATTTCTACACGAAAAAATGCTTATGAATAACATTCACCAATATCAAACTTCATAGAAAAAATACATTGCCGAAAGGGTGTAACCAAATTATATAGCTAATTGACCTTTTCCTCTTGATATATTTGACATGAATTTGATAAAACCTAGAAATTTTTGGAATCATATTTGTGTAATTTAAATAAAGTTTCATATCGATCAAAACTATGTGAAAATTATAATTCATCACATTCATTTAAAATTCTATATCCGAATGGCATAAAAAGGTTTTACACCTGCCCAAAACCTTGCTCTAAATTTATTCAAGGTTCTATATTCAGTCAAGAGTTTTTGTTGTTGTTTTTTAACCCTTTGATATCACTTAGCTTATGAAGTAAACCCATATAAGCTTAAACATGTGTAAGCTCCATAATAGCTTGAACATGTTTAGTAATATGGGTTGTAAGCTTGATACTAGGAGATTGTTACCATAATCAATTACATTTGTATCAATCATTACAGTTGTACTTATATTGATAACAAAGTTGTTAGAAGATACTACATTACCCATGTTAATAGAGTTGTAATATACAGTCCATTGTTTCACATAAGCTATCACTAATATACGGGTCAAGTTATTACTAGTATAAGCAAAGGGATAGAGTAACTATTTTTCTATAATTAACCCAAGTGTTCTCAAGTAGAGTGTATACATGCTTAGATATAAATATGCTTACTTAGTGTGATTGAGTGCTTTGATTAGTGGGATACGTAACCATAGTATTAGTATCCATACATATTCAGTTTACGTGGTCTTCTTAAGCTTACTATGATAGCTCGTTCAATATGGTAACTCCTCTCTTAGCCTCTTCTTATGTTAATATCATATCAGTAAAAAGAAATGTGTAAAACTATACTAAATATATAAGCATATTTAAACACCATGCCTATGCTTACTTATAGCTATAGTGATAGTTAAGACCATTGTTATCATAGTGTAATATTAGTGTCATAACTAGGAAGATACATACACCTCATCATACTAAGAGTGTAATTACAATGTATATCAGCTCAATAAGCTTGTATGATATTTTGTACTAGTTAGACTCCTTATACCCTAATATATTCTAACCTTTTGAATATGGTATTATGTAAACTTATATGGGAATCATACTATAACCAACAACGTATCGAATCTTAAACCAAACCTGGATAACATAGTCATATGTGGTATGAGTCAAATCAATGGAATTTGTATTAATAGTATGTATGTAGATTCCCCTTTATTCCATATTCATTCCATACGGTTAATAACATCCCACTAGTGAAGAAAATTTGTATATTGTATAGATAGTAATCACATCTTTGTTAATCACATCCCACTAGTGAACACATTTTTTTATATTTTATAGGGTCATCACATCTTTGTATCGTACTTAACCTCATATTTGACTGGAATAGAGTTATCCTTATTTTCAATCTCACTAATTATGGATATAAGATAGGATGTAAGTAACAACTAGCTAGAATGATAAGAGTTGCAACCCAATGATACAATTTATGTAACCCAAAATATTTCCCTCTTGTTATTAGAATCATAACCATTACTGTGATATAAATATAATGTTAATTAGAGATATAGAGTTATCTTTACATCCCATATTATAGTTGTTTCCATTATGTATGCATAATTAAGGCTAGTATAGACTCTAATAATCATCATTGCTTCCTTTCCCTCCCTTCGATCAAGCAAGAGGGATACCTTGTTATGATAGTGTTGTAATGGGATTAGATTTACCTATACAACAAGTATAGTGAAGCTTAGCTCGTGTAGTAAATCTTAGGTCATATTTACTACTCTGCAAATAAATTTATTTAAATCAGATGGTAATTCATGTAACTTATTGAAGAGTATCATGGATAGAAAAAACTGTGATGACATTCTACATTAATAATGTTCTAGATTATTACATCAAACTATCTTTCAATATTAAAGAA
Source organism: Pinus albicaulis (assembly GCA_034641835.2). Classification (NCBI taxonomy): domain Eukaryota; kingdom Viridiplantae; phylum Streptophyta; class Pinopsida; order Pinales; family Pinaceae; genus Pinus; species Pinus albicaulis. Next base: position 906,972,881 of record CM076569.1, on the reverse strand, counting down.
AAATATTTTGATAAAATCAATTGCCTGAGGGAATATTTCAACCACATTCCAATTTAGGAGGCTAATTAGTTGGAGAGAGTCTCTCAACCAACTAAGCCTCAAAAATATCCTAATTAACAGGAAAAAACTCAAAAAAATTCCCCTATTGAGACTAGAACTTAAGTCTCTCAACCAACTAGGCCTCAACAATCTCCTAATTAATATGAACAAACTCAAAAAAATTCCTTTGTTGAGACTAGAACTCTACTTAAGTTATGCCATCTTAAAATAAAAATCCACAAAGTTAATAGTGAGATATGTTTTAGTTTTCTATTGTGTTTGCATTTGTTTTTGTGAAGAACTTATATTGTTGATAGTGTCTTGGTTCTAAAAAACAACAATGTTTGAGATATTTGGTGACGCTTTGTTTCCTTTATTTATTGTTTTAAGGAATATCTTTGGTCCCTATTCTTTTTTTTAATATAAAGCCTATTAGGAATTTTGTAAACCTTGGGAACTTTAGTTCTTTTTTGTTTCCTATTTGAATTTCTATACTTTAAGCTCTTAGACACCTAAAATATTCTAATTATTTGGGATGACTATGTGTCATCTACCATTCAACAACTTCAACTTTGTTTCTATATTTACTTTGAGATATCCCTCATATTATTAGCTTTCACGTCACTATTTTTTTTGGATATAAAACATGAGAATATGGTCTAAAACGAAGATTATTTTAAACCACAGAAACACTCTACATACTAAGATTGGTTTACCACACAAGCACTCTCCATATTCATTTGAAAGATGTTTAAATCCCAAATAATCTAATCCAAAACTTTTCGATTAGAGGGAACTTGACCTGTTTGTTGTTTCCTATTTGAATTTCTATAATTTAAGCTCTTGGATAGGTCTACAATATTAAAATGATTTGGGATGACTACGTGTCAGTGACCATTCAACAACTTCAATATTTTTTTTATCTTTACTTCAAGATATCCCTCATCTTCTTGGTTTTAATGTCACTATTTTGTTTGGATAGAAAGCATGAGAATATGTTCTAAAATGAAAATGGGTTTAAACCACATAAATACTCTACATATGAAGATGGGTTTACCACACAAACACTCTACATATTCATTAGAAAGATGTTTAAATCATCAATAATCTAATCCAAAAACTTTTGATTAGCTTCCTTGGCGTAGCAACCACAATATTCAAAAATATTGTGGGGTTGCACTTGTTGCAGATCTTTGTCAATTATGTACTTCAAGATATCCCTCATCTTCTTGGTTTTCATGTCACTATTTTGTTTGGATAGAAAGAATCAGAATATGATAATGGGTTTACCACACAAGCACTCTACATATTCATTTGAAATCTATGTTTATCCCCAATAACCTAATCCAATATTACTTTTCGATTACATGTCATAAACCTCCAAAATTACTATTCGAGTACACGTCATACACCTCATAGGGGTTCACTATCACCTCACCAACCATAGTAGGACATCCCAACCATAATAACACATCCTAAACTATGCTTCCTACTACCATGAAGGCATAGTCAACACAGATTGTTTTATGCATCCAGTATATGGTAGAAGTGGAATGCATTTCACCATTTTAATTAATAATAACACATCTTGAACTACCATGACTAGATGCCTTGATGTATGCATTAAATATTGATCTATCTATGATGTAGTTAGGATAGGATGTGTTGTTACTCATTTTCATTGGTGGTAAACTATTATAAAACTTTTAGCTAAATGCAGGGACGGTCCTAGTGTTTTTGGAAACCATGTATGTCATTTCTCCCATAAACTACCTGAAAATTTGCAATAAATAAATTTAATATTTTATTGAATTTGTGTTTTTCAGGGATTTGAAAGCTTGGACTAAACATTGTTGAAAAATGGACATTATGGATAGATGTTTCTTGTTATCTCAATCTAGGGCAAGAAATTATTACATATGTGTTATGCAATATTGCGACGAACAAAGTCCTCCAAAGAGAATGAATATACCTCGAAGGACAACAAACAATGAAGCATACTATATTGCATTGATAGAAGGCTTGGGAAGAAATAGGGAGCATGGATCCATTGGAATTGTAGTTTTCACCAATTCTGAACTTGTGTGCCACCAGATGAAAGACGTGTACCAAGTTAAGAAGGAGAGGCTAAAACAACTACATGGAAAAGAAAACAATATTGTTAGACAATTTCAATCATTTAGTATAAGACATTGTGCAAATGTTAATAAGATTTCTAGTGATATATTGTATCATGGGGCAATACCAATTCAAGATTCTTGTGTCAAAGATGAATTAGTGTTAAGAAGCTGCTCTCCATCAAAATTTATTGATAGAAACTGTAAAATACATTTGATATGTATGTGTTTTTTAGTTATAAATGTGTCTTTTTTAATGACCATGTGTGTTTTTTAGTTATAAATGTGTTGTTTTTAATGACCATGCATTTTTTTCAATTATATACCTAGTGTGCCCCCACTATGTAAGCACAACATGGTGAACTTGATGTTTTAGAAAATTTTGTATTCAATTTTCAAAATGTGCAAAACTTCAAAAAAATTGTGTTTAAATAGTCAAGTGAGTTTTACACATCAATTTTTTCTTCAATTTTTGTGTTTTACATTTGTGTTCAAGTTGTGCTCCAATATTTATGTAAATTACATCAATTTTTTGAATCCTTTTGGAATATTTTTAAATAGTAACTTTAAAAAGAATTGTAAATGCAGGAGGTAACTTTTTAAACATCATATATCATGTATCTATAGATATCCATATATATCATGTATGATCATTTGCCACGTGATTCTTCAAGGTGAACATCAATAGAGTCTCATGCATCTACGAGAGAGGGGAATCATGGATCGGGGGATGGTATTTATATTAAATGTGAAATTTTTTAAATGACATTTGAATATAATTTTATGCAGATGTACATGTGTATACATATGGAATGTGATCTTTTATCAATTTAGTGAGTTAAATTAATTTTCAATCAATTTCATTATTTGAGGAGTTTGAAGGAAAATAGTATCTACTCAATCAATGGAGGACCATGGTTCATGCAATCATGGTATATATAGATAGATAGATAGATAGATAGAATTTTAAAAAATAAACATGTAGAATCATATGTATTTATGTATGTACATGTATATATATTTGAATTTATTAGAATTTTTTTTTTTTTTTATGAAGCTTTGCTCTCATTGCGTAAGGGTGGTGGTGGTACACATTCCCCTGGTGGAAAATCAATAGGTGGTGGGAAATCGTGTGAGGGTGGTGGTTCACATTCCCATATAGAATTTTAGGGGTGAATTTTAGCCCAAGGGCGAAATTTAAGGGGTTGTATATTTTGGAAGGGAGAATTTTTTATATTACATCCATTTTCTATAGTTAGCCGAATAATTATTTAAAAATGAATTAATTATTATATTTTAGCCATAAAAAATAAGGCAAAGAAAGCCCTATTCGCCTGGTTTAGAGGTTGGATTACATTTCATTCGCCTAGATTTCATGGTTTGGAGGTTGGAATAGGTTTCATTCGCCCGATTTCCTGGTTTGGAGGTTGAATTGGATTACAATCGCCCTGATTTCCTGGTTACACGTCATATTTGGATGCATTCTCCCCCTTTACCATTCCAGCAAATCAAGGCCCAAGTCAGTGCTTTGCAAAGTTCTCGTTGTAAAACCAGAGAAAGACAGACCGAGGAAAATATTGGGTTTGTATGTAAAAAAGTTGATGTATGTACGTTTTGCTTTGTTTCATTGAAATTGATATGAAAATGCAACCTTTCGATACATAGCAGGGCTAGGGTAATAGGGCTTATGTATTTTTTGGGTTGAAAATTTGCAATTTTTTATCTTCAATATCATTTGGGCTTTGTGATCATTTAAAATAATCATATTGGACACAAATTTTTGGAGAAACCTGCAAGTTTTATTTAGGTAGGCCATTTTTTTCCCTTTCTAGAATCTCGTGGATTTTGTGATCACTGGAAAAATTGCATATTGTGAAGCAAAATTATGCCATGAACCTCGATTTCCTCACCAATTTTCTGCATCAATCAAAAGGGAAGGTTTGTGAGACTGCAGTGTAGTTAAACTAGAAACCCTAAGCATGGTATTAATTGAGAAAAGAGAGGAGAAAAGGTTGATTCTCTTAATTATATTTACGACAAAGTGGCATATTTTCAAGCCATTACTGGTTTCGATGATCGGGAATTAAGTATGCAGATCCTAGAAGCTCGTCATTGAGAATTAGATTTGGCCATTTCTACAATTATAGATGAAGGAAATTCCTCATTTGCTAACTTGGAAATTTGGTCTTAAACTAATCCTTCGGTTGTGAATTTTACCTTAGGATCATAGGAAGGAATAGAGGGATCTAATGTGGGCGACAATCATGTGGTGGCCCATCCTGATACTCTTAGAATTGCGTGGAGGTTTTTGACTTTTCCATTTTCTATTTTCATAGGTAGCTTTGGTCCTCTTTTTGGTGCTATTGGTTTGGGAATGTGGGCATCAGGAGGGGTTATTTCGCATTCTCTCAATGAGATCGGATGGGAATCTGGAGAATTGCGCCTAGGCCAGGGTGAAGAGAGTGCTCCTCTTACTTCTATGTCTTTCGGGGCAACAAAAGTTCTGGATTTTATTAATCTGTTTGAGAGGGAATATGGCAATTTCCATCCCGCATTCCAAAAAACTAGTTTTATGGAGGCTTTGAGGACCTCTGACGAAGATTTCAAGTTATTGTTCATTTAATTGCACTTTCGGAACATCTGAACATGCCGGAACATCTAAACATGCCAACATTATGTCAAGATACTCTGTGCTCTGAGGTGGTCATGGAATATATCAACCAAAATTTTGTTTCATGTTGAGGTAATGTCAGGGCCAATAACGGTTTTAATACGAGTAAGAGTCTAAAAGCATCGAATTTTCCTTTCTGTGTTTTTGTCATGCGTGCGACCAACTAGTGTATTGCCCTTCTACAACAGGTTCTTTCCTTTTTTTGTTGTTGTCAGGTTTGCGACAAACCAGCAAATTTCCCTTCTACAATAGGTTCTTTCTAACTCTTTCATACATTTTCTTTTTATTTTTCTAGTTCTCCTAAATGAGTTTTTGAATAGATGAGAGGAATATTTTCATGTTTTGAAAGAAAAAGTTGTTACTAGTTTATTTAGCAAGTGATTGTCTCCTTCAAACTTCCTATGTATTTTAGGTTCCAATCTCATGTATCTCAGTAAATTGTGGAGCTAGCATGCATCAAAAAGTTTTAATTCATGCCTGTAGGTTAACAAAAGAGCCACATTTTCATCATTCAAATTGAAGTTGTTCTTGTTGATTTTTTCTACATATGTGTTAATTTTATTTTCCATGGAGTTTGTTCAGATGGGGAGATGAGCTATTCCTTGATTCAAGAGCTATTATTTTTCTCTGCTTCTTTATATTTTCCATAATTTCCCTATTTTCAGAACATATTATATGTTCCATACAAGAACCTTTTCTCTCAAAAAGCGTGACAAATTTCAAGATTTTTTGTCAGAGTATAACGAAAAGAAAATATCTAAGACCTTATTTCTCCCAAATCTAGCGCCCCTATATCATTCATGGATGACATTTAGTTGGATATAAGCCTTAAGGTGGTGAGTTTTTTTTTTGTTTTGTATCTGAAATTTTGTGGCCTAACTTTTCTATAGTATTCAAGATAACCAAATCCCAAATTACAACACAGAAAATATATAGAACTATACTAAGTAAACCTTAAATTGAATATCCATATAAACAGATCAATAAAGAACACAACATAAACACAGTTTTTCAATGGAATTTTGTATATTTGTATGCTACATGACACTATACAAGCAATAGTCGATGCTTTCATCTGTCTTTATGCCTCATTTTGCTGAAATGATGAGATATTATATTTATGAAATTTCCTTCAAGGAAATTCTGTGCAGATTTATTAGTTGATTATGATCCACGTGATACTGACTATATTTCTTTGACTAATCATGTCATCATTAGACATCCATACTAGTTACAAGGATTTGATCCTAATTGTAGAACTTCATCAGTATGTTTAGCCATCATGAAACCACAAATTTATGACACCGTATATAATATCTAATGAAATTTTTATAGACTACATACAATGGGATTAAATGAAGAAGATATCCAAAATCAACGTTACATTTGGGGTTTTTTATTCTTATTTTATTTTTAACTTGTGAAAACTTGATTACTAATATATAAATTCATATTTCTTGATTGATTGCGTGATTAGGGTAGGAAAATATTGCGGGTTAAAATGCATATTGTAAGATTATGTTTTAATGAAAAAGGGGATACAAAGGTTGGTTTGCAGTTCAGGTGAAAGATTGCAATATGGGGTTGTGGTGTAGGTAGTAGCTACAAGGATAGGTTGTGGTAAGTATGCTTGCACATAGATATATACTTTTGCTTGCTCAAAACATTGATGCTTATATATATTTTTTTTGTATGTCAATTATATTTATTGAGATAAGGTTAGTATGGTTGCTTTAAGGTCCAACATTTTGGTTCCATTTTTGTGAAGATAGAACATTTATGTTGCTATCTAGATAATGATAGAAAGCAGTCTGGATTGCAAATGCGGGGACTATCTTGTTGGAAAAAGTAAATAAAATAACTTGGGAGTACAAATGGTGAATACCATGGAAAATCAATAACCACCTACTCTTGATGAATGTAATGAGGTTTGGTCTTCATAAATTGTACTTGAGTCAATACTTATTATACTTGTCAATATTTATTTTACATATCTACTACCGACACTAGTTACATTCTTCAACACCAATAACCTAGCCAATAAGGCCTACAACAAACTTATACTCAAGGACAAATTCTGGTGACAAGAAACAAATACTTGGGACAGACCATAGTCCAAAAAGAGTTGTGAAATAGTACAAGAACAAACAAGTCCTTATTCAACAACTCCACACATACCTACTAGACAGATGAAACCTAATTAACAATAGTCCTCTTGTTATTTTATTTTCAAGACTATGATGAGACTTTGTTTGCAAAATTATATATTGTCAACTTTGAATGTTTATGAACGCTTACTTGCAATATATATATATATATATTCAAATCCCACTATTATTTTTTATTTGTAAGTAAATTGAGACTTTAATAATTGAACATGAATACTCACATATGTGTAATTAATTATGTATGCAAGTACAATAATCACAACAAAATTTGAAGTCAAGGATTGGTTGAATGCATTTGATCGTACTAATATGTTGAACATGAAATCAATGATTGGCTTAGTGCATCTGATTCTACAATGAAGTTTTTCAACTCAAGATAGGCCAACACTTATTTAAGATATGAATTGTGTTGTTTTCTTCTCTTAAGGCTTCACTGAAACCCTTATAATGTTGGAATTTTCCTTCAAAACTCCCTAACAGAGAATGAAAAACTTTTCCAAGCTAGGGATCTGATTAATGGCTAAAATGCATGAATCAAGTTATTGTCCTTAAGCTATTATTTTAACCTTTAAATTCAAAGATACACATTCAGAAAGGAGGCCAAATTAATAGTCTTCCATCAACATAGTCACTATCAACACCCTAATTTCAATGATTCACTGTATAGTAAGGTTTCATACCCAGAATTTAATTCAACCTTAATATATATATATATACCTTATGGTTTTTCAAAAATATTACTTAGCACTATAAATATTGTTTATAAATCAGTGATTGGAATAGACCAGTGCAACGCATAAATGGAATAGATGTAAATATCTTAGTGTGTTTGACAAGAAGGCCTAAACACTACACTACAACTTAAGATTTAAAAGCCTAATATATATTTATTTTAACGCTTTGGATAGGGTCAAGTGTATCATACCTAAACTTCACTTATTTTATAGGAATTCTTGATTATTTTTTCACAATTTCTAGCTTTAGCTTCCCTTCAACTGTGCACAAAAGGCAAGGACTATAGGCTGAAAGAGATAAAAGCTTGATGGCGCATTTTTGAACCAACAAGAAGCCTTGTTGTCCTTAGTTTGTAAGCAATTAAAAAAAATCTTAAATGCGGAATATAAAACTTTAATGCCCAGTAAAAACATACCTCTAGTCATTGATGGTAAATTTCCAGAAGCAAGAATCATTCTACAAAAATACCTTGAATACCAAAAACCCCAAGTCCACAATCGATTTTACTCACACTGTAAATTTCAGCTCAAACCCATGAACTGCCTCCAAAATATAAGTGAATAAATATGATCTTGATCTTATCTAAAACTTCACGATTCTACCATAACTAGAAAGTTCCTCACGATTCTACAACACTTTCAAAAACTGTTCCGAAGAGCGAGATTTGAAGAAGAAAAACCCATGTCCAAAAGATAATTGAAGGGTTCAATCTGTGATTCACTACGGTTAACATCCAGATCACGAACTGTGTTTATCGTGGGTTCTTTCTACAGGATTTTGGCAAAGCTAATTTGGTAAATGGGACGGTTTGACACATTCGACACTTTGTTCATGAGAAATAGACTTTCAACACTAATAATGAATAACAACAGCCTTCTTTTATCCACACAAGCAGAAAGAAAAGGGAGATCTGAAAAATCTTCCAAGCTCTGCTAACTCTAATTGATGGTGTAAAACTAAAGGGGATTTAGTTAGTGAGCTTGGGGACCAATTAGAAAAATTTATAGCCAAGATTCCATCAAACTTCTGTTGGCTATGTGTCAAGTGTTCCACAAATCATGGTAGAGGACTGCAGTGGGAGTAATGGACCAATTTAGTAGCTCCCAACAATAAATTAATTATTTGCAGTTGTTTTCCTTAATTTAAGGAAATTACTACAGTTAGTTTCCAGAAATTAAGGAAATGACTGCAATTAAGGTTTCCAGAAATCAAGGGATGATGTTGAGAGAGGGAGCATAACATTCTCCCACTTGGTCCGTACTTTCAAAATTAATGTCTCATCTTAAAACCCATTGATAATCTGTATAAGTAATAGATACATGAATCATGGCGATAAGTCCTCTAATGAAGAGTATTATCTTCCATGTATTACTATGTATTTATTTCTATTAAAATTTATGTGGCAACAATTTCTTAATGAATAAACCCTATGTTTATTCTTGGTCCTACATAGATAAATTCTCTTAAATCAAATTAAGGTGCACATAAATATGAGAAAAACATCACAAAATTTAAGAATTTCATTAAAATAACATTGTTCATACAATGAGAAACTACATAATGGAACCAAGTCCCATATTTATTACATGATCCTTGAATTTAAATGGTGGCATGCCCTTAGTCAAAGGATCAGCAATCATCAACTCATTGCTAACGTGCTCAATGACCACGTTCTTTTCTTTAACACGTTCCCTTATAGCTAAATACTTAATGTCAATGTGTTTATTTCGACTCCCACTTTTGTTGTTCTTAGCCATAAAAACAACAACTGAATTTTCGCAATATATTCTCAATGGCTTAGAGATAGAATCCATAATTCTAAGCCCAGAAATGAAACTCTTAAGCCATACACCATGTAAAGTAGCCTCAAAATAGGAGACGAACTCGGCTTCCATAGTGGAAGTGGAAATCAGGGTCTGCTTAGCACTCCTCCATGATACAACTCCACTGGCCATCATAAAAATGTATCCTAATGTTGATTTGCATGAATCAACACATCCAACAAAGTCAAAATCTGAGTAGCCAATCACTTCCAAATTTTCCGTCCATCTATACATAAGCATGTAATTTTTTGGTTCCTTGAAGGTACCTCATTACTTTCTTTGCAGCTCTCCAGTGGTCTAAACCTGGATCACTCTGATATCGTCCCAACATTCCCACAACAAATGCAATGTTAGGTCTTGTGCAAACTTGAGCATACATTAGGCTTCCGACAACAGAAGCATATTGGCTCAAACTGAACCTATCACCGTTCACAATGGGAGCGACACTTGGTGAACAATCCTTCATCCAAAATCTCTCTAAAATTTTATTAATATAGGTTTCCTGAGACAGACCCAAGAGACCTTGAAATCTGTCTCTGTGTATCTTAATGCCAATGACATAAGATGCCTCACCCATATCCTTCATATCGAAATTTTTAGAGAGGAATTGTTTCACCTCATGCAGCAAACCCTTCTCATTGGTTGCTAGCAAAATATCATCCACATATAAAACAAGAAAACATATTTTACTCCCACTGACTTTCAGGTATATACATTCATCCATAATGTTTTCTACAAAACCAAAAGAAGAAATTACATTATGAAATTTCAAATACCATTGGCGGGATGCTTGTTTTAATCCATATAATGATTTATTGAGCTTGCAAACCAATTTCTCACCATCACTAGAGGAGAATCCTTCAGGTTGTTTCATGTAGACCTCCTCCTCTAGATCTCCATTGAGAAATTTCGTTTTCACATCCATTTGGTGCAACTCCAAGTCAAAATGGGCTACTAATGCCATAATAATGCATAAGGATTCTTTCTTAGATACAGGAGAGAAAGCCTCCTTGTAATCGATTCCTTCTTTCTGAGTGAATCCCTTTGTAACGAGTCTTGCCTTGTATCTCTCAATGTTGCCCAATAAGTCTTTCTTTGTCTTGAAGACCTATTTACATCCAATGTATTTTGCACCATTAGGCAACTCAACAAGATCCCAGACTTAGGTCATATCTCCATAGAAATAATTAAGAGACTGGTAAATGAAGGGGTACTTAATACTCTGGATTTTACTGATTTTGAGACTTGTGTGGACTGCATAAAGGGGAAGCAGACCAACAAGTCAAAGAAAGGTGCCAATAAAAATTGGATCTAATGACATAAAAATTGTTTGTGGACTAAATTTTCAATTCAAGCGGATTCAATTATTCTTTATGATAGAATTTATCAAATTCTATCTTAGTTTTGAACTTTATGATAAAACTATTAATTCATAACTCATGTGGGTAAATTATGAATATTTTATCCTAGTTAATTATAGAAATATAACAAAAATTCCCGTGGGATAAAGTTTATTATATTTAGTATAATTAATTACAATTAATGTCTAAATATTCTTTATGTGGTCCTAATCAATCATAATATATAATTTTATTTAATTAGAGATGTTGTGGTTATTCTCTAATCAATTAAAATTATATGGATCAATAGACATTATTTCTTACATAAAAATTAACTTGATATAAGAATAACGATAATTTGCATAAATAAAACTCTAATATTCATGCATAACAATTATCCAAATTGCATATAATTAAACTAAATATTATAAGCATAAAAATTAAGCAAAAATTAGACATATTTCTAAACATATGCTTTAATTGAGAAAATTCTAAAAATATGACATTTAGCCAATCATATTTATAAATCACCAAGGCAGAGATGTAAAAGGCTCTGATACCAAATGTAAGTAATTAAAAACAATTCTTAAATGCGGAATATAAAACTTTAATGCCCAGTAAAAACATAACTCCAGCCATTGATGGTAAATTTCCAGAAGCAAGAATCACTCAAGCAAGAATCACTCCACAAGAAGACATTGAATACCGAAAACCCCAAGTCCACAATCGATTTTACTCACACTGTAAATTTCAGCTCAAACCCGTGAAATACCTCCAAAATATAAGTGAATAAATTTGATTTTGATCTTATCTCGAACTTCACGATTCTGCCATAACTAGAAAGTGCCTCATGATTCTACAACACTTTCAAAAGTTGTTCCGAAGAGCGAGATTTTAAGAAGAAAAACCCGTGTCCAAAAGATAATTGAAGGGTTCAATCCGTGATTCACTACAGTCAACAGCCATATCACAAACTATGTTTATCATGGGTGCTTTCTACAGGATTTTGGCAAAGAAAATTTGGTAAATGGGACGGTTTGATACATTCGACACTTTGTTCATGAGAAATAGACTTTCAACACTAATAATGAAGAGTAGCAGCCTTCTTTTATCCACACAAGAAAAAAGAAAAGGGAGATCTGAAAAATCTTCCAAGCTCTGCTAACTCTAATTGATGGTGTAAAACTGAAGGGGATTTAGTTAGTGAGCTTGGGGACCAATTAGAAAAATTTATAGCCAAGCTTCCATCAAGCTTATGTTGGCTATGTGTCAAGTGTTCCGCAAATCATGGTAGAGGACTGCAGTGGGAGTAATGGACCACTTCAGTAGCCCCCAACAATAAATTAATTATCTGCAGAGTATTTCCTTAATTTAAGGAAATTAGTGCAGTTAGTTTCCAAAAATTAAGGAAATGACTGCAGTTAAGGTTTCCAGAAATTAAGGGATGCTGTTGAGAGAGGGAGTGTAACATAGTTGTCCTATCCTCGGGATTTTGAGTATTTCAGACCTAACATAAGATGGATTGTAGTGATATTTTAGTGAAAAATGGTGGAAAGTATGATTGGGTTTGTATTTAAACTGATCAATTTGGTAGTTTTTTGAATCATCATTGAATGCACTATAAATAAAAATAAAAATCTCAAAACAAATAAATGAAACTATAATTTTTGTCTCAATTTTGAAAAATCAGTTGGATGCACAACTGTCAATATTAGAACCTAAGATATAGTTAAAGAAAGGCATTTTCTTAGTTAAATATTTTTGCATCAGTGTGATCTATCCCCTTCAGAATCAAAGGACCCCGTGAAAAGGGCATATTGAATCTCAATAGAAATAACAGTTGTGGGATATTAAGTGATTTCACTATGACCACAGTTACGGTTTGTGGAAAAAATAAGACCAAACATCATGATATGTTAGAAGACATCAAAACTACAACTAGTAGATAGAGTGAATCTCCTTCTGGTGTCAATACTACTGATTCTGGAAATCCATGAAAGTGGGGCATTATCACATTATTCTGATTATAGTTCGACACGTAAGTGTGAATGTAATTATGGCTGCAGATTAGTTGTTGGATTCTGAAACAGGTTACATGAATCTCATCTTTTGACACTTATATAAAAATGTCCTTCCAAAAGTCACTTGAGAACACAAACACAAATCTGTTAAATAGTTCTAGGATATATTTCCGAACACACAATATTTCTCAGGTATTCATCAATTGCATGATATGTCGAGCCTTCAGCATTTTGACAATGATTAATTTGACAAGATACAAATATTAGGGGACTTTTGAGATTTTCTCATTGATGTACATTGGAAAAAGCTTCCTCAATGATATTATGGATCTCTTATTTGATGATACCTGGAATGTTCACATGTGATTTTGTGGATCTCTTATTTGATGATACCTAGAATGTTGGCATGTGATTTTATAGTACACAGGACCTGGTTCTCAGTAAATTTTGAAATTTACCTACAAATTGTATACAAGCTAAATATATTGCATTCTCTTGGAATTCAAAGCTAAATATATTGCATTCTCGTGGAATTCAAGAATGTTTCATTAATGGATATTTGAGCTAAGACACACTCTTCATCTCAACCTAGTATGGAAGAGAAGTTGTAATGTCCATTTCTATGTAAAATAAAATAATAAAATAATAAAAATTAAAATACATATTGACCCATGGTATTGATCTATGCCATACATGTGGAATATAGCTTATCTAAAGGGGACAAGACCAGTCTACATCCATCTAAACTCAAGATCTACCAAGTGTCGTGAGGGATAAAATCTCTTCTCACTGTAAAAAAAGGTTTGCACCTCAAGAGATTTGATCCCTCTAGACAATTACTAGATCTGGAATTAAGATAGATCTAGGTTGGTATAGCTACAGGAAAATATTGACATATTTTAGAATACAAGTTTATGTAGCATTGAGAGAAGTGTGGCATGGATTGAGTTTGGAAGCTAGAAATGAAGGGACGGACGGTCTGGCCAATGTTCCATTTCTGATATTGCTTTACATTCACCAAATCAGAGATTTTTCATGGCATCTTGTTTTTTGATAACTAAATGCACATTGATGCCGCAGTATGCACGTTACTTGGCTGGAATTGTAAGTGCATCATCGAAAGGCATTTTGAGGCCTGGGGAATCAGCTAAATTCTTTATGACATAATATACCTAGAATTGTAGGGTAGTTTTCAAGACTGGGCATAACTACAGGATGAGCGTAAGACTGTGTATGTATTTTGTATGTTGGTTACTCCATTTCACACCATCAAAAGTCTTTGCAAGATATTTCTTAATCTCGTATCATGGGATTCCATGGAACTAGGTAGCCTTGGCTGGTTTAGTGTCATAGTTTATTGTGATAATGGTTTTCCATGGAACTAGGTCACTTTGGTTTGGTTGGTTGGGTCACAAGGGCCATGTGCCATGTGAGCTATGGTTATTGATGGATGGAATAAACCCTAGGGATTGAAGCGTTTCCAGAATTGAAGGTTCACTATAATCTGGTCGGCTCTCTAAAAATAATTTTTTATATAAACCAAGATTGGATGTTGGATTATTTTTCTCACTTTAGTCCTTATGCTGCAATAACATTGTGAAGAATTTATCTCCCTCAAAAGAATCTGGCATGTTTAAAGCGAATATTTTTGAGAGAATGTGCATGAGACATATCCAAGGCACTTTCGAGGAAATGTGCATGGGAAAATATTGTGATGGTTTCTTTGAAATGAATTTTACAAACACTCAATTAAAATTTGATTTACTTTACCTTGTAATATTTTCTTTCGACTAGGAATCCATAGAATAATTAGGTTTGAGAATATTAACAATTACTTTTTTCAATGAACAAATTTCCAACTAGAAATATTGCAGTTGTAACTGATAAAAAAAAGTGTTGATGTTGTATGGATGTGTTTTGTGATGTAGATTCAGAGACTACGCATAGGTGGTATGGTTTTCTAAAGAAATCACAATGATTGTGCTCAGAAGCGAAATAAAAATATTATCTGGGGAATTTCCAGTACTTCATATTACCTTAACACTCTATGATGGATTTTGGGAAAACAAAATTAATTAAAATAGTAACTAATTTCTCCTTTTGGTTGTTCATGTTCTTGAATATTATTAACCCACTGGATTTTTTTCTGAATATTCCATTTAACTAATTCAAATTTATGTCCTTGAATTCGATTCCAAATAAGGGTTTCCTCTACCTTCGCTTTCTCTGTTGGTTCCTCTAAGGAAGATACCTCCACTTATTTTGGTGACTCCTTATAAACTATGTCGACTGAAGCTCTGTATAAGGAAAATGAACATGTATCGATGAAATTAGTATGATTTTCCTCTTTGTGCAGCTTCGCATCAGTTAGTTTATGTAGTCAACCAAGGGGTGGATTTGAATAGATATGATTTATGTTTACACGAAATAGATAGGTATTAATTCGTATTTATCTGAAACAACCAATAACAATAGTCATGATTCCAGTTTAACCGAAACCAATAATAGGGATAGGTATGATTCTGTTGACTCGAAACGTTATATTGAATTTTTATGTTACTAACAATGGAGTTTTTTTTAATGATTTTTTTTTTTTTTGGTTCAAAGAAATTGAATTTTTATGTTACCGAAAATGGAATTGTTTTTAATGATTTTTTGGAGTTTTTTTTATTTTTTTAGCATGGAGTTGGAAAAAGTTGACGCAAAATCTTGATTTGTGTTATTTAAAGTTTTGACTGCATATATAGATTTACCATTCTAAAATACATTTAAAGTACTTGGATTGTGCATATTTTACCCATCAAACTCTTGATTTCAATGAATTCCCAAATTTTAAACAAATTACTTTTTAAAAGATAAAATTAAAAACATCTAGATGGAAAATTAGGTATGGTGAACCCTGAGCAATTGATGGTTTATTTAACCAATCGGAAGGAAGTGATTGTTTTTAGGAACTTCAATTGACCTGAATTTTTGGTGGGGTTGGATTTAGAGGTTGGTTACGTCACTTCCACATAATATGAATTTACAAACTTCATTCACTTATCATGTTTGTGACTTTTATCTAAATTCATGGCAAGGGGGCTTTAGAAGAGATTTTAACTCATCTAACTTAGGGAAAATGTTGGTAGGATGGCCAAATTCATTGCAAAATGCACAAGTTGGAGATGTCCTAGGGACTCTGGGAGTGTCCACCTTCTTCACTTTTCTCTTTCCCTTTTTGGTGGGGTCGGCTAGTGTCGCTATGGGGTTTTTTTGAGTTATGATGACCTCTGTAGAGGTAATATGGATGATACCTATAGAGGTAATACCCGAGTTTCCTGACATGGCCGGTGGGGCCAAATACTAGAATGGCATCATGAGAACCATGTTTGGTAATGTAAGGGTTTCCATGACCTCGTGTGATATATAACTAGCAAGGGGATGTAAGAAGGGGATTCCGAATATGCCACATGGAAGAAAAGATGAATCAATGGTGACAATATATGTGGTATCAGTCTCTAGTTCCTGGCTCGGTTTGGTGTTTGATGAACTCATCATGCAAATTTTAAACATGGACTGATACTTAACCAAATAAGGTGAAACTAAGAACCTTCGACTATAGAGTATCTACAAAACCATCAATGTTGAATCATTCAAGATGAACTTTTCATAAGCTAATTCTGAGTAAAAACAAGACTATTACAAACAAAATGTACCTGTGGCAAGACTTAAATTAGATGTCAGCTCCATTCATCTTTAGTACATAATAGTTTTTGAATAAATTTCTTGTTTACATCAACACAATTGGCAAGGGATGACATGGCTAGAAGGTTATAATCAATGAACATGGAAAATACACCACTGCGATTTGTAGTGTGCAGTGCACCTATTCTTGAAGATGTTTTTGAAGATTATCTTTGTTCCAGTTTGAAGGACAAACTCTATTTTTTGATAGAACTGGTAGGTATCTTGCTGGTACAAATTAAAAATTGCATACCAAAGTAGCCTAGGACTTGTTGGTTTATTTACCAAAGTAGCCTATGAATTGTACGTTTGAAGGAAAAATCCCCAAATGGGCCTTGGGTGTAGTCTTTTGTCTCAAGTTGGAAAAATATATTTTGTTCTTTAATTTATACCTATCAATTTCCTCTTTATAAATCCATTACTGTCAATATCTAAAATTCTCATTGTTTCCTAGCAATAAATATGAACCGGCCATTTCATTTTCCAACTTTTCCCAACCTAGCAATAACTCATTGAGTCCCTGGATACATCCAAAATAGTTTTGTGGCTGCAAAAATCTCTTAAGTACTTGTTCATCTCCTAAGCACTTGTTCATTAACATTTTAGTTACTTATTCCTTCCATTTTCAATAAAAAATTTAGCTAAAATTTTATTTATATTTTGACTTTTAACTTGAAAGTTTAATCTGATATATCTAGTGTATATTATTGAGCTTTTTATTCATATTTCAATCATCAATGCATACATACATATTTTAATGGTGATTTTAAATTTGTAGTATGTTGGTAACAAAATGAGAATAAAAAAAGAACATCAGAAACAATTGCCACTGCTTAGCATGCTTTACTAGAGAAAAAATTAGTGGCTAATATTTTCCATGGGGATATTTCTACCAAATCTCCCAAAAAATATTCACAAATCAATGAATATTTTCCTTTTTGGAAAAAAAATTGCATTTTTATTTTCTAAAAACTGAAGAAAAAAACTTCTTCTAATGCATTATGCATGATATATATATTCCTGAGAATCCAAAATTTCCATTGTCTTTAAGTATGCTTCCATATATAAAAAATTATATAGTTTTTGTTAGAACTATAGTTGTACTAATAAAAAAAAGCTCAGCTATTATGCCCCATATTACGGTCTTCCCTCAATTTTCCCTGGTTTATATCATAATTAAATATACCTCCTAGTGTCCTGATCGATACCCTCTTGAATTTACACGAAGTAATTCCCTAGGTGGTAGGAGAAGTCCTTTAGAAAGTGCATCCGCATGTTGATTCAATTCCCTGTAGACATGGAAAATTTGTAAAGAATTGAAGTGACCTGTTATGTCCTTAAGGTTAGTAGCCAATGAAATTAAGGTTCTCTAGTCAAACATTACTCACATACTTGGGCATTAGTTTTGTTGAAACAGTGTGTAGGAAACCTACAGGCTTGCAAATACTCTACAAAATTCTATAAATTGAATTGAATGTATTATTCCAGCGTTACATGCTGAAGCATTATTCATGAGGTTTGCCTTGCCTCATACCGATATGCATTTTAGGTCTATTGACCTGACAGAAAGTATCGTGTGGGTAGTGATGAAAGCTTGAAATAAATGAAGTCTCCCTTTATTCCTAGATTGAACGTAGAATGCAGAAGCTTATGGGAAAATGTCATTCGTTTCATGATTAATTCTAATTTGTGGAACCTACAGTTAATATATGTCCCTAGACAATGACTATGCCACTTATATGATCTGCCAGATTGTGTCCTTTCTTATATTGAAAATTTCTAGGATTCAAGACTTCAGCCTGATAGCATTATTGCTAGAATTGTAGTCATTTTAAGCCTCCTAGGATGTTGATCTGAACATAATTAAATGCACCATTTAAACCCATATGGAAACCTTGACCGATTGTTACTCTGGAAACCCATACAGAAAAATAAAACATGTGATGGGGTTGATTTTATACCTCATATGCATACCACCAATGTCCCTTCAATGGATGGGTGGATTGAGTGCTTAATTCTGCACAGTTACATAAAACCAAGATAAATATACATGTACATTCAAATTACCATTTTCTAGCATGCACTCAACTTTGTATTAGGAGTGTAAGCTGAATGGCAGATGTATTAGTGAAGTAGAATCAAGTATGGTGATTTCACATTCAGGCATGAGATGTTTCCATCAAGCACATCTACAAAACTTGCACATATCTCCTGAGATCATCTTGAATCCTATAGAAGAATTCTCATGTCTATCAACAATTAATCCAAGCTATGGAAAATCTCTTAAGGTTTAAATTTTTCAAACAGTATCACTGACCTTTTCCTACAACAAATTTGGCCTATGTGCAATCACCATGTCACCTCCTTTCACAATTTTATATTAATTAATATTAATGTCAAATCTGTCCAAGAAAGCTCTCATAATGTTTATTCTAATTAGCATCTTGATGTTGTTCATGTAACCAATCTACTAATCTTTCATTGTGTTGTTGTCTCATAGAATCATGTCTATTTTTTTTGTTAAATCTTGATCATAACATTGTTGTCATAATCCAAATTCCAGATAGTGTATTGTTTCAATGCCAATGTGAAGGTGGGAAGGAGAGGCCAAGTGAAGTGATACGAAAGGATCCGAGGAAGGTTTTAGTTGTCTATTATCCTCTGGCGGGAAGAGTTGGCATCAACCTAGAAGGGAAGATGAACGTTCACTATACTGGTGAGGGGGCTGTGTTTGTGGAAGCTGATGTAGACTATGTAACTGAGGACAGTGAAGATATGAAAAAGCATGATCCTTCTAAGTTGGAATGCCTAGTTTACCAAAATTCTCGCTGAAAATGGCTTTGATGACAAACCTTAAAATACCATCACTATATACACTCACAACAATGCTTTTTTAAGGACCATCACCATATGCAACATTGTTGATGATCCTTAATGGTCTATCACAAGCATGACCCTCACCAACAATTTTTTTGTTGTAGTGATAATAAGAGCACTTTGTTTTGTAATGAAAACATTACAATCGTTTTGCAAGAAATACGGTGAATATGAAAAATGATAATGAGACTTGTAAATGGTGCTTTCTACAATTAGTATGGCACATCGATAATAAAGAGGATGATGAAATGGAGGATATAGAGAAAGTGTGAAATGGAGGGTAAGAAATGGAGTATGAAGAAGATGATGATGATTCTTGCAAATAGAACTTGCAATAGTATGTACAATGCTGCTTTGTTGTGATGATTTTTGTATAGATACATTAATCCTTCCAATTGTTTTATTGTTGTAGGTATCTTGGAATGCTTTGTTTCTCAATCTTGTTTGAGATCTTCATTGGCCTATTGCTAGTCATATTTAGTGCATGTTTACTTCAAAACACTTATGAACCAAAATATTTTTTTCCTTCCTTTTTCCTTTGTTTTTTCATTTTTCTTGTCTAGCTATTGATGCCATTTCCGGTTTTCACTAGTGTGTTACCCCATTTATCCTAATAGGGTTTTCATGAGGAGGAATGCATTTATTTTAGACCTAAGGTTGCCTCCATGGTGGCTTTAGTCAAAGGTCTATCCCAAGAGAATTAATGTGGTTTCCACTTGGATATTATTATTATTATTATTATTTTCTTTTTCATTTGTAATGTTTATGATATCTAGGCGGCTTGAGAGAATTTTTACTCTCAACCACACCAAATTGTTAGGCTTGGAATATGGTTGTGACTTATCCCTTTTATAAAGGCTTATTGTAGGTATTTTCTAAAGACAATGCTTTCATCATGTTCATCAGGTGATTTGGAGATATGAATTAATTTAATGGAACTTTTTATATATTTTAAATTTGAATTATTTTTTTATTTTATATATGGTGAATCATGATGCTATTTTATCGCTTCCTTTCCTTCCTTTCCTTCTTCCCATTATTTTGTCTTCATTTTGTGACTTCTTGGTTAAAATTTTGATCTGTCTTTAATTTTCTCCAAGAATGTTAGAAAACCATCCTCTCTGGTCTCTCATTTCATTATCGCTGAAGTTATATGTTACATGTATATAGAATTTACTTCTATTCAGAAACATTCTATTGTTATATTGCATATAGATTGTCAATTTTTGACCTTCTGGTTTTGAATTATTAGGAAATGCATCATAGGTCCTAGGAAGCACGAGCTAAGAAATTTTAAATTGTTAGGAAAATATGTAACATGTTTAGAAGAAGAGAATAAATTTGTTGATTATTTGTTACCATTCCTTGATGTCAAAAATTTTTAGCAAGAATGGTGAGTAATTTACATGGAAAAAATAATTTACAGAGATTGTAACTATATTTCAGATTTGATGTTTATTAATGTGCCATAATTGAAAATTATTAACATATTGTAGTTAATGTGATTTGCAGAGCATTTCATGGAAATTTTGTGTGTTCTAAAAGAGGTTATCCTAACTCTTGGTGACAAAAATGTTATTAAAATGTTAACTATGTCCAGTTCATTGCTAAATTTTTCCACATTGGATATCTAAGTGACTATTTGTGATATCCTGAAAGGTATTTTAAAAATTAACCCTTCCTTGGCCTTAACTATAAGATAGTGTTTCTTTCTTTGCTTTGGTTAACCAAAGTTTGATATTATTTAATGTCCCATGATCTTAGTTTATAGTGACTCTATTTTTTTATTCATTGGTTATAGTGTTAAAGTATGTTATTCATTTCTTACCTAAATTCTTGTTTCTTCCTTGCAGGAAAAATTGGTATGTGATTTGAATGCAATATCATTATATACAATTGGAGATAATTATTATGATCAGGGGCTTGTTGGTTATGAGAAAATATCCCCTTAATTATTCTCCTATATAGGTGATTCATGCACCTTTCTTATTCTCTCACATTGTGTGTATGATATGTTATTAGAAGACCTCTCACTCAGGCATAGGGCCTCCAGTTGCCTAATTTCTTTTATTCAATTTTATTCCTATGCATTAGAAATTGAAGAGGTGATGCAAGAGGAATATTTTCAAGATGACCTAAACAGTTAGAAGAAATTTGAAACCTAATTATATAAACATGGTGAAGCAAGGACTACTTGATTCTGGCATCAATGATGGATGTAGCAATTGGTCCTAAGTATTTGTTAAGCATGTCATTTATAAGCATGTCTTAAATTGTTTAGTTATGCATAAAGAAGAAGATCAAGAGTAATGGCATGGTTTAGAAATATCCTAGATGTTAGAAATATATCCGAGGTAAGATAGAATGTTTGAGTTTGTATATGTTTATATGTTTATATTTGTGAGTGGCCTTGGAGTGGCATATTGTTAGTCTTTTCTCTATAATTTTATTACCATAACTTGTTGCAATCTACTGACATTTCTAGCGTATATGGAATGTTATGAAGGGAAATATCATGCAAATATTTGTGCCACTCTTTTTTTTTGTTGTTTGGGGCCAAAGGTGACAAAGAGGGAAATGTTGTGAATTATTTCTTAGAAACACTTGCTTTTATCGTTGGTAACATAATATGGGACTCTCACTTAAGTTTATTGATGAGAGAATTTCAAATGACGGCTTCCGTGAGGAAGATAATAACAATATACTTATACAACTAATTTGGTTTATAATAGATAAGTTTCATTTTATCGATGGAATGTCCTCAACTGTAGAACCGGAAAAACATGATCATCAAATTGAGATTGCGGAAATGAAATTTTATAAGCCAAATATGGAGTTAAGGAGGAACAGTGATAAAAAAAATATTATCTCCCTTGAATTACATGAACATATACAAAATTATGTTCTACCTGAGATAAATAAGTTGACGATATCTTGCTCAAATGTGGTTAATATTTTAGTTAGCCATTATGCACTAAAACTATTGAAACTTATGGCTTTGGAAAAAATGGAATTAGAGACTCCTCGTATTATACATGATTTTGTAAATCTGTTGATGAGTCACCCTTGTTTTTTAAGAGATGAGGCCAGGGCTTCCTTAGTTGCATGTGTGAAGGAATTAGGGCCGAAATATTTGTAGTTCATTGCAAAAACACTACATACAACATTAACAAGGGGTTATGAATTGTATTTTTTAGGCTATGCTGTCAATTTCATCATATTAAAAGTTTCATCTTCCCTAGATATTGGAGATATTTATTATTGTGTGCAACAACTTCTAGAAGTTGCAGAAAATGATATCATGGGAGAAGTTGTTGAAGAAAGGAAGTTGAAAAAATTTCCTTCAAAATGAAGGAGACAAGGAGTACCAAATATTTTGAAATTTTACAGTTAATTGATCGGAGTATTACTTTCTCTATGCATGATAGTACATTATTGGTAACTGTTAGATGCAACATTCATAGAAAACTTACACCAAAAGAAAAAGTTAAGATTGGGTCCATGTTACACTATTTAGAAACCAATCTTCACGCTAATGCATCATTAACTTTTTGTATATGGATTTATTGAGGATGGTATGGAG
This sequence comes from Pinus albicaulis, assembly GCA_034641835.2. Lineage (NCBI taxonomy): Eukaryota > Viridiplantae > Streptophyta > Pinopsida > Pinales > Pinaceae > Pinus > Pinus albicaulis. Next base: position 906,949,781 of record CM076569.1, on the reverse strand, counting down.
GAAGAAAATATTGGTAAGAAGACTACTTTGTTTATTAAACCTGGCGTGGAATTTTCAAGATCATTGGACTCATATAAAAATTCAATGAAGGGACCTACTGATGATAAGCTAGATACACCCAATAGGTATCTAATTTCAATGTTTGCACTAAGACTTCTTGAGAACCATATGAAAAAAATAAAAGTAGATAAGAGTGATTAATATTTAATAGTGATCTTAGGCCCTTTTATACAATTATTAGGGTATTTCCTAAAATATAAGTATGAAGGAATTGTAACACATTCTGTGAAATGTTTGGATTGACTATTGAGACTTACCCTACCATCTATTGATATTCACAGTAGAAATATTACCTCCATAGTGTTTAATATTTTCCTAACATCAAGAAAGAGTGAAAGTGCCTTAATGCAGTCTTCTATTAATTTACTTGTTATGATTTTGAGTAAACATGCAAATAAAACCATCTAAAATGATCCATTAAAGATTTTTCTCCAATGTACACTCTTTATAAATTTAGAGAGTATCACAACTATCATTGCACTATCAGTTTTGAAAGAAATTGTTAGGCGGAAATTGTTGGCTCAAGATCTGTATGATTTAGTCACTAGAGAGGCATGTTTGATGGTAACTAGTCAAGCTCTTTTGATTAGTCAACAACGTAGTCAAGTTATTTTATAGTTTCTTCCTGAATACCCTCTTGGTGCCAAGCTACTGCAACAACCCTTGGATTTCTTAGTGATTCGCCATGATTTTACAAGATGATATAATTTGGTGAGAGATTCGCCAAATATATATATATATATATATATATATATATATATATATATATATATATATATATATATATATATATATATATATATATATATATATATATATATATATATATATATATATATATATATATATATATTGTATTATTAATAAAATCGCCTTCCATTTTTCCTATGTATCATGGGGATTCGCCCATTTATTATACATATAAATTTAGGGAGGTTTTAAAAATTTTCCCTGCACATTCCCCTGGTGGCGAATCAATGGGTGATCATGTTAGTTCTTAACCAATGGGTGGTGGCCAATCAGTGGGTGATCATGCTCGTTCTCCACCATCTATAGGTGGGTATGATGGTGTTCAGCCATCTTGAGGTGGCCATCAATATCAATCTTATTATCATGATTATTATTTTATTAAATTATTTAAAAATATTTTTTTTATGTTAAAAAAAAAATTGTATATTTGTTCACATGTTTTTTTTATATACATATTTTTAGATATTGATGCACAGTGTGAAAATTTTGCTCAAAAAGGACGTAGGCCAAATCACATAATTCAAGAATAAGGTTATACACCAACCACAAATTATCCATTTGAAATTCCTGATTATTTACATTGGGAAACAAACATCCAACAATGTACATTACAAAAGTGCGAAACTATTTATTCAAAATTGAGAAAAGATCTTGGGAGTTTGAAGCTCCCTGCAGAGAGTTGGGAAATCTTAGAAGTAGTTACTCACTCTTTAAGAACACTTATGTATGTTTAAAAAAATCTTGGGCCAACTACCGTTACCTTTCAAAGAAAGGAAGAAGTAATGGGTCCCGATACATGGGAAGATATTAAAAACAGGGTCACAAAACAAATGGAAAAATCTATGCTTAATTTCAAAGAAGGGTTGAAAAGAAAGGTTCTAAAGGTGAAAAATTTCAAGCGCCATAATATAGCTCGACATTTGTATGATAGGCACCTTGTAGCCTATGGAAAACTACCATGGAATGGTGATCTTCTTGTTTATTTTTCAAAATTCTTTTTGGGAATGAAAAATAATGACAATGACCTTCCTTCTAAATTTTTTGGTCTTGGGAAAGGTTGATTATGTGACGATAAGGGCGCTAAACTTGATATTGAGTTGCATTTCCCTAAGCCACCTTTGGTAAGCCATCTACCTCATGTGGAAACTTTGTGGTGAGAGATGGATGCCACTTCTCAAATTAGTCAAGCAGCAAGGGATGTCATAATAGACAATGTTTAGACTTGACTTGGTGGAATTAATATTGGTCTCAATCGACAAAGAGAATGAGATGATGCATGTGCTAATTTTGTATACAATACAGATGAGGAGATAGACAACATGAATATTGAAGAGCTTAGAACATATGAAAATCATGGTCGCAATGGTTGGTAGGTGTTAATTCTTCATGAAGAAGAGGGCGTGGGATCGGTATGTGTTAATGGTTAGGGTAGATATTTTAATAAAATTTGTAATTTACACACACACACACACACACACACACACACACACATATATATACATGTTTGTCTGTATGTGTTATTATAACATAAATGTATCATATGTTCACCGTTTTCAGTTTACATGCAGTTGAATGAAATTTTTGATAATATCACAATCAAAGGTTCACGTTCTGGCAATCGAGATGATATTTTGGGAAATGTTAGTGTTTCTTTAAGAGTTCATGATGTTGATGTACAATTATTATTCTATTATTATATCGACCTATCATGAGCTGTATATTTTTAAAATAAATAATTATGTGTACACATGTATATAATTAAATGTTAACATATTCTGCTTTTGTCCAATGTTTTCAAAATGGAAACACCATATTCTTCCTTGTTAGGAGATATTCCAAATAATCCACTGTCACAAGTATTCAAATTTTCACTTGTGTTTCAAGTTATAAATTGAAGTGAAAGTTTCATTAAAAATTGAGATATATCTTGAGTTAATTTAGAGTTTTAAAATTTTTGAATTTTAGGTTTGTGGAGATAAATTATGTTCTCCAAGGACTTTAGCGATGGAGTCGATGATGGGGATAGGAACATCCAAACAATTTGAAGAAGTTATCTAACATTTTTTTTAATAAACTGAATTAGTTTATGCATTTTCATTTGCCAAATTTTAAAATTTTAATATATATATATATATATATATATATATATATATATATATATATATATATATATATATATATATATATATATATATTGTACATTTTATCCAGGAGGATGCATCGATGCAGGGTCAACATAAGACAATGGAGGGGGAACTAAATGAGGTATTGCATGATTTTTTTTTTTCATTTTTTTATTATTATGAAGTTCTACATTCTCATTCGATTTTAAAACATTAATTTTTAATTTTAATACATGTACATAAATTTCTTATACATGTATATATATGCAGTTAGGGCAAACATGGGACAATGGAGGGGGAACTGCATGTGGTATTGCATGGATATTTTTTTTTTTTGCATTTTGTTTTTTTAATGAAGTTCTACATTCTCATTCAATTTTAAAAGATTAAATTTATTTTTAATACATACATAAATTTATTATACATGTATATATATGCAATTACACACGTTGTGCATGTTCCCTATTCTTCATATGAGAGCACAAGGAGGTTGCTGGAAAATAAATTTTAGCCAAATTATCTAAATTCATGCACAACATTTTATTTAATCTAGTCTTTTTACAGTACATGTTATATTTACTTTTCTATAACTTGATGCATGTGTAACATTTTACTTAATGGTATTTTTATATCTAATACATGTGAACTATATTTACATTTATTGAAAGATAGAAATTTTGGACATATTTTACATTTTGGCTAGTTGTTATATTTACTTTTATTGAATGATTTTAAATTTTGGATGGACCTAAACCACATATAAATACACCTAAGGTGACATCACATGGAGACATCACATCACACATTATTTTCTTCTTAATTGGCTCAATCTGATCTAAAATTACAGGGTTCGTGTTCACATGTGAGAAGGAGAGAGAGGATATTTTTCAGGAAATGTTGACTTTTTTGTTTTTCCACATTAGACTGGTGTTGAATTTTGATGGTTTGACTTTTTTTGACTTAGTTTTTCGGTACGTTCTTGGAGGTTGTTGAAGAATGTAACTAGTGTCGTTATTCATAATTGTACTTGAGTCGTAATGAGATGTATTTATCACAATAAAGAAAAAGAAATTTTATGATTAAATAAATTGGTTTATTAAAGCATGTGTTGCATGCTTCGGTCAATTGTTTTTAGGTCAAGGTCTCCATTGAATACTTTTAGGGTTTATGTCGAGTGTCCTTTTCAATATCACAATGTAAAGAACTATTCTTGGGAATTATTTGTTGAGAAATAAAACTATTTTAATCTAAATTAGGTCAATCAGGCCTCCTCCACCAAGTCGGCCTCAAGGAAGGACAAGTCGGCCTCATTGGAAGAATTCGATCACCTGAGATGACTATATATAAGAAACAACTCGACTCATTTGGAGGACATCTCACACAATTTTGAATTTTGGTAGCTGGGAGGAAGAAAAGGTGTTTTTTTCAAGAAGGAAGTTGGAATCGAACTTTTTGGGTCTCTCTCTCTCTCTCTTTCTCATGTGCAACAAAATTCAAAAGCGGCATCAAGGTCAAAGTTGTGAATTTTTTGAATCAATGTCAAATTTTTGAAGTTGTTGCATCAAGGTCAAACTTTTGAAGTTGCTGCATCAAGTTTGAAGTTATGAAGTTGTTGCATCAAGGTCAAAGTTGTGAATTTGTTGCATCAAGGTTGAAGTTCTGAAGTTGTTGAAGGGCCCAAAATTCTGTAGTTTCTAGGGAGACTCAAATTTTGAAGCTACTCACGAAGTTGGGCCAAAATTTCTGGGTTGATGATGGGTTGAAGTTGTTGGACAAGAAGAGACTATTAAATAAGAATGAATCATACTATCCACGATGTTTCGAATGTGTGAAGAAGCCCTCAAGAGACAAAGGAACACGATTATGAACAGCTTTTCCCAGATCCTTCGACAAATGCCCACATACGAAGCATCTTCATCTAAAAACCACTCTAGAGGTGAAAATCCCTTTAAGGCACAAGTCAACTTTGAAATTCCCACATTTGAAGGCCAGATAGATGAAAATGTTATAGATAAATGGTTAAATATGTTGGAAGGATATTTTCTGATTCTTGATTTTTCCAATAGGGAAAATAATACTTTTACACTCTTGAAAGTCACCCCCCATTTCAAGGACTAGTGGGAAACCTACTACGAGTGGAAAGACGATAGGGAACCCTCACTATTCTCAGTCACACCCACTTGGAATTATTTTTGAGATGCCATCAAGGAACATTACTACCATTTCGGGAGCTGTGACGACAAGTACATATAATGGACTACACTGTGGTAGAAGAGGGATCAATATGTGCATGAGTTGACGAATCTTGTCCATACCCTGTGCACAAATATGGGTATCAAATATTTTGAGAAACATATGGTGTTCAAGTACCATGGTTGTTTTCACAAATATATTTAAGAGGATATGGAGTTCCTAGAAATCTCTTCGATTGGTGAAGCATACTGATATGCTGCCAAGATTGAGAAAAAAATCAAGTAGAGGAAGTGAGATTTGGATCTGTGAACCCAAAGTAGAGCAAAGGCGCCTCCAAGCCATAGATAAAAGGACATATCCTGACCAGGAGCCCCCATGGAAACTCCTCGAAGTCCCAAGCCAAGGGTGATGGGAATGAAAATAAGGACAACAAAAAGTGGTGTGAGTTCCATAAAACTCACACTCACAACATGAATGAATGTCACGTAAAATAGGCACTAGTGTCCGAGCTGAAATAATCAAATATCGATGCATGCTATGATTCTGAGAAGGAACCCAACAAGGGAAATTACAAGGTTAAGCAGAGTCATTGACGTAGAAACCACTACTATGGTAGCCACCACCAAACTCCAAAAGGTGGAACCGAAGATCTATAAGAGGGGGAGTGCCTGTTTCACTCATAGATGTGGGTGAAGGGTTTGCCACTATAATTCATTGTCCACAATGGGAGCCAAAATAACCTCATTTCAGTAGAGGTCACGAAGAAGTTGGGCCTAATAACCACACCACACCCGTAGTCATACACCATCAGGTGGCTTCACCAAGGATGAGATCTCCACATCAAGTGTTGCCTTCCCTACAACATCAAGACCTTCACAGATGAGGTAATGTGTGATGTTTCTCCTCTTGAATTTTGTGATGTATTCTTAGGAAAACCATACTTTTGGAAGCATCTTGTCATGTATGAGTTAAGGTATCACATTGTTATTATCTCTTTGGGTAATAAGTTATAGAGGATACTAGAGGTAGCCTTGCATACCACCATTTCTTTGATATCTGCTAAGAAATGTGCTAAGATCATCTCCCAGATTGATATTATTTATTTATTTTTTATTCCTTCTCAAAGTAGGGCGGAGATCATGGCCACATCCATGGCCCCGAGAAGGGTTCCTCAACACAACATAAGTATGTGTATAAGGTCGTGGAAGAATACAGGGACATCTTCTCCTCGCGCATAGGGGAACCCTTGCACTGTCATGTCAATCATTCGATCAATCTGACTCTCAGAGAACCCCTACCCAACAGGCCAATATATTGTCACTCAATTATGTAAAGTGAATAGATCAAGCGAAAATCCAGGATTTGATGCAAAAAGGTCACATCTGACCAATTTCCTTGCCTTATGGGAGCCTGATTGTACTTTTATAGAAGAAGGATGGGATCTAGAGGCTTTGTATTGATTATCAAGCACTAAACAAAACCACTGATAGGAACATGTATCCAATCCCATGGATTAATCACCTTCTGGACCAACTCAAAGGGGCCAAGTATTTCAACAAGATTGATCTAAAGTCTAGCTACCACTAGGTTACAATAGAGCCCATAGGTGTATGGAATATTTCCTTCAAGTCCAAGGAAGGCCTTTTTGAATGGTTGTTTATGCCCTTTGGGTTGAAAAAATCCGATGCTACTTTTATGAGGCTAATGGATGACATATTTCGGCCATTCATCAAATCATTGGTGGTTTTTTATCCGGACGAAATCCTCATCTTCAACAAAATTTGGGAAGAACACTAGAAACACATTCGCCAGGTCCTTCAAACCTTGTGGTAGCACAAACTGTGTGCCAAATTGGAGAAATGCACCTTTCTCATAAGCCAGGTCCAATATTTGGGTTACATCGTAGATGATCTAGGTGTTCATGTGGATCTGACGAAGATGCAAGTCATTTGGGATTGGCCGGCCCCGACCACTCTAACAGAGATTTGTAGTTTTTTGGGCCTTGCAATTTTTTATTAGAGGTTTGTGTTGGAGATAAATTATGTTCTCCAAGGACTTTAGCGATGGAGTCGATGATGGGGATAGGAACATCCAAACAATTTAAAGAAGTTGTCTAACATTTTTTTTAATAAATTGAATTAGTTTATGCTTTTTCATTTGCCAATTTTTAAAATTTTAATATATATATATGTGTGTGTGTGTGTGTGTGTGTGTGTGTGTGTGTGTGTGTGTGTGTGTGTGTGTGTGTGTGTGTATTTATGTATGTATGTATGTACGTATGTATGTATGTATGTATTTATGTATATGTATATGTATATATTGTACATTTTATCCACGAGGATGCATCGATGCAAGGTCAACAAAAGACAATGGAGGGGGAACTAAATGAGGTATTGCATGATTTTCTTTTTCACTTTTTTTTATTATGAAGTTCTACATTCTCATTCAATTTTAAAACATTAATTTTTAATTTTAATACATGTACATAAATTTCTTATACATGTATATATATGTAGTTTGGGCAAACACGGGACAATGGAGGGGGAACTACATGCGATATTGCATGGATATTTTTTTTTTCTGCATTTTGTTTTTTTAATGAAGTTCTACATTCTCGTTCAATTTTAAAATATTAAATTCATTTTTAATACATACATAAATTTCTTATACATGTATATATATGCAATTACACACATTGTGTAGGTTCCCTATTCTTCATATGAGAGCACAAGGAGGTTGCTGGAAAATAAATTTTAGCCAAATTATCTAAATTCATGCACAACATTTTATTTAATCTAGTATTTTTATAGTACATGTTATATTTACTTTTCTATAACTTGATGCATGTGTAACATTTTACTTAATGGTCTTTTTATATCTAGTATATGTGAACTATATTTACTTTTATTGAATGATAGAAAGTTTGGACATATTTTACATTTTGGCTAGTTGTTACATTTATTTTTATTGAATGATTTTAAATTTTGGATGGACCTAAACCACATATAAATACACCTAAGGTGACATCACATCACACATTCTTTTCTTCTTCATTGGCTCAATCTTATCTAAAATTACAGGGTTCGTGTTCACATGTGAGAAGGAGAGAGAGGATATTTTTCAGGAAATGTTGACTTTTTTCTTTTTCCACATTTGACTGGTGTTGAATTTTGATGGTTTGACTTGTTTTGACTTGGTTTTTCGGTACGTTATTGGAGGTTGTTGAAGAATGTAACTAGTGTCGTTCTTCATAATTGTACTTGAGTCATAATGAGATGTATTTATCACAATAAAGAAAAAGAAATTTTATGATTAAATAAATTGGTTTATTAAAGCATGTGTTGCATGCTTCGGTCAATTGTTTTTAGGTCAAGGTCTCCATTGAATACTTTTAGGGTTTATGTCGAGTGTCCTTTTCAATATCACAATGTAAAGAACTGTTCTTGGGAATTATTTGTCGAGAAATAAAACTATTTTAATCTAAATTAGGTCAATCAGGCCTCCTCCACCAAGTCGGCCTCAAGGAAGGACAAGTCGGCCTCATTAGAAGAATTCGATCACCTAAGATGACTATATATAGGAAACAACTCGACTCATTTGGAGGAAATCTCACACAATTTTGAATTTTGGTAGCTGGGAGGAAGAAAAGGTGTTTTTTTCAAGAAGGAAGTTGGAATCGAATTTTTTGGGTCTCTCTCTCTCTCTGTTTCTCATGTGCAAAAAAATTCAAAAGCGGCATCAAGGTCGAAGTTGTGAATTTTTTGAATCAATGTCAAATTTTTGAAGTTGTTGCTTCAAGGTCAAAATTTTTTGAAGTTGCTGCATCAAGTTCGAAGTTATGAAGCTATTGCATCAAGGTCAAATTTTTGCAGTTGCTACATCAAGGTTGAAGCTCTGAAGTTGTTGAAGGGACCAAAATTCTGTAGTTGCTAGGGAGACTCAAATTCTGAAGCTACTCATGAAGTTGGGCTGAAATTTCTGGGTTGATGATGGGTTGAAGTTGTTGGACAAGAAGAGACTATTAAATAAGAATGACTCATATTATCCACGACGTTTTGAATGTGTGAAGAAGCCCTCAAGCGACAAAGGAACACGATTATGAACAGATTTGCCCAGATCCTTCGAAAAATGCCCACATACGAAGCATCTTCATCTAACGACCACTTTAGAGGTGAAAATCCCTTTAAGGCACAAGTCAACTATCAAATTCCCACATTTGAAGGCCAGATAGATGAAAATGTCATAGATAAATTGTTAAATATGTTGGAAGGATATTTTATGATTCTTGATTTTTCCAATAGGGAAAATAATACTTTTGCACTCTTGAAAGTCACCCCCCATTTCAAGGACTAGTGGGAAACCTACTACGAGTGGAAAGACGAGAGGGAACCGTCACTGTTCTCAGTCGCACCCTCTTGGAATTATTTTCGAGATTCCATCAAGGAACATTACTACCATTTCGGGAGCTATGACGACAAGTACATACAATGGACTATGCCGTGGTAGAAGAGGGATCAAGATGTGCATGAGTTGACGAATCTTTTCCATACCCTGTGCACAAATATGGGTATCAAATATTTTGAGAAACATATGGTATTCAAGTACCGTGGTTGTTTGCACAAATATTCTAGATCTCTTGATTATAAAATTTCCATATGTCACAAGATCGAGAAAATCAAGTAGAGGAAGTGAGATTTGGATATGTGAACCCAAAGCAGAGTAAAGGTGCCTCCAAGCCGTAGAGAAAAGGACATATCCTGACCAAGAGTGCCAATGGAAACTCCTCGAAGTCCCAAGCCAAGGGTGATGGGAATGAAAATAAGTACAACAAAAATTGGTGTGAGTTCCATAAAACTCACACTCACAACATGAGTGAATGTCACGTAAAATAGGCACTAGTGTCCGAACTGAAATAATCAAATATGGATGCATGCTCTGATTGTGAGAAGGAACCCAACAAGGGAAATGACAAGGGTAAGCAGAGTCATTGATGTAGAACCCACTACTATGGTAGCCACCACCAAACTCCAAAAGGTGGAACCCGAAGATCTATAAGAGGGGGAGCACCTGTTTCACTCATAGATGTGGGTGAATGGTTCGCCACTATAATTCGTTGTCCAGAATGGGAGCCAAAATAACCTCATCTCAGTAGAGGTCATGAAGTAGTTGGGCCTACTAACCACATCACACCCGCAGTCATACACCATCAGGTGGCTTCACCAAGGATGAGATCTCCACATCAAGTTTTGCCTTCCCTACAACATCAAGACCTTCACGGATGAGGTATTGTGTGATGTTTCTCCTCTTGAATTTTGTGATGTATTCCTAGGAAAACCATACTTTTGGAAGCATCTTAACATGTATGAGTTAAGGTCTCACATTGTTATTATCTCTTTGGGTAATAAGTTATACAGGATACTAGAGGTAGCCCCACATACCACCATTTCTTTGATATCTGCTAAGAAATGTACTAAGATAATCTCCTAGATCGGTATTTATTTATTTATTTTTTATTCCTTCTCAAAGTAAGGTGGAGATCATGGCCACATCCATGGCCATGGCCTTGGGAAGCATGTGACTCTTGGTACTACTTTGAGGATGGAGGTGTGAGCCTATGGATTCCATTATTGATTAATGTGGGCACTGTGTCCTTTTATTTTCCAGTTAGAGAAACTGTGCATATGTACACTATTGTAAATATTATATTGAGCTGGGTTATAAAGCTCCATGTCCAGTATGTTTTTTTTTTAGCAGTTTATTGGTCATAAGTGTCATAGAATATTAATTACGGTGTTCCCCCAAAGGGGATGGATTTGTAACAACCCCTCATATGTAAATAAAATATAAGACAAAGGTCATCGGTGATGTATTCCAAGTTAAATGTTAGGTAAAACATCCTAGTGGGTGTCACTTTCAGTTTATTTATGGCTAAGGAAATTGGCAAAGGAATTGGTGAAAGAAAAGAGGCATTAATTGGTATTTTCTTTAAGAAATAATGAAAAATAGGAGAAAATAAAGGTCAAAGGTCACAAAATTGTATGAAAGGGAAATTGAAGGAAAAATGAAGGAAAATGAAGAAAATATGTGGCCCAAAAATGCTGTTGTGCTAGCATGCTGTGGAGTCAGAAATTACTCTATGGTTTCACATAACTTATCTCATATATCTTCACTCGGAATTTCTAGATTTAGCACCTTTATGAACACTTTATCCACCTCTTTGCATCTTTAAAATGTTGGCTTGTTGAGAAATAGATGTTTGATTTCATGTTTTATAATCAAACCAAATTCCAAAGCTTCAAGAAAGGTTTTGCCTGTTATATGTCCTTTAATCCATGAAAATTTTTCCATGTCAATTGCAATGGTATACAAATTTTTGCAATATTCCTCCAAATTAACCAGTTTCTCATTTGGAGCTAACAATCCAAGAAATCCCTTATGGTTCAACACAATAACATTTGAATGAATCCTCTGGACAACAATGTCAAAAGTTTGACATTTTGTCTTTAACTGATTTAGTAAATTATTCTTTTGTAGAACATTTTTGATCTCCATGATGGTGGTTGTTCTGTCTGCAATATTTATCTACTCTAACTCTATTATGCTCTTTGAATTGAGCACTTTTATCATATCTAAGGCTTTTGCTGGTTTAGTCTTGAGTGCTTCTTTTTCCTTTTCTATGACTGTCCTGCATCTGGTAATCAACTCTTGCTGTTCAAAAATGATCTGTATGGATGGCCATACATCTGTCATTGATTGACTGATATCTTCCCATATACTTTCCTTGGCTTGGGCCAAGGTGTTTGCCATTAATAATTCATTTTCTAACATCATAATCTTAACTCCCAACGTGTGAGACTTCTGCATTTCCTCCATATGTAAAGTGTCATTTTTAATCTTATGTGTTTCTAAATTCTTAAATTTCTCTTGCAACTTCTAATCTTCATGTTTTTGTATGGCCAATTCCTACGCTATTCTTACTGGATCACCTGCTATTGATGTAGATTCAATGACTATTGATGAAGAACTAGGTTTTGTACCTACAACTGCTATAGGAAGTGTTGTGACTGAAATCATAGCAAGGTGAGTTGATTCTTTCTCTTTAAGAATTCCTTCAATCTACTCCTTCATATTCTTAATCTGAATATTTTTCTCAATGATTAACTTGAGCATCTCTTCTCTGTTTTTTTCACTTTATTTAATCTAATTTTTCTACGAGTCTCATGTATAAGGAATCTTAAGCTTTTTTTACAGAGTTGCAATGTCTGCATTTTTCTTCTTAAGGATTTCTTCTACAACCTTACAATCTTTTGGATCATATCCAATTTTAACCACCAGATCTTTTAAAGACTTTAATTTATTTTCTTTAGCTAGAGAAGAAAGTTTCTCAATTTTGAGTTTAGACTATACATTTGAAAAAACAGTTCTAAAATTAGACAAAGACATGGATGTAGTAGTCATGGTGGAGAAAAACATCTCACCAGAGTGTCTGTGCATATCCATTTCATCTATTAGATGAATTTGATTAGTATGAAATGAAAATATGATCTTCTTGTAATCTGATGGAGACTTTGGAAAAGGAACCTGATCTTGTAAGAACACCATTTGCATTCTTCCCTTTTTAGTGTAAAAAATAGAGAGAAGTATATCTTGTGAAGTGGAGGTCTGCTTCCGGAATTGACTATGGAAATTTGACTTCAGTGTCTCATTATTCTGCTTTATCTCCAAAAAATTTGAGAATATATTCTGATCATCAGGTGAGCTAGTTCCAACAGTCTGAATTATATCTAGAGGCTCTTAAGAATGTGAATATGTTGTAGGAGTATTACGAACACTTGCTCCTACTGATGTGGAGACCTTTGGATCTTCAAGATCAACGATTTATGTCTTCTTTTGATTTTCCTCTGTAGAAACTGATAAATCAGTGTTTTGATTCTTTTGTTGAATTATGAATTCTCTAACTAGATCCATTGGAGTTGATGTTTCTTCTCTTACCCTTTTCTACTGTATACTTTGAGCAACTAGAGTCTACAAAGTAGAGGTTGACAAGATCTGTTATTCTGCTTCTTGAAGTGTATTCTCTGCCCATTGCTCCTGATTCATGAAATTATCGATTTCTGGCCTTGGAGTATGATTGTAAGGAGTTGTTTTTAATTCAACCCTTAGATTTGAAATGATGCCAAAGGGGTCATAAGACTAGGTGAAGCTGGGCTGAAAATTCATGTTCTTTAAAATTGTATCTACCTCAATACCAACTGATATGGTGTTGCAAATGAATGCGCCAAATTCAAATTTAATCTTAAATTGTGACTTTCTTTTACTTGAGACAAAGTGAAGGTCATCCATGTTGATCATATGCATAATATATTACAAAGAGAAAATTCTCATTGGAACATACTTTGGCAGCTTATATGGTGCTAGCTCACAACCATATATCCTTATTTCAATATAATTCTGGTATAAATACCAGTCACCAATCTTAACTTGATCACTTAACTGCAAAATTATTTGGATATCTTCACCAATTCTGGGCTCAATATGGCTATTGAGAAGCTTTTCTACTAGATGTATAAATGTATCAATGAAGTCTAAGAAGGTGAAATTAGCTGAAACAGATTTGACCATCTCTGTCCAACGGATGAATGATTGATTTATCCCATGTTCATATTTTTTTTTAGTGTGATTGGCAATGAATCTCCTTGCTGAAACAAAAACATGTATACAAGTACAGAGGTGTAATTGAACATCCCTTGTGTTGTCAAATTCATAAGCTGGTCATGCATAGTATTAGCCAAAAATTGGCTTTAATTATAGATGAAAGGAGATTGTTGATGCTTAGAAAAACTAGAAAAGAATCCAAGGATGGATTCATCAAATGTTTTATCATCTGGATATCCTAATAGACATGACAATAGGGAGATGATTTGTCTAGTGGCTTCAAGGAGCATTGAAGATGGATAGGGTGGATTTATTTTAGGTAATTCAACATCATCTGGTAATAATGTCTCAAAAATTTGAGCTCTCTGGGGAAAGGTCACCTTATGTTATAGCTCTATAAGAGCTACTTGGGAAAATAGGCTCAAGGAATCAGATTGGGAAATTATAAGCATGTCGTTGATGGTTTCAGCAGTAATGGATATCACAATGTCACCATTTTGAGCCACTACATCTCTTTTGACAGGATCATATTTGGTTAGGCACTAGATAACCAAGTCTGGAAAATCATAGATATTTTGAAAAGAGAAAAGGGGAAAAAGGGATTCCCACAGTTTAATCTGATCTTGCTTATCAAGATAATTTTATGTCAACCACAGTTGTAGTTCATGAAGCTTGAACTCCCAATCTGTGTCAACAATATTATAGTATGAATCTGCAAGTGGAATGTGGTCAAGGTCAACCGAGGTGGTAGTGGAAGGGTTCTCCTTTGAAACTGGTTTCCTCGTCTTTTCTTTGGTGGCCATGTTGATAGAGGAAAGGAAAATAAAGGGGAAACAAATGACAGAGGGAAATGAATGAATATCCTCTGCAAAAATGATGACAACTAGTAAAATCAGTGCGCAATAATCTCTGTGTGCCTGCAATCAAATAGTAAAATGATTAAGAAACAAGTAGTAAACTCTTGGACTTATGTTTATTTATAGCATTGTAAAAATAGATATGGTACCTATTTGACAAGTAACCATAGTGGTTAAATGCTAATGGCATGGGAGCGTGGCACAAAATGGCTAATCAACGGTCTAGGAGCGGGATCAATAACATACCAATGGGGTGTAAGGGTAAGGGCGCAGTGGAAATGAACATATGAGGTGGCAGCATGTGATTCGATGTTGGACCTCTTGTAAAAATTTAAGAACAAGGAAAGCTAAATTGGTAGGAAATATGGCCTCCTTACCATATACTGGCTGAAATGGAGATTTAGCTGTTGACCTCTTGGGAGATATTTTTTTAGCCCAAACTGCATAGATAAGGTGACTGTCCCAAATCTTCTTATGGTCTTTTAAAGTCTTTTTAATTACCTTGACCAGGATCTTGTTTGATGACTCTGCAATACCATTTCCCCGTGGATAGTAAGGAGTAGAATTATGTAGCAAAATTTGATACTTCTGACAGAACTCAATAAATTTTACACTACTACATCCTGTTGCATTATCAGTTACTATCTGTTGAGGACATCCAAATATGGACATAATGTTTTCTTCAATGAATTTAATCACTACTATATCCGTATAATTTCTGACTGAAATGGCATCCACCGATTTGGTGAAGTATTTTGTGGCAGTTAAAATCCATCTGTGTTGATTACTTTATGTTGGGTGAATCTCTCCTATAATATCTAATCCCCATTGTAAGAAGGGTGTTGAAACTAACACTGGGACTAGTGGAAGGGTTGCAAGTTTTTTCTTTCCAGCAAACATCTGACATGGAATGCAACTTCTAACCTTTGCTCCTACTTATGAGAACATATTAGGCCAATGGAATCTTGCCCTTATTATTTTGTATGTTGTGGCTCTGCAGGCACAGTGTCCACATATCCCTGCATGAAACTGCTCAATGATTCCTTCTGTTTCAATTTCTATCAAGAAAATAAAAAGGATGTTGAGAGGACCCTTCCAGTACAAGTTTGCATTTATAATACAGTACTTTATAGATTTCAACTTAAGTGTCTTACATTGATTTCTTGAAAATTGACTAGGACAATCAAAGTTGATCAGAAAATGTACAATATTTGAATACCAATTTGATAGTAAAAACTTTTCATCAATGTGAAAATGGACTATTGGACTTGAAGTTAAAGGTTCTTGTGTGTTGTTCCCTTCATAATTATGGGAAGGTTATTGTGGATTCTCCCCTTCTACATTTAAGGAAGGTTCTTGCGGATTATCCCCATGAGAGTTGGAAGAAGGTTCTTGTGTATTCTTTTATGAAATTTCAAAAACATAATTTACTCATAGGACCTTGCAATTGGATTCAACTAACAATTTGGCAAAACCTTGATCTTTTACTAGATTAGTGGTTTTGATACTGAGATCAAACTCGAGAATTTGGGTGATCCATCATCCTCTTTTCCCATCAGTGTCTGGTTCGGTGAGAAAAAAATTTACAGCACTGTTAGGAACATAAGCAGTAATGGTTGAGTGAAGGACATAAATTCTGAAATATTTTAAGGCTTGGAGTAGAGAGTAGGCTTACTTTTCAATAATGTCATACTTGAGTTCTACATGTCGCATGAATTTACTGAAAAATGCTATGGGTTGATCATCACCATCTTCATTTTTTTGTAAAAGGACAACAACTAAAGTGGTTTAAGAGGCAAATGAAAATATACTAAAAGGCTCAGAATAATTGGGGCTAGCTAAATGGTGCTTCAAGGATAGCCTTTTTAATATGATCAAAAGCATATCTAGCAGGAATAATCCATTTAACTTCATGATTATTTTTAAGCATACCAGTTATGTCTTTAACTATTTCAGCATAATTAGGAATGAATCTCCTCAAGATGTTAATTTTTCCAAGAAAATATTGGATCTCTTTCTTATTCCTTGGTAATGAAATTGATTGAATTTTTTATACTCTTTTAGGATCAATCACCACTCCTTCCTTTGAAATGATTTGACCAAGCAATTTTCCTTATTTGATAGAAAACAAATATTTCTTGGGGTTGAGAGATATCCTGAATTTTCTACACCTATCAAAAACTTTCATCAAGTGTTTTAAATGTTTCTTATATGAGTTAGAAAAGACAGTAAGATCATCAAGATATATAACAACAAACTTGTTTATCTTACCCACAAAAGCTAATTCCATAGCTCTTTGAAATGTTGCTCCATCATTTATTAACCCAAAAGGAATTATGGCATACATGAATGTGCCCCAAGGAGTTATAAAGGTAGTCTTCTCTCTGTCTTCTAGACTCACCATTATCTGGTTATATCCAGAGAAAACATCAAGCATGGAAAGTGTATTAGACCCGAAACATTTTGGAGCAACTGGTCCATCTTGGGCAATGGATAGTTGTCTTTTACGGATGATTTATCTAGGTTCTTGAAGTCTACACAAAGTCTGATTTCCCCATTCTTCTTTTTAACAGGAACTAAATTAGCTACCCAATCTAAGTATCTTAAGGGAACAATTATTTGGGCATCAAGCAAATTTTTAAGTTCTTACTCTATAGTAGGAAGAGAAACTAGATTAATTCTTCTTAGTTTTTGTTTGTAAGGTTTTTATTTAGGTTTTAGTGGAATTTTATGCTCTATGAGAGATGTGTCATAAGTTTTCAATCCAACATAAGACCAAGAAAAAAATCTTTAAAATTTTTAAGAAGTTTTAGATATTCAGTTTTAACTTCTGGAGGTAGAGATGCAAAAATTTTAATGTTTTTAATGTCTTCATCTATTCCATCGTTAGATTTTTCGATATGAAATTCACAGTGGATTTCTAGGGACATCGTTTTGGTCAAATAGCTTTTCTAAAGGAACTAAGCCTTTAAGAATGAAATTGTTTGAGAGTTGGATGATATTATGATCAACCACTTTTGAATATAAATCGGAGTTTCATTTTCTTTAGCAAGTTCATTCATATCAGATTGATATTGTTTAATTTGTAAAACAGAGAATTCATCAATGCCTTGAAGAAAAGATTTAAGTTGTTCATCATATTCAAATATTTTCCAGTATTTTAGATTATCGAGAATGGATGGCCTATATTTGACTTGGATTTGATATTGTACTTTCATTTGATATGGTATTTTGAAAGAGCTTGTAGAAACAACTAAGGAGTCTGCATGAATGTTCTTATTTATAGGGATGGTAGTGATATTGAATGCATGAAAGAAATTTTCCACTGAATCCCAAACTTCATTTCTGTAATACCTAAGCCTAGGATGCTTTGTTTGAAAAACATTCCTAACATTTCTAACTATGAGTTCAGAACCACTGAAAGCATTTATATTTTTCACTTTGAGGCTTCTCACTAGCTCTAAACCTAGAAGGAACGCTTCATACTCTGCAACATTATTAGTGGCATCAAAATCCAGTTTGCAATATTGGGTTATGTTCTTTTTTCTGGTGAAATTAAAAACACAGCAGCTCCAACTGCATGTTTAGAACAAGATCAATCGAAGTAAAGTTTCCAAATATCTATTTTAACATATTTGGGACTTTCCACCACATATTTAATTTTAAGTTGAGATTTTTGTGAATTATTTGAAGATAATTGGAAACAGCCAAAATCTTGGTCAACTGCATAAATATGATGATTTATAGCTCCGTCTGCTTTACAAACAATATGAATAAATCTGACTTCTCTAGACAACCTAAGATTTTCTCCTCCATATACAGGAATTGTAGCGAAAGACATATCCATATGAAAAATCCATCCTATTTTAGCACAAAAAGATCTTGAAATAAGCACTCCAAAATTAGGGAGAATATCAGTGATGAAAATATCTAGGACTACACTTTTCATTGGTATTTGGGCTAGGTTAGCAGTAAGTCCTTTATAAGTCCTAAAAATGGTACTCTTTTAGAATCAAAAGTGTATATGTCATGATAAGATCAAGTATTTTCCATATTTAATTGATCCATAATAACCTTAGGCATAAGGTTATCTGAGGCTCAAGACTCTAACATACAATTATTTAGAAATGAATCATGTGCTTTCAAAGTTACATAAAATGGTGGTACTATTTCATCTATCATGTTAGAACTTGGACCAAATACTATTGATTTTTTTTCATCTTGAAGGATGATAACATCCCCTTCAACATCTAACCTTGAGTTTTGAATAAATTTAGTGACTTGATTCTTATATCCAAGATTCTTTGAAAGTTCTGAAAATGGGATGGGGATCTTGACTCTTTCTAACTCTCTTTCAACATTAAAAGCATTCAAAATAGTTCTATCAATTTGAGTAGTATCATTGGCTAATTCAAAAGTTGAATGCTAGTAGTTTGAGTTTCAGCAGATTTCACTTATGGTTCAATTATGGCAGGATCTTTAGGAGGCCTTCCAGGACCTGCCCTTCAGCTTAAATCATACCTTCTGTTAAGTTTAGCAATTAAAAATTCTGAGAAGGATTGATATTTAGAGACTTGAGAAATTTCTTTATCCTCTTAGGACATTTTATTTTGAGGGATAGGGACAATAGCAGTCTAAACAAATGTATCTTCAAGGTTGTCAATATCTGTTGTTATTGAAAGAGTATTATCACAAGGTTTTTGATCATCAATCAACAGAGGTGGAGGTATTTTCTGATCATTACTAGGTCTTTAAAAATTTGTAATTGAGGAGCTTTCTTGAATTGACCTTGATTTTGTGTTTGAGGTCTAGCAAAAGTTTCCTGGATAGCTCTATGTTTTGTTTCAATTTTAGAAATCCTATTTTAAATATTCCTAAGTAACGATGCAATTTCATCTATTTTTTTATCTTCATTTTTGGATTTAGAAGAAGAAGAGGCTTCTTGATTAGCTTTCAATTTTGTTTGGGATTTTTTAGCTTTGGCTTTTAGCTTAGTTGAAGTAGACCTATTTTATTCAACCTCAATAGCATTTGTTTGCATTTCTTCTAAGGTGTGAGATGTTCTTTCCCTTAACATGACTGCAAAATCATATTCAAACGCTTTGGAGAACCTAACCTTTGCTGCTGCTACTGGACGTTTACAGTCAAGAGGAATATTATGATAAAGTTTGTTAAATATTTTAATGAAATCAAATATTGGTTCACCCAAATTTCTCTTAAGTTCTTCAAATTATGTTAATAAATAGACAGGATCCTTTTTCACACCCCATTGATTCTTAAAAACAGTTGTTAATTCTTCCCAAGATCTAATAGAATTTAATGGTAATTGTCTAAACCAGATCCTAACATTTCCTTATAAAGATTGCACAAACAATCTCATATATGCATTTTCATGTTCTATGTTCATGTTATCGGCAAAATCTAGAAATGCTGCTAAATTATCTTTAGCTGACAGTCCAGTTTCCCCATTGAATATTGGAAGATGTTTCAAATATCCAACAGGAAAATCATTTAGTATGTTTGGAAGTAATAGGGCATCATATCTTTCTTAAAAAATAGTCCTAAAATCAGCTATACCTTGTGATGAAGATGAAGAATATTTAGTGATAATCGATGTAGAAGATGATGAACTAGATGTAGAAGATGAAGTAGTGGAGGAAGGAGGTGAAGATGGAGGGTAAAGGTGGATGAAAAAGTGAAGTTGAATATCTTTTTCTGAGATCTCCAAAGGTAATAATGACCAATTTTTGGACCTCTTCTTCTCTGTTGTGTTCAAATGAGGTTTGAATAGAGGGAGAAAAGAGATTTTCTGGTTGTGCAGAAGTGGATGGAAAAGAATGTGAGGTAGGAGATATGAAATCAGTTCGTTTGAATTCAGGTGAATGTAAATCCAATTCCTTTCTGATATAGGGGATTCATAAGGTACTCAGAGGTAGTTGATAAGACTCTAATGAATGAACTAGAAAAGCATATTGGAAATCAACTCCTTTGGATACTAATTCATACACTCTAGGTGGTAGATCTTCTGAATTTAGGGGAATAGGTCCTGATCTAAAAGATTCAAGAACTGTAGCGGTCTCCTGTTGAGGAATAGAAGAAGGGGTTTGACGTCCTCTTCTGGAAGAGGCTTTCCTTACCAGTCTCTCTAGATATGATAGAGGTAAAACAATCTCAGAATCAGAATGAGACCTGGTATGTCTTGAACGAGGCAACTTGGGTTCAGTGAAGTCGCCATGTGAAAGATTTTGATCTAAGTAGACCTTTATTCACGTTTAAATGAATAGGAAAGTTGTTTTCCCAGGGAAAAATAAATCAATTTTGTATCCTCGGAAATAGTGCTAGTTTTATGTTGTCCTATGAGATGATTATGGGTTAATTAATTATGCCAAATCATTTATAATATTTTGTTTGTTTTAAATTGGGGTTTTTTCATGACCAATGTATAAATAAATTTCATACACATGCGTTTAAACTTTAGATAATATTAATCAATAAGGAAATATTTTTTTCTTTAATTCAAACAATGATTTGAGATTTGCAGGTGTGAAAGCAAAAAATGTAAGAAATTATGATGAATTAAATATTCAAACTGAATGCTTAGTAATCATAAGTGTGAAAGATCAATAAAAAATGTTTAACAACTTAACAAAACATATTTAACATTATAAATATGTTGATAATTAATTGATGTAGAGGGACTTATATAAACATACAATTCAATAAGGCATTCTCTAATATAGATAATAACCTCAGGGGATTAAAGATAGACTGAAACACAACTTTTTCTTAACTAATTATCTTCATAAACATTAAACATATGTAGAAAACAATATGTAATGAAAACTGGAAAACTTACAAAAGAACAAACTAATCGAAACAAATTCAGAATCCTTTTATTATCACAATAATGAAAGCTCATACACTTCTGCTTACAAAATTCTCATCCAAGGGTGCAAACCTTAATAACTCGAATGGAGAGTTATTTATATTAATTTCTATGACTTATAAATATCTAAAACTTATTACAATAATAGTATCAAATAATAGGAAAACAAAAATGATAAGTGATCTTGTGGCCACGAGACCTAAGGATGGCCGCAACTATACAAAAATGATCCATGGTTCGCCTCCACATACTATATGCTATTATATGGCAAGAAAGTTCCTGATTTCCACCTCCGGGACGCATTATTATGCTACCCGGGCCACCTTTGTGTTCCTTCAAGTGAGCGTTCCAAGATAATTTGGGATGCGAGCAACAGTCAGGTCACAGGACACTTTGGCATGGAGAAAAATGTGGTATTACTACAAAATTACTTTTACTGGCCAAAAATCCAATAAGATGTTGGGAAATATACCAAATCGTGCATTGCCTTCGTCATCACCAAGCCAACAATCAAGAAGCAACACATGTACACTCCTCTGCCTACTATGATCCATCCATGGGGATCCATATACATGAGATGTATGTCTAGCCTCCCTTCTACCAAGCATGGTATTCACATTCTATTTGTAGATGTGGAAATATTTTCTAGATGCCTATATTAACAGCCTGCAAGAGGAGTATCACAACAGAGGACACGGCCAAACTCTTCTTTTAACGAGTGTAGGTAAAATTTGAGATCCCACAAACCATTATATCATATCGGGATATAAGATTCCTAAGAACATTTTGGTCAATCCTCTATACACTATTGGACACCAATCTCACCAAGTCAACTGCATTCCATCCACATATTGATGACTAGATAGAGTTCGTCAACATGATGATAGTGCACATACTACTCATGTACAACTCCAAGCATCCATGAACCTGGGATGAGATCCTTCCCTATGTTTAGCACACTTATAATAGAGCTCTCCATAGGTCGCCTGGTTGCAATCCCTTTCAAGTGGGTCTAGGATTTCAACCATTGTGTCTGATTGATGTTCCCATGCCTCATGCAACTACACAGACAAACTCCACACATGTACAGTTGTAACATTATTTGTTTTGATAAGTTAGAACATTAAAAATAAATAAAAATAAAAATTTTAAGTTTGGATATGAATAGAAAAAGAGAAAAATAAAAAAATGTTAGGACTTTGATAAAATTATTATTCATATCAAGAAAATGCTAGAAGTAGATTGCCCTAAAAAACGAAGGCAAAATAAAATGTTAGGGAAAGAAATGAAAAATTAATTCTTTAGCTTTAAAAAATAAATTTTTAAAAGTATGCTTGTCTAAATGCACCACAAAATGTTAATTATTATTAATTTATGATTAATATGCTTCATTAAGCATTAATCCTTGTTTTAATAATTGACATAAACATTATTGTAATAACCGGCGCTTGTTTTTATTATGTGGTCTCTAACAGGGAAAATTTGAAGGATGGAAGTTTATCTTAAAGTTCAGCGATCTTGGCGAATCTTACTAGTCCCTAATATCCAAATTTTAAAATATTTGAAGATAATTTAGTAAAAATGTTTATATTTCTAATTATTTTATATTAGTAAATATATAATATTGGCTATTTTTAATGTAAAATATTTTTATGCTATAAAATTTTGGAGAATTCATTTTTAGAAAAATGGAAATTTGTGAATATTTTTTTTGGAAAAAGCATGGAATATTAGCCCACCTACAAATATTAACCCCTAACATTTTCCCTGGGACTCACTAAAGAAAAAAGTGATTTTTCTTTTGTAATATCGATCAGGAAACTTCCGACGACAAATATCCTCCCCTTCGAGATCAACGGTGGGGAAGATTTTCACACCCCCTCGTCCATTTTCCGTCAATGGCGGGGGGTTCTGAAAAGTGGTTTCATGGATGTAGGGCCCTCCGTACATGTCACCCTTACATCAATTCGCGCCTCCCCCCGAAAAACCACTTCTCACTCAAATGTGTTTTTTTTTCTCCCCAACAACTGCATGACCCCTGCGCTTCGACCGTTGTCCACCATCGAATGGCATGTTTCCACCTCATCTGCCTGTTGACATTGTGCCCTTATCGTTACACCCCATTGGTATGTTAATGATCCCACTCGTAGAACATTTATTAGCTATTTTGCACCATGCTCCCATTTCATTAGCATTTAACTGCTATAGTTACTTATCAAACAATTACCATATTCATTTTTACAATGCTATAAATAAACTTGAGTCCGCTATTTTACCACTTTTTGGTTAATAATTTTATTGTTTGATTCTAGGTATACAAAGATTATTGCACATTGATTTTAGCAGTTGTTATCATTTTCGCAGAGGATATTCATTCCTTTCCCTCTGTCATTTGTTTCACCTTTCTTTTCCTTTCCTCTGTCAACATGGCCCCCAAAGGAAAGACCAGGAAACTACTTTAAGAGGATAACCCTTCCACTGCCACCCTGATCGACCTTGACCACATTACACTTTCAGATTCATATTATAATATTGATGACATAGAATGCGAGTTCGAGTTTCATGAACTGCACCTATGTTTGAAGAAAAATTACCTTGATAAGCAAGATCATATTAAATTGTGGGAATCTCTTCTACCCTTTTTCTATTTTCCAAAGACCTGTGATTTTCCAGAATTATCTGGTGCCAAACCAGATATGATCCTGTCAAAAGAGAAATAGTGGCTCATAATGGTGAAATTTTGATATCCATTACTATTGAAACCATCAAACACATGCTTCTAATTCCCCAATCTGATTCCTTGAGCCTATTTTTCCAAGCAGCTCTTATGGAGCTATACCATAAGCTCACCTTTCCCGAGAGAGCTCAAATTTTTTAGACGTTCTTATTAGATGATGATGAATTACCTAAAACAAATCCACCCTATCCATCTTCATTTTTTCTTGAAGCCACTAGACAAATCATCTCCCTAATGTCATGTCTATTAGGATATCCAGATGATAAAACAGTTGATGAATCCATCCTTGGATTCTTTTCTATTTTTTCTAAGGATCAACAACCTGCTTTCATGGATAATGATAGTCAATTTTTGGCTGATAATGTGCATGAACAGCTTATGAATTTGACAACATAAGGGATGTTCAAGTACACCTATGTACTTATATAAATGTTTTTGTTTCAACAAGTAGATTCACTACCAATCACACTCAACAAACAAGATGAACAGGGGTTCAATCAATCACTCATCCATTGGAAGGAGATGGTTAGATCTGTTTCATCTGGATTCACCTTATCAGACTTCATTGATACATTTATACATCCAGTAGCACAACTTCTCAATAGCCATACTGAGCCCAGAATTGGTGAATATATCAAAAGGATTTTGCATTTAAGTTATCAATTCAAGACTGGTGACTGGTATTTATACCAGAATTATATTGAAATAAGGATATATCATTGTGAGCTAGCACCATGTAAGCATCCAAAGTATGTTCTAATGAGAATTTTCTCTTTGGAATATATTAGACATATGATCAACATGGATGACCTTCACTTTGTCTCAGGTAAAAGAAAGTCACAATTTAAGATTAAATCTAAAATTGTTTCATTCATCCGCAACACCAAATCAACTGGTATTGAGGCAGATACACTTTTAAAGAACATGAATTTTCAGCCCAGACTCACTTGGTTTTATGAACCCTTTGTAATCATTTGAAATCTAAGGGTTGAATTAAAAAAAACTCCTTACAATCATACTCCAAGGCCAGAAATCGAGAAATTCATGAATGAGGAGCAGTGGGTAGAGAATACACTTTAGGAAGCAGAAAAAAAAATCTTCTCAACCCCTATTTTGTAGACTCCAGTTGCTCAAAGTAAACAACATAAAGGTGTTAGAGAAGAAACATCAAATCCAGTTGAGCTAGACAGAGAGTTCATAATTCAATAGAAGAAGAAAAATACTGATTTATCAATTTCTACAAAGGAAAATCAAAAGAAGCCATAAATGATTGATCTTGGAGATCTAGAGGTGTCGACATCATTAGGAGGGAGTGTTGCTAATACTCCTACAACATCTTCACCTTCTCAAAATCCTCTAGATATCATTCAGATTGTTGGAACCAGCTCACCTAATGATTAGGATATAATATCAAACTTTTTGGAGATAAAGTAGAAGAATGAGACACTAAAGTCAAAATTCTATAGTCAATTCTGGAAGCAGACCTCAGATTCACAACAAAAACTTTTCTCTTATTCTTACAGTGAAAAATGCAGAATGAAAATGGCTTTCTTACAAGCTCAGGTTCCTTTTCCGAAGTCTTCATCAGATTACAAGAGCACCATATTTTCATTTGATACTAATCAAATTCATTCAATAGATAAAATGGATATTCACAGGCAGTTTGGTGATATGTTGTTCTCCAACATGACTACTACAGCCATGTCTTTGTCTAAGCTTAGAACTGCTTTATCAAATGTACAGTCTCAACTCAAAATTGAGAAACTTTCTTCTGTAGCTAAAGAAAATAAATTAATGTCTTTAGAAGATCCAGCGGTTAAAATTGGATATGATCCAAAATATTGTAAGGTTGTAGAAGATATCCTCAAGAAGAAAAATGCAGACATTGTAGTTGTGTGAAAAAAAATTAAGTTGCATTCTATAGAAGACCCACAGACAAAGGAAATTGAATAAAGTGAACAAAACATAGAAGAGATGCTCAAGTTAATCATTGAGAAAAATATTCAGATTAAGAAGATGGAGGAGAAGATTGAAAGATTGCTTAAAGAGAAAGAATCAGCTCAGCTTGCTATGATTCCAGTCACAACACTTCCTACAGCAGTTGTTGGCATAGAACCTATTTCTTCATCAATGGTCATTGAATCTACATCAACAATAGGTGATCCAGTAATAATAGCGAAGGAATTGGTCGTACAAAAACAAGAAAATGAGAAGCTACAAGAGAAATTTAAGAATTTAGAAACACCGAAGGTTAAAAATGACACTTTATATATGGATGAAATGCAGAATTATCATAGGTTGGGACTTAATATTATGAAGTTGGAAAGTGAATTATTAATGGCAGACACCTTGGCCCAAGCCAAGGAAAGTATATGGGCAGAGATCAGTCAATCAATGACAAATGTATGGCCATCCATAGAAATCATTTTTGAATAGCAAGAGTTGATTACCAGATGTAGGAAAACCATAGAAAAGGAAAAAGAAGCACTCAAGGCTAAACCAGAAGAAGCATCAGATATGATAAAAGTGCTCAATTCAAAGAGTACAGAAGAGTTAGAGAAGATAAATATTGCAGACAGGGCAACCACCATCCTAGAGATCAAAAAGGTTCTACAAAAGAAGAATTTACTAAATCACTTGGTGAAAAAATGTCAAACTTTGGACATTGTTGTCGAGAGGTTTCATTTAAAGTTTAATTGATTGAACCAGAAGGGACTGCCTAGATTGGTAGCTCCAAATGAGAAACTGATTAATTTGGAGGAATATTGCAAAAATTTGTATACCATTGCATTTGACAAGGCAAAGTTTGCAGAGATTAAAGGGCATATAACAAGAAATCCTTTCTTTAAGGTTTGGAATTTGATTTTATTATAAAACATGAAATCAAACACCTCTTTCTCAACAAGCCAACATTTGAAAGATACAAACAGGTGGATGAAGTGTTTATAAAGGTGGTAAATCTAGAAATTACGAGTGAATAAGTATGGGATAAGTTATGTGAAACCATCGGCTAATTTCTGACTCCACAACATGCCATCACAACAGCATTTTAAAGCCATGTCATCAATTGTTTCCTTAAAAATAGTGAGAGATCACTTATCATTTTTGTTTTCCTATTATTTGATACTATTATTGTAATAAGTTTTAGATATTTATAAGTCATAGAAATTAATATAAATAACTCTCCATTCGAGTTATTAAGGTTTGCACCCTTGGATGAGAATTTTGTAAGAATAAGTGTATGAGCTTTCATTATTGTGATAATAAAAGGATTCTGAATTTGTTTCGATTAGTTTGTTCTTTTGTAAGTTTTCCAGTTTTCATTACATATTGTTTTCTACATATGTTTAATGTTTATGAAGATAATTAGTTAAGAAAAAGTTGTGTTTCAGTCTATCTTTAATCCCCTGAGGTTATTATCTATATTCGAGAATGCCTTATTGAATTGTATGTTTATATAAGTCCCTCTACATCAATTAATTATCAACATATTTATAATGTTAAATATGTTTTGTTAAGTTGTTAAACATTTTTTATGGATCTTTCACACTTATGATTACTAAGCATTCAGTTTGAATATTTAATTCATCATAATTTCTTACATTTTTTGCTTTCACACCTGCAAATCTCAAATCATTGTTTGAATTAAAGAAACAAATATTTCCTTATTGATTAATATTATCTAAAGTTTAAACGCATGTGTATGAAATTTATTTATACATTGGTCATCAAAAAACCCCAATTTAAAACAAACAAAATATTATAAATGATTTGGCATAATTAATTGACCTATAATCATCTCATAGGACAACATCAAACTAGCACTATTTCCGAGGATACAAAATTGATTTATTTTTCCCTGGGAAAACAAATTTCCTATTCATTTAAACGTGAATAAAGGTCTACTTAGATCAAAATCTTTCACATGGCGACTTCACTGAACCAAAGCTGCCTCGTTCAAGACATACCAGGTCTCATTCTGATTCTGAGATTGTTTTACCTCTATCATATCTAGAGAGACTGGTAAGGAAAGCCTCTTCCAGAAGAAGACATCAAACCCCTTCTTCTATTCCTCAACAGGAGACCGCTACAGTTCCTGAATCTTTTAGATCAGGACCTATTCCCCTAAATTCAGAAGATCTACCACCTAGAGTGTATGAATTAGTATCCAAAGGAGTTGATTTTCAATATGCTTTTCTAGTTCATTCATTAGAGTCTTATCAACTACCTCTGAGTACCTTATGAATCCCCTATATCAGAAAGGAATTGGATTTACATTTACCTGAATTCAAACGAACTGATTTCATATCTCCTACCTCACATTCTTTTCCATCCACTTCTGCACAACCAGAAGATCTCTTTTCCCTCTATTCAAACCCTTTATTTGAACACAAATAAGGAGAATAAGAGGTCCAAAAATTGGTCATTCATACACCTTTGAGATCTGTAAAAAGATATTCAACTTCACTTTTTCATCCACCTTCTTTTACCCCTCCATCTTCACCTCCTTCTTCCACTACTTCTTCTTCTACATCTACTTCATCATCTTATACATACACTACCACTGAATCTTCTGCATCTTCATCACAAGATATGGTTGGTTTTAGGCATATTGTTCAAGCAAGATGTTCTTTCTTATTACTTCCAAACATACTTAATGATTTTATTTCTAGATATTTGAAACATCTTCCAAGATTCAATGGGGAAATTGGTCTGTCAACTGAAGATCGTTTACTAGCATTTCTAGATTTTGTGGATAACATGAACATAGAACATGAAAATGTATATATGAGATTGCTTGTGAAATATTTCAAAGGGAATTTTAGGATCTTGTTTAGACAATTATTAGTAAATTCCATTATATCTTGGGAATAATTAACAAATATTTTTAAGAATCAATGGGGTGTGAAAAAGGATCTTGTCTATTTCTTAACAAAATTTGAACTTGAGAGAAATTTTGGTGAACCATTATCTAATTTCATTAAAATATTTAACAAAATTTATCATAAGATGCCTACTGACTGTAAACCACCAGTAGCAGCAATAAAATTTAGGTTCTCCAAAGCCTTTGAAGATTATTTTTCAGTCTTGTTAAGGGAAATAACATCTCGTACCCTATAATACACGTAAACAAACATTATTTAGGTTGAAGCAAGTAGGTCTGCTTAAGCTAAGCTAAAATCCAAAGCTTAAAAAGCCCAAAGAAAATTGAAAGCTAATCAGGAAGCCTCTTCTTCTTCTAAATATAAAAATGAAGATAAAAAAAATAGTTGAAATTGCATAGTTACTTATGAAACTTTCAAATCGGATTTCTAAAATTGAAACACAACCTAGAGTTGTTCAGCAAATTGTTTCTAGACCTAAAACAAAAAACCAAGGTCAATTCAAGAAAGCTCTTCAATTACAAATTCTTGAAAGACCTAGTAATGATCATCAAATCCCACCACCTCTGTTGATTAATGGTCAACAGCCTGATGATAATACTATTTCAATCACATAAGATATTAACAACCTTGAAAACACATATGTTCAAACTTCTATTGTTCATATTCCTCAAACTAAAATGTCCT
Source organism: Pinus albicaulis (assembly GCA_034641835.2). Lineage (NCBI taxonomy): Eukaryota > Viridiplantae > Streptophyta > Pinopsida > Pinales > Pinaceae > Pinus > Pinus albicaulis. The sequence continues at coordinate 906,919,950 of CM076569.1, read as the reverse complement.
AAGAGGATCAAGAAAATTTTCAAGTCTCTAAATATCAAGCCTTCTCTGAATTTTATATTATTGAACTTAATAGAAGGTATGATTTAAGACCAAGGGTAGGTCCTGGCATACCTCCTAAAGATCTTGTCATAATTGAACCACAAGTGAAATTAGATGAAACTCAAACTAGTAACATTCAACATTTGAATCAACCAAATGATACTACTCAAATTGATAGAACTGTTTTGACTTCTTTTAATGTTGAAAGAGAGTTAAAGAGAGTCGAGATTCCCATTCCATTGTCATAACTTTCAAATAATCTTGTATATAAGAATCAAGTCACTAAATGGATTCAAAACTCAAGTGTAGATGCTAAAAGGAATGTTATAAGCCTTCAAGATGCAAAGTCATCAGTTGTTTTTGGTCCAAGTTCTGACATGATAGATGAAAAAGTAGCACCATTTTATGTAACTTTGAAAGCACGTGATTCATTGCTATATAACTGTATGTTATATTTTGGATCAATTAAATCTAGAAATCACTCGATCTTATCATGACCTATACACCTTTGATTCTAAAAGAGTACCATGTTTAGGACTTATAAAGGACTTACTGCTAACCTAGCCCAAATACCAATGAAAAGTGTAGTCCTAGATATTTTCATCACTAATATTCTCCCTAATTTTGGAGTGCTTATTTCAAGATCTTTTTGTGCTAAAATAGGATGGATTTTTCATATGGATATGTCTTTTGCTACAATTCCTGTATATGGAGGAGAAAATCTTAGGTTGTCTAGAGAAGTCAGATTTATTCATATTGTTTGTAAAGCAGACAGAGCTATAAATCATCATATTTATGCATTTGACCAAGATTTTGGCTGTTTCCAATTATCTTCAAATAATTCACAAAAATCTCAACTTAAAATTAAATATGTGGTGGAAAGTCCCAAATATGTTAAAATAGATATTTGGAAACTTTACTTCGATTGATCTTGTTCTAAACATGCAGTTGGAGCTGGTGTGTTTTTAATTTCACTAGAAAAAAGAACATAACCCAATATTGCAAACTGGATTTTGATGCCACTAATAATGTTGCAGAGTATGAAGCGTTCCTTCTAAGTTTAGAGCTAGTGAGAAGCCTCAAAGTGAAAAATCTAAATGCTTTCAGTGGTTCTGAACTCATAGTTAGAAATGTTAGGAATGTTTGTCAAACAAATCATCTTAGGCTTAGGTATTACAGAAATGAAGTTTGGGATTCAGTGGAAAATTTCTTTCATGCATTCAATATCACTGCGATCCCTATAAATAAGAACATTCATGCAAACTCCTTAGTTGTTTCTGCAAGCTCTTTCAAAATACCATATCAAATGAAAGTACAATATCAAATCCAAGTCAAATATAGGCCATCCATTCTCGATAATCTAAAATACTGGAAAATATTTGAATATGATGAACAACTTAAATCTTTTCTTCAAGGAATTGATGAATTCTCTGTTTTACAAATTAAACAATATCAATCTGATATGAATGAACTTGCTAAAGAAAATGAAACTCTGATTTATATTCAAAAGTGGTTGATCATAATATCATCCAACTCTCAAACAATTTCATTCTTAAAGGCTTAGTTCCTTTAGAAAATCTATTTGACCAAAACGATGTCCCTAGAAATCCACTGTGAATTTCATATCGAAAAATCTAACGATGGAATAGATGAAGACATTAAAAACATTAAAATTTTTGCATCTCTACCTCCAGAAGTTAAAACTGAATATCTAAAACTTCTTAAAAATTTTAAAGATTTTTTTCTTGGTCTTATGTTGGATTGAAAACTTATGACACATCTCTCATAGAGCATAAAATTCCACTAAAACCTAAATAAAAACCTTACAAAAAAAAACTAAGAAGAATTAATCTAGTTTCTCTTCCTACTATAGAGTAAGAACTTAAAAATTTGCTTGATGCCCAAATAATTGTTCCCTTAAGATACTTAGATTGGGTAGCTAATTTAGTTCCTGTTAAAAAGAAGAATGGGGAAATCAGACTTTGTGTAGACTTCAAGAACCTAGATAAATCATCCGTAAAAGACAACTATTCATTGCCCAAGATGGACCAGTTGCTCCAAAATGTTTCGGGTCTAATACACTTTCCATGCTTGATGTTTTCTGTGGATATAACTAGATAATGGTGAGTCTAGAAGACAGAGAGAAGACTACCTTTATAACTCCTTGGGGCACATTCATGTATGCCATAATTCCTTTTGGGTTAATAAATGATGGAGCAACATTTCAAAGAGCTATGGAATTAGCTTTTGTGGGTAAGATAAACAAGATTGTTGTTATATATCTTGATGATCTTACTGTCTTTTCTAACTCATATAAGAAACATTTAAAACACTTGATGAAATTTTTTGATAGGTGTAGAAAATTCAGGATATCTCTCAACCCCAAGAAATATTTGTTTTCTATCAAATAAGGAAAATTTCTTGGTCAAATAATTTCAAAGGAAGGAGTGGTGATTGATCCTAAAAGAGTATAAAAAATTCAATCAATTTCATTACCAAGGAATAAGAAAGAGATCCAATATTTTCTTGGAAAAATTAACATCTTGAGGAGATTCATTCCTAATTATGCTGAAATAGTTAAAGACATAACTGGTATGCTTAAAAATAATCATGAAGTTAAATGGATTATTCCTGCTAGATATGCTTTTGATCATATTAAAAAGGCTATCCTTGAAGCACCATTTAGCTAGCCCCAATTATTCTGAGCCTTTTAGTATATTTTCATTTGCCTCTGAAACCACTTTAGTTGTTTTCCTTTTACAAAAAAATGAAGATGGTGATGATCAACCCGTAGCATTTTTCAGTAAAGTCATGCGACATGTAGAACTCAAGTATGACATTATTGAAAAGTAAGCCTACTCTCTACTCCAAGCCTTAAAATATTTCAGAATTTATGTCCTTCACTCAACCATTACTGCTTATGTTCCTAACAGTGCTGTAAAAAATTTTCTCACCGAACCAGACACTGATGGGAAAAGAGGATGATGGATCACCCAAATTCTCGAGTTTGATCTCAGTATCAAAACCACTAAGCTAGTAAAAGATCAAGGTTTTTCCAAATTGTTAGTTGAATCCAATTGCAAGGTCCTATGAGTAAATTATGTTTTTGAAATTTCATAAAAGAATACACAAGAACCTTCTTCCAACTCTCATGGGGATAATCCGCAAGAACCTTCCTTAAATGTAGAAGGGGAGAATCCACAATAACCTTCCCATAATTATGAAGGGAACAACACACAAGAACCTTTAACTTCAAGTCCAAGAGTCCATTTTCACATTGATGAAAATTTTTTACTATCAAATTGGTATTCAAATATTGTACATTTTCTGATCAACTTTGATTGTCCTAGTCAATTTTCAAGAAATCAATGTAAGACACTTAAGTTGAAATCTATAAAGTACTGTATTATAAATGCAAACTTGTACTGGAAGGGTCCTCTCAACATCCTTTTTATTTTCTTGATAGAAATTGAAACAGAAGGAATCATTGAGCAGTTTCATGCAGGGATATGTGGACACTGTGCCTGCAGAGCCACAACATACAAAATAATAAGGGCAAGATTCCATTGGCCTAATATGTTCTCATAAGTAGGAGCAAAGGTTAGAAGTTGCATTCCATGTCAGATGTTTGCTGGAAAGAAAAAACTTGCAGCCCTTCCACTAGTCCCAGTTTTAGTTTCAACACCCTTCTTACAATGGGGATTAGATATTATAGGAGAGATTCACCCAACATAAAGTAATCAACACAGATGGATTTTAACTGCCACAAAATACTTCACCAAATCGGTGGATGCCATTTCAGTCAGAAATTATACGGATATAGTAGTGATTAAATTCATTGAAGAAAACATTATGTCCATATTTGGATGTCCTCAACAGATAGTAACTGATAATGCAACAGGATGTAGTAGTGTAAAATTTATTGAGTTCTGTCAGAAGTATCAAATTTTGCTACATAATTCTACTCCTTACTATCCACGGGGAAATGGTATTGCATAGTCATCAAACAAGATCCTGGTCAAGGTAATTAAAAAGAATTTAAAAGACCATAAGAAGATTTGGGACAGTCACCTTATCTATGCAGTTTGGGCTAAAAAAATATCTCCCAAGAGGTCAACAGCTAAATCTCCATTTCAGCCAGTATATGGTAAGGAGGCCATATTTCCTACCAATTTAGCTTTCCTTGTTCTTAAATTTTTACAAGAGGTCCAACATCGAATCACATGCTTCCACCTCATATGTTCATTTCCACTGCGCCCTTACCCTTACACCCCATTGGTATGTTATTGATCCCGCTCCTAGACCATTGATTAGCCATTTTGTGCCACGCTCCCATGCCATTAGCATTTAACCACTATGGTTACTTGTCAAACAGGTACCATATCTATTTTTACAATGCTATAAATAAACATAAGTCCAAGAGTTTACTACTTGTTTCTTAATCATTTTACTATTTGATTGCAGGCACACAGAGATTATTGTGCACTGATTTTACTAGTTGTCATCATTTTTGCAGAGGATATTCATTCATTTCCCTCTGTCATTTGTTTCCCCTTTATTTTCCTTTCCTCTATCAACATGGCCACCAAAGAAAAGACGAGGAAACCAGTTTCAAAGGAGAACCCTTCCACTACCACCTCGGTTGACCTTGACCACATTCCACTTGCAGATTCATACTATAATATTGTTGACACAGATTGGGAGTTCAAGCTTCATGAACTACAACTGTGGTTGACATAAAATTATCTTGATAAGCAAGATCAGATTAAACTGTGGGAATCCCTTTTTCCCCTTTTCTCTTTTCAAAATATCTATGATTTTCCAGACTTGGTTATCTAGTGCCTAACCAAATATGATCCTGTCAAAAGAGATGTAGTGGCTCAGAATGGTGACATTGTGATATCCATTACTGCTGAAACCATCAACGACATGCTTATAATTTCCCAATCTGATTCCTTGAGCCTATTTTCCCAAGTAGCTCTTATAGAGCTATAACATTAGGTGACCTTGCCCCAGAGAGCTCAGATTTTTGAGACATTATTACCAGATGATGTTGAGTTACCTAAAATAAATCCACCCTATCCATCTTCAATGCTCCTTGAAGCCACTAGACAAATCATCTCCCTATTGTCATGTCTATTAGGATATCCAGATGATAAAACATTTGATGAATCCATCCTTGGATTCTTTTCTAGTTTTTCTAAGCATCAACAATCTCCTTTCATCTATAATTAAAGCCAATTTTTGGCTAATACTATGCATGACCAGCTTATGAATTTGACAACACAAGGGATGTTCAATTACACCTCTGTACTTGTATACATGTTTTTGTTTCAGCAAGGAGATTCATTGCCAATCACACTAAAAAAAAATATGAACATGGGATAAATCAATCATTCATCCGTTGGACAGAGATGGTCAAATTTGTTTCAGCTAAATTCACCTTCTTAGACTTCATTGATACATTTATACATCTAGTAGAAAAGCTTCTCAATAGCCAGATTGAGCCCAGAATTGGTGAAGATATCCAAATAATTTTGCAGTTAAGTGATCAAGTTAAGATTGGTGACTGGTATTTATACCAGAATTATATTGAAATAAGGATATATGGTTGTGAGCTAGCACCATATAAGCTGCCAAAGTATGTTCCAATGAGAATTTTCTCTTTGTAATATATTATGCATATGATCAACATGGATGACCTTCACTTTGTCTCAAGTAAAAGAAAGTCACAATTTAAGATTAAATTTGAATTTGGCGCATTCATTTGCAACACCATATCAGTTGGTATTGAGGTAGATACAATTTTAAAGAACACGAATTTTCAGCCCAGCTTCACCTAGTCTTATGACCCCTTTGGCATCATTTCAAATCTAAGGGTTGAATTAAAAACAACTCCTTACAATCATACTCCAAGGCCAGAAATCAATAATTTCATGAATCAGGAGCAATGGGCAGAGAATACACTTCAAGAAGCAGAATAACAGATCTTGTCAACCTCTACTTTGTAGGCTCTAGTTGCTCAAAGTATACAGTAGAAAAGGGTAAGAGAAGAAACATCAAATCCAATGGATCTAGTTAGAGAATTCATAATTCAACAAAAGAATCAAAACACTGATTTATCAATTTCTATAGAGGAAAATCAAAAGAAGACATAAATCGTTGATCTTGAAGATCCAGAGGTCTCCACATCAGTAGGAGGGAGTGTTCGTAATACTCCTACAACATATTCACATTCTTAAGAGCCTGTAGATATAATTCAGACTGTTGGAACCAGCTCACCTGATGATCAGAATATATTCTCAAAGTTTTTGGAGATAAAGCAGAATAATGAGACACTGAAGTCAAATTTCCATAGTCAATTCCGGAAGCAGACCTCCACTTCACAAGATATAATTCTCTCTATTTTTTACACTAAAAAAGGAAGAATGCAAATGGTGTTCTTACAAGCTCAGGTTCCCTTTCCAAAGTCTCCATCAGATTACAAGAAGATCATATTTTCATTTCATACTAATCAAATTCATCTAATAGATGAAATGGATATGCACAGACACTTTGGTGAGATGTTTTTCTCCACCATGACTACTACATCCATGTCTTTGTCTAATTTTAGAACTGTTTTTTCAAATGTATAGTCTAAACTCAAAATTGAGAAACTTTCTTCTCTAGCTAAAGAAAATAAATTAAAGTCTTTAAAAGATCTGGTGGTTAAAATTGGATATGATCCAAAAGATTGTAAGGTTGTAGAAGAAATCCTTAAGAAGAAAAATGCAGACATTGCAACTCTGTAAAAAAAGCTTAAGATTCCTTATACATGAGACTCGTAGAAAAATTAGATTAAATAAAGTGAAAAAAACAGAGAAGAGATGCTCAAGTTAATCATTGAGAAAAATATTCAGATTAAGAATATGGAGGAGTAGATTGAAGGAATTCTTAAAGAGAAAGAATCAGCTCACCTTGCTATGATTTCAGTCACAGCACTTCATATAGCAGTTGTAGGTAAAAAACCTAGTTCTTCATCAATAGTCATTGAATCTACATCAATAGCAGGTGATCCAGTAAGAATAGCGTAGGAATTGGCCATACAAAAACAGGAAGATTAGAAGTTTCAAGAGAAATTTAAGAATTTAGAAACACATAAGATTAAAAATGACACTTTACATATGGAGGAAATGCAGAAGTCTCACACGTTGGGAGTTAAGATTATGATGTTAGAAAATGAATTATTAATGGCAAACACCTTGGCCCAAGCGAAGGAAAGTATATGGGAAGATATCATTCAATCAATGACAGATGTATGGCCATCCATACAGATCATTTTTGAACAGCAAGAGTTGATTACCAGATGCATGACAGTCACAGAAAAGGAAAAAGAAGCACTCAAGACTAAACCAGCAAAAGCCTTAGATATGATAAAAGTGCTCAATTCAAAGAGCATAATAGAGTTAGAGTAGATAAATATTGCAGACAGAACAACCACCATCATGGAGATCAAAAATGTTCTACAAAAGAATAATTTACTAAATCAGTTAAAGACAAAATGTCAAACTTTTGGCATTATTGTCCAGAGGATTCATTCAAATGTTATTGTGTTGAACCATAAGGGATTTCTTGGATTGTTAGCTCCAAATGAGAAACTGGTTAATTTGGAGGAATATTGCAAAAATTTGTATACCATTGCAATTGACATGGAAAATTTTTCATGGATTAAAGGACATATAACAGGCAAAGCCTTTCTTGAAGCTTTGGAATTTGGTTTGATTATAAAACATGAAATCAAACATCTATTTCTCAACAAGCCAACATTTGCAAGATACAAAGAGGTGGATAAAGTGTTCATAAAGGTGCTAAATCTATAAATTTCGAGTGAAGAGATATGAGATAAGTTATGTGAAACCATCGAGTAATTTCTGACTCCACAGCATGCTAGCACAACAGCATTTTTCGGCCACATATTTTCTTCATTTTCCTTCATTTTTCCTTCAATTTCCCTTTCATACAATTTTGTGACCTTTGACCTTTATTTTCTCCTATTTTTCATTATTTCTTAAAGAAAATACCAATTAATGCCTCTTTTCTTTCACCAATTCCTTTGCCAATTTCCTTAGCCATAAATAAACTGAAAGTGACACCCACTAGGATGTTTTACCTAACATTTAACTTGGAATACATCACCGATGACCTTTGTCTTATATTTTATTTACATATGAGGGGCTGTTACAAATCCATCCCCTTTGGGGGAACACCATAATTAATATTCTATGACACTTATGACCAATAAACTGCTAAAAAAAAAACATACTCGACATGGAGCTTTATAACCCAGCTCAATATAATATTTATAATAGTGTACATATGCAGAGTTTCTCTAACTGGAAAATAAAAGGACACAGTGCCCACATTAATCAATAATGGAATCCATAGGCTCACACCTCCATCCTCAAAGTAGTACCAAGATTCACATGCTTCCCAAGAATTTGAGAATCCACTATAAAAACCAAAGTTTTCATCCAATTTTCAGTGCTACAGTCCTGAGCTATTTTGTCCCTCAGTGAATAGTTACTGGTTCATTATTCCAAGGCACAATCCCAATGTGTTTCTAATTCCATATGGCAATGATAATGACAAAAAAAAAATCATTTCTCGAACTCCATTCTCTTCTACATAGTCCCTCGCATAATTTGGAGACCCCCTTTCATGCAGTCACACACCTTCAAAGTTCAGTTGGCATCCAATTCTCTGCTACACAATCCCTTAGGCAACCCATCCCTTGGAAAGGTTTCCTTGCATCGGGAGGTCCAAAAACCAAGGGATATCCATACCTCAAAACCATGATACCAATCATATAATTCTCATGGTAATGAATGGACATTATTGGGTACTAATGTCCCACAATGGCCCTACTCCTGAAGTACTTTACCAACATATTGTTTCATGTTCCAATCCCTTTTGTTGCTCCTTCTAATCCTTGCAGTCAGTTTCAACCACCAAAACTGGGAATTTCCCATGCTTTCTTGTACCAAGCACATAATTTCCATTACATTAAAAGTAAATATAAATAAATTTGAATCATACCTCATTGGTGGGTCATCAATAAGGTGAAACTACAATTCTATTTACTTCTTGTCACAACAAGTCAAACTAACTCTTCAATCAAATCATCATGTATAAAAATATCACATGCGATTAGATCAAATGCAACCATCATAAATCAAAATCATAGATCACATGCAACCATCATAAATTAGAGTCATAGATCACATGCATAATTAAAGCTGAAATAAAATGCAATCGGTTCTTTGCTTCTACCTTTGTTCTTGTCCTTTCTGTACACACACTGGATCAGTTTCCACACTCAGCATGCACCCAGTGCCTTGTCTTCTCTTCAAGCACGTACATACACACAATGTGCATCACATGCATACACCCAAACATGGTGTACCACACAATACATATACCTACACTTTCTGTACAACACAACACATACACCTACATCCGGTGTACAACACAATACATCTACGTACACAAAGTACAACACAACGAATACACATGTCTCGATACATTGACTATGAAATACACATGACATAGTACCAGATGTACACAACACAACATGCACGATATGTATGCAATACCACATGTACATAACACCACCTGTACAACGTGTACACAACACCATCTGCACAACATGTACACAACACCACCTTCACAACTTGTACACATCACCAACTGTGCAACATGTACACAACACCACCTGTACAACCCATACACAACACCACATGTACATAGCACCATCTACACAACATGTAAACAACACCAAATGTACGACATGTACACAACCCCACATGTAAACTACAACATATGTACAATGTGTACATTGTACCACATGTACACAACACCACATATGCAACATGTATGTACACAACAATGCATATACAACATGTACATAGCACCATGTGTTCACAACATTGGATATTCAACATGTTCTCAACACCATATGTACAAGATGAACATAGTACCACATGTATGCAACACCACAGATAAAACTTGTAAGTTGTACAACATAATAATAATAGTAATACTGCACATCCAGATACCACACTATCTCTACCAAGAAAACTTGCCTATATTATCTTTCCACTATCCATGCTTGTCCCAACATGTCGTGGATTGCAGTGATTTCATCCTGCTAATGTATCCTTCAGTTTTAACTTTGATAACATAAACATAATCATAGTATAAGCACATAATATCAATTCATATCCACACGATACTGACCTCATAGATCTGTCAGGGATACTCTGTTCACTTGATTTCTCATAATACTAAGAGCCTCTTCATACCATTCGCCTGCATAGAAAATCATTCCTCGAATGATCCTTGATGACTATGTCAGATAATGACATATATACATATAAACATTAGCATAAGACAATCATGATCCCTGACGACCTTGTCAAACAAAAACATACATACATACATGTATACATATATAGACATTTGCATAATCATGATCACAACATAATTACTAGATATCATAAGGTCAAGGTTAAAAAAAATCCTTTTATTCATGCACAAAATGCACAACATTGAGAACAACAGTTCCCAACATAGCGAAGGCATATGATGCCTCAAACCCATTTAATTTACCTTTCTTGTTACCTTTCTCATGATTGTCCTACCACCGCTCGTTTACCCCAATGGACTCACTGGCTCAACCTACTACCATATTCTTGCCTTTACTTGCCCTTTCCTCATGTCCCAAGATTCATTCGGGTCTCATACTACCTATTGGGTTTCATTCAGCTCCCCTCGAGCTCCATTAAATTTCATATTTCCCCAAATAATTACCAAAACCCTCAAAACATAAAATGCAAGAAAAATAAACAAACAAGAAGAAAAACATGAAAAACTAGTAACAATATGACACCACAAAAAAATTGTATGGCCATGCACCAGACATAAAAAAAACTTCAAATAAAGCCAAAACATATCACAAAGCACCGAATGCACAAAAATTTCAGCATACACTGTGACTAAATCCCCATGGGTTCCCAATGCTTCCAAGGGAAAGCTCAACCTGATCCTTCTTCAAGATTTCATGGTAGTATATTTTTCCATGAATTCCCTGCATCATACTTCCATAAACACACAATTTTTAGTGCATAAATAAACATAAAAATGCATCAGTTACCATACCTAGTTGTGCCTAGCACACTAACCAATAATTGAACACATACATATATCATCGCTTATGGGACTTCCAATTCCTTGATGAATCCAACCGTAATTGGAAACCAACTGGTATACCCGTCAAATGTATCTTCATGAATCTAGTACATATCCACAGCATGTCAAACAAAATCAATGTTAAGAAGACTTCTTGTATTCATGCAAAGTACTCATTCATTTGGAATTCTGGTTTCAAAACATAGCGAAATAAATTCTCACCCAATTCCTTCATTTTACATTTTTCCTTGCTGCAATTGAGTCTTATTATGTATTATCACATCACCCATCTGTTAGCTATATAAAAAAATCAATTGTTACCTTGTCATGTTAATACCAAGCATGTTTCCCTACAACTATTCACACATATCATTCACATTTTCCAAAGATAAAGACATCGTGTCTATTAATTTTAAATCGACCTTTACCAAGGCTAAAAACAATGTCATAATCTGGAATCAAATCACAATCATTAATCATAATACTTAAACTAGAACCCACTTGCACTCAAGTTCATATCAGATGTCTTAGCACATATTATGTTAGTACAACCATCTTAAAATAAGATCATTCTTTCATGCAATACTATAGACACACACTCATGTCATGCAATTAATCAAACATTCAAACAACTTGTAAACTTACCATGTTATATAAACCAAATAAATGACATACTAAAACTCATACCTCAATGTATCTTATGGGAGGCTATCACATTTGCACAAGTCAGTCCATATCAGTACAACACAATACCACAAGTATATTGACTCATACTTGAATATCATAACCATAACCACATGCACATGCCAATATAGATTAATATGATACATATAAAATAAAGATCTTAAATGCAATGACCATAATCACCATGCATATGACTATAATGCATATAACAATAAGTTAACTACCATGCATGACTATCTGACATGCATGCATATGATTACAATGATTAACTGACATCTATCATGTGTGTAACCACACATTAGGGGGATTTTGAGGTCTAAAATGGGCCTTCTAAGGAAATTATAAAATAATTATGGAAATAATAAAATAATATTAGATTACATCATCAAATTTTAGAGGGAAAAAAGGAAAAACTAATTTTCAACTCGTATTTTCAACTTATCTTCCTATAGGTTTACTCAATTTGAAGCGGAGACACTCATTGGGTTCATAATTTAATTTCTCATCCAAGAAGTACCCATGTTGCATAATTTCGATGGACCCTGCTACATGAAAAATGAGAAATACATGAGAAACATGATTGCAATCATGTATTTTCATGTATTTCTGATTTTTCATGTATCAGGGTTTATAGAAAGTATACAACATGGGTACTCCTTGGATTAGGAATTAAATTTTGCATCCAACGAGTACTGCCACTCGAAATTTGAGTAAAACCTTAGGGATATAAGTTGAAAATATGAGTTGAAAAAGTATTTTTATTATTTTATTATTTTTTAATCTTTTTATTTTTTTACTTCAAAAATGGTGAATTATCCACCATAGTTGACATCATCATCTTGAATCCCATTGGTTCTTATAAATTTTATTTGGTTGTACATTTTTCATAGGAGGCCCATTTTAGATCTCAAAATTCCCCTAATGGCATTAATAGAATGACATGCATGTACATAATCATAATGCTTATAATAACCATTAACCAACATATCTGCATGCCCAACATACAGCGTTGTATAATGATCTTTCATTACCCCGAGGTATAGTGCTGCAACCTCGCTCTAATAATTTACATCTCCTGCTTCATCTTAGCCAACATATCCTCATCATAACATACCAATGACATCACGATGACACAAACTACATAATGACCACCATGATGCATGTTTGAACAGCTATATTGCAAGTATGACGAACACATTTACAATTGGACGTGTATACACATCTACCATGAGGTCTAGTAGCTCAGATACCACCCTATAACCCCACCCCTGACATTTACCCAATTTCACCGGTTTGTTAGGGTAAACATGAGATGAGAGTTACTATGACACGACCAAACCTCCTAGATCTAGTTAAGGAAGTGGAGCTTATAAATAACGACAGACTAACAACTAACAACATTCCTAAGGGATTTAGGGACACTCAGGGGCCTAAGAACCACCCCAGGCGACCAAACCCTAAGTTGGGGCTCATTTTCACACAACTTAACCCCCAACCACATGCATTACAAAGCCTCCATGCAGTTGAAGGCCTTCAAATGCACTCACAACCTTGCCTGAGTGTGATTGTGACCCAAATTGTCTGGTTTAGAGGGCGTGGTATCGATATTTGAGCCACAATTCCAGTCCAGCCTCTAGACCACTACCCAAAACTGCCTGATACTCCTCATAAACATTATTGACATGAAAAAAAAGCTAAAAATTCAAACTTAAAGGAATAAATTGACCTAGACTGCCTATAACATAGAATATATTCCATCAAACACATGGAAAACATATAAGCTACAGGTACAGAATGCATATATGATCATAAAAGTCTAAGATTCATCTGATAATCATTGAGAAGGCCCTATTCCCTCTCCACATATTTGCAACAACACTTAGTAGTCCATACATTCATCAATCGATCAATAGCTAAACAATTCATGACAAGATCCATAAAAGATACACATCATATAAACAACATGTAACCAGAAAATAACCAGAATATAAACCATGGAAATGAAACCATAATATCACCAACGTAATCTCTAAAAATATACATGAATCACATTAGAATAATATCTTTGTTTAACATATGAAAATACCAACCAAGTCAGTGACTTCCATGTACCATCCAACCATAGGTTGAGCTAAACTAGATCTATCTCTCAGCCAATCACCCACATACCATATTCCAAGCATGAATGTGGGATCTCATGGAGTAAACCAACCAAAATGAAACGAGGTATTTCAAGGGAAAAACCACCTCAATCCTCAACCAATGATTCCACCTCACCATCAAACATCACTACACCAACCAGATCAGTCTCTACCCAAGCTATCTAGGGATCTAGGAACTAGTAACTAAACCCAGACCTTTCAGGGCTCTAGATCATTTTTCCAACCCTGATCTAGGTACTAGTAACTCAAACAACCAAGGAATCCAAAGAGTTTGTCCCAACCTTGGCTCCAAGACTAGTAAATCAACCCAATTTGTTTCAGGGCTTCCAGAGTGTTTGTTCCAACCCACATCCATAAGGAATTATGAGCACCAATTGGAAATAATCAAATGGAAAAACCCACATCACCATGGTTATCCAGGAAATGGAAATGCAAGGCTAAAACCACTATAAATCAAGGATCCTCCATGTCAATGACAACACATAACTAGGAAATCACATGCATATACCATGTATCCATAAATAAGCAGGGAAACCACATAAGAAACATGTTACCTGCAAGCAATCCAGTTGTAGTTGTGGATCCACATGTTCCCTTGTGCTTTCCTTCTTTCATTTTCCTACTTTCTCCAAATCCAATTTATGCCAAAGTGCTCCAAGAATGCTCCAAAAATAGTCTAGTGTGCAAGAGTATAAGAGAATGAGATAATAGAAGAGAGCTCCACCCAAAAACTTTCAAAAGGCTCAACCAAACTGTCAAAATTTGTGAACTGATCCTCATAAGCCTTTTTATGATTGAGGCCTCTATTTTCTTCATTTTCCCTCTCATGAAAATATATGACCTTTCATATTCCTTTTCTCTATTTTCCTTTATTTCATAAATAAAATGTAAATTAATGTCTCTTTTCCTTTTCCAATGGCTTTTCCAATTTCCTTAGCCATAAATAAATTGAAAGTGACACCCACTAGGGTGCTTTTCCCAACATTCAACTTGGAATACATGTCTCATGACCTTGGTCTTATATTTTATTTACATGGAAATTAAACCAGGGGTTGTTACACACACACACACACACACATGAAAATATAAAATTTGAAGAAATAACCATGAAAAGAAATAATGCATTCATAATCTAGAGATTTTTTCCAAACATTATCCTAATAATAAATATCTGTGGAGGATAGAAGAGGCTGGGAGATATTCATGTAAACACAAATATTTTCATATGAAGTGCACTTCCCTCTGTTGGTAGCCTCCCATACTTTGAAAAATATTTCGATGGAATTTATGATGACTTCAAGGGTTTAGTAGTTTACTCCTCCCAGTATTCCTTGGGAAGAGAAAAGAGATGAACCCAAATGAGGGCTACAAGGAAATCCTCTTTCTCCAAATTATACTTCTCCTTCCAAAATCACATGAAGAGCCCTACATTGTTGAAAAAAGAAGCCCTCCAAAACCATCAATCTATTATCCAAGTTGGAGAATATAACTGTAAGAAAATCCTTGGCCCCTGAGTACAATTCTATTTGACCCTAGGGGTTCTATTTATTTTGAATCTACCCAATTAAAGAATTTTCAGAAAGCCACAATTCAATAAATTTGTAGATTAGAGCATGATCTTACATAAATTAGATATATTATTCGATCTTACTAGATTTAACCTCATATTTTAGAACTTCAACTAATTTTAGCAGGAAATGCCCTAGATTTTTAGCTTGCCATGATGCACCCAGTGGAGAGTTTTTTGTGAAACCAAAAACCCCACTTTGTCCCACTACTCTATGAAAAATATGTCAAAGAGCAGTATATTAATAGGAAATACCAATATATATAGAATTCTAAAACAATATGCCTAAAATAGGGGGCAAAGCCCCCTCTTACAGAGCCAAGCATAGATGATTATGAAAAATAAACCTTAGTATTTACAAAATAAAGCCTAAAAATCATAACCATATTTCAATTCTAAAATTTCCATATTTAAAATTTAATCTCTAAAAGCTTCAAAATAATATGACATCATGGAAGACATATTAAAACATGAGGTGAAATATTAGTTTAAAATATTCTTAAAACTCTCGACATGAATAACAAAGCTAATGTTAATAGAGAAAAAATAATAGCATTAGAGCCACAAAAAACATAGAAACTCCCACTAAATATAAATGCATAATTCAAAACAATGAATTTTTCTAACTTCTAATTTTTTTCGACAATAATACCAAAGTTTTCTATTTGCCTAGTGGAAATTACATATTATCCATAAATGCTTCTCCAAAAGAAGATAGAGGGGATTCTCTCAAAATTATCTTTCAAGTTTTCTTTGTATGTGATTTGGAGATTAAAACTAAGCCCATTCCTACCATATATTCTACGAAATTCGTCATTCAGTGAAGCACATTTGTATGGTATTGACATATTTTACTCTTGAACATAAATTTTGTTGATGGCACTACCTGGAGCATTGTTGACAGTGATTTTGTTTTCTCCGTTAGCTCTCTGCCCTTGGAGATCTGATATCTGATGAAGCATCCCATCCATTTCATCTTCTATTTGCTAGATTTTGACCTGCTTTGATAAAGAGATTACCATCTACAGAAGGTGAGGGAACTTTCGACATTGATGCTCCATATTTGAAATTTTTCATGTGTGGTGATGAATATATGTCTGCAAGGCTACTGTAGAAGGAGCTCCAGGCAATGGAATATCTCGCACAATATTGTTACCATAGATGAGGAGGGAGGAAGCGTTCGAGTTGAATTTCATCCCTGCAAAATTTCGGCAGGGGAACCCTCCCTTGATGCTGACAACCTTTCGGTAGGGTACTGCATATCACTCCCACACATTCAAAGCTGGCTATACTATCTTTTCCACTGAATTTTTCCTGACATAGCCATCTGGGAAGTACTCTGCCCATAGGAGATTGAATTAAAAGGTTGGGTGAAATCTAAATTAGTGGCCTGGAGATAAGTTGCCTCGTGCTCCACTTCCTTCCATGGGATTAGAGAAATACACCAAATGAAATCGACCCCTATGCTCCAGACTCATATATATGACGGCACAGGGAGGGAGAAATTTGAACTATAATTTGAGGGGATACCTTCATTAAAAGGTTTGGAGAGTGAATTATAGTTCAAATCATCTCGTTTGGAATGAAACATGGAGCTTGGATATCGCCTATAATGATTCCCTTCTATTCTTAGTGCTTCAAGAGGGTAGTTGAAATTCTTGGATATACTCATCATGGAATGGCCATCCACTTTTTGAATCCATTTTACTTTATAACATCCTTCATTTAATGGGCCAGCAATGTTGGTCGAGAGGTCTGCTTCTTTATTTTGTTTTATGAGAATATGGAAGAGATATTTTTGGGAAATTGTCTCTAAGATATTTTGGATTCTTATGGAAGTGATAAACAAGTTTGTTTTTTAAAGGAAAGGGGTATTGTAACAAAGTCAATTTACAAATTAAGAATCTTCATGATAAAGTGTGAGAAACTCTATATGGTTAAGAATCTTGCTATATATAATAAATATTATATATATAAAAAGTAGATATATATATATATATATATATATATATATATATATATATATATATATATATATATATATATATATATATATATATATATTATTATGATTATCAAATCCAAGAAGGACATCGACAAAACTAAAGTTATGATTATCAAATCCAAGAAGGACACTTACGCTAATTTTATGTATGACAATAGTAACTTGGAGGAAGTGTCTTCATACAAGTACCTAGGAATTGATATTCATCACAAGCTCAACTAGAACTATAACATTTAGAAAAGGATTAATGGGGGGAGGAAAGCTTATTTTGGTCTTGAAAAATAATTTTAAAACGGAAAACCTCGTAATGTGGGATAGAAATAAGTTCCTCTTTGAAACTTTAGTCACTCCTGTTATCTTATATGGATGTGAGGTTTGGGGTTGCAGCATCTCTAGAGAATCCTAGAGAAAGATTGAGCAAATCTAGAAGCGTTTTATAACTTATAACCTTAAAATTGAAAACAATAAACCCTATCCTATTCTCCTTATAGAAGTGGGTCTTTCCCCTATTGAGAGCCTAGCTATGACTAGGCTTCTGTTGTACAAGCACAAGCTCAATAGCATAGGAGACCACAGACTTCCTAAGCTAGCTTCAAATTCTAGCCAAAACCACCTAAGGCTTAAACGAGATTAGTATAAAGACACCAGGGCCTGGTTAAACCATTAGGAGGTCGACGACAATTTTGCATTGCAAAACATTGATAACATTAAAAAAATTGTTACTTCTAAGTTCAAAGAAAAAATGTGGTGTAAGAAAGATCTAGCAGCTAAAAGAAAATTAAGATATTATAAGGAGGTCATCAACCCCAACCTAGAAGATCAAAAGTATCTATCTATTTTAACTAGCTCAAAGAAGGAAATTAATATAGCCAAGATTAGAACGAACTCTCATGAGCTCCATAGTGAAGCAGGTCGTTGGATAATTCCTAAAACACCATGGATGGAAAGGATCTGCCATCTCTGTGAGAATATGAACAACGAGGATGAAAATCACTTCCTCTTATTAGAGCTCAATTTCATAATCTTTGTTGCAATACTGACCTTCCTAGCATTTTAAGATGTCAAAATTATAGTGATCTCGTGAAGCTTCTCTCCAAGATTTTTGAGCATAGGAATAAAATCTTAAATCAAAATAAATAACTCTTTTCTTTAGGTCCGATAGACCAAAGATTGGTCTCAGTGGACGTTAACCACCATCATCATCATCATCATATATATATCCTTCTCACCAAACTAATTAGAGCTTAACCTCCTAGGGAGTCTAGGTTAGTTCAATTAGACGACTATCTATTGCTAAAGAACCTTGCCATTGGGAAGTCGTGAGGACAATTCTTATCAACTCTTTAAGAGGTTAGCCTCTAAATAATAATAATAATAATAATAATAATAGAATTTAGTTAATTCTTATAATCCTCTTAATTTTAGTAACTTGATAAAATAAAAAAATTCCCAATTTTTTAAGGGTGGTTCATGGACACTGCGTGGCTCCTACATCCACGGGAAAATCCAAGAAAATCAATAGCAGGGTCTAGCCGTAAGGGAATCAAGGAGATTTGGCCTCATGACCTCCCAACTGAGATATCCATTGGGGATAACTTGATAAAATAATTATTTTGATTTTTATAATAAATTAATGTTTACCGATATTTATCAACCATTAAATTTTAATAACTACCAAACTTAATATTATTTTTTATATTCATTAAAATATAAAATCTCATAAACTAATTTCATATAAAAAAATTTAAATATTTCAATGCAAAACAATATTGAAATTAATTAAAAAATCAATATTATTACATCATATGATTAATGTTTATCAATATTAAATAAATTATTAAAATTATATATATATATATATATATATATATATATATATATATATATATATATGGTTAGGAGCTAAAATTTTAGCTAAAAATCAAAGTCCTCAGATTGGCTAAGAGTCTGAATGACCGCGTAGCGTTCTGATTAAAGGAACATGAATGACCACTTAGTGTTCTGATTTTAGCAGGCAATACCCTAGATTTTTAGCTTGCCATGATGCACCCAGCGGAGAGATTTTTGTGAAACCAAAAACGCCACTTTATCCCACTACTCTATAAAAAATATGTCAAAGAAGAATATATCAATAGGCAATACCAATATATATAGAATTCTAAAACAATATACCTAAAATAGGGGGCAAAGCCCCCACTTACATAGCTAAGCATAGATGATTATGCGAAATAAACCTTAGTATTTACAAAATAAAGCCTGAAAATAATAACCATCTTTCAATTCTAAAATTTCCATATTTAAAATTTAATCTCTAAAAGCTTCAAAATAATATGACATCATGGAAATATATTAGTACATGAGGTGAAATATTAGTTTAAAATATTTCTTAAAATTGTGGAGATGACTAACAAAGCTAATGTCAATAGAGAAAAACTAATTAATAACATTAAAATCAAACAAAAAAAAAATAGAAACTCCCACTAAATATAAATGTAAAATTGAAAACAATGAATTTTTCTAACTTCTAATTTTTTAGACAATAATACCAAAGGTTTCTATTTGCCTAGTGGAAATTACATATTATCCATAAATGCTTCAACAAAAGAAGAAAGAGGGGATTCTCTCAAAATTGTCTTTCAAGTTTTCTTTGCATGTGATCTTGGAGACTAAAACTAAGACCACTCCTACCATATATTCTACGAAATTCGTCATTTAAAGCACATTTGTATGGTATTGACATATTTTACTCTTGAGGGTCAACAGAAATTTTGTTGATGGCGCTACCCGAAGCACTGTTGACAGTACTTCTGTTGTCTTCGTTAGCTCTCTGCCCTTGGAGATCTGATATCTGATGAAGCATCCCATCCATTTCATCTTCTATTTTCTAGATTTTGACCTGCTTTGATAAAGATATTACCATCTGCCCTTGGAGATCTGATATCTGATGAAGCATCCCATCCATTTCATCTTCTATTTTCTAGATTTTGACCTGCTTTGATAAAGATATTACCATCTGCGGAAGGTGAGGGCACTTCCGACATTGATGCTCCATATTTGAAAGGTTGCATGTGTGGTGATGAATATATGTCTGCAAGGCTAATGTAGAAGGAGCTCCAGGCAATGGAATATCTCGCACAAGATTGTTACCATAGATGAGGAGGGAGGAAGCATTCGAATTGAATTTCATCCCTGCAAAATTTCGGCAGGGAAACCTCCCTTGATGTTGACAACCTTTTGGCAGGGTACTGCAGATCGCTCCCACACATTCAAAGCTAGCTATACTGTCTTGTCCACTGACTTTTTCACGAGAGCCATCGGTGAAGTACTCTGCCCATAGGAGATTGATTTAAAAGTTCGGGTGAAATCTGAATTAGTGGCCTGGAGATAAGTTGCCTCATGCCCCACTTCCTCCCATGGGATTAGAGAAATACGCCAAATGAAATCGACCCCTATGCTCCATATTCATATATATGACGGCACAGGGAGGGAGAAATTTGAAGTATACTTTAAGGAGGGGGTGCCTTCATCAAAAGGTTTGGAGAGCGAATTATAGTTCAAATCATCTCGTTTGGAATAAAACATGGAGCTTGGATATTGCCTATAATGAATCCCTTTTATTCTTAGTGCTTCAAGAGGGTATATTGAAATTCTTGGTTATATTCACGATGGAATGGCCATCCACTTTGTGAATCCATTTTACTTTATAACATACTTCATTTAATTGGCCAGCAATGTTGGCCCCGAGGTCTGCTTCTTTATTCTGTCTTATGAGAATATGGAAGAGATATTTTTTGGGAAGTGTCTCTTAGATATTTTAGATTCTTATTCTTATGGAGGAGATAAACAAGTTGGTTTTTCAAAGGAAAAGAGATGGAATGAAGGTGTTAGATGATGATAAGAGAGTCTTCTAAAATTCTATGAGAATTTGTCTCTTTTCCGTCTCTTTCAAATTTTAATTTTAAATATATATATATATATATATATTTTAGAATATAATTTCTAGAATTTTAATTTAATTATTAATAATTATTAGGTGGATAGTCTATTTAACCTCCACTAAATATTCTAGAGTATTCTTAGTAGTATTCACAAATCAATGGTTGAAATTTATTTCCAAAGTAATTAAGTCATTTTTTTTTTCCTTTTAATTAAATTGATTAAATAGTTTCATATGAAATGAGTTATGGTTTTTTGGGCATGTGGTATTGATAATCCATATTATTGGCCCATGGTATTGTAACAAAACACATTTACAGACTAAAAATCTAGAAGATAAAGAGAGAGTCAATCCCCATGGTTAAGAACTTTGTTACATATTTTTTAAATGTCTGTTTGTTTAATTATATATTAATTATTTTTATCTTTATTAATAATAATAATAATAAAGTGTTTTTTAGAAATTTTAGATGTATTATGAAATAAGTGTGTTAATATAGTTGTCTACACAAAATATCGTCATAATTTGTTTTTTCTTCAAAAAATCTAACACTACAAGGTCTTGAATCATGTTTTTTTTTTTTTTTTATGGTGGAAATGGACTCAACCCCATCAAAAATCCCTATGACACAAAAAAATCTTGAATATTGACAGATGTAACTAGGATTTTCAAAAACATAATTTCCATTATTTTCAAGAAAAAGTGACGCCGAGTTAAACTACTATTTTATCTTGGATAGATGCCTATCAACTTTTACTAGTTATTTAATCTATATAGCTACCCTAATATTTGTAAACATTTATATTTCAAAAGTTGAATATTTATATTTTTTCTTGTTAAACTATGGTTTTATCTTGGATAGATGCCTATCAAATTTTACCAGTTATTTAATGTATATAGCTACCCTAATATTTGTAAACATTTATATTTCAAAAGTTGAATATTTATAGTTTCTCAAAATTTATATATTTATTTCATTTTTTACTGACTTATGATTAGTTACCAAATACTTAAAAGAACAATTTCTTTATATTATTATTATTATTATCCAATTGGTGTATGAGACCCCCTTGTTTGTTGAACAAGATACCCACCTTTGTCCAGCAATCTGACTTTATTTTTATTATTATTATTCAATTTTAAGGTTTAGCTATTTAACTGCTAAGCCAAGACATACATACTCTACCACTTGCTCTTAACCATTATAAAAATTATATTCTTTTCTTGAGGTCCTATAGTGGGCATTAGTCTTAGCTGAAGTTAATCATCATTATCATCAATAATAATAATAAATACATTAATATCTTTTAATTTTAATTAAAATTATATTTTCTTTACCGTATTATATATATATATATATATATATATATATATATATATATATATATATATATATATAAAGTGTTATATTTGATGATGATGGTGGTGGTGGTGATTAACGTCCATTGAGACCAATCTTTGGTTTATCGGACCTAAAGAAAAGATTTATTTAATTTGATTTAAGATTTTATTCCTATGCTCAAAAAGCTTGGAGAGAAGCCTCTCGAGCTCACTATAATTTTGACATCTTAAAAGGCTAGGAAGGTCAGTATTGCAACAAAGGTTATGAAATTGAGCTCTAATGTGGTTGTACGCAGGGCACTCTAAGAGGAAGTGATTTCCATCCTCAATGTTCATATTCTCACAGAGATGGCAGGTCCTTTCCATCCATGGTGTTTTAGGAACTGTCCAACGACATGTTTCACTATGGAGCTCATGAGAGTTCGTTCTAATCTTGGCTATATCAATTTTCTTCTTTGAGCTAGTTAAAACAGAGAAATAATTTTGATCTTCTGAGGTGGGGTTGATGACCTCCTCATAATACCTTAATTTTCTCTTAGCTGTTAGATCTTTCTCACACCACTTTTTTTCTTTGAACTTAGAAGTAACAATTTTTTTAATGTTATTGATTTTTTGCAATGCAACATTCTCGTCGATCTCCCAATGGTTTAACCAGGCCCTGGTGTCTTTATACCAACCTCGTTTAAGCCTTAGGTGGTTTTGGTTGGAATTTAAAGCTAGCTTAGGAAGTCTATGGTATCCTATGCTATTGAGCTTGTGCTTCTACAACAGAAGCCTAGTCATAGCTAGGCTCTCGATAGGGGAAAGACCCACTTCTATAAGGAGAATAGGATAGGGTGTATTTCTTTTAATTTTAAGGTTATACGTTATAAAACGCTTCTGGATTTGCTCAATATTTCTCTACGATTCTCTCGAGATGCTGCAACCCCAAATCTCACATCCATATAAGATAACTGGAGTGACTAAAGTTTCAAATAGGAAATTCTTTCTATCCCACATTACAAGGTTTGTCATTTTACAATTATTTTCAAGACCAAAATAAGCTTTCCACCCCCCATTAATCCTTTTCTTAATGCTATAGTTCTAGTTGAGCTTGTGATGAATATCAATTCCTAGGTACTTGTAAGAAGACACTTCCTCCAAGTTACTATTGTCATACATAAAATTAGCGTAAGTGTCCTTCTTGGATTTGATAATCATAACTTTTTTTTTGTCAGTGTTAACAGACATACCCATGGTAGAGAAGAAATTCTTAAGAATTCTAAGTTGCTTATCAAGATCAGATGGGCACCTTGCGAGAAGAACAATATCGTCAGCATAGAGAAGAAGGATGATGACTATCCAAGCTAAGATCATGCCAGCACATCCTGCTTCCTCTAAACAACCTTCTAGCTTGTCGATGTAAATGCTAAATAGGGTAGGGGAGAGGGGGCAACCTTGTTTAACTCCGATATTAAACTTAATATCTTTCGACCAACCCTTATTGCTCTTTAACTTGGCAATTACATTCTCGTATAACCTTATAGAAGCCGCTCTTAGCTCGAAAGGAACATTTAGCTCTTCTAATATATTCCATAGGTTATTTCTAGGAACCGTATCAAAAGCCTTTCTAAAGTCCACAAAGCAACAGAAGAGATTGGATTTATCATTGTGGCATTCCTCCACAATGATCCTAAGCGTAATGAGGTGGTCCGTTGTTGAGTGCTACCTTCTAAAACCCGCTTGGCCTTTAGCCTACTTACGTTCACATTCAAACCAAATGATCAACTTCTTTTCCAAAATAATGCCATATAACTTGGCTAAGAGAGGGTTGATCATAATTGTTCGATAATTAGAGGGGTTATTTGTATCTCCACTTTTAAAAATAGGGATAATGAGGCTCTGAGTCCAAGGTTTAGGGAACCCTTGCTTGACCGCTTGGTTGAAAAGCTTGTGGATGTGGGGGATGAGGACAGGGACTCCAATTTTTAAGATTTCTGCCTAGTAACCTTCAATGTCTTTAGCTTTCCCATTTTCCAGACGTTTAACCCCAAAACCAATGTCTTCTAATAAAAAAACTTCTTTCGTTGTAAGCAGAATTTCAAAGTCCCTAAATTTATTTTAATATATATTTTATTATAAAAAATAATTAATAATTATAATTTATATTTTAATTCTTGAATAAATTTAATAAATATATATTTTAAACTCTAAAAATATTTTAATGTATAATTATTTTTCTCTTTTTATATATCTATATTTTTAATAAAACTTTTAAAATTATATTATTTTTACCATGGTACACATGCTGAACATACAATCAACACATAATTATTATTTTTTAAATATTATAATATACTTGTAAATTTTTGTTTGATCTTTCTTTTAATATTAGACCATAAGATCATTATTTAATGTTGTTCATTTCTTCACAAGCACAAATATGATTGTTGTTCAATAGTTATGTACATAGTTCAATTATTATTATGTACCTAGTTCAATAAACATACTATCAATTCAACAAATGTGTACTTTGCTTATATATACATTTAGAATCATTACATTTTACCTAATATATTAATGCAACAATGTTTTTATTAAGTGGCCATGTGCCATTTTTTAAACAATATATAAAAATTATGGTATGAATTTTAACAATAAAATTTATTATAATAATTGAAAATGAAGATATTCTTTACACTTCCATTCTAAAAATTCTAGACTTCAACCAACTTTAAAGTATTATTATTTTGTACTCCATGAAACCTTGAATCACCTAAAATTTATTCTTATTAAATCTTTGAATCTAAATTTGGATGAGTGGACAATGAAAATTAAAGTATTTTTAAACATCAAATTTATGCACCTTTAACTATGCCAAGGGACGTTTCTATCTTTTTAGCTTTGATGTTATTCACATGGAAAGTAGTAAGAATGTAATTTTGTAACTTAGAAAAGGAATATTATAGTTTCAAAGAAAAAAAGATACATATTGCATACTTCAACATCCAAGTGAAACACCTTCATTTCAATGTCGTGCACCACAACTATATAGCTTATACACATTACATCAACATCCTCTTACCAATCCTATGCAAAAATGAAAGGTACTACTTATATCTAACTCCAAAAAAAAGAGGTGCACATATATTTTGTCACTTACAAAATCAAATTTGCATGCTTGATCACTACTCCACCCTTATAATTCTTTGATGTCATATGATAGTTCACAAATTATAACTTCTCTTATGTTTTAAACACAATTCTATACTGCAATATATTTTTATTAGATAATACAACTAAGCCTATAAAAAAATCATTACCACTTGTATTATAAAATACCACCATTAAATGGATAAAAGGAAATAGAGTAAACAAGACAATAGATCTCACTAGGATTTTGTCATCAAATATCTTTTATGTTCCAAGTCTTCTACATGACTCAGAAAATCTTCAGTGGTCTTCACCTCAACTTCCTCAAGCATATCATTTGAATACTTGACATCCTTTGCTGCTTCTTCTTGCTTTTGGTCATCATTGTGAGCCAAATTATCTCTGTTTTCAACTTTGGAAGTTTGTTGTAAAATAATATGTTCCTCCAATTATGTATGAGCTTTCTGAAAACTCAAATTCTCTCTCTCTACCATGGCATTATTTTGTTGTAGCTTCACTCCTTTGAGCTTTTCTCTCCTCAATTGAACATCTATAATCTACTTAAGTTTCATTTCTTCTCCAGGTTCCTTGTGCCATCTTTCCAAGCATTCTATTTCCATGTGAGATCTTTCTAACATTTCATCACAACCTTCATTCTCAGTTTCACTCTTCTTCTGATAGTCCTCTTGAATTATCCTGTTTTCTGTATCATCACATTGCAAAATCATTTCATCAATTTCATTAAAAAAATATATTTGTTTACCTCCTTGAAATATCACTGCGGTATTTTCATTATGCTTCTACTCCATAACAGCCTTAACTGGCTATCTTACACCAAACATAAATTCATCTATGAATTCTTTCTGCTGCAATAAATCAGTATCTTCTTCCTCTAAAATGCATTCTCCATCATACTTCACCTCAAGAGCTTTATTAATTTTTGTGACAGTTTCACCAGACTGTCCATCATCTTCTGCACATCCTGCAAACACACACAAACTATGAGATTTAAAAATACAAGGCTCCATAGCCTCATTTGCTTCCCTTGTCAGCATATCTTCAATTTGTTCTAGACTATTCCAATAGTCCATGGAATGTTTCTCATTGTCAACTTCACCTAGAATTTCACCTTGTTCTGGTCCACAAATGGAAACTTCCATTTCTGACTCTGCTTCTCTGAGTTTTTGAACCAACCATTTCACTTGTCTCTATCGTAGCCTTCTTTGTAACTTAAACCACTTCACTGTCTTTTTCCTCAAGACCCAACCTTCTCTTTGGTTTTCCTTTAGCAGCATTGTTAACTCATCGAGTTCTTTGATAATCTCAGCCAACTCCTTATCAAGCTCCTCTTGACTCATTCGGTTCTTGCGGATTGTTTTAGCACCTCTTTCCTTCACCCTGTACCCTTCTTCTGAACCTTCTCTATGACTTCCCATAGTCATCTTCACTTCTATATGAGCTTTAACACTTGCAGCCAATCAAATTCCTTCTAAGTTGATCTCCTCACCAAACTTCTCCTCTATTTGGTTTCCAAGTCCTCTTCCCTTAGAACTTGCACTAAGCAATCTTGCTCTTTCACTGGTTGCTACACCTACTTCTCATAAGGACTCCCTTGTCCCTGTTTATTCCAAGCCTAGGCTGGAATAAGGTTCTGCTACAATTTCTAAGAACTTCAAAAAGTTCTTACTATAGTTTTACTGTTGTAGTCTTGTGCCAACTTCACCATTCATTCAATTGCTGTAAAATTTTATACTTTTGTAATTAAATTATGTCTCGGCTAGTGTCTCCTGTAAACATGCAACTTTTCCACTCCCTTGATTTATTCAATCTATAAAATATCATCAATTAATAAATCTCATGCATACCATCTTCGCAACATCACCTGTCTTCTCTTTATTTCCTGGCCTTTACCATTTCCGTGAATCTACTTCTGTATTTCTGTCTACATGCTTCCACTGCGGCATTCTTTCAACATTTAGTTGCTGTCACAACAATCAATTCTGAACAAGACTTCAATCCACATCAATTTTGGATTAGAATTTACATAGAATTTTAATTGCTTCTTAAGCATCTACCTCACCAATCATAACACAATTTATCTCTTTCTCATGAAATCTGTGTAAATACAGAATAAAACCTTCTCAAACATTTATTTCTAAGTGGAAAACAATATTTCCTTGTTATCACAGTCTACCATCAGTGATCAATCTTCCCAATGCTAATTCTTCTGCAAAATTCCTTAGGTTGTAGTAACTCTCTATCTTGAGGTAAATCTCAATATGTTCATACTTCGCTTAGCTGGCACAAAATCCCTTTCTGCTTTATTATGATCACCCTTTTTTCAATTTCAATTGCATTCTTGCACGATTCAGCTTTAACTTAAAAAATTTATTTCTACTCTAATACCACTATGACACAGCCCATGCTTCATCAACCCACAGTATACATGAAAAAATGCATGTGTATAAGTTTGCCCAAATTTTGAATTGAATCTTTTTCAGATTTAGTCTTAATCTGACTATTTCTTTTAAATAGAAAACATAATCACCCACGGACTTTAAAGCTTGTTAATACCCATTTTATACCTCTTTCATAACTGGCGGCAACATAATTGTATAATTTATATAAAGTGTAGCAATAATAATATCACATCTAACAAATATTTGCTGAGTTGAATTTTTTTGGTTTAGTGACGGATTTAAATCAGCATTAAACATGTGCCTATAATTTTACCGCATCCAACTAAAACATTAACTCACATGCATGATGATGTGCGATAATCATTGGATCTATACTTCTTGTGCGAATACCGTCAGATTCAAACATATGCTGGACAGATTTCTTAACTTATCAAACCTGGGTTATAAAATATCGGGTCCATTTGAATCTTTAACCTCCTTGCAACAAAAAATACGATTGTCGTTGGATTGTGATCGAACGGTGGTGATTTACCTGGGCTCCAACGTTACTATTTTCTCAATTCCATCAGTTTTACACTTCTGCAAAGAAAAGCCATAGTCTTCATATACCAACGACTGTTGGATTTTTAATACATCTGAACTATCTCACTTTCCAATTGAGCGCAGACTTTTCAAAGGAAAATATATAAATGGAAATTTATCAATAGAGCCCACATAAACTCAGAAACAATTCAGATCCAATACAAATTATTACCAAAACGAATAGTTCTGGAACCAACATGAATTCCTTTGTTATTGAGAGAGATCAAGCTTTGATTTAATTCGAAGGCTTTCTACCATTAATTCACTATCCTTTATCAATATAAACATTGTTTTTGTTACAATTCAAACTCCAGATTATGCCCTCCAATCACACAATCCAGATTTAATACTTCAGATTATGCACACGAATTTGTAATTGAATTCTTAATTTTTTAATTCCTTCATGGTAAATTGAAACCCCACACTATCAATTTAGAAAATGGTTTCAATTAATACATAACAGAGAATATGCCCAAAATTTAACTTCGAATAGAAAAGCACCACCAGTATATACAGATTCAAATTTTCAAAGAAATTCAAAGCATACTCAATACCAGAACCATGATTACACACCAAACTAAAATCAGTTACTCATAAAATGGAATTTACATAGTTTTAGCCCCATGGCTTGATTTCATCAATTTCCTGCACTCTGTTTTTCCCCAATTTTCTTCCTTTATCTCTACTTCTCGTATCGTGTATATCTCCCTACCTTTTTCTTCTCCTTATGTCTTTTGAGGTTATTAATTATATACAAATGGATTCCAAACCAAAAGTAGTTTAGATCCTTAATTAACTCAACAAATCCTTCATTAATTCCTAAAATCTCTCTTTTATTCCTAAGGATCTTCTCAATCCCACAAATCGTGAACTAATTCCTAATTTAAGATCTACAGTAATTTCTCAAATCTCTCAATCCCAAATTCTCTCATGTTCTCCAAATTTCGAGAAAATTTACAATTTTTCTCACAATATTTATTAAATCATATTCTAAATCACTCAAAACATTTAAAAATACATTTTAGAGAAAACTACTCTCTTGAAAACATAAGACTCCCTTAAGTCTCCCAATACTTTTGACATTTAAGCAGGATGCTCCTCCATCACGATGAGAGCAACTTCTTCAAAAATAAATTCTTCAATACGTAAACTTGGGAAGTGAGTTCCACGTCGAGCTTAGAGGAAACAACTTTCCTGTGCAATATTTAATACCTGCAATTTGCAACGCCGGTGATGATGATGGCGATGTATTCCTCATCAGCCTAGAAATTACAGGAAACTTCTTCCACAGTCTGCGCTCTTGGTAGATGCACCTTCTTCCATCGCACAATTCACTTAGGTGTCTTTATCCGAAGTGGGAAATCTGGCAAGAATCTTGACATGACTGATAGCTATCCTAGCGACTTGGACATGGTCGGCAACTGCAAGAATAATCCATTCAAGAATAATTTAGAAGTACCCCAGCTGTAGCCCCTCCTGCTTAGTCATAGGCTCTACATCGACCACCTTCTTCAAAAGCAACTAGATTTCCTAGTCATTTCCCTCAATATCCATCGCCTACTCCTCACCAGCATCATGATCGTCGTGAAAATGCTCGATGATGCGCACTATAATAATGCTTTCTATGCTAGAGTGGGTGGCATTAGCAATTCCGAGCTTAATCGACTCGAAATCGAATTTCTCTTTTGTCTTGATTTCCGGTTGAAGGTCATAGGTAAAGTATTCGAAAGATATTGTTTGCACTTGGTGAAAGAAATGCTTGGAGGTGCCTCGGGACAAAGGATAGAGAGGACTCTACCCAGATTTGGATAGTGCTTCTCACTATTCAGATGGGAGAGGAATTGCACCAACGCAATCGCTCGATTCCACTACCAGACAGAGAGTGGCGCAGGTGAAACGCTTAATATTACTCAAGATGCCAAATATGTAATTACATGAGAGTGGTGCAACAAGGGATCATGCATGCACAGAGGGAGAAATGCTAGTATTATTATTATTTTTTTCTATTTCTGGATTATGGGCAGAGAATTTAGAGGTGTTGCATTGACATGTATAGTAAGGTCACAAAAACAAGTGGATCACACTTGAGCAAGGCAGGAGATTGCCCGCTCTGGTACTATGTTAAACATTCACGGAGAAGACAACCAACAAATGAAGATAAGCGTGAGATATCTTTCTATTAACCATAGATGTGCATTTATATTACATTGGCGTGACTCTTGGATTCCACATTCCAAGGTCACTTGGACTCCTCTTTTATTGTTCGCCTTCCACAGCTACCCATAAAAGATTAGGTGTCCAACAAAATAATTAGTATAAATTTAATTTTAAATCACATTAATAATATGGTTTTGCATCTATTAATATTAGTGAGGATAATATAAATTATCTTTTTACTTTATTTAATTTAATAATAAATTATGATTTACATAACTTCAAATTACATTTTAGCCTAAAAAGTCAGTGCAATTTGTGATAATCATGTTATAAGGAAATTTAAAATATATGCATATGCAAAAATTTTATTTTATTATACATTTTAAAAAAATGTCATTAATTTTTTCTTATTATTTTTATTTTTTATTTAAAAAAATATAATCTATTCTTTTTAATTTGACATTTCATTTTCCCTTTTCCTCATGCCAAAGATATTATATTCTATAATAAAAAATAAAATTATTTTAAAAACTTAAAAAAATTAATAAATTCGATAATGCTTACCTAAATTTAAAAAACAAGGGTTTATAAATAAAATTTTAAAAAAATCAATTGATTATGACATATAATTTTTTATATTTACCTAAAATCAATTTATTTATAAATAATAATATTGCTTCATATTTATCTATTTATTTATAGATATAATATCACATGCACTCGTTTCTAATACATTATTATAATGTTTACCTAAAATCAATTTATTTATAAATATTCTATCACATTTTATTTATTTATAAATATAATATATTTTTATTTATCTATAAATATAATAGATATGAAAGGTTCACCTTTTTCATCAAAATCAAAATTAGGACTTCTCTCATTTTGGCTTTCTGGGCTGGAATCTGTGCTCATCTTTCTCTGCGTAAATGATATTCTTGATCCTCTAATTTTGATTTCGGTTTCATATACTTATAAGGCACGGAGTATGCCGTTGATAACTGCTATCCCGATGAATCTGCAGTGAAAATGTTGAGTAATCAGTAATAAATTAACTAGATTGGAATTTAACAGAGAACAAAGATGAGGAGGATGATGATCATGTTTTTTTCAAGTATAGTTAACAAATTGAGTTCGAATTGATATTTTTAATTAAAAGAAATATGATTCTCAAAAAATTGAGAATATATATCTTAAAAGTTTAAAATATAGAGTTTCTGATTTTTACTTTTCTTTTTAAAATTGTTATAACACTTTTAATAATACAATTAAAAAACATAACACTTTTTTGTTAATAAAAAAACAAAACTTCCATCAGAATTTCAAAATTTGGTCAGTCAGTCTTTATTTCATGTTAAAGCAAGTATGCCCTTGGCATTCCATGCCTAAGAAATAACAAAAGTGGAGTTTGATGACCATTACAAGAAAACTTAAGGGATGCAGACCTTAACTTCTCTAGTAATGATCACCAACCCCTCACAACGCCCAAGGGACATTCAGGGCTGAAAGAAAGGCACGCCAACAGAAGCAACACAAGGTTGACAATTGCCAGGCCGCCGCGATTATCTCGATTGCAGATTCGTTAGGTTAGTCGACGTGGCCAACCGGGCCCTCTCCGTTTCCGTTGGCGTGAGTTTACATAAATAGAGACTCATCTCCTCCGAAGTGGGCTACCATCATGCCCAAAGATATCGACCTCGCTCGCTGCATTCGCGGAGAGAGGGCATAATCAAGCATGTTGTCATTCAATTCAGACTGTGTGGTTTCATACCACAATATCTTGTTTTATTGAAGTTTTCTTTCCCATCCCTCCTCTTTTTCTCTGCTTTTTGAAAATCTTATGTACAACCTTTGATCTTCCGCTTCAAGCAAAGTGAAGTTTGTGCATGTCACATTCCATTTTTGTATTTGTCAGGTTTCGATCTTGGGCCTGTGGGCTTTCCACCATGGTTCTGCTGGGCCACAATAATGTAAAATTTGGACTTATTAATTTTTGGTGAATTTATTAAAAAAAAAAGCAGAAAGCAGAGCGGGAGCCTAGGAAAACGGCAAGAAGATTCATAATGGACATCTCAATTCATCCTGCAATAATTCCTTGAACATTCGGTGGTTTTTGCATTTTTTTTTCTCTGCTATCTATTTTATACGGGTTATTTCAGATCATTTCCACAACTGACCGTGTCTTCTGTATGTACTTTTTTATTTTTATTTTTCTGAATTATTCGGTTTCTGGATCCTGATCAAGCTTGACTATCACATATTATTTTTGAGAAACCATCCATTTACATTAAAAACACTAACAACCAAGAACGGATAATTACTGCAATCTAATTTGGAAACACAAGAAACTACAGCATGGAGTTTGAGGTTCACATTAAAAAACAATCAACCAAGAAGACATAATTGCTGCAATCTAATTTGGAAACACAAGAAACTAAAACATGGAGATTGAGGTTTACATGGAGTTTGGAGTTTTGTTTGAAGGATTCTGGAGGAGTTTTGTGTGAAGGATGTTGAGACTTTCACATTTTGCATGTCATTTTCAGATGCTATATTTTTTTGTTTTTAAAAGAATTGATGCCGTCATCTCTTCATGTTTTCAGATGCTATGCAATTCCGCTTCATGTTTTCAAAAATCTTGCTCATAGGGAGACTTTCTTAGAATGTAAACTTAAATTAAATTATTAAAGGCTGGTTTACTATGAAATGTTGGTTTGTTGCGAGTAATGAGAGATGGCAGGAACATAAATACATATTCATAAATTTTCATAATTTATAAAGTGTTTAAATATGTTTTTTTTTAAAAGATGAAGTTAATTATTTGGAGTAGAGAATTTAGTCATATTTATAAATTTCAATGCAATTTTCTTTTTCTTAAAGTGAGGTGTAACACTAATTTCTGATACTACTTTAAATTATATATTTGATTTTTTAAGTAAAACATGATTAACAAGTAAGTTAATTAATTTATAAATAAGATTTATTTTTCTTTTGAATAAAGAATTATTTTATAGTGTGGTTTCCATAAATTGATCGGTAAAATTTCCTAGGTTCCAAACTAGTTAGACTAAAGCAGTTAATAACAATTAACTATTCCTTTGAGGATAAAAGGGAAATCCTAGAGAGGAAAAGGGGTTATGAAGAAAAAGGAAGAAAATAGCCAGCTCTGCAACCTAACAATGGTGAAGAGGCTGGAAAAAGGTCTTGAGGTATTTCTCAAGTAGAACTGCTAATCAATCCTACTCTGGTGAGGAGAACAGAGGAGTTGAGAACGTAATTGCCTCTCTCATGGTTGGGCGGCTACCATCAGTTTTGTTTAACTGAGATAAACATTATAAACCCAAAATAGAGAGAAAGAAAAGGTTTTTAATATGATTTTACTAAGTATGTTTATCTATGTAAAGTGTGAATATCGATTGTAGTAGAATAGCAACTATTTATTTCTACATAACTACTAAATAGACTAATTATGTTAGTGAGATAACTACTTAATTCATAGTGGTGTGGTTGTACATTTTATAAAATACTTTATGATGTTTATAAGGAAAAATATTTACATGCGTATAGAATTCTAAGAAAACATATATATCACTTATGAAAATAAAGAATATCACATCTAATTCTGTAGAAACCAATGAACAGAAAGGAAAAACTCTCAGAAAATATAGAGGCCACGGAATGAAAAGGGATAGTTAGTCCATCCAGGGGGAGTTCCCAGACCAAACAGTATGTGTTACAAAGATATAGGAAAAAACTTACACGGACTAAGGGTTTGAGAATTAAAACCCATTTTTAACAATGGTCTGGACATTTGTAATTCAATAACTTGAAATAATATTGTTCTTAAAAGAGGTATTGAACTTAAAAACAATCAGACTTGGTGTTGCTACTGCTGAGTATAAAAGAAAATAAAATTAAACAAACATAGGAACATGTATATGTTTTATAACATTACAGTTAACGACCTTCACAATAGGTATCATACCAAAGCAATGAAAGACATATAAACATAGAAACCCTCAGAAGGAGGTAATCCAAATGTCAAAAGAACTCGTAAATAGTCTGATCATTTCCACTAAAAAGAGAATGGGCCCTAGCGAGAGCGCACTATCTGGGAGACTGTTGCAATGATAGATTAAGTAATTGAAGGCGATGTATGAAACCAGAAGAAAAAAACTTATTAAGAGCTAATTAAATACTGTGAAAGAATATCAGGACTTTCATAGCAAAACATTGTGATTATACCCTACAAGTATAAATGAAATCAAAAGAAAAACTTAAAGGGAACTCGAACAACCGTAAATACAAATAGATAGTTAGTTTCATAGCAAAAGGCATATCTGACAAAATCCAGATCTGATATATAGATAAGCATATAAATACACTTATGTTCTAGCCGAAGCAGTGAACCAAAACTAGAAGAGAGCCAGAGTAAGTACCAAATCCACGATATAAATAAAAATTGATTCTCACTGTCCATTTAAATACTAGACGATGTTAAAAACTCACTCTTACAACAAAATCAACTGATACATTTAACAATAGGTCCATTGAGGGTTAATTTACATTCATGGTGGACAAAAGGCTTAGTGGCCCTCATGAAATAGACATAAAAATGCATCTAAACATTCAAACAGAGAGTAGTCCTATTTAGGCCCATAACATGAAACATATCGGAGCTCTGTAGGTTCCGAAAATTCCTAGAAGAAAAATGGATGAATGGTCATTACTTGAGGTAGGAAAATTAATAAAACATGGTTGTTGGTGAGATTCGAACTTGAAAATACCTGCAAGAAAATTAAAATATGTTAGAAGACCTGTAGGTTCATATTGAATGAAAATCCAGTCAATTAAACGAGACCAAGGAAGCAACAATGAAATAAATACCTTACAGATGCATTAAGGTTCGAACATGAAGACCTCAAACAGAAAAACATTAACAAAATTTTGAGTTTCGGCTATGATTTAAACTAAACTCTGAAGTTTATTAACCAGAGAGTGAACGTGAGAATCATTGTTTCTTTTTTACCTATCTTGGCCTCGTTGTCATTGAGAAACTATTCTTTCATATGGAAATAAGCCCGGAGTGACTTAAATGTAAAACTCCATGAAGACCGGAAATGGAAACTTGAATGAAAACCCGGCCGAGAAGCAACAGAAAAGTGATGAAACCCTCTTACCAATGTTGAGCCTGTAAGACTGCAAAAAGGACTGAGTTTGGAACACCTGAAAGAATGTAAAGGCTCATTTAATCTAGCAAGGGTGACCAGTAATGGTAAGTAACAAGGATAAAAAGAAGAAGATCGTTACCTCAAGACTTTAGGCTGAGATGAAAGGAGGAAATCCATTCTGAGGGATCAGTTGTAGAGCTCGGGCTACTCTCGCAGTGGAGGAAAATGAAAGAGTTATTAGGGTTTTGGGGTAAGGGTATTACCCTAACTGTCCTAGTTAAGATCATAGTCTTTGATTAAATAAATCCCACAAACGGTGTAGATCATTTCCAGGTGTCAAGAAAATTTAATTGACAGCAGAATCAATGCCACAAAGATTGTGTCAAGTCGAAAAATCTGTGGGTAATAATTAACCAAATTACAAAGTCTAAATATTGTTCTTTAGTACCGATACGGAGTTAAACCATCACAAATATCCAAACAAATAATTATGTTACAAAACCATAGTTTTACCAAAGTTTTTTTACAATATGTGCCTAATGAAAAGTCTTGGTTACGAGATAGGATTTAGCTGTATTACAATATTTTATATAGTATTAATAAGATCCTTAAGTTCTTTTATGTTTACAATGTAATTAAAGGTATTTTTTTTTTGTTATGGTAATATGTTACAGGTGTTATCAGAGCAGCGTTCACATGCTGGGACCCAGATGGGCCACATAAATAACAATGGGTGTGTGTAAAATTGTGCACATAAATAGGAAGAAGGAGTTGATGGAGTACAATGAGGAGGGGTCCATATATCAAGCTCCCATAACTACAGGGTAATCTCACCCCCAGTCTAACACGGATATGAACCCAGAAATGTGAGTGTAACTGAGCATGGATCAACATCCACAAACCAGAAGACTACTCGACGAACAACAACGACAAACCAATATACTTCTAGATACGATGCAAGAGTTGTAGGAGGAGATGGTTCGAGTAAGAAGTGAGAATGAGAGGTTAATGAGGGAATAGGAGAGGATTCTTAAAAGCCTCTCAAGTAGGCAGAATCAAGGGATAGCCCAATCGAACCCAGAGAGGGATACCTAAGAAGAAAGTGAATAGAGACAACAAGCTAATGATAAGACAGAAGGAAGCTATACCCAATGAAGTAATAAAAACAAGACTTATAACGAAGCAGAGTCGAGAAATGTTTCAGATCAATAAGAGATGAAAAAAACATAAAGTATAGCTGCAAGGGGAATTCCAGAAAATTAAACCTCCTACATTCGACAGAGAGGTGGAAGAGGTAGCAGAAGCATGGATAATTAACATGAAAAAATATTTTCAAGTTTATGAATATAACAACAAACTCAAAGCTCGCTTGACTATTTACCAACTACGGGAAAAAACCACATTATGGTTGGAGGAAGTTAAAAATGTGCAAGGAATTGAGGACAAAAATGTAACTTGGGACAATTTCCAGCAATATTTCAAAGATAAATACCTAATAGGGAGATTTTACAATAAAAAATCTCAAGAATTTCATTATTTGAGGTTGGGACAATTGTCTATGGACGAGTTCATAACCAAATTTACCTCCTTATTGAGGTATGTACCGTATCTTAGAGATGAAAATGCAAAAGTACAAAAATGCTTAAGTAGCATACCTGCTCACATGAAGGATAGGATCGAATTTGTGAATCCAAAAGCCTATGGATGAGGTGATTCGAAAAGCATGAATGTGCTATAAACAGTCCAAGGTAAAAGGAGAAGCTAGTAGGAGTTGACTTCCAAAGAAAGGACAAAAAGGTACTTCAAATTTTAAAGGTAGAAGATCTAGAAACTATAAAAATGCTGCAAGAAACCCAACAAATAGACTATATGGAAGAAACCAACAAAAAACCCAAATGACCAACAAAATAATGGCCCACTAAAACATCCAGTAGAACAGATCATGGGAAGATCCAGAAACAGCCACTACAGTGTTAGGGATGTGGTGAGGCACATTATTATTAGAACTATCCTCACCGTGGGAGAAGCAAAACTGCAGCCAATATGCAAGAGGCATCCACAGTGGCGGATGGTGCTCGAAATATACCAAGAATCAATGTGGCACTAGAATATCAGAAAATAGATTACAAGCCGACCATGATAGAACTAGAAGGTAAGTTGTATTTCAAAATTGTTTCTATTTGGTTGAACATGGTGCCAATTTAAGCTATTTAAATCTCGGATAGTTGAAAAATGTGACTTGCAGAGAAAGAAATTTAAAAGTCCCTGGCTAGTACAATTGGCCACTGGGGCAAAGAGAAGAGTTACTCAAACTACCCCCTAGAAATTGGAAATCAACATATAAATGTTGAATTTAATATTCTACCTTTGGGTTCCTATGATATATTACTGAAAATGGATTGGTTGGAAGGGCATTGGTCATTGGTAGGCTGCAAAGAGAAAATAATCTATTTTAAGGCTGAAATGGAACTCGCCGGGAGTTGTAAGGAATTAATAAACCACTTCAATTGTGCCGCATCATTGCATCCTAGCTGGGTAAATGCATTATAAAAGGATGTCAAATGTATGTTATTCAAGTAGGATTCGCCAATTGTAAAGATAAGACCTCCATGTTGGAAAATATACGAGTGGTAGAAGACTTTATGGATGTGTTTTCGAAAAACATACCGGGACTATCGCCAATGCAGGATATCGATTTCACCATCGAATTAATTCCCGGGTCAGCACCAGTGTCACGAGTACCATGTCGTATGAGTGTACCAGAACTGACTGAGTCGAAAATGCAACTACATGAATTATTGGACAAGGGATATATTCGTCCTAGTGTGTCTCCGTCGGGGGGGCACCAATATTGTTCGTGAAAAATATGGATGGTACGATGCGAATGTGTATGGATTACAGGCATCTTAACAATTTGAATGTTAAGAAAAAATACCCAATGCCACGGATAGATGATCTTTTCGATCAAGTAAAGGGGGAAACTGTATTTTCAAAAATAGATCTAATATCTGGATATCACCAAATACAGATAAAGGATGAGGATATATATATAAAACAATCTTTTGTACCCGATATGGGAATTATGAGTTCGTGGTTTTACCATTTGGATTAACCAATGCACCAACAACTTTCATGAGTTTGATGCAAGGCATTTTTCATTCGTTTTTGGATAAATTTGTTATGATCTTCATTGATGATATATTAATTTACTCAAATACCATGGAGGAACATAAGGAACATTTACGAATGGTACTACAAATTTTTAGGGATCATCAACTTTATGCTAAATTCAGTAAGTGTGATTTTTACAAAGAATAGATCCAATATTTAGGCCATGTTATTTCTACTGAAGGTACAGCAGCAGATAACACTGTTACCGATGAAATAGGTAACCTCATTGTTACCTACTTTTTGAAGTATCAAGAAAAACACCTGATTTTGAAAAAGTGGTGATGCAGAATCAAGAAAAAAAAAATTGAGCATGTTTTTGGCACTTTAAGTTTTTTTCATTTTTTTTTTTTTTTTATGTGATGTTTTTTATGTCGATTTTGAATAGTGGTGGTGTATCATCAACAACGTTTTTTTATAGGATTGATTTTGACACTATAGATTTTCTAATGTCTTCTTCTTCCATGAGATGTTTATTTTTAAGTGCATTTATGTACTTGTGTTTTAAAAACAAAAAATTATTTAAAAAAAAAAATAAAAACTTGTAATGATATCTTCACTTTTTCACATAGATAAAAGATGGAAAAAGGGTCAATATTCTAAAGTTTATATTTTCTACATGTTTATGTATTGTTAAATAATTTTTCAATGCACATCAAATAATTGTCGCTAAAAAACCAATATTTTGAACCATATGACAAAAAAATACAATTTTTCAATATAAATACAATGCAAAAATACACTTTTACAGACTTTTTGTTGGAAAAAACATGTTAAATAAACTAATTTTTTGGGAGAATCTTAAAAAAAAAACTTAAGAAAATAACATTTTTATTGAATTTTATGTCAAAAAATAATAGCAATCACATGTTTTTTGCAAAAAATAAGGGTTGTTCTCATAAAATATCAAAGTCTAAACATTACAAGTAAAACTGATTAATAGTTCTAAAAAATAAGCTTTGTTTGCAAGCATAACTTAAACATCATCAAAAATATCAACTAATACATCTTCAACATCATCTAGAACAACATTGATGGCTTCTTCCGCAACATTTTCTTCTTCATTTTGATCATTGTCGTCTTCTAATGGATCTTTCATGTCAGCAAATCTTCCAAAGTGTCCCTTTCCAATCATTCCATATAATGGTGGTTGAGGTTCATTTTCTTTTTTTGCCACACGTGATTCATTAAAATCTCCTTTCCTCAAACCAACTTCTTGCTTCGCATCTGGAAGGAATTTAAGAGCGTTAATTCTTTGTTGAATAAATTTTCATTGAACTAGGTCTTTCTCAATGGCAATGCAATTTCTTCCTTTTAGTAGGCAACATGCTAGTGTTGTACCTAATCATCAAGCACAAAAAAAATAAGTAATAAAATTAGTATGGAGACATAAAAAGTAAAAAAGACAATATTTAAATTTAAATTTGTATATTAAAACTTACCTGAACCTGAGAATAAATCCAAAACCCATTCTCCTTCATTTTAACATAGATCTATAAGATAGTTAATCAATGCTTGTGGTTTTTGGTAAATGTTAACTATATCTCCTTTTGCATCTTTATCCTCATATGTTAGTTTTCTTACCACTGCATCATAAACCAATACTTGACTATGACTCTTCCCATCTACTCGATTCATAATAATATGCTTATAGCTATCATCTTTTGTCCAACATTCAACATGGATGAACTCACAATCATTTATAATAGGCTGATCTTCGGAAGAAACAATATTTGACTTTTGCCTGTAACATAACATAGTAAAAGTTCAATTAAATTTTACATGAATAAAATTTTTTAGGAGGAATCAAACATACAATTTCAAAGTCTTACCATGTAAGTTGCATCCTTGAGTTTTCTTTACCCTTGAAGCTTGTTAATAACATTGGAAACTGTGTGTCTGAATGAAATGTCACAAATCGCCAAAGTGGTGATGTTGTCACTTCTTGAAAACCCGTAACCACTTTACTAAAATCTTGATAAGTATATGGTTCTCTATCATATTCAATGTCTGGGAAATTGAAACCATGAGGAATATTTGCAATAACTAGGCCATATTCCCTTTTAGGTATTAGTGATGCAATGTCTTCACAGTCACCT
Organism: Pinus albicaulis; assembly: GCA_034641835.2. Taxonomy (NCBI): domain Eukaryota; kingdom Viridiplantae; phylum Streptophyta; class Pinopsida; order Pinales; family Pinaceae; genus Pinus; species Pinus albicaulis. Next base: position 906,878,257 of record CM076569.1, on the reverse strand, counting down.
TGTATTATTTGATATTGGACACTGTTGAGCCCATTCCAAATGTAATGATTAAGAGTAGGATCAAGTTCAACATTCATAAGACGCTTCCTTCTCATGTTCTCCATCTTAATTTTTTCAATAAAGCTTTTGAAAGTATCTGGTACTCCATTTCCATCCTTCTTCGACATCTTTAATGACATATATATATAAGTAATAAAATAAAAATAGTTTAAATATGAATAAAATGAATTTATAAATCAACATACCTTATTGAATGCAATATAAAACTCTTTTAGTGTTGATGTAGAACTTGCTTCTGGGTAGTTGCGTACAACATCATCCCAACTGTCTTCATTCAACATTTTAACCATGTGTTTTTGTATTTTCATAAAAAATTTCTGACTGAAAAAATCAAGTTAAAAGCGTTAATATACTGACATGTATAACAAATTCTACCAACATCATTATGTTTTATTTAAAAGAAAATTATAATGAAAGAAAAATAAGAAATAATTGAAGAAACTTACTTTTGAAATTCTGCACACATTTCTTCCATTGATAATTCACCCAACTTCACACGGGCTAACACTGATTTGACTAATTTATCATCCTTCACACCTTGCATTGTTCTCCAAGGTGTGATAGTCATATCCTCTGGACGCTGCTTCATTTTAGGACCCGCCTTACTGTTGGTACATATTATGGGTTTACTCTTTCTAACCTTCTGATTTTTTATGGAAATATTCTCCCACCGATCAAAAATCTCATCAATCAAATCACATACCTCCCCAGTTCTAAATGCCAACTGAAAAATGTTATCTGTGCCCCTGAAGAAATTTGTATTCAATTTTCCATCTTTTGCTTTTTTTCATCAATTTGATAACCTGTTTCCATTAAACATTCCTTTCGAAATGTTACACTAACTTGTGTCTTATCCCCACCACATTTTTCTATGAATTCATTATGAATAAATCTGACCCTTTGGATGAAAGTCATTTTCATTATGTACTCATTATCTGCATTATGATCCCATGCCAATAACTTTGATTCCATTTCTGTTAAGCCAACGTAAATGATGCATTTCACTGTTTGAAAAAGATAGTTATTGGGATATTCTGCAATCAATTGTCTCTTAGCCTCTATTGAATGGTTCCCTCTAATTACATAATATTTATAATCAAAACATTTTGTCTTGTCAAATGCTTGTTTGTTGGGAACCTGACATGGATCGACAAGAACCACATAATCCACCACATGCGCATATGGATTGAACCTGAACAATGTTTTCAGATTATGTACATGTAGGTGACGGGCCTTTCTAATTTGATATTGAGATTGTCCTTCATCTGGGCTATAAAATTGGTTAACATTAAGCTCAAATGTTTGGCCACCAAGAATTAATTTATTCTTCCTCAACTCTTGTCGAATAGCATTTTGTTTTGTTTTAATAATGCCATCCTCTAACTCAGCACCTGGTGTTATGATTTCTCTGCTTCCGTGAGAGCTTTCAATTTGTTCTTCACTGTTGCTCACGACCTTTATAGGTTCACCAATATTTTATTTCCTAGTCTTATTGGATAACATATCAATTTTTTTATAAACAAGCTCTCCTTCATGAGGTAAAAGAGAGACATCTTTGGCAATTTTTCTTTTTGGTGTCTGATCTGTTTTCTCCTTTTGCACAACAATTCTAATCTCCTCCTCACTAATTCTATCATAATTTTTTGTTTCATGTTCGACACCTTCAAAAGAAACATGTTTAAGTTTACTAGATTGACCCACCTTAGTGACTCTTGGTTGATCCCCTCTTTGTACTATTGTAGTGTCACGAGCTATTGATCTTTGCTTCAATCTCCTTTCCTCTGCTTTGTCTTTGTGGAAAGTGTTGATCACATCCATAACATTTGGCACCAACATATAAATACCTTCAAACATGTTTGAAAGACTCGAAAAAAAATCCTATGAAACAAAATAAAACATGTCAATGATCAATAATTTATAAAAAAATTGAATCATCCTTACAATAATGCATAGAGGAAATAAAAATAAGCATACTTACAATGTTATTTGCAATGTTGTTTGATATTTCTTCAGAAAATTTTGAAGATATTTCATCTGTGTCATACTTGACGATTGATAGACGATATCTAACCTTCTCACGTTTCTGAGCCTTCCTTGCAAGAACATAAATAGTGTTTGTATTCGGGACCATACATATGTCTCGTACTTTGCCCATCACATCATATGGCTCATTTAAGTCAATCATACCACAAATCAGATAGATGTGTATATCAGCCTCCATTTCACTGTCTTCAAGATACCATGAGAAATCGGTTTTATCTATTTCCTCGGCGTTCTTCCAATCAGAAATAAGCTTTAATGAACCTGGTGCCCCACTTGCTTGAATTTTATTAGTGTGTGCAACAATATCCTTATTGCGTCCAATAGTGTCCATAGTGCGTTCAGCTGCAACTTTAGATTTGGGAGTTGTATCCATAGTGCGTCGAGCTGCAGCTGTAGATTTGGGAGCTGCTGCCCTAGGTGCAGAAACATTCACAGAAATATTTTTTGATGCCATTTTCCTGATATATATATATAAGTTAATGGAAAAATATTGCGGATAAAATAAATTTAATAAACAAAATTTATTTCTAAAACTAAATAGCTTGAAATTAAAGCAGTAATTTAATTTTACATTACATAGCAATTGAATAAAAATAAACAAAATAAAAGAAAAGAAAAATTTATTTTACTTTACATAGCAATTAAATAAAAAATTATAAACTTAAAATTATAAAAAATTAATATAAAAGTTTATAAATTTATATAATATTTTAATATATTTGAAAATTACAAATTTCTATTTCACATTACATAGTAATTAAATAAAAATAAACAAAATAAAATAAAAGCAATTAAACAAAATAAATAAATAAAATTAAATTTTTTATAATGTTGTTTTAATACTTAAATTTAAAAAAAATAAAAAAAAATAAAAAAGAAATTTAAATATTTAAATGTTAAAAACAAATGTTATAATATTATATTATATTTTTTTTTAATTGTATTGTTATATAGTTTTTTTTTTAAATTTATTGTATTGTTATATTAAAATAAATGTTTTATATATTTATTTATTATATGTATTGTTTTTATTTTTTAATTATATAATTTTTAAAAACAAAACATAATTTTTATTTAATAAATTGCTTTTTTTTTTTTGTTATATTTTTATATTTTTAACAATTTTTTTTTATTTAAATATGTTTTAATAATTATTTATTAATTATATTTTATAACAATGTGTTTATTATTTTTATATAGCAATGTTTTTATTATATTATATAACAATATTTTTATTATTTTTATATATACCAATGTTTTTATTAATTTTTAATTGTTTTGAGATAAAAATTAAAACAAATTTAAAAAAAAATATTAAAATTTTTTTTTTTGAAAAAACAAAATTAAAAAAAAAAACATTAAAAATTGTCTTATTAAAAAATAAATAAATAAATAAAATGTGCCGTCGACCGTGCCCACGGGGCGCCGGAGGTCGGTCGAGCGACACCACGGGGGGTTGCCCAGCCGACCTCAGGCCCCCAGCTGGGCAGCCCCCCGTGGCGCCACCCGGCAGGCCTTCGGCGCCCCGTGGGCGTGGTCACGGTCACGGCCGTCGACCGCGCTAGCGGGGCGCCGGATGCCGGCTGGGCAGACCCCATGGCGTTGCTTGGCCGGCCTCCGGTGCCCCGCGGGCGCAGTCACGGTCACATGTTGTTTTTTTTTTTTATTTTATTTTATTTTAATTTTTGTTTTTAAATTTTTTTTTTTTTAATTTTATTTTTATAAAATTTTGTTTTAATTTTAAATTTTTTTTTTTTAATTTGTTTTAATAAAACAATTAAAAATTAATAAAAACATTGTTATATATAAAAATAATAAAAATATTGTTATATAATATAATAAAAACTTTGTTATATAAAAATAATAAAAACATTGTTATATAATATAATTAATAAATAATTACTAAAACATTATTTAATTTAAAAAAAAAAATTGTTAAAAATATCAAAATATAACCAAAAAAATAAATAAATAACAATTATGTTTTGTTTTTAAACATTATATAATTAAAAAAAAACAATAAAATATAATAAATAAATAAATAAAAACATTTGTTTTAATATAACAATAAAATAAATTTTTAAAAAAACTATATAACAATACAATTTAAAAAAAAAAATATGATATATAACAGAACTATAAAGAAAAAGAAAAAAATTACGATTTAAAATTAAAAAGAATAAAAGTAAGATTTAAAATTAAAAATATATATATATATAATCAAAAAATTCTCAAATAAAAAAAAAAAAAAGTTTTAAATAATGAAACCAGTGATATATTTATTATAAAAAAAAACAAATAAAAAATGTTATAATATTACTATTTTTTTTATGTGCATGGTCGTTTTATGGATTTTTCTGTCTAGATGAACCTATAAGTCTTAAAAAAGAAAAAAAATTCTAAATTTTTGTCCTTAAAACCCTAAAAAATTTAGTTCTTTTTGCATTTTCTTCACTAAAAAAATATAAAAGAATTATGGTTTTTGAACCTAAAAACCTTTAAAAAATAGTTTTTGGACACAAAAAATTATAGAAAAACAAATTTTCCCCAAAATCGTCTTTAAATTGACAGAATAGAAGGAAAACTAACCTTTGAAATGCAAAAAACTGTTGTCACCAATGCCAACACAACGCCTCCACAAAATTACGAATAGCAACACAACGCCTCCAATGCCAATGCAATGCCTTCACGAAGTTACCAATGCCAATGCAACACCTCCACAAAATTACCAATAGCAACACAACGCCTCCAATGCCAATGCAATGTCTCCACGAAGTTACCAATGCCAACGCAACACCTCAAGAAATTTGCTCTAACAAATACCAAAAAACTTGATGTGATGTGATGAATAGAAACAATCATTCTTATTATATAGCGAATATTGTCTGATTGGTTTACTGTTTAACGAATGTGGGATTAAAATTTCAAATTTAAAATATTTACATTTAGTTTATTATAATTCATACTATAGTTAAAATACTTAATATTTGCATGTAGTTATCATAGTTAATATTTTATTTAATATTTACATGTACCGAATGTTGAATAATTCAAATATAATCTCAGATTAAAAATTAAAATATGAAATACTTACATGTAGTTAATTATAGTTAATATTATAGATAAAATAGTTAATATTTGCATTTAGTTATCATAGTTAATATTTTAGTTAATATTTACATGTACTCAATGTTTAAAATCATGGGATTAAATTTTAAAATCTAAAATATTTACATGTAGTTAATTATAGTTAATATTATAGTTTAAATAGTTAATATTTACATATTATTTTTTAAATATTTACATGTAGTCAATCTTAAACCATTCAAATAAGAAAATTATTTTAGTTTCGAAGGCATGCATGAAAGGAATATTTTGTGGATATTTTGAATAGAAAGTATGGTGAAATATTTGAAGACCAACAGTTTATTAATAAATTTTGAAATATATTTTAAATGAATATAACGTAAGTTTAAAATTTAAAAGTTAAAATATTTACATGTAGTCATTATAGTTAAAATAGTTAATATTTGCATGTAGGTATTATAGTAATATTATAGTTAATACTTACATCTAGTCAATGTTAAATCATTGAAATAAAAACATTATTTTAGTTTGGAAGGCATCCATGATAGAAATATTTTGTGGATATTTTGAATATAAATATCGGTAAAATATTTCAACATAAACAATTTATTAAAAAAAATGTTAAATACATTTTTTGACTAATATTTGTACCAAATATTTGAAATGAAAATTTTGGAGGGAAAGTTTTTCGCGAAATTTTTTGGGGGGGAATTTTGGAGGGAAATTTTTTCGCGAATTTTTTTGGAGGGAAAATTTCAGTCTTTAAGCTATATATTGTAAGTGGGAGAGGAATTTGTATCATTCAACCTATTCTTGTTGAAAGCCATGGTTTCTTCTGATAGCAAAGTTTTTCTTTGTACAACATCAACATCTTCATCATGCAACAACTCTATTCAGAGTGATGAATATAACTAGAGTTCATTCACCATGAATAGAGAGTCAAAAAATTGACTTGGTCGTAATCCTAAAGATGATGAGAACAAAATTGATGAGGCGCAGCAAAATGAAATTTCTATAAATCGAGCGCCAGTTATACCACTTACTCTTAATCCTAACAATTATGAAAGCAACAGTGATGAAGGGCATGATGAAGAATTTCCAAAGTCAAAAGTTTCACTTCGTCCTAATCCCAAGGATTATGAGGACACCATTGATGAAGAGGGAGATGAAGAATATCCACTTCAGCTTAATCCTAAGGATTATGCGAGAACAACAAATGAAGAGGGGAATGAAGAATCTGCAGAGTCAAAATATCCACTCTATCCTAATCCTGAGGAGTATGCCAGCACCACTGATGAAAAGGGGGATGTAAAATTTCCAGAGTCAAAATATCAAATTTGTCCTAATCGTAAGGATTATGCGAGCACCACTAATGAAGAGGGGAATGATAATGTTTCAAAGTCAAAGCATCCACTTCATCCCAATCCTAAGGATTATGCTAGCACCACTGATGAAGAGGGAAATGAAAAATTTACAGCGTCAAAATATCCACTCCGTCCTAATCCTAAGGATTATGCAAGCACCATTGATGAAGAGGGGGACGAAAAAATTCTAGAGTCAAAATTTCCACTTCGTCTTAATCCTAAGGATTATGTCAGCACCACAGATGAAGAGGGGAATGAAGAATTTGTAGAGTCAAAATATGCACTTCGTCCTAATCCTAAGGATTATGTCAGCACCACTGAGGAAGAGGGGAATGAAGAATTTGCAACGTCAAAATATCCACTTCGTCCTAATCCTAAGGATTATGCCAACACCACTGATGAAGACGGGGATGAATTTCCAAAGCTAAAATTTTCACTTCATCCTAATCATAACGATTATAATTTAACCACTCATGAAGGGGGGGATGAAGAATTTCCAATAAATATAGATTCAAGGCATTCACTTATTCCTAATCCTAAGGATTATGAGAGCTTCAGTGAGGAAGGGGAGGGGCAGGATGAAGAAATTCTAGTGAATACAAATTCAAAGCTTCCACTTATGCCTAATCAAAAGGATTATGAGAGCACCACCGAGGAAGGGGAGGATGAAGAGTTTCTTGCAAATGATAATTTTAGAGGCACAGATCTGAATATTGCATTTTCTCCAAGTGACCATTTCAAAGACACTCATGGTGATGAAGAATTGAATCCTCCCAGGGAAGAATTTGAAAGCATGGGTCAAGATGGTGGAGAATTTCTTTTGAGTCAGGGTTACAAAAGTGCCGATGATTTTTTTGAAATGTTTTCTTCAATTGATGATGCTAAAGAAAATTTTCCATGCAATGATGTTGATGAATTTCTTAACTACGTTGAGGATGATGATAGTGGGGATAATATTCCTCCTAATGGTGATGAAACTACTTTTACAAAGGATGATGGAATGATGAAGCCGTTGCAAGCAAATATTGCAACTAGGAGTAGGAGTAGACCTTTTCATATCAATCCAAAGCATTCTAGTTATACAAGGGTGAGGACAAAATATCTCACAAAAAGAAGTTCTTTCGTTCATTTGATTTCAAGTGAATGTTGTTGAAGGGATTGCTTGAAAAATATGGATTTCAACTTTGTTTTGGAGAAAAGGAAAACATATATGTCAATGAATAAAAGCATGCAAAATTCATATTTAGTGGGTTGCATGCAATCTACACTAGTAGGTTATGATTATCATATTGGGAATGTATTGCTTTGCAGAAAGGCGTTCAAAATGTTGTATTCAATTGGTAATTGTCGTTTGTCAAGAATCCAGGATAGATTGGAAAAGGATCCCACATATTATTCAAAAGCACGTTATAAACGAGAGGTGGGGCCGTTTGCAAATACTGCTAAGACATGGATGAAAGACTTCTTTTCAAATCATGGAGAGTGTATGCCAAATAAAGACACAATACATATTCCAGATAATTTCTCGAGACGAGAAATATTCATGTTATACAAATATTATGCAGAAGTTGTTGAAGGAATTGGTAATTTTATTACATATTCTTATTTTACAAGGATATGGAAAACTAAATTCAACAATGTTCATATTCCTAAGAAGACAAGGATGGGGATTTGCAGCACATGTGCTTCTCTTAAAGAAAAAAGACATAAATGTCAAGGGGCAGAAAGAGGTATGTGTTCAAAACATTGTTTTTTAAAATTTGATACTTATCAACTATGAAAATATATTTATTCATATGTTTCTTTTATTTTATGTACAAATTCCATTGTCAAAGAACTTCAAGACCATCGCAATCAGCAAACAAGTGAAAGACAAAAGTTGTATAAACATCGAAAGAAGTGTTATGATCATCCAAATAAATATCTAGGATTGATAATTGATGGTATGGACCAAAAGAAAACACTTCTTCCACATTTTTTCCGCACGCCAAAAAAATTACAGGAGGAAAATTTCATTCAATTTCACTTGGTTGGTTGTATGGTATTTAATGAGAAGATGTTTCCAAGAGTTTTCTTCACAACTCCAAATATTCACAATGATGCAAATCTGACCATAACTATAATCCATGATGTGGTTATTCATTGGTCTGGGATTCTTCCTGAAGTTTTGTATTTACAATTAGACAACGCAAGTCGTGAGAACAAAAATCAAGTTCTTTTTGGGTATCTAAACATGCTCGTTGAATTGGGGATTTTTAAAAAGATAAAGGTTGGTTTCCTTCTTGTTGGGCATACTCATGATCATATTGATCAAATGTTCGGTCGTTTTTCAGTAACATTGAGGAGGAAAGGTGTTGGGAGCCTGCCATCATTAATTGAATGTATTAAGAAATCGTACATTCCAGAGCCTGTTTTTCATGTGTTGGAAGAAACTATTGACATGCAAAGGTTTATTTTTGGATCGCATGGTGAGGAGAAATGCATTGAACAACTTAACGACATTAGCTTCCAGCATCAATTTCGTATCAAAAAAATTGATGGGATAACACTTATATGGGGAAAGAAGTATTCAACTATTGAAGAATGGGGACCATCATCAGGTTTAGCATTTTTGAAGTTCATTCCAGAGCGTCCAATATTTTCATCAAAGATATTGTTATTATAGTCAGTTTCTGAACTCCATAATGCACGAAGGCAGAAGAGAGACATAAATTATTCTGAATGTCTAGAGGAAATTAAAAGATGTATTAGAGATACATATGAGTACTTCGATGTTGTTGATTCAGTTTGGTGGGAGTATTTTTTCAGTAATCAAAGTGATATGATTTCAAGATCAATAAATGTGGATACACTTTTGAAGACTCCTTTTTTTTTGCCACAAAATATGCCAAATGAACATGAACATCAGGAAACACACAATGTTGAACAACAACAGCCTCAAGCTATTATTAATTCCCCACAAGTAGAGGAAAGAGAAATCTATATTGGTTCTAGAAGATCACGTGCACAACGTGAAGCCATGGAAGACCTTTACAGGGGTTCTGTGCAGGATCTTAAGGAGGGTTGCATGATAGCAATGTTAGCAGATGAAGATCCACTTGGCTATCCATTCTGGATTGCCAAGGTTATAAAGGTCATTAATGAAAATGAAGAGATTACATCTGTTGATGTACATTGGTATGCCACAAGTACCCACCCTTTCAATGGTGTGTACAAGCCAGAGATGGTAGTGGAAAAAAGAATTGGCAGAAAGAGAAAAAGAAAGGGCGCAAATATAAATCGTCGCCGCACAAATGTCTTAAAATTGGAGGATGTTGACATACTTGTGTATGACTTCAATTTGACAAAGAGAGGAACTCTTCGGTTGCAGACCATAAATATTTTGAAGAAATTTCTACCAGAACAATTACTGTTGAAATGGGACTCTACAGAATGTAGACATAGATCTACAAGACTTTTGAACTCTGAAATGGTGGGCATGCATGTTGACTCAGATGGAGCACTAGTTGATGAAAGAGAAGAATATGGATCATCTTCATCTGCATCGAGCCATTCATCTGAAGATGTAGGTTATGATGGTGTGCCAGAACCTATGGTTGATTTTCAATAACTATCTAAGACACTTTTATGTAATTGATGTTTGCATGGTAACTTGAAATAAAATTTTTGACTTCCATCTCATTTTTCATGAAGTTATGAGACATTTCTATGTTTGTTGGATTATATGTTTTAATTATTAAGAATTCATCTCTTTAGAATATCGACAATGCAACAATGAATTACAAAAATAATTTATGTTATATTCAATGTACCAATGTTGATATTTTAATTATAATTAAAATAGAAAATAGAAACTAATGTTGAATTTTTAGATTATGCAGTGATATTACCATGATATTATGTATTGTTACCATTTGGTATAAGATAATTTTAAAATTTTTAATAATTATATGCGTCATTGAAAGGGAACACTTTGTTTTGATGCTTGATTTTTAGGTTTTGGTTGAAATTAGATTTAAATTTGTCTTATGCTAAGATTTGAAAAAATATAAGTTTTTATCCTTTAAAATTAAAATTACTCTTACTTGTTTCTGTTCAATGATAATTTTTTCATTTACTTGTTCATTTTTTTAAATTGTTTAAGTCTTATAATTTCTCCATAATTTCATTGTTCAAGTATGTTGAAAACTTAAGATTGAAAAACTTTATATTTACAACTTGTCATTAAGGTTTTTATGTGCTACCAAATTTTATCTTTAATGTTATGGTTGACAATAATTACAATTTTGGGGTTGTTTAGAGTCAAGATATTTTATGTTTAACAACATGGATGAAAATTGTTCGAAATGATAAGCCCTTCAGACATGTATTTGTTTATCTTTAACATCATCTATCAAAAATTTTAGAAATTTAGGATTTTAAAAAATGTCCTAATATGTTGTCTTTAATTTCATTGTTACAAGTGTCAAAATTATGACACAATTTTTTTTTTTGTTATTCCAGCATCAACTGGTTTTGTTTTGAGGGTGTTTTTTCAATCCTTTTTTCAACAAACAATTTTTTTTTTAGCATAATTTTATAAAATGTTGAAATTTGACCTTAAAAAAAAACCAAGTGCGTTCTGGAAGACACACTTTTTGTTTTTGGGGTGTTTTTTCATGTTTTTTGAGACTTTTTGGGCTAGAGTTCCCGTTTTGAGGTCAGGTTACCTATTTCATCGATAACAATGTTAGATCCTGAAAAAATAAATACTATTATGGAGTGGTGGGTACCCAAAAATGTAGCAGACATACGTTCTTTCATGGGATTGGCTGGCTATTACCAACGTTTTATCGAGGGTTTATATAAAATTTCTTTTCCTATTACCTCCTTGTAACGAAAAAGGAAAATGTTTAAGTGGACTAGCAAATTTCAGACCATATTTGAAAGGTTAAAACAACTGTTGACTACAACTCCCATACTGAAGGTAGTTGATCCAAACAAGGAGTTTGAGGTTTGCGCCGATGCTTGCAAGGAAGAAGTGGGAGCAGTGTTGTCACGGGACAGAAAATTTGTTGCATATGAATCTATGAAGCTGAAAGATCATGAACAACGATATTCCAGTTTATGATCTAGACCTGACCACAGTAGTGCACGCACTCAAGGTATGGAGGCACTACCTATTGGGAAAAAAATTTGTGTTGAAAACATACCATATCAGCTTGACTAGTTATTCTAAAGAGATTGACTTGAATGCCCACCAATAAATTAGGTGGAATGCATTCCTCAGTGAATTTGATTTCGAAATTCAGCACGTTAAAGGAAAGAAAAACCGTTTCGTTGATTCCTTAAGGGTGAAAATGTGAATTTGGGTTACACTTTTGTGAGAATCGGGGGCAGAAAACATTTTTCCACAATAGTTCGGTCGAACTTTCTCAAAAGTTCGGCCGAACTATTAGAGAGTTTGGCCGAACTTTTGAGAAAGTTCGGCCAAACTCGTTCTACCGTTTAGATTGACGACGTATTGACGACGTGGGAAAACAAATTTTTGGCCGGAGATGGGAAAATCGGGAACAAAAGTTCGATCGGACTATTAGTTCGGCCGAAATTTTAAAATTGTTTGGCCGAGCTCATATTTATAAATATATAGCCTGCAAAATATTACCAGTTTGACATCTTTTTCGCGCATTTCTGTTCTCATTTTCTGTGGCTCTCTTTTTCCCGTATTTCTGTTCTGATTTTCTGTGGTGCTGTTGCTCTGTTTTGTTGTGGTCCGTTTTGTTGAATTACTACTCTGTTGTTGCTCTGGAGTTGCGTCACGACAACATTAAGCAAATTTCCTGGTAAGTAATCCACCATTTTCCTTCTAGTGGGTAATATAAAGACTAATTATTGGTTATAGTTATACATATGCATAGGTATGTATTACTAATCTATTTTTCTACTTACTTTACCTTGTATGCATTTAGTTTAAATATGATTTATTAGGGGAATACAGATCAGTTTAAGGAAAGGGAAACAAATCATCTGTTGTTAACTATCACTGGTACTTTACTTTTAGTAATAATAGTAATGGTTATGTATTAGTTACTGAATAATATTAATCTATGGAAACCTATAATCTAACTAGTCATCCCATATTATAGAAACACTGCTTATTTCTACTAATTTTTTATCATCGACTTCTCATATTCATAGTGCTCTAATTACATATTGACTTTACATATTGATAGGCCTAATAAGTGGTTACAGAATATTCTAGAATATACTTAGGGAATCCACGAGCCATAACACACTTGTGCACCAGGCTCTACATGCTTTCAGATAGAATAAATATAGATCACAAGACCACAAAAGGCATTAGACCGTCTTTCCATATTCATATTTATTTACCATATTCATTGTGCTCTAATTATTGTATAAAAAGGGATTTGTACTAGTTACATATCGAAACAGTGTTATACCTAAGCTGCTAATATAGAGTCTAATTATGGTCTTACTTCTATAAATTCATACAGAGTACCATATTTGTACCCATTGTTGATGGAATAAGCTTCCATGTCACTTATAAGGTCAACGCCCTTATTCTACATATTAACTATAAACATAACCAAATGTGAACTGGTGATCCTGAACAAGAGGTATAAGGGAATTTCTCTTACAGGTTATTCATCTTAGATTGATTACTTATATATAAGTGAGATTCTATCTTGTATATACTAGAAGGGTAGTACGGACAAAGAACACAGATTAGGTAGTGTAAGCTCGATCTTCATAGTACTCATAACCATTACACTGTAATAGCTAGTTACCTTTTTTACAAAGCTTTACATGTAATCAGGCTTAACCATATTCAATTACATGACATAACCTTATCTTAGCTTATAGTTACTTGCTTATATGTAAGGGTTGTTTCCTAGCTTATACCTTATCTAAGCTTACTCTAATCACAGTGTGTCCATACCTAAGCTGGTAATATAGAGTCTAATTATGGTCTTACTTTTATATATGCAAAGGGCTTGGTTAGAGTTATATGTATGCACAGGTCTGTATTCCTGATCTATTGTTCTGCTTACTTTACTTTGTATGCATTTAGTTTATGTGATTTATTAGGGGAATACATATCAGCTTAAGCAAAGGAAAACAAATCATCTATTGTTTACTATCACTGATACTTTATTTTTAGTAATAATAGTAATGGTTACGTATTAGTTACTGAATAAAATTAATCTATGGAAACCTGTAATCTAAACAGTCATCTTATATTATAGAAACGCTGCTTATCTCTACTAATTTTTTATCATGTAATCCTATCGACTTCTCATATTCACTGTGATCTAATTACATATTGACTTTACATATTGGTAGACCTAATAAGTGGTTACAGAAGGTTCCAGAATATACTTAGGGAATCCACCAGCTATAACACACTTGTACACTAGGCTCTGCATGCTTTCAGATAGAATAAATATATATCACAAGACCGAGAAAGGGATTAGAACGTCTTTCCAAATTTATTTACCATATTCATTGTGGTCTAATTACTATATACAAAGGGATTGGTACTACTTACATATGGAAACATTGCTATACCTAAGCTGGTAATATAGAGTCTAATTATGGTCTTACTTCTATACATTCAAATTGCTTGGTTAGAGTTATACGTATGCACAGGTCTGTATTACTAATCTATTGTTCTACTTACTTTACCTTTTATGCATTTAGTTTATGTGATTTATTAGGGGATTACAAAGCAGCTTAAGCAAAGGGAAACAAATCATCTGTTGTTAACTATCACTAGTACTTTAATTTTAGTAATAATAGTAATAGAGATGGTACGTATTAGTTACTGAATAAGCTTAATTTGTGGAAACCTGTAATCTAACCAGTCATCCCATATTATAGAAACACTGCTTATCTCTACTAATTTTTTATCATGTAATTGTATCGACTAAGATTTGAATGGGAATAAATGATTATAATGACCATAGTAATGTTTGATGTTATAGATGTTATGATTACGAGCCTTGCATTGAGCTTTGTTCTAACCATCACGACTCTTCCAGTCTTGTCTTAATCCAAGTTAATGTGAATCACTGTATTCATAACAACTACTGTAGGGTGTCATACTGATAATACTCTATGTTTGAATACCTTATCACGTCATATAAGTAATAAACTAGACTACTCGTATGGTTCTCTATCACTTGTTAGGATTATAATGTATCTCTCTATCTTAACCTTTTATATAAGAACAACTCTCATTCAGCTTATGGGTTATCATTATGAATGGTACTAGTATTTCCATTGGTCTACTGGTGTATTGATTACTATTAGTTAAGTAATGCTTATATGAGCTCTGTTATATCCCATATGTTCTTGTATTGATTACAGAGATACACTCTTAGTTAGTACGAGTAATGTAAGGATCTAGCTCACTTGTACAACTTACCATAATTCTTGTCATTAAGGAAAAAAGAGAAAATAGTGAATAGTAATGGTGTTATAAGCTATACTAATTCCTCGTATTCCAAGCACCTAATCTTAGAAGAAGCTAAGTTATCATACTGGGAACCACCACTTGGTACTCATAGCTAGTTATGGTCTATGTTTTGTAAGGTAAAGGTCATTTTGTCACTATTGATTCAAGCATAGCTTTCACAACACGCATGACCTGATAAGACCATTCATATCAAACTTATCCAACTTAAGCTCGTAATCTGAGTCTAAGCATGTACGTATTCTCTGTAATCAAAGCTCATGGTAATAGAGTGAGTAACCATCTTATTAGTTTACCATCTGTCTAATGATATCATAACAATAACTAAAATCTTACCTTATCTAGTGTGAATAAACTCCATATAGAAACAAGAGGTACCATAGTTGGACGATATACATCGTGCCCAATAAGCACATTAACTAAAATAATATGTTCATATTAAGCTACGTATTTCTTGTAATCATTACTAGATTCTATTTGTAATCAAATAGTAGTATTGAACTCGAATCATTACTAGACTCTATGTGTAATCAAATAGCCATAAAATTTTCCCATTGAAACCAAAAGTGATTTGATACAAAACATATGTTTTAACCTTATATAGTTTAATTGTTTCAAATAAATTTTTAATAAAATGAAAAATATTCAATGTAAAACACATGCACATTAACATATAATTGTGATACTTTCCTTTCTTTCCAACTTAGTGGACATCATTCTAGAAAAATCCCTTTTAATCAAGCAGATATATCCATAGTGATCCACTGATATTTTTTCATAAACAACTCTTCCATTTTGGACTTTTATATCTCGAAACTATGCTCATTGAATTTATGCATCTATATTTTTAAACTACTTGAAACTATAACTATTTTATTACATCATAGGAATCATTTTGATATATCTCCCATTTTAATGGGGTGTTTCACATTTCGAGAAAAGCACATTAGCCATTAAAATTTCCCATTTAAACCAAAAGTGATTTGATACAAAACATATGTTTTAACCTTATATAGTTTAATTGTTTCAAATAGATTTTTAATAAAATGAAATATATTCAATGTAAAACACATGCACATTAACATATAATTCTAATACTTTCCCTTCTTTCCAACTTAGTGGACATCATTCTAGAAAAATCCCTTTTAATGAAGCAGATATATCCATAGATATCCGCTGATATTTTTCCACAAACAACTCTTCCATTTTGGACGTTTATATCTCAAAACTATGCTCATTGAAATTATGCATCTATATTTTTAAACTACTTGAAACTATAACTATTTTATTACACCATAGGAACCATTTTGATATATCTCCCATTTTAATGGGGTGTATCACATTTCGAGAAAATTTAACCTAAAGTGGCTGAACTCTGATAGAAATTTGAAATTCCATAGGATTTTAGTTTGTCTGTTGAGTGTTAACTTCTACAAGTTCTAAAGGTAGAGTCTATAAAGGGCTAGGTAGCCTCTGGATCTCATCTTTTCTCAAAGGTGACATATCCAGTAAATGCCCCTACAGTCAATCTCTGTAACAAATCTAAATAGAAGTTCTTCATTTTAATATCCATAAACCTCCACCACTTTAGGGAAAACTGTGTACATGTGTCATTTCTCCCATAAATTCTTAGGCAAATTGTTTAAAGCATGTACATGTCATGTTGGCTTTCTCCCATTAACTTTAAAGCATGTTTTTTGTAAGTGCATAAAATAAATTTTCAAACCATGTAAATGTCATTTCTCTCAAGCTTTAAGGCCTAAAAATTGAACCTAAACTGGCTGAATTGTCATAGAATTTTGAACTTCCATAGGATTTTAGTCTATTTGTTGAGTGTTAACTTCTAAAATTTCTAAAGGCAGAGTCTGTAAAGGACCAGGTAACCTCTAGATCTCATCTTTTCTCAAAGGTGACATGTCCAGTAAATGTGCCTACAGTCAATCTCTGTAACAGATCTAAATAGAATTTGTTCATTTTCATATCCATAAACCACTACCACTCTAAGGAAAACCTTGTACATGTGTCATTTCTCCCTTCTCCCATAAACTTTAGGCAAAATTTTGAGGCAAATTTATTTCTCCCACAAACTAAAGGCTTCCTCCCAATAATTCTAGATGTGAATTCTACTATATACTTTTTAACTCAAGCTTTAAGATAAACCATGCACATGTCATTTATCTCATGATCATGTGTCATTTCTCACATGCATTTGCAATAAATGTCAATTTAATATATATTTTTATTGAATTTGTTTTTTTTTAGGAATAAGAAAACCACTAAATATGGTTGAAAAATGGAAATTATGCATAAAAGTTTCTTGCTATCTCAATCAAAGGAAAGTAGTGATTACATATGTGCTTTCCAATATTGTGACTAGCAAAGTCGTCCAAAGGAAAATGAATATATCAAGAATAACAACAAACAATGAGGCATATTATATTGGATTAATAGAAGGCTTGGGAACAACTATGGAGTATGGATCAAATGGAATTGTAGTTTTCACCAATTCTAAACTTGTGTGAAACCAGACGAATGGCGTGTACCAAGTTAAGAGG
This sequence comes from Pinus albicaulis, assembly GCA_034641835.2. Lineage (NCBI taxonomy): Eukaryota > Viridiplantae > Streptophyta > Pinopsida > Pinales > Pinaceae > Pinus > Pinus albicaulis. The sequence goes on along the minus strand of CM076569.1, from coordinate 906,860,669 downwards.
GAGAGGCTTAAAGAACTGCATGGAATAGCAAAAAATATTGTTAGCCAATTTCAATTTTTTAGTATAAGGCATTGTACAAATGTGAATAAGATGTATGTTGATCTATTGCGTGGGGAAATGCCAATTCAAGATTCATCTATCAAAGATGAATTAATAGATTAATTATAATTATGCGAGGCAATGCCAATGCAAGATTCATCTCTCAAAGATGAATTGGTTTTGAGACGCTCTTCTTCAAAAATTCAAGATCCATCTCTCAAAGATGAATTAGTTTTAAGACTCTTTTTCAAAATTTCAAGATTCAACTCTCAAAGATGAATTAGTGTTGAGACACTCTCCTTCAAACTTTATTGATGGACATTCTAACATATCTTGGGTATGTGTGTGTTGTGTACTTATAAATGTGTCTTTTTAATGACCATGTGCTTTTTAAAATTATATACCAAGTGTGATCCCACCACACCATGTAAAGTGAAACTTGGTGAACTTCACATTTTAATAAAATTAAAATGCGGGGACTTCAACAAATTTTTGTTTAAATGGAGTTTCACTTCTTTTTTTAATGACAATGTGTTTTTTTCAATTTTATACCAAGTGTGCTCCCACCATGTAAAGAGAAATTTTGTGAACTTATCATTTTTATATTTTTTTTGCTTAAATTGAGTTTCACACATCAAATAGTGCTTTGAAAGTTGTGTTTTATATAATTTGTGTACACTAAATTACATTAATTTTCTAAAACTTATTTTGAATTTATTTTAAATTGGTCATTTAAAAAAATAATTGTAAATTTCCATCGTAGATATATATATCATGGAGGATGAACGACAAAGATCAACAGAATCCCATATCTCTACAAGAGGGGGGGGATCATGGATCGAGGGATTTTCATGGTATTTATATATAATCTTAAATATCCATACATGTGTACATATGGAATTGATTTTTTATCAACTTTGTGAGTTAAATTAGTTGTTAATAAGTTTCATTTTTTACTTTTTAGTGTTGGCAATATGATGCAATGTGTTGTCCTTGATGGCAACCTACTTGATGAAGTTGTCCTTGATGGAAACCTACTTGATGAGTTTCCTATGATAAGCAACCTATGTGTTAAATATGTAAGGATGATGTAGCTACAGATCAGTTTAGATGTGACAGAGAAAAGAACTCCAGTAAGTGCCAAAGAAATGATAAATATAATATGTCACAATGTATACGCTACTTTTGTGAAGGCAACCCGCGTATACATTCAGGGTTAGCATATACGCAGTTTTTATGAAGAGAAGTTGTGTATACACACGGAAACTAACACTCCAAGTCGTGTATGCCTTTTTGCGCTCTAAAATTATAATACCAGGAGGCATTACCATGGTATTAGCCCACAATATTGAGCGTTGTATTGTCTATTTGATTCCATATAAGAATACCATCGGAAGTAGTGTGGCTTTGGCTCATGGTATTGGTAAAGGATAAAACTATATAAGGAGAAGAATATCATAGTGCTAGGAGTGCATGTGTAAGGGTTGTTAATGAATAAATATCTCTAAGGAATATCTGCATGGATGAACTCTGGTCTTGATTGTTAGATCTGAATCTATAATGCACCTATGGATATGATGAAGGTTCAAGATCTCTAGATCTAGAAATTATGAATCTCTAGGATGATCTGCAAAAGAAATGATGAAGACCTGGCGCAATTTCGATGAAGAAATATGGGTAAGTTTATAGATCTGATCTGATCTGCAAAGTTTATCTTTTTCAGATCTATACGCTAGTTTGTCTCGGTAAAAGCGTGTATATACGTGGGTTCAATTAATAAAAAGTGCATATGGAAGTTAGGGTTTCTGAAGCCTATTTATAGATATTACTTCTGTGATTTCTGTTTTCTCTTTGTTGTCGGTCAATGAAGTCTTCTTGAAGTTTTGGGTTGATTGAATATGGAGTATGCTGCTAATTTGATAATGAACAAATCTAATCACTGATTGAGAAAAAATGATGAAGGATGAATGACTATCTAAACAGTTCTGCATTGCTGATAGATTGTCTGAATTGAAAGTTTCAGATCTGAATATGAGTCTAAACAGATTCTGAAAGAAAGCATACGCTAGTTGGTGAAAAGAAAAGCGCATGTATACACAGAAACTGTGAAGAAAAGTCGTGTATTATTTCAAGAATATAAAACTAGCATGCACTGAAGCATATGCAGGTTGGTGTGAAGAAATACGCGTATATACGTGGTTTACATAAATAAAAACAGTGTATGGTATCTGAATTAATGGTTGTTCAAGGTTGAATGTGTATCTGATTATCTACTCTGAAGTCTGGGTTATTTCTGATATTCTGGTTACAGTGGTATTACTGTTCTAATTGAAGTATTGGGCAAGAGTTTATGATTTTTGATAAAGTGCATAGGTCTGGGTTTTAATGAATACTTCACTCTGAAGTATATCTGCATGGAATGGGTAACAGTTCATTGATTGATCTGAATTAATAATGCACCTATGAAGAAAATGATGAAGAGGGATCTCTAGATCTGAAATGACTATCTATTTTCTAGATTTGTTTATGGAATTTTTAGATCTGAGATGTGGCGAATATTTTCTGAAGTGAAGGGTAAGATCTGAGCTATTTATCTGTTCTAAAGAATTGCGCAGCCCTACAATGTTTGCAGATCTATATGCAGGTTCGTGGCAGAGAAAGCACGTATATACGTGGGTTGGTTTCAGCAAAAGCACATATGGAATCTAGGGTTTTGCTGAAGTGTGTGGAATGAAATGTCTGATCTGGTTTGTTGTTTTACTGTTATCTGTCAATGATGCATTCACACAGAGCTGGGTTGTTTGAATGTTGATTATGTTGCCGATTATGTTGATTAAAGATCAAGTTGTTGGTTGATGATTTAAGAAATTAATTGATGGGGTTATAAGTTTCAGTTTGATGTATGTTGAGCTTAAATGTGTGGAGTGGTTCCAATCTGAAAATCTGATGAAAAGTGGCCTACAAGGTATGTTGTGTGGAAGTTGTTGGATGAAGTATGAAAATTGATGAAACGTGGTATGCAGTGGTTATGAGGATTAGTGAGGGGGTTGTAGCTCCATTCCAGTGGTAGCTGGTAAACGAGAGCAGGGGGTAGTAGCTCCCTTCCAGGAGAGGCTGGTAAACGAGAGCAGGGGGTAGTAGCTCCCTTCCAAGAGAGGTTGGTAAAAAAGAGCAGGAGGTAGTAGCTCCCTTCCAGGAGAGGCTGGTAAACGAGAGAAGGTTGCAGCCTTCTGCAGGTGGCTGCCTGCATGCTGGTATGAGTCTGCGCCAGTACAAAATTGTAAGATGTTTTCTTTATAATAAATATTGAAGACAGAGACGACAGCAGCGGTGGTTTTCTCCCGAATTGGGTTTCCACCTTAAATATTGGTGTTCATGTGTGTTGCTTATATGTGATGGTTTATTCTGTTATTACTGCACATGCTTACTTCTTACTAAACATCTGATGAATGATTGATGCAATTATCTAAGTAAATAATTAAATGCATAATAAGATCTCTGGACATACGCAAGTTTTCTTAAGGATATCCGCGTATATACGTGATTTGGGTTCAGTAAAGTAGCGTATGGTTTTAAGAGAAAGAAAAAGTAAAAAAATTTCAGTCAGCTCTAAATATTGATTCACCCCGCCCCCCCCCCCCCCTTCCCCCCCTCTCTCAGTATTTCTCCCAACAATTGGTATCAGAGGAGGTCCTTCTACAGAAGCTTGATCGCTTGAAGGAGATCCGTCACAATGGGAAGGAAGAAAAATAAGAGGGCTACTCAAATAAATAAGTGTACAACATAAAATGAAGATGATGAATCAGGTACTGATTATTGTTCTTGTAACTCACTTCCTTGTGCATGCAATGGTGAAGATAGTGAAAAAGAAAGTGAAAGTAATATTATGGGTCTAGAAGCAAATCTCAAGATCAATGTTGAAAATCAATTTAAAAATAAGTAATCGATCTACAGAGATATGATCTCTAGAATGAATGGACAGATAGAAATGTATCAAAGACTGCAGGATAAAGTAACCAATCGAAGTGAAAGACTTGAATCAGAAATCATCTCTCTCAAAACAGATCTGGAAAAATCAAATAAGAAGAATGAAGAACTTTTACAAACTTTTGAAGAACAAGAAAATGGGTTGAAAGAAGAGATTTTAAAATTGAATGATCAAGTATAAGAAGGAAGAAGGGTCGAAGAAAGTATGAAGAAGAAATGCCAAAGATTGGAGGTTGAGGTAAACATTTTAAAAGGTAAATTAGAAGAAAAAGATAAACTCTTGAGGTTTCAAGATAGTACTAAGATTCTGGACAATATTCTTAGTATTCAAAGGTCTCCTTCTGTTAAATTTGGTCTTGGTTTTCATGAAACTGTTAAAGGAGAATCTAGTTCACAAGAAAGTGCTAAAGATTCAAAGGATATCAATGCAAAACCTGAAGTGTTGAAAGAAACAAAAGGTCAACCGACAATCATGAACTCTGAAAAGAAATCATTCCCTCCTAACTATAGAAGCATCAATCGATTCTCTCCTTTGATCAATAATGTTGAATGTTTTAAATTTCATAATTATGGGCATGTTGCAGCCAATTGTAGAAGCAGATTGTTTCAGTCACAAACAAACAGATTCAACACAGAAAGGTACTCAGGTTTCTTTATGGGATATTATTTTTCATGCAGTAAGTTTGGTCATAAAGCAGCTGATTGCAATAGAAGAAAGAATAGAAAAACACATTATGATCCCTATGCTTACTTTTCTGGTCACACAAGATGTTATGCTTGTAAAAATTATGGACATGTAGAAAAAGAATGCAGGATGAATAGATCTGAGAAATTGGATAATTTCCAGCACACAATAAGAAATTTCAAGCAAAGCTGGAAAAAGAAGGAGGACCGGTCAAAAACATAAGGGATAATAATCCTACTGTAGTCTTCCACTTCTAAAGCTTACTTCTCATAATGAATGCAGGAGTGAAGTGAGATACATTATAGGAATCAGTAATGTATCATCACAGGGGGAGCAATATGTGGTGATCCCATGGCTGGTTTGATAATTCTGGTTCTGTTTATTTCTAACAGTGCATCTAATGTGACAACAGAAGACAGGCACAGAATGTATAAATCCAGAAGAAGAAGGAGTGTGAAAATTTTCAGTATTTCACTTTCTATACGCGAGTTTCATAAACTAAAGCCGCGTATACATGCTAGTTCCTTTGGCGACAGTAGCGTGTGTTTTTCTGATAAGAAAAACTATAAGATAGCTAAAGATAAGGAACACAGGTTCAGGGGGAGCATCAGTCTAACTACTAATGATTTCATTGTTGGCATTGTATCTGCTTATTCCTTAGTTCTCTTAATACTCATGCTCAAATGATGATGACATGATACATGGTTTCTTATGATGAGATTATGGATGAGCCCTGATTTCTTTTTGCTGAAGAGTATCTTTTTTTTTCACACATGGATGAGATGGAAGTCTTATGATGCAGAGATAAGGATAGATCATGTAGAGTTTCTTGATGATAACTTTTGTCACGGTTGAGACCCTTTATACATAATTCCTACACATGTTACATCATGATTATGAAATAAATATGAATCATGAAGATCTTGGTGATAACAGATCACATGGATGATTGCTTGACACATATTTTCTATTGAAGAATTTGTTCTGGTATGATAATTCCTCTTGGGAAGAATATGTTGATGCTGCAAAGAGCCTGAAGGCTTCGTTACTGATGTGCTTATGCTACAACTATTGGATGACACTTGAAAACACAGCTACATTGTCCTATCTTTATTCTCTCATATATTCCAGGGAAGCATTTGAATATCTCAGACAGAAGCTAGGAGTTGCCTCTGCCTCTCAGAAGATCAGATCTGCTTAATTTTAGAAGATTGAATTGGATACGCGAATTTCCTGAAGGTCAGTCACGTATATATGCGAGTTTATACACAGAAAACTGCGTATGGGTGGTTGCTGACAAAATTTTTCTGGGTCAGCATTCTTCAGCACAGCTGCGGTGCTGTTGGGTATCTCTGGTGATGTTCCAGCTCTCATATTTCTGTTTCATTCTCGAATGCTTCTGATAAAGATGTCTTGATGATTTGCGGTTGAAAGTGTTCAGGATGCACAGTTTCAGGGGGAGCATTAGCCATGCTGAAAGTAATGCATTGTTGGCATTATGATGGTTCTGAAATATGATCTCTCTCTTGAGGTCTTTTTGGTATTGGTTATAAAAAGTCATATTTGTAATTTGATGAAAAGGTTATGTTGAGACGTATGATGTAAATTTTTATATTCAGTCATGTAAGGACTTCTTCAAATTTGTAAACCCACTTGGTTGGGCAGTTGAGTCAAAATGTGTAAACCCACTTGGTTGGGTACTTGAGTCACATATGTAAATCCACTTGGTTGGATCATTGATGTAAGTATGAGTCCTTGGTGACAGGAAAGGTCATAGAGTAATGTACTTCGTTGAAAAATATGTTTGAAGATTCAGCGTGAACTTAGGGGGAGCATGGTAAGTTCAGTGCACTTCAGATCTACAGAGCTCATCTTTCTACAAGGGAAGAGAAACCTTGTTTTGGTTTTGATCTGCCCTTCTCCCTTGATGTTAAAGGGGGAAAGTATCATGAGTATCATGGTGTTTGAATAATGGTTATAATCAATGTATCTATCTGTTTTGGTGATCAAACACCATCATGGTTGCCATCAAGTCCAAAGGGGGAGATTGTTGGCAATATGATGCAATGTGTTGTCCTTGATGGAAACCTACTTGATGACTTGCCTATGATAAGCAACGTATGTGTTAAATATGTAAGGATGATGTAGCTATAGATCAGTTCAGATGTGACAAAGAAAATAATTCCAGTAAGTGCCAAAGAAATGATAAATATAATATGTCACAATGTATATGCTACTTTTGTGACGGCAACCCGCGTATACATTCAGGGTTAGCATATATGCAGTTTTTATGAAGAGAAGTTGCGTATACACGTGGAAACGAACGCTCCAAGTCGAGTATGCCTTTTTGCGCTCTAAAATTATAATACCATGAGGCATTACCATGGTATTAGCCCACAATATTGAGCGTTGTATTGTCTATTTGATTCCATCTAAGAATACCATCGGAAGTAGTGTGGTTTTGGCTCATGGTATTGGTAAAGGATAAAACTATATAAGGGGAAGAAGATCATAGTGCTAGGAGTGCATGTGTAATGGTTTTGAATGAATAAATATCTCTAAGGAATATCTGCATGGATGAACTCTGGTCTTAATTGTTAGATCTGAATCTATGATGCACCTATGGATATGATGAAGGTTCAAGATCTCTAGATCTAGACATGATGAATCTCTAGGATGATCTGCAAATGAAATGATGAAGACCTGGCACAAGTCTGATGAAGAAATTAAAGAAATCTGGGTAATTTTATAGATCTAATCTAATCTGCAAAGTTTATCTTTTTCAGATCTATACGCTAGTTTGTCTCGGTAAAAGCAGGTATATACGCGGGTTCGCTTAATAAAAAGCGCGTATGGAAGTTAGGGTTTCTAAAGCCTATTTACAGATATTACTTCTGTAATTTCCGTTTTCTCTCTGTTGTCGGTCAATGAAGTCTTCTTGAAGTTTTGGGTTGATTGAATATGGAGTATGATGCTAATTTGACAATGAAAAAATCTAATCACTGATTGAGAAAACATGATGAAGGATGAATGACTATCTAAACAGTTCTGCATTGCTGATAGATTGTCTGAATTGAAAGTTTCAGATTTGAATATGAGTCTAAACAGATTCTGAAAGAAAGCATACGCTAGTTGGTGAAAAGAAAAGCGCGTGTATACGCGGAAACTGTGAAGAAAAGTCGCGTATTATTTCAAGAATATAAAACTAGCATGCACTGAAGCATACGCAGGTTGGTGTGAAGAAATACGCGTATATACGTGGTTTACATAAAGAAAAACAGCATATGGTATTTGAATTAATGGTTGTTCAAGGTTGAATGTGTATCTGATTATCTACTCTGAAGTCTAGGTTATTTATGATATTCTGGTTACAGTGGTATTACTGTTCTAATTGAAGTATTGGGAAAGATTTTATGATTGTTGATAAAGTGCATAGGTCTGGGTTTTAATGAATACTTCACTCTGAAGTATATCTGCATGGAATGGCTAATATTTCATTGATTGATCTGAATTAATAATGCACCTATGAAGAAAATGATGAAGAGGGATCTCTAGATCTGAAATGACTATCTATTTTCTAGATCTCTTTATGGAATGTTTAGATCTGAGATGTGGCGAATATTTTCTGAAGTGAAGGGTAAGATCTGAGATATTTATCTGTTCTGAAGAATTGCGCAACCCTACAATGTTTGCAGATCTATATGCAGGTTCGTGGTAGAGAAAGCGCGTATATACGCGGGTTTGTTTCAGCAAAAGCGCCTATGTAATATAGGGTTTTGCTGAAGTGTGTGGAATGAAATGTCTGATCTGGTTTGTTGTTTTACTGCTATCTGTCAATGATGTATTCACATAGATCTGGGTTGTTTGAATGTTGATTATGCTGCTGATTATGTTGATTAAAGATCAAGTTGTTGGTTGATGATCCAATAAATGAATTGATGGGGTTATAAGTTTTAGTTTGATGTATGTTGAGCTTAAATGTGTGGAGTGGGTCCAATCTGAAAATCTGATGAAAATTGGCCTACAAGGTATGTTGTGTGGAAGCTATTGGATCCAGTATGAAAATTGATGAAACGTGGTCTGCAGTGGGTCTGAGGGTCAAAGCCTTCAGTGAGGGGGTTTTAGCTCCCTTCCAGTGGTAGCTGGTAAACGAGAGTAGGGGGTAGTAGCTCCCTTCCAGGAGAGGCTGGTAAACGAGAGCAGGGGGTAGTAGCTCCCTTCCAGGAGAGGCTGGTAAACGAGGAAGCGAGGTTGCGATATGCAAGTGGGTACTCGCCGTCTTGGTATGAGTCTGCGCCAGTACAAAATTGTAAGAAGTTTTCTTTATAATAAATATTGAAGACAGAGACGACAACAACAGTGGTTTTCTCCCGAATTGGGTTTCCACCTTAAATATTGGTGTTCATGTGTGTTGCTTATGTGTGATGGTTTATTCTGTTATTACTGCACATGCTTACTGCTTACTAAACATTTGATGAATGAATGATGTAATGATCTAAGTAAATAATTAAATGCATAATAATATCTCTGGACATAAGCAAGTTTTCTTAAGGATATCCGTGTAAATACGCTAGTTGGGTTCAGTAAAGTAGCGTATGGTTTTAAGAGAAAGAAAAAGTAAAAAGTTTTCAGTCAGCTCTAAATCTTTTGACGTTTACCCCCCCCCTCTCGGTATTTCTCCCAACATTAGAACTAGAGGAAAGGTCTCTACTCCATCCATGGAAATCCAGGTAGATTCCACGGTCATGGTAGTTCCTGCAATTTAATAAATGAATATACGTTTATTTATATGTATGAATGTATTTTTCAATTGATTATAAATTCATATTTTTTTATGAAGCTTCTCTCTCATCTTGAGAGGTTGGTGGTGGCTCAAATCCTTTAGAGGGCCATCAATAAGTGCTAGTAGGTTGTGTGAAGGTGGTGATATTTATTCTCATGTAGGCTAATCAACGGCTGCTAGTGCTAGTTCTCAGCAGGGTCGTTCTGGTTCTGAACAGTTTCAAGGTGGGGAAGATGCTAGCCAACCACGTTGAGGTTGCCATAAATTTCAATAATTGTTTCATTCAATTTGCACCAATTTGTTTACATGTTTTTTTTTTTAATATACAAAATTTTATATGTTGGTGCAAAGGCTGAAAATGCTCCAAATGTTGATAAAAAAAGATGCAGGGTAGAATGCTACATTCAAGAAGAATTTTTTCCACCCACCATGACTTATCCAGTCGACATTTCTAATATACCTTGGGAAAGAAACATGGCGCAATGCACTTTAGAATGGTGTCAACAACTTCATGAAAAATTGCAGAGAGATCTCGTGGCTTTGACTCTACCTGCTGAGAATCAATAAAGCTTGGAAATAGTTAGACATTATTTAGGTGAACTAGTAGTTGTGTACTAAAATTTTGGGCCAACGACTGATACATTTGTAGAAGTCATGAGAAAGAAAGGAAACAGTAATGGGTCCCGATAAATGGGAGGATGTAAAACAAAGAGTTACAAAAGAAATGGGGAAGTCAATGCTTAATTTCAAAGAAGGGCCGAAAAGAAATATGCTAAAGGCGCAATCTTCCAAGCACCCCAATATAGCTCACTGTTTGTATGATAGACACCTTGCGGCCTATGGAAGACTCCCATGAAACGATAAGGTTCCTCTTTATTTTGAAAAATTGTTTTATGTAGAATTCTTTTTGGAAATGAAACCTAATCACAATGACCTTATGTCTGAATTTTTTGGTCTTGGGAAAGGTCGATTGTGTGACCGTAGGGGCGCTAGGTGTGATTTTGAGTTGCCTCTCCCTGAGCCACCATTGGTTAGTCAACCTTTTCGGGTCGAAATTTTACGATCATAGATGGGTGCCACTGCTCAAATTGGTCAAAAAGCAAGGGATGCCATCATCAATAATGTTCATAGTGAATTGGGTGGAGTTGATATTTTTCTGAATCGACAAAGAGCACGTGAGAATGCACGCTCCAATTTGTCTAATTTACAGATGAAGAGATTGACAACATGAGTGTTTAGGATCTCAAAATATATGTAAAGAATTGTTGCAATGGTTGGCAAGACCTAATTATTCATAGGAAGAGGGCACGAAAATTGTATGTGTTAATGGTTAGGGTTCAATTATTTTAACACATACATGTACAATTTGTAATAAATACACATGTATATGTATACATTTATTTGTATGTAAATTAATCTAACAAAAATGTATCATTATATGGTAAACACCATTTGAAGTTGTCACACATGATGAATGATGAAAATTTTAATATCACGTTCGGAGCCTCTAGTTCCAACAATCAAGATGGGTCTCACCATCAAGATATGTTGACAAATGTTAGTGTTTTTTAAGTGATATTTTTAAAATAAATAATTGTGCACACATGTACATGTACATATATAATAATAAAATGTTTTAACAAATTCTAATTCTGTCCAATGTTTTTGGGATGGCAGTGCCTTCTTCTTCCTTGGGAGATGTACCTTCTACTTCCTTAGGAGATGTGCTAGATCCACAACAAGTATGGACAATTTTTCACTTTTAAAAATTATGTTTTTAAGTTATATATATTCCACCTCAAAAAGTTCCATTAAAAAATGAGATATATCTGTATCTTGAGTTATTTTAAATTTTTTGAATTTTAGGTTTTTGGAGATTTTCTTTTGGAGCCTCTCTTAGGAGATGTCCCAAATTCCCCTGCAGAAGTATTCAATTTTTCACTTTTAAATATATATGTTTTCTTAAAAGTTATAATTTATAAATTTAAGTTTAAAAGTTTTATTATAAATTGAGATCTTGATCTTGAGTTATTTATACTTTTAAAATTTTGAATTTTAGGTTTCTATAGAATATTTTTTTAATCCATGGACTCTAGTGACAGAGATAGGAACATCCACACCATTTCAAACATTTGAACAGGTTGTCTAATTTTTTTTTTAATATTATTAAAAATAAGTTTATATATACATGCATTTTCATTTGAAATTTTTTAATATATATATATATATATATATATATATATATATATATATATATATTTTTTACAGTTTATTGTTGGAGATGTTCCCGTCGGGGAATGTGTAGCCAACGAGCAACAAATGGAGAGGGAACCTCATGAGGTATTGCATGATTTTTTTTTCTATTTTGTTTTTTACATGAAGTTCTATATATTCTCACTGAATTTTAAAATGCCAAATTTTAATGTTTGTAAGTGCATTGTGTATAGGTTCCCCATGCTTCGCAGGATAGCTCTCGGATTGAGACTTTTCTCAGAAAGACACTACATCCATCTGTATTTGATGGATGATTTCTAGATTTGATTGATATTTCTAGTCTTAAATTTAATTTTTTTTATATTATCTAGATACTGTCATATATAAATTGATACTTGATACTTGTGAGATCGACAAATTTTGGACATATAAATTATGTGAAACACATTTGGTACATGTGTGAATGTGATATATAATGTTTTTAAAACTAAATTAAGTATTGGATGGTTGAACTACATTTGGCATGTGAAGTAATGTTGTGTTATAATTTGTTTGGTTTTTAAAACTTAATTTTTGGATGGTTGAACTACATTTGGCATGTGAATTAATGTTGTGATCTATATTAATGTTTTTCTTTTGAACTACGTTTGGCATGTGAAGTAATGTTGTGTTATAATTTTTATTTTTTTTAACTGAAGTTTTGGATGGTTGAAGTAGATTTGGCATGTGAAGTAATGTTGCATGAGATCTATAATTTTTGTTTTAAATTAAAACTTAAGTTTTGGATGGTTGATCTACATTTGGCACATGTGATATAATGTTAAATTTTTTTATTGGATTGTTGAACTACAAATGGCATGTGATGTGAAGTAATGTTGTGATATATAGTCAAAAAGTTTTTAAAACTCAAGTTTTGGATGGTTGAAGTACATTTGGCATGTGATTAGGATATTATGTTTTGTTTTTAAAATTCAAGTTGTTGTTTTCCAAACAAAAAAAATTCACATGAATATACATACATACATGTAGAAATGATTTTACACATGTTTGAATATATATGTTAAAAATATTCAAGTACAACACACACACACACACAGATATATATATATATATCTAAAAATAATCATAAGATTCTGGGTCTTGTTAGAATATCTAAAAACAATCATAAGATTCTAGGTCTTGTTAGATGTGTTGAAAACAATCATAAAATTTTAAAATTTCAATATATAATGTATATATATCATCAATGCACATGTATAGAAAAGCTAATTTCAGTTAATTCCATTCTAGAACATACATATCTAGTAAGTGCAACATTTTTCATCAATGCACATAGAAACGCTATTTGAATAGATAATTTCTTTCTAGAACATATATATTCTAGAACATATATATCCAATACGTGCAACATTTTTCATCAATGCACATAGAAAAGTTATTTGAATATTTAATTTCTTTCTAGAGCATATATATCCAGTACTTCAACATTTTTCATCAATGTCAATAGAATTAAGCTACTTTTCATCAACGCCTCTAGATAGAATTTAGCTACTTTCAGTTAATTGCATTCTAGAACATATATAGTTAGTACGTGAAACATTTTTCATCAATGCACATGGAAAAAATACTTGAAAATTTAATTTCATTCTATAACATATATACATCCAATACGTGTACAACATTTTTCATCAATGCATGTATAGAAAAGCTAAGTTTTTAGTTAATTGCCTAGAACATATCCAACAATTGGACAGTCAAATTTTGTACTAGATTTTCTATCAGGAATAGAGATGTGGGTCAAATCCCACCAAAAGTCGAAGAAGTGCTCCGAGTTCTTGTTTGAAAGGAATCTTCATACAAAAATATACTGTGGATGATTTATTTACATTGTGGATACTTTTTACCAGAAAAGCCCATGAGAAAAACTGGTCACATTCAATTCATGTATATATCCAGTACGTGCAACATTTTTCATCAATGCACATAGTAAAACTACTTGAATAGTTAATTGCATTCTAGAACATATATATATATATATATATATATATATATATATATATATATATATATACACAAAATACATGCAACATTTTTCATCAATGCATGTATAGAAAAGCTACTTTCAGCTGATACTAGTGTGCATGTACCAAACCAATTTGTACATGTGAAAACACTTGCACAGATAACATAACAAGGTAGCTCAATTTTTAGTTGAGTTCTGGAAGTTCTAAAACATAATCCAAAGAGAATAAATTGTTGGGCAGTTCAATCAAAGAAATTCCAATGGAATGCCATCTTCAATGATCCGTTCATGATCGGATTTGACATTTTCCATTTCTTAATTTTCGTTTTTTTCTTTGATTGAACCTCTATCAACATTATGTGTGTTGCACACTCAAAGTGACTATATTGACAACTTATGAAATCAGGTTCAGAGTCTTCAAAGTAAACAAAATCCTCACTTTGATTAGTTTTTCTGAAAAAATAACCTTTCAGTATAATAAATCCTCTTTCATATGGAAATCCGTGATCATTATAATTTTATAATAATTTCATTTTTCATTCAGTGCAATGCATAAAATAAGACTTCACATTTTCATCATTGTCAGTAGGTGCAATTACAAAAAAAAACATCTCCTTCACAATAAAACAAACTTAACATACTTATGTACTTAAATTTATTTCTAGATCTTTATCATTTGAAAGCAATTCAAATGTTGCCTTCTCTAACAAGATCAGAATCTCGATCACCATTGGATGATATTGTAGTCTCCTTTGATTGTATTTCTTCAAACATTTCAACAGACATTTTTCCCTTTGTATTTAGTTCTGTATGTTTCTAATCTTTTACATACATTTTTTTTTCATAAACGTCATTGAATTCTGTGTTGTGTATGCAAACATGACAAAAAAAAGAATATTTTCTTTTATCCAATGCAAACAAATTTCTGGACAACTTTGTTTTAATTGAATGAAATTTTCGAGTCCCTTTTATTGTTTCAACATCATTTCCAATTGATCTATCTACGTCTTCGATCCCAATATGCCAAAAATACCTTTATATGGAAAATTCAAAGAATAATGTAAATATGATATCAAAATTAAATCAAATATAATCATTGTGATAAATGTACACTGTTTAAAATTAGATATCCAATAAAAATTAAATTTAATGTACTTTCACACTTCCCTTGATCGGTTAGTCTCATGGCTTAGAGCAGTGATGCACCATTGAAAAATGTCTTTAGCATCCACAAGTCATCTTGCAAAGGGGTTCATTTGATATCTTCGAAGTGCTCATTTTATGTGTGCCCCCTGCACCGTCATGTTCTCCTTTTCCATGACTAGTCTCAAAGAAATTCCAACAATGTTTAGTGTAGGTTTTCTTATGAAGACAACACAACCAAAAGAATGATCATGCAGATTTGAATTAACCTGTGCATCCATCTAACCATATCCAATGTTCATTGAATGTTATTCCATGATTTTTTAAGGAATCATAAATTTTTCCAAAACAATGTTGTACAAAATATGTATCATGTGTACGATATTCATTAATATAAAAGTGAGATTCTTTAATAATATGTCGATTTTAACTGGTGCTTTATATATGATCGACGTTTTGTTTAGCATGTCTATATAGAATATGGACAAGCATGGAGACTTGGTCAGAATGATAGTATTCACTCTGAATTTCTTTCTGTGGAACAAATGTGTAGCTTTCTGCAAAATCAATTACTGAAAAAATGGTCCCTGGTGCAAAAAATTCACAAGATTTTTTTAATTGCAAGTCTTTCCATCAAGCTCTACAGGAATTCTTGGTGTATTTATAAATTTCTACCTGAAACTTTCTCAAAAAGTCTATCACAAAAACTTCTTCTTCTCATAATTCCATTATTTTAACACCATTTGCACCTTGAATCAATGTATGGATATATTCATGTATCTCCCATCTCACTTTCATGTTGGACAATGATTGATCATTTATATCAATACAATATTTTCTTTGAAATTTAGTCAAATTTCCACAATCATCGCATATTTTACCACCAACACATTTATTTTTGTAAAATAGTTCATCGCTTTGTCTTTCACATAGAATTTGAGATATGAAATCACGGATAGTGGAAGGAGGAGGTGAATCCTTCCAAAATTTTCTACCAAAATTAAGGAATGTGTCATAATATAACTCAAATTCCACATGATAACGACAACAACAAGTGTCACGTACGGTGATAGGTTCTACATACCATGGTTTTTGTTGAAAAAAAGCACTGATTGACACATGAATTTCATGATTCTCTTCTTTGAAATTGTTGAACAACTCTATCTGAGTGGTTTCCAAGAAATTTTTTTCATGTTGTTCATACTGATTTCGTGCTATAATTCTCTTCGCATCACATGCTTTGCAGTTGGCAAAACGCGTGAATTGTTCTTCCAATATTCATATATTATTTTTTTACCATTTTATCCAAGTCTATCTTTGTATGATTTCCTACAAATAGCTCTCCAACAAGCGAGATCATCATTTACATATATTTGCAACCGAAATTTCCGATGTTTGTGCAAATTTTTTCGTGAGGTTCCTAATGCTCGTGCCATAGATTTTACCAAACATCAGAATGCTTGTGCCATAGAGTTTACCAAGCGATTCTCTTTAGTACTTGATGAAACCACTGCCATATGTATTGCTCTATGCACAACTGAAATATTTTTCTGTCTAGATCTTCTAATTGAATTTATAGCACTATTTGTATTTTGTATCACATTTTACTTCATTTTTTTTTATCTTTGGTTGATTTTTGAATACCCAATAAAGTCGTAGCTTCTTTTAATTTCCTTAATGATAGGATACCTCTCAACATTTGGGCTTGAACTATCACATTTTCATTTATGAAGTACGTATTAAAAATGCAGTTAACACGATATCGTATATAATGGTAAGATTTTTTATCTCCATATGTGTGACTGTCAACATTTTCCAACATCTCATCATTGACATTGATTTCATCTGTACATATTCGAATGAATTTAATACATAATAAGTTTACATATTCAACAAATAACTAAATTAATGAATATATGTATAATTTCAATAATATGTGCATGTGTTCAACATATATATATATATATGTGTGTGTGTGTGTGTGTGTGTGTACATACCTTGTGATTCAATTTTTTCACTTGAATTTCTTTCAACATTTTCACCATCTCCAGGTTCAATATCTCTTTCACTTTCTCTTTCAAAATTTTGTATCTCATCGTCAATGTTTTGAGGAATATCTCTATCTGTTTACATTGCAAAATATTTTTCAAATTAGTTCACCAAATAAATTCCACTTCTTAAAAAATGCCACTTTAAAAAATACTTCCAAAAAATGTCCAAAAAATTTCCTTTCGAAATTAAGCCCAAATCCATACCTTCAAAAACAATGAAAATTAAACCCAAATCCATACTTTCAAAAAAAATGAAGCCCAAAAAACATCCAAATTTTTTTTCACATACCTCCAAGAAATGTCCTTTGAATGTACCTCCAAGAAAACTCCTTAAACCCAAAACATTATTTTGCAAAAATGTTCTTTGAATGTACCTCCAAGAAAAGTCCTTAAACCCAAAACAATTTTTTTCAAAATTAGACTAAGAACTTTGTAAAATCAGACCAAATGTGCGAAAATATGCGAAAATAATGAATGGTTTCGTGACAATTTATATTGTCGCGAAATGTCTTTTTGGAGGGGTTTTGTGGTATTTTCCGGCCAACGGAAAATTGGGTGAAAGTTCAGCCGAAATTTTGTATAAAAGTTCAGTTTAACTTTTATGTCATTAGAATTGACAGGCTGTCGACACAAAACACAGTTTTGCTAAACTTTTTTTAAGAGTTCGGCCAAACTAACGCATCAACAATTACGCAGACCCAAGCTCTGAATACGTATCTACAACTTTGGACTGATTAAACTCCATGAAACGTTTTGAATTAACTATCGGAACCAAGACAAGCATTTTCATAATTGATTCTACTTTTAGGAAATATAACTTTTATGGAATTTCATAAATATTTACTAATTTTAATTGATTTTGTAATAAAATGGGTACAAACAATTTCTAAAGGTCATTATGATTTACTGAAATCATAATTTTGTATCTTACAAAATACATTGTAAAAAAAATGAAAAATTTATGGTGCATTACATTGGTCTGTCATCTCTAATGTGTAGTTTTTAGATTTTTAGTTTATAAATTATATGTTAAGAATTTTTTTGCGTCGTGAAACATATTCAAAATATACAGTTTTTTCTTATTGGATCAGTTCAAAAAATTCTAGTAATTATGATATGCATCTGTTGGCTTCGTAAATATGACGAAACCGAAGTAGACTATGTCTAGATTGTTGTAATACATTTTTTTTCTCAGAAACACAAAGTTTCAAAGAATACAACATTGCGTATTAACATGAATTCTTATGAATCCTTTGATTGCTAAAAAAACACACTCAAAGAAACGCTAAGTTGACATATCAAATGTGTATAAAAAAATTCCAAAAAATAAGTAATAGAAAGCTAATAAAATTTTTGACAACTTTTATTTTTATCGCAAAATGAAATTCTAAACCAAAAATTTGTTTTAGCTTGTAGAAAGTTGAAGAACAGAAAAAAAAAATGAATTTTTTTTCTCAAAAAAGGGCAAAAAGTGTAACCAGAATTGGTTATAGAATCCACTGGTATAAATTATAGGCCTCAAGGCATAGAAAAGGTAGAGAGAGGGGATTTAGGTTTTAGATAGACAAAGATTTGTTGTTGTAAGCCTACGGGACATTTGGAAGAAAGGCCACTGATTAGAATATCAGGCCAGATAGAGGAATTTTTGTAATTATTTGGATATTTTTATACAGAGAATTTCTATTCTGGAGTGGGTGACTATGCAGTGACTGATTTAGTTTATAATTCGTCTGATAAATTAGAATTTGACACAGTGTACCTATCTGTAGATGAAATTGGAAAAATTAAATCGTAAAATTTATATGCAAATATGAAAAGAAGATCTTGTACACGTGTCACAATTGATGAGAGGCCTGATTGGAATTATCTTAGTGTCTTATTCCTAGTCGACGTGAAGAGAAAATTTCTAAATTGAAGCTAATTACAAATCCTGGGAAATATTTTTTGGATTTCGAAAATATTTCTATGTATATACCAAGGAGAAACCACAGCCATAATTCTCAATCTGTGAATCAACAATGCAAATCACTTAGTAATGGAGAGCTCACTGTCGGTTCAAGGATCTCGTCCAGCTTTAGTTTCTGAAATTAAAAGGTATTTCATTTTATAATGAGTATAATGTGTTATTCATAGGGCTGAGGTTTTATATATAAGATTCCAGGAAATCCTTGATGTGAATTTAATGCACGACAATCCAATGCTCAAAGATAATGCATTGGATGAAACTAGAAATCTGTGAATGTAAATACGGAGAGCTAAATTTGATGTTTGTGAGGCACATCGTGGTTTTCATGTTTTTTTTATGAGAATTCACTGTTGCAAATCTGGTGAAAGTGAATTTTTTCGGCTACATACATCACATCTCACTTTTTCCGAAGTTTTTTAGTACTGTCCTTGTTTTCAAATCCCTCAAGCTTCTTCCCATAAGACTCAATTTTTTGTGAGGTTTGTTTCTATTTATTGGAATTCTTGGTGGATGTATGGGAGTGGGCCAAAAATAATCCAGGTTGAAATATCAGCGCATTCCTATTTTTTTCTTTGAAAATATCGGAAACTACCGTGTCCTAGAATTTTACAACCTACTGGGACTATGAATTTGGATGATTGATGTCAATAAAATAAATTAAAATCTGGAACTACGATGGAGGAAAAAAGGTCCTTGGCACAGAAGAGTTAGATGCATATTTGAACAAATACCGAATTAAGCTTGATCCTCATCTTGAAGCACTTGTTGGAAGGCCTGGAAAAAATCCATGATCAAAATTCATTAATAATGACAAACATCATCTAGTTGTTCCGGAGGCAGTTGATTTTCTGGGAAAATTGCTTAGATATAATCACTAGGTAAGGCCAACTGCAAAAAAAGGAATGGTGCACCCTTATTTTATCATGGGAGATCTCCAGAGGCAAGCAGGACTCGTATGTACTCAATAAAGACTCACCCTCTCGTAGTCCAGATTTCTGAGTTTGTGAAGATAACACTCTGGCTTAGTTTTTTATAGCCAGATGCAAATGGTTCAAGTTTTTCCATTTTGTGTTTCTCAAGTTGCTTTGAATTAACTTGGAATCGGCCCACTTTTTGTTTTAACTCTGTTCATGTTTGTTTCAGTTTCGGAACTGGAAAACAAAATTGATATTTGAAATTTTGAAAATTGTATAGTGAACACCTACAACAATGTGTCGACTAGCTGTTTGAAGAAATACTTCAAAGAAACTTAAAAAAGAGAATGAAATTCCTGGGACATGTATTTTCCATATAGTTGATATGCATTTTAAACTTGTTGGAATGTCTAATGGAGTAAATGCAGCTTAGGATGCATCATTTTTCTTCCTGCATCATGTTGTGCGGTGAGCACAAATTGATTCGATACAGCAGTAAGGGTTTAATGCAGTCCCAGTAGAAGCGTGGGTAGTAGAATGGTCTGTAGTTGGCGTTTTGGTATATACTGATTTAAATCCCCTGCAAGCCTGCGTGAGGAGTTAAATACATTCCATATGGGATTATGGAAGTGGTGGTATAGTTGTTTTTTGGCAATGTCTGAACTTGCAGATTTTGTACACGTGTTTGATATTCGGTGCAACTACAAGAAGTGTTAATAAATTGACCTCTTTCGTGAGATTTATGGAGTGTCGTTTAGTCCAGACATGGAGTCATTTTTCATTGGGGTAGCTGATCGAACATATGGAAGCTTGCTTGAATATGATCACTAACACGTCAACCAGTATCTTGATGTTATGATTTAACTATTGTAAATTCTGGAAGTGATTTAATGGTTATCGATTTTTCATATGTATTTCCAGAGCTTTAATATTTGTTAAATGATGCAGATCTGGTTGTTTTGGAGGGTATGGGCATGCGATTGAGACCAATCTCTATGCCCAGTTCAAATGTGATTAACTTAAACTTGGAATGGTTAAACATCCTGAAGTTGTTGAGTTGCGATTAGGACAGCTCTTGGGTGTTTATGTATGGAAGCGAACGCGATAATTTATGGGCATGAATTAAACCTTATTTGGGTTATGCAGTTTCTGCATTCCAAAATTTGGAACAGGCTCCAGAGGATCTGATTCTTGGGGTGACAGTTACCTATAACAAAGATCTGAGCCCTGTGAAATTGAATGTGGGTGTTTAGCATATCGAATTGAGAAAGGAAATCCTCTCATCCTAAATGTGGCCAGGGAGCTCTTAACTCAAGACAGATCTCGATATAATCAGTATTTTCCTATAACTGGTCTTGTTGAGTTCAACAAAATAAGTGCAAAGTTGATTCTTGGTGATGGAAGTTCTGCTATTGCGGAGAAAAGGGTTGCTAAGAAATCATGTTACCTGGGTCCAATTACTTTGATTTCAGTGCGATGATGCAGCGCTTGTTCCCTAAAGCGGTGTTCCAAAATTTTGTGATTGCAGTAATGCAGCATTTTCTTCCAGATCAACGGCTTGTATGAAGGTGGATTTGGGCATGAATTTAAGCTTATCGGTGATTTTTTGAGTTGTCGAGCTATTTGAAGTTCAACTTTGTGAAGACGAGCCTCGTTGTGATTTCAGAGCCACCGTATTGCTTCATACAACTGATCTCACAATTTTTTCTCCCCTTCTTTGATCCACTTGTTAGAGGGGTTAAAATCACTTTAGAGTCTTGATGACAGAAACTATGAATTGGAATGGCACAACGGAATTATGAGTCAAGGTTGAAGGTATGATTGAGCATGTTAAATTTTGACATTTTTGGTTTTTCCTAACTAAAATTGAATTTATAGATAAGTATTTTTGCGGGAATGATTTATAGATATTTCAACATGCTATTCAAAATCAAAGTGAAAATGTTGCAAATACGGAGGTATAAGGTTTTATCACCACGGTAGCTTTAAAGAAAAATAATTTTCGCTTCAATGAATGGAAAAGGAGAATGGAAAACCCTGGGTGATATAAAGAGAAACATGCTTTTTTATATGAGGTGGTTTATTATGCATAGTGTGGGTTCTTCGTAGTTTTGGCTAAGTCATTTTGAACCAAACCTTGTAGGAGAATTCTTTTGATTTGTGTTGAAAACACGAACAAACCAAATTGCTTGATGTTGTAGAGTATTTTTTTTTACCATCATGCGACGGCATCTAAGGAGGTGTTATTAAGGATGGGCACAATGTATGAGTTGTACATTATTCATCGAAGAGGTTGAAAACATGAATATATTGTTCTATGTACAGAGGTGTAGAGATGTGAATTGATGTACAATTTATAATTTGCAGTTGTATGGTTCATAAAAGTGTAGGAAAAATGTTGGTGCTAAGATGACAAGCTTATGGTATGAAGGGCATGCGAATATTCAGAGTGACAAAGACGGAACGGAAGAGTGAATTCCGGAGAGTTGAAATTGTAAGGAGAAGGTTTATTAATTACCTTAATGGGAGCATAAGGCATAATAATTCAGAAAGGTAATTTTTAATGTTGAAAATTGAATGGTTTATTTATTCTCACCATAAAATAAATCTTGGAAAACCTGGATTGAATTTCGATTAAAGACTTCAGCATCATGTGAAATGATAATGGGAAACTGATGATCTTTCATAAGAATGGATTATTATAGAGAGTGAAGATTTTACATCCTAAAAATTTATTAGGGGTGTATGTTCGTTGGAAGATTGTATAACTTGAATTAAGTCAAAATATCCACTATCATAATTATTGGGCAAGCCTTGAATTCAAAATAGATGTTAGGGTCAAATGAAAGTTTGGATAGTTTGAGTTAAGATTGAGTATTTTTCATCCAAGATAAAGAGTTGGTGTAAATTCTGAAGTCAAAGAGTCGTAATCTAAGTCAAAGGTTTGAATGTAATTGGGTGCATGATCGGTAGATCCCAACACCAAAAGAGTTTGGTCATTGTAACAATAGCATTACTGAATTTGTTGTTTGCAGAAAAACAGGAGCAAGAGAATTGCCCAGAGATGATTCCAAGACAGAGAACTAAAAGCGATCAAGCGCAAGAAGAGAGATTGCATTGTTGAATGGAAAGTATGGAGGCTTGCTGAAAATTGGATTGAATGAAATTCACATGTGAACAGATGAAGTTCACAAAGGAGGAGAAGATTACTGGTGATAGTCATTTAAGAGGTTCTGAAAAAGACCGCAGCAGAAGGAAGAAGAAGGAAAATGCCAAGGAAAATGGCATATGTAAGAAGTTGACTGACAAAGAGTATGAACGGGAGAAAGTTGAGATAGCAATTCACCTTAAGTTATTGATGGAATTGTTGCAGAGAAATAAAGACCAGAGACATGGTTGGACCATAAGGAAGAAAGTGAAGTGGAAGAGACTACGCACAAAGAGGTAACAATAGGTAAACATACAGTTGACAGAAGAGCTGAGGAAGCTCGAGCAGATGATGAGTGTGAAAATGGTATGTGAAAAACTCAGAGAGACTGAGTTGAAAATGGAAGTTTCCATTTGTGGCCCAGAACAGGGTAAAATTTTGGGTGAAGAGATCAATGAGAAATATCTCATGAACTATTAGAATAGTTCAGAAGAATCTCAAGATTTGTTGTTCAGAGAAGCAGATGAGGCTATGAAGCCTTGCATTTTTAAATCTCACAGTTTATGTATGTTTGCAGAATGTGCGAAAGATGGTCGACATTTTGGTGAAACTGTCACAGAGATGAATGAAACTCTTGAGGTGAAGATTGATGGAGAATTCCTTTCAGAGGAGGAAGGTAATAATTTGTTGTAGCATGAAGAAATCATAAATGAATTCTTGTTGGGGTTAACACAAACAATTGAAGTTGTTATGGAGCAGAAGCATAATGAAAATGCTGAAGTGATATTTCAAGGAGGTAAACAAATGAATGTGTTTAATGAAATTGCTAACAGAATTTTACAATGTGATGATATAGAAACCAGGATAACTCAAGAAATTTTCCAGAAGAAGAAGGAAGCTTGGAATGAAGGTTGTGATGAAACGTTCGAAATATTTCACATGGAGATAGAGTTCTTGGAACAATGGCTTAAGGAACCTGAAGGGGAGATGAAACTTGCAGAACCTTATATAGAAGAGATTGCAGTTACTGTGCATGATAAAGATGAATTGTTTTTAAAATTATAGTGTTGAGTGAATTTTATAACTTTTCAAATAATAATGTGGTTGTAGATACAGAAGGAAACATAAATAAATATGATGTTGAAATCAGAGAAATTGAGAAGAAATTATTTGGAGATGAGACGGAAAATCAGGAGCAGCAAGAAAGTTATGTCTTTAGAGACATAAGGGAAATAGAAGTATTGAACCAATAGGATAAAGATGAAAGCAGCCAACATTTCAAAACATGATCTACTAAAATCCAGAAAGTTGATGATTGGAGATTGGTGCTTGAAGCATCAAAAGAGGTCAAAAGGTCTTATCGTTTTGAAACTAACAGTTTGTTGATGAATGAAGGTACAACACTGAATGAGAAATTTGTTACTATAGGAGCAATCAATGACTATAGTTGTGATCAATAAGAAATTCTTGATTATTCTTCACTTCATAAAGTTGATTGTTCAGCTTAGTTGGGGACAAAATCATTAGACAAAGAGGAATTACTCTGAGGAAGTGGCGAAAGAAATTGTTGTAAATACTGATGGAATCTGATTGACAGAGTGATTGGTGAATTACAAAATGGAGTTGATACTTTGAAGGACCAGCGGTAGAACAGAGTTTGGAATCTTGGAGGGAGCAAGTTATTTGAGACTTGTGGTTGTCGCATTATTACAGAAAAGCGGCAGACCTCATAGACAAGAGTCTATGGAAACTTCTCTACATGGGGAGTCTGATGCAGGAGCATCCTACTTGGTTTTTATTAAAATATTGTGTAATTAGTGGGCTGATGTATTTTAATTATTTTATAAATTATTATGCTCATTTTTAATAAATTAAGAGAGAAAAATTTATGTGTGAGGATTATTGTAAATATTCTTTTAATAAATTAAGAATATGAGAGGAGTTGAATTAGGTAGATAATATAGGGATTAGGAATTCCTTAAATGGGACTTAGTTGAGTCCAAAAAAAAAAAGGATAAATCTAATTTAGATTTTAGTTGAGATTTGTGTGGAGGAAATTATGGATTGGAATAAATTCATTATTATGTATAAATATGAGGAGTGTGCGAGGATGGAAGACAATGAGGAATACAAAGCGAGAGAGAGAGATGGTTTGAGAGCTTTTGTAAAAGGTCCGAGAGCCGAGAGGCCATCCATTGTAATATTTGGCTAAGGAATTTCTTGTGTTATTATATATCGGTATTTTTATTTGTATGGCTCTCTTTTCTTTATGTATATGTTAAACTGAATCAAATGTAGTTTTTAATCAAGATTTTTCTTGAGAATATCATGTTGAAGGAAGCACACATGCTATTATATGCTAGGATCTGTTTTATAGAAGATTCTTGGCATCATTTACTCATTGTTATTTACCTTCTCCTTCACAGTCCACTAGCCCAAAAACTCAATTCTAATACATCCCTATTCAAACATATTTTGACCCTCAAAACAGTCATCATACCAGTCTGCATTTATACCCATCACTTCGACCTTCAAACATATTGTTCTCATGTTGATCCTTGGCCTCCAATCCAAATTTGTCCCACGTTGTCTTGACCCTCTCTTACTACGACTAGGACATCCAAATTTCAGAGCTCGATGGAGGATATGTTTCCCAATCAATGGATGCTACAACAACAAAACCTCAGAACAATTTATGGCAAGAAGTCGAATAACCCATTTTGGAAATTGTTATAAAACCTTGATTTCCATGGAGTCATAAGTTAGATCTGATAATGCTAATCCATATCTTGGGGGCTAATATCCAATAATATTAAATGTTAATAGGAGAGAGGGGGGGGGAGATGTAAATCTACGAAGAAAATAATCATGAAAAAAAAACATTGAATGCATCCAACATGTGAAATGAAAGAAAGCCATTTGACAAGAAAACTATTTATTTAATGAGATAAAATTTTGATCAATGCATTGTAGTGGACCAACTTGTGTTTTTTCAAGGTGAGGCTCATTATTTATAATATTCTCTATGCCTTCTTTATATCATTCAATACCATGGGCATATACTTATTTCTACTCAAATCATGCATCCTAGTTGGTAGATGAGGCCTAACGGAGCCTGTATGCCTAAGAACACATATGCATTCTTACGAATGAACACACATTCCTGTGGGTAGGTGTTCCTGATAACCCCATTGTCATCTTTTGGGCCATTATTCTCATGCAAATTCCCTTATTCAATTCTCACGTGTTTTGTCAATTATGCGTAATCCTACTCAAGGTCTTATTATAGAATTTATTGCAACATTCCTTCATAGCATTCATGCTAGGTGTTTTCTCATTAGTCTACATATTTTTTTTTGTTTGGCACATACGAAGTCTTTTCCACACATGACTTATGTGATTCCACAAACACTTGCCACATGGTTCTTCATTTACAAGATATCGCTACAATGCTAAGTTATTTCATCATGACTAATGATACTAACCTCATAGATCTGTCAGGGCTACTCTTCCCACTTGATTTCTTATCATACTAGGAACCTATTCATACCATTCGCCTGCATAAGCAATCATTCCTCCACAAGAATGATCCCTGATGAAACTGTCAAACAACGACCTATATACATACATGTATACATATAAACATTAGCATAAGACAATCATGATCCCTGAAGAACCTATCATACAACGACATACATACATACATGTATATATATAGACACCTGCATAATCATGATCACAACATAATTACCAAATATCATAAGGTCAAGGTTAAGAGAGCTCCCTTTATCCCTGCAAAACATGCACAACATTGAGAACAACAGTTCCCAACATAGCCAAGGCATATGATGCCTCAAATCCATTTAATTTACCTTTCCTGTCACCTTTCTCATGACTTTCCTACCATCGGCCATTTACCCTAATGGAACCACCAGCTCAGTCGAATGCCATATTCTTTCCTTCAACTACCCTTTCCTCATGTATCGGGCTTCATTTAGGTCTCATACTACTTATTAGGTTTCATTAAGCTCCCCTCTAGATCCATTAAATTTCCTCTTTCCCCAACCAATTACCAAAACCCTCAAAACATAAAAATCAACAAAAAGAAAAAAATAAGAAGAACACCATGAAAAACTTGTAATAATACGACACCACAAACAAAATGGTATGGTCATGCACCAAACATAAACAAAACTACCAATCAAGCGCAAAAAAAGTCACAAATCACTGAAGGCACACAAATTTCAACATACGCTATGACTAAATCACCATGGGTTCCCAATGCTTCCAAGGCAAAGTTCAACCTGAGCCTTCTTCAAGATTGCATGGTAGTCACTTTTACCATCCAATCCCCTGCATCATACTTCCATAAACACACCGGTAACTGAACACATGCATATATCATCTCTCAAGGGACTTCCAATTCCTTAACGAATCCAACCATAAATGGAAACCAACTGGTATAACTATCAAATACATGTTCATGAACATAGCACATATCCACATAATGTCAAATAAAATCAAAGTTAATAATACTTCTTCATTCATGCAAAGTACTCATTCATTTGGAAATGTGGTTTCCAAACATAGCCAAAAGAATTCTCACCCAATTCCTTTATTTTACCTTTTTCCTTGCTGCAATTGACTCTTATGTACTATCACATCACCCATCTATTAGTTATATAAACAATCAATTGTTACCTTGTTGTGCTAATACCAAGTAGGTTTCCCAAAAACTATTCACACATGTCACTCACATGTTCCAAATATCAAGACATCGTGTCTATTAATTTGAAATCAAAATTTACCAAGACTAACAACCATGCCATAATTTGCAATCAACTCATAATAATTAATCATAATACTAAAAATAGCACTCACTTGCACTCAAGTGCATATCAGTTGTCTCAACGCATGTTATGTTAGTACAACCATCTTAAAACAAGATCATTCTTTCATGAAATATTATAGACACATACTCATAGCATGAGATTAATCAAACATTCAAACAACCTGTAAACTTACCATGTTAGATAAACCAAATAAATGAAATACTGAAACTCATACCTCTACGTATCTCAGGGGAGGCTATCACATTTTCACAAGTCAGTCCATATTAGTATGACACATTAACACAATTATATTGACTCATACCTAAATATCACAACCATAACCGTCTTCACATTCTAATCTAAATTAACATGATACATATAACATCAATATATTAAATGAAATGACCATAATCATCATGCATCTGACCACAATGCATATAAAAATAAGTTAACTATCATGCAATATTATCTGACATGCGTGCATATGACTGTATTGATTAACTAAAAACTATCATGCATGTAACCACAACAATAATATAATGACAAGTATGTACATAACCATAATTCTTATAATAACCATTAACCAACATACCTACATGATCAACATACAAACTTGTATGACGATCTATTGTTACCCTGAGGTCTAGTGCTACAACCTCGCTCTAATAAGTTGCATCTCCTGCTCCATTTGAGTCAACATATCAACATCATGATGACAAAAACTGCATAATGATCACCATGATATATGTCTGAACTATTATTCATGTATGAAAAAATTATTTACAATTGTACATGTATACACATCAACAACATCTACCAAATCTACCACAAGGTCCAGTGTTGCAACATAACTTTGATACCACCCTGTAAAACCCCTCCCACATTTACCCAAATTCATCAGACTGCCATGTTAAACATGAGATGAGAGTTACTATGACATGACGCAACCTCCTAACTCTAGTTAAGGAAGTGAAGCCTACAATTAACCACATAATAACAACTCACAACATTTCTCAGGGCTATAAGGACACTCAGGGGCCAAAGAACCACCTAAGGTGACCAAACCCTGAGTTGGGGTTCCTTTTCACACACTTAACCCCCAATCACATCCGTGACAAGGCCTCCATGTGGTTGAAGGCCTCCAACTACACTCACAACCCTACCCGAGTGCGATTGTGACCCAAATTTTCTAGTTTAGAGGGTGCAGTCCTGATATTTGAGCCACAATTCCACGTCAGCCTCCATACCACTGCCCAAAACTACCTTAGACTCATCATAAACGTTATTGACATGACAACAAATTTAAACATTCAAACTTGAAGGCACAACTTAACCTAGATTTCTTAGAACATAGCACATATTTCATCAAACACATGGCTAACATATAAGCTGCAGGTCATGAATTCATATATGATCATATAAGTCTAAGGTTCATCTGAGAATCACTAAGAAGGCCTTATTCCCTCTCCACATAGTTTCAACAGCACTTATTAGTCTATACATTCATCAATCGATCAATAAATAAACCATTCATGACAATAGCCATCGAACATACACATCATATAAACATGTAACCATAAAATAACCAACATATAAACCATGGAAACCCAATCATAATATCACTAGCATAATCACTAAAACATACATGAATCACAATAGAATAATAACTCTTATTAACATATGAAAATACCAACCAAGTCAGGGACTTCCATGTACCACCCGACCATAGATTGAGTTGAACCAAATCTCCCTTTTATCCAATCACCCTTGCGCCATGTTCCAGGAATGAATGTGTGATCTCATGGAATAAACCAACCAAAACCAAATAAGGTATTCTAGATGCCAAACCACCTCAACCATCAACCAATGGTACCACCTCACGATCGGACGTCACTACACCAACCAGATCGATCTCTACTCAAGTTTTCAAGAGTTCTAGGAACTTGCAACTAAACCCATAGCCTTTCAGGGCTCCAATTATTTTTCCAAATCGGCTCTAGGGACTAGTAACTCTAAAAACCAAGGAATTTGAAGCGTTTTTCCCAACCTAGGCTCCAGGACTAGTAACTCAACCTAAGTTGTTCCAAGGATTCTAGAGCATTTTTTCGAACCCACGACCATAAGGAATTATGAGAACCAATAGAAAAACAATCAAATGGAAAAACCCACATCAACATGGTTATCTAGGAAATGACAAGGCAAGGCTAAAACCACTATTAATCTAGGAAATCCTACATGTCAATGACAACACCTAACTAGGAAATCACTTGCATATACCATGTATCCATAAATAAGCAAGGAAACTACACAAGAAATATGTTACCTGCAAGTAATCCAGTTTTTGTTATGGATCCACTTGTTCCCTTGCGCTTTCCTGCTTTCATTTTCCTTCTTTCTCAAAATCTAATGTATGCCAAAGTGCTCCAAGAATCGTATGCAAAATTATGAGAGAATGACAGAATAGAAGAGAGCTCCACCCAAAAACTATCAAAATGCTCAACCAAACTATTAAAAGCTATGAACTAATCCTCATAATCCTTTTTATCATTGATGCCTCTATTTTCTTCATTTTCCTTCATTTTCCCTCTCATGAAAATATGTAACCTTTCACCTTCCGTTTCTCCCGTTTTCCTTTATTTCATAAATAAAATGTCAATTAATGCACCTTTTCCTTCACTAATTCCTTTGCCAATTTATTTAGCCATAAATAAAGTGAAAGTGATACCCACTGGGATGTTTTCCCAACATTCAGCTTGGAATACATGTCCCATGACCTTGGCATTATATTTTATTTACATGGAAAATAAACCAGGGGCTTTTACACACACACACATACATATGAAAATATAAAATTTGAAGAGATAACTTTGAAAATAAATAACACATTCATAAGCTAGATATTGTTTCCAAACACTATCCTAATAATAAATATCCGTAGAGGTTGGAATAGGTTGAGAGATAATCATGTAAACACAAATATGTGAATATGAAGTGTACTTCCCTCTCTTGGTAGCACTTTGAAAAAGTTTTCAATGGAATTTCTGATGACTTCAAGGGTTTACTCCTCCCAACATTCATTAGGAAGAGAAAAGCGATGAACCCAAATCAGGGCTACAAGGAAATCCTCTTTCTCCAAACTATAATTATCCTTCCAAAATTGCATGAAGAGCCCTACATTGTTGAAAAAATGTGGCCCTGCAAAAGCCATCAATCTATCATCCAAGTTGGAGGATATAACTGTAAAAAATCCTTCGCCTTTATGTCCAATTCTATTTGACCCTAGGGGTTCTATTTATATAGAATATACCCACTTAAATCATTTTTAGAAAGCCACAACCTAATAAATTTGTACATAAGATCATAATCCTACATAAATTGGATATATTATTCGATATTTACTATATTTAACCTGATATTTTAGATCTTCAACTGATTTCAGTGGGCAATGCCATAGATTTCTAACTTTCCACAATGCACCTAACAGAGGGTTTGTTATGAAACCAAAAACCCTACTTCATCCTTCTACTCTATGAAAAAGATGTCAAATATGAGTAGATTAATACGCAATATTGGTAGATATAGAATTATGAAACAATATGCCTAAAAGAGGGGGGAAAACCCCCTCTTGCAGAGCTGAGCATAGATGACTATGTTGAAGAAACCTTATTATTTGCAAAGAAAAGCCTAAAAATCATAACCATATTAAAAATTTAATCTCTAAAAACTTCAAAATAATATGACATCATGGAAGGCATATTAAAACATGAGGTGAAATATTAGTTTAAAATAGTCTTAAAACTCTGAATATGACTAACAAAGCTAATTTCAATAGAGAAAAAATAATTTATAACATTAAAATCACAAAACATAGAAACTCCCATTAAATATAACTGCATAATTGAAAACAATGATTTTTTCTAACTTCTAATGTTTTTATATAATAATACCAAAAATTTTCTATGCGCAATCATAACAAAGTAAGCATGGAAATTACATATTATTAAGAAATGCTTCTTCAAAAGAAGAAAGAGGGGATTCTCTCAAAATAGTCTTTCAAGTTTTCTTTGCATGCGATCTCGAGACCAAAACTAAGCCCACTCCTACCATATATTCTACGAAATTCATCATTCAGTAAAGCACAATGGTATGGTATTGACATATTTTACTTTTGAGGGTCAACAAAAATTTTGTGGATGGGGCTACCTAGAGCATTATTGACAGTGCTTATGTTGTCTTTGTTACCTCTCTTCCCGTGGAGATCTGATATTGATGAAGCATCCCATCCATTTCATCTTCTATTTGCTAGATTTTGACCTTCTCTGATTAAGAGATTACCATCTATGGAAGGTTAGGGCATTGCCAACATTGATGCTCCATAATTGAAAGGTTACATGTGTGGTGATGACTGTATCTCTGCAAGGTGACTATCGAACGAGCTCCAAGCAATGGAATTTCTCGCACAATATTGTTACCATAGATGAGGAGGGAGGAAGCGTTCGAGTTGACTTTCATCGCTGCAAAATTTCGGCACGGTAAACCTCCCTTGATGTTGACCACCTTTCGAGACTACAGATTTCTCCCACGCATTCAAAACTGGCTATACTATATTTTCCACTGAATGTTTCCTGATGAGAGCCATTTGGGAAGTCCTATGCCCATATGATATTAGTTTAAAAGGTTGGGTAGAATCTAAATTACTAGTTTGGAGATAAGTTACCTCATGCTCCACTCCTTGCCATGGATTAGAGGTATATGCCAAATGAAATTGACCCTTACCCTCCAGATTCATATATATGAAGACATAGGTAGGGAGAAATTTGAACTATACTTTGAGGAGGGGATGCCTCCATCAAAAGGTTTGGAGAGCCAATTATATTTCAGATCATCTCGTTTGGAATGAAACATGGAGATTAGAGATCACCTATAATGATTCCATTTTATTCTTAGTGCTTGAAGAGGGTAGTTGAAATTCTTGGATACACTCATGATGGAATGGCCATCCACTTTGTGAATCCATTTTACTTTATAAAATACTTCATTTAATTGACCAATAATGTTGGCCTAGGGGTCTGCTTCTTTATTCTGTCTTATGAGAATATGGAAGAAATATTTTTGGGGAATTGTTTCTAAGATATTTTGGATTCTTATGGGGGAGATAAACAAGTTGTTTGTTCAAAGGAAAAACATTGGAATGAAGGTGTTGGATGAGAGTCTCCAAAATTGTAATGGAAGGGATGTCATGATCTTTTTCAAGTCTATACATCTTTTCCAAATTATTCATTCTATGGCTCAATCGCCATACCAACTTTGATTCTATTTCTCTTTAGGGATTGATGAAAATTTTTCCCCCTCCTGCCCTTTCAACTTTTAATTTTTCAACCATATTAAATTGATTAATTATATACTATTTTTTGTATAAATATGTCAATATGTATCTCTATTTTGGAATAGGACTTCTAGAATTATAATTTAATTATTAATAATTATTAGCTAGATGGTCCAGATTTAACCTCCACAAAATATTCTAGAGTATTCTTAGTAGTATTCACAAATCAATGGTTGAGATTTATTTCCGAAGTAGTTATGCCATTTTTTCCTTTTTAACTAAATTTATTATTTAAAAAAATATATCATGGTGTCATATAAAATGAGTTATGGGTTTTTGGGCATGTGGTATTGATAATCCATGTTATTGACCCATGGTATTGAAACAAATCATATTTACAGATTAAAAATCACCATGATAAAGTGAGAGTGAATCTCTATGGTTAAGAACCTTGTTAACTATTTTTTAAATGTCTATTTATCTAATTATATATTAATTATTTTTATCTTTATGAAACATAACAATAATAATAATAATAAAGTGTTTTTTAATAATTTTGAGATGTATTATGAAATAAGTGTTTTAGTATCGTTGTCTACACAAAAAAACTGTCATAATTTGATGTTTTTCACAAAATATAACACTACCAGGTCTTCCATCATTCTTTACACTGCCAGATCTTCAAGCATGTTTTTTACGGTGTAAATAGATTCAACGCCATCAAAAACCCATATGACACCCAAATCTTGAAGATTGATAGTTTTTAGATTTTATTTTAGATGCATGTTTATCAAATTTTACCAGTTATTTAATACATATAGTTATCCTAATATGTGTAAACATTTATATTTTAAAAGTTGAATACTTATAATTTTTTCAAAATTTATATATTTCTTAAACTTTTATTAAATTATGACTCATTACAAAATGCTTTAGTATATATAGCAAGCCTATATTCTTCTTTAATAATAATTATAATTATAATAAATATATTTTAATAATAATAATAATAATAAATATATTTTATTTTTAATTAAAATAAGTTTTTTTTTTCAATATAATATTTAAACTATTTAATATATGTATAACCTAAATAGTGTTCTATTTATTTTTAGTTTTATTTAGTAAATATTTTTTTTTTAATATATATTTTATTATAAAAAACAATTAATCATTATAATTCATATTTTAATATGAAATAAATTTAATAAATATATATTTTGAACTCTAAAATATAGAAATAAATTTAATAAATATATAGTTTAAGATTTACAAATATATTAATATGTGTATTTTTTATTTATTTATTATATATCTATACCTTTGATATAACTTTTATAATTATATTATTTTTACCATGGTACAAATGCTAAATATATTATCAAAACATAAATTTATCTCTTTAAATATTAAAATGTATTTGTAAATTTTTGTTTGATCTTTCTTTTAATATTAGATCATTATTTAACTTTGTTTAATTCTTCATAAGCACAAATTTTATTTTTGTTCAATAGGTATGTACACACTTCCATAGTTGTGTACATACTTTAATAAATATATTGTCAATTCAATAAATGTGTACTTTGTTTACATATATATTCATTATTCTTATAGTTTACCTAATATATTAATGCAACAATGTTTGTTTTAAGTGCTTATGTGTCACTTTTTAAACAATATATAAAAATTATGGTATGAATGTTAACAATAAATTTTATTACAATAATTGAGAATGGAGATATTCTTTACACCTCCAATCTAAAAATTCTAGACTTCAACCAAACTCCATGAAACCTTGAATCACCTAAAATTTATTCTTATTAAGTCTCTGAAACTATATTTAAATGAGTGGACAATGAAAATTAAAGTATTATCAAACATCAATTTATGCACCTTTAACCATGCCAAGGGAGCTTTTATGTTTTTAGTTTCCATGTTATTTACATAAAAAGTAGTATGAATGTAATTTTGTAACTTAATATATATATATATATATATATATATATATATATATATATATATATATATATATATATATATATATATATATATATATATATATATATATTCCAAAGAAAAAAGATGCATAATGCATGCTTCAACATCCAAGTGAAACACTAACCTTCATTTCAATGTCATGCACCATAACCATATAACTTATACACATTACATCAACATCCTCTTACCAATGGTATGAAAAAATAAAATATACTACCTATATCTAGCTCCAAAAAAAGATGAGGCACACATATATTCTGTCACTTACAAAAATAAAATTTGCATTCTTGATCACTACTCTACCCTTATAATTCTTTGATTGTATATGGGAGGTTACAAATTTATAACTTCTTTTATGTTTTAAACATAATTCTAAAATGCAATATTTTGATTAGATGATACTACTGAGCCTATACAAAAATCATTACTTCTTGTATTATAAAATATTGACATTGAATGGATAAAAGGAAATGGAATAAACAAGACAATGGATCTAGCTAGGCATCTCCAACAAGAAGCAAAAAGCTGGTTTTTGAAATTTATAGAGGACATATTGGATGTTGGATTTCAAGTGGAAAACACAGCTTTTGACAATGCCTCTACAACCAAAACTCAGTGACAACAAGATTACTATATATTTATATGTTGTATGCACTAGTATAGTATTTTCTAAAGTGATTGGAAGATGGTTTAGGAATAGGTAAGGTTTCTTTATTTTGATATATATATATATATATATATATATATATATATATATATATATATATATATATATATTATAAACAATTAGTATAAATTTAACTTTAAATCACATTAATAATATAGTTTAGTATTTATTAGTATTAATGAGGAGAATAGAAATTATCTTTTACTCTATTTAATTTAATAACAAATTATGATTTAAATAACTCTAAGTTATATTTAGTTTAAGAGATCAGTGCAATTAGTGATAATTATGTTATAAAATATTATGTAAACAATACAAGTTAATGTTTAAATCCTACTAATTTAAGTTAAAAAAAAACTCTAAATCACATTCAAAATCTAAAACATATACATATGTAACATTTTTATTTTTACTATATATTTTTAAAATAATAATAATAATATATCAGTAATTTTATAATACTATTTTTATTTTGAAAAATATAAACTATTTATTTTAATTTGACATTTCCTTTTCCTCATGCAAAAATATTCTATTTTATAATTAAAAATAAAATTGTTTTAAAAACTTAAAAAATTTAATAAATTTGATGATATTTACCAAAAATTTAAAAGCAATGGTTTATAAATAAATTTAAAAAAAAATATTAAAAATAATATTATTTTAAAAACTTAAAAAAATTAATAAATTTGATGATACTTACCTAAAAATTGAAAGCTATGGTTTAGAAAAGTCAATTGATTATGACATATAGTTTTAATGTTTATCTAAAAAATCAATTTATTTATAAATAATAATATTATATCATATTTATAGATATAATATCACATGCACTCATCTCTAATAGATAATTCGGATGTTTATATATTCTATTACAACATATTTATCTATAAATATAATATTTATGAAAGATTTATTCTTTTATCAAAATCAAAATTGGAACTTCTCAAATTTTGAAATTGGGAAGTTTCTAAGTTTGAAATAAATAAACTAATATATTTTTGGGATAAAGACTTATTTGTGGTCCACTTAGTAAAGAAAATCCAAGTGGAAGCTAAAAAATAATGAAACTAGTCCAGAGTGTCAACAAATTAATTAAAACAAACAGAAACATGTCCAGGTTCAATTTCTCACACTAATAAAAATGAGATATTGAACTAGTCCAGAGTCTTAACAAATTAATTAAAACAGACAGAAACATGAAAACCTTACTTAAAAAACACAGTCTTCAGAAAAAGTACACAGCACTCGAGCAAAACAGTGAAACCCAGCAATCGACTTATCTTCTGAGTTGTGATTTCAGCATCATTTTCAGAGTAAAATCTACCACTTAGATTTTGAGTGCAAATCTAATAACCCCGGTGCTTCTAGGGATCTATACTTCTACTACCAATGTATTTTGGCTTTCTGGATTCGAATTTGTGCTCATCTTTCTCTGCGTAAATGATATTCGTGATCCTCTAATTTCGATTTCGGCTTCATATACTTGGCACGCAGTATGACGTTGATAACTGCTATCCTCATGAATCTGCAGGAAAATGTTGAGTTTGAGTAATCAGTAATAATTTAACTAGATTGGAATTAGAACACAGAACAAAGAATCAGTGAGGATGATGATGATGTATCAGTAAAAATTAACTATAATGCAATTAGAACACACAACAAAGAATCAGTGAGGAGGATGATAATGTTTCTATAAATTTGAATTTGAATTAATATTTTTAATTAAAACAAATGATTTTATATATATATATTAAAAGTTTAAATATATATTTTTCTATATATTAAAAGTTTAGATATATATTTTTCTAATTTTTACTCTTTATTTTAAAATTGTTATAACAATTTTAAAGACACGCTATCTTTAAAAAAATAACACTCTTCTTTTATAAAAAAAACCTTCCACCGGAGTTTCAAAATTTGATTGGCATTCCATGCCTAAGAAATAACAAACTTGTGGCATCTTATGCCTGATAAGTAACAAACTGGTGGGATAACTAAAAACCATGGGTTTTGGAAAGAACGGAATCCAATTTCCCCAAATAATACGCCATTAGAATTCAATCATTGAATTTTCTTGATGGCCGTTGTAGGAGCTTGATGACCATTACTAGAAAACTTAAGGGATACAGACCTTAACTTCTCTAGTAATGATCATCAACCCCTCACAACGCCCAGGGGACATTAAGGGCTGGAAAAAAGGCAGGCCAACAGAGGCAACACATTAGGCTGGTTAGCCATATCCAGTCATGTATCCAAAACCTCCTGAAACAATTCAGACCTTCGCTCAATCACTATGGGACTAATTTTCCAAACTCTAACTCTGCATACCAAAAGGAGAAAGCCTGCGAGCTTAAATAGAAAAATTAGAATCACTGTTGCTGTAACTACATCAAAAAAATATACGTAGACCGACGACTTTAAGCGACGTAGAAAAATGAGTGACAAAAACTAAAAAATCTTAGCCCATACAAATTAAGGGAATAAACGAATCCTACGATTTTACGGCTCAGTACTTAATTTTTTCTAACTTTTGAATTTGTGAAAGCTACTTGTCAAAGTTTGTACACTGAGTGGGTCTCTGTCTGCAACTGGAAAGGAGCAGTATATTGATATAATATTTCTCATTTTCTTTCCAGAATCTGGTGCTCCAGTCATTTTGACCCCTCGAAAATTTAATTAATTTTTTGCTCAATCAGTCTGGGACTAATTTTCCGAACTCTAATTCATACCAAAAGGAGAAAGACTGCGAAGACATCAAAAAAATATACGTAGACCGACGACCTTAAGCTACGTAGAAAAATGAGTGACAGCAACAAAAAAATCTTCGCCCATGCAAATTAAGGGAATAACGAATCGAAAGATTTTACGGCTCAGTACTTCTTTTTTTCAATTTTTGAATTTGTGAAAGCTACTTGTCAGAAGTTTGTACACTGAGTGGGTCGCTGTCTGCAAATGGAGAGAAGCAGTACATTAATATAATATTTCTCAATTTCGTTCCAGAATCTGGTGCTCTAACCATTTTGGCCCTTCGAAATTTTAATTAATTCCCAGATTATTCCCGAAACTTCGCTCCTAAAAATGCGACCGAACTGGATTCCCGCGTTGATGTCAGATCTCCTGGTTGATGAAATTGAAACACGGAAACAGAAAATGGAGAGCGCACTGAGAAAGAGACTCTGATCCGAACCAACAAATTATATTCCAATAATAAGGCTGGTATTCTACCTGCAACACCACACACAAGTGAGCCCCTCCACTAAGTAATGGCCCCCTGAAGAAGGTTTAGTCCATTGCAAGAGAAGGGACCTTAACACGTGGCATCTTCATGCAGTGCCACTTATCACTTACAATCCTCTCACTTGGCCATCGAAAGGGCCATTTCAGCTTACCACTTATCACGTTGTTAGCATGTTGAGTCATCGATCTCTTAGCATGTTCTGTCATCCATCTCTGCCACATAGTCAATCCACGTCCTTTGGATTCTCACATGGCATCCCACGTAACCTTATGCATGTTGAAAATTGTTCTCTCTTTGGAGAAGCCCAGCAAATCGTAAGGAGACCCCAATAGCCCTTGGAAAAATTAAATTTGCATTTGGAAAAATATTATTTTTGGTGTTGGACCAAGTCAACATAAAAAGTCAAGTTGGCCTGAAGAAGAATCTCCACCTAAACCGCATATAAATACACCTAAGGTGACATCATTTCTAGGCATCACATCACACATTCATTTCTTCTTCATTGGTTTGATCTAGTCGAAAATTATAGGGTTTGAGTTCACATCGGCTGAGGAAAGAGGATATTTTTGTGGTCGTGTTGACTTTTTGTTAAAGAGGATATTTTTTGTGGTAGGGTTGACTTTTTGTTTTGGCGCATTTGAGTGGGGTTGACTTTGGATGGTTTGACTTGTTTTCACTAGCATTCAAGAGGGAGAAGACCAACATTTAGGGAGAAGACCAACATTTTCTACTCACTTTGACCATTGTTCACTGCAAATGTATGACTAGGGTTTCCATAGGGTTCACTTTGACTGACTTCTGAGGAAGATTTGTGGACTATTTTGATTGGGCTTAACCAAGCAAGGAAGGTCGAATTTGTTGTTGCTTTGTCCGAATCATTTCGAGCTAATTTTATAGTTGACTATGGATTGGTTAAGGTTGATGTGACTGCTATTGACTTCTAGTAAA
Source organism: Pinus albicaulis (assembly GCA_034641835.2). NCBI lineage: Eukaryota > Viridiplantae > Streptophyta > Pinopsida > Pinales > Pinaceae > Pinus > Pinus albicaulis. Next base: position 906,820,704 of record CM076569.1, on the reverse strand, counting down.
ATTTACAGAACTAGTGTTTGACTAGATTTGAATTTTATGCTCATATTTGATTGGATATTGGTTGGTTGACTTGGTTAGTCAAATTTTTTACCTTTGACTGGTTATTGATGTACTTGGATGATGTATCTCTCTATTTAACATTGGATAAACATCTAATAAAAGAAGAATATCGTTAAGGCTTTGCCCCTTGCCGAGTTCTTCCCTAGTCTTTGACCAAAAATCTTTGTGTCTTTATTGATCTTGGTTGTCTTCTATTGTGTAAATTGTTTATTATTCTATCTACAATTTCTCATTGCTATTATGTGATTGAAATTAAATTGGAAAAGTGATTGCTATTAAAAGAAGAATTTGTTAAAGTGATTGTTACACCATAGAACATTAGAAAATTAACAATGTCGCCTACGTGTCGTCAACCACCTCAGCCTAAGCTAGGGCATCTCGTAGGGTTACACCCCATTGTATAAATCAACAAATCTATTTTATAATCTATTTTTTGGCCTAGGTGTAGTTTTCCCGTCATGCAATATTCTACATCGTCATTCTCCAAGAGAGACATTTCTCTATCTCCCAAGAAAAACATATTTTTGTTTCCAAGTGTTATGGTTTCCCGTTCCACGGATACATACCTTTGTCTCCCAGAACGTACATATATTTGTCTCCTAACATAGCAGTTTCCCATCCCATGGAGAGATATCTTTGTCCCCCATACATACATTTCCTTGTCTCTACGACAAGCATTTCTCTATCTCCAAAGACTTCGACTATATCACAATTCTAACAAGGCTCATTCAGCTTGAATACAAGCATGTTGTTCTGGAACAACTTGGCTTAGAATCCTTAAGGACTTCAGCGAATTTGTGAATCCTTTCTCAATGACCAGTAATTCTTAGCATCATTATCGCAATAGGAATAAAACCTCCATTCCAATGCTAACCTTTCAAACAAAAAATGACCATAATACGATATATGAGTCTATCAATATGCTTACTAAGAGGCACAAAAACAATCCAAACCATGGCTAATACTAATCAATGAACTTGTATCCAACCACATCATAGATCTCACACAATACTATCAAATACATTGATGAAACATACATTGTAGCATAAGAATTATCAACAGTCTTAATTACACACATTAATAGTTTAACTCAACACATCAATAATTCATACAAGACCGTGTAATCAACTGTATAACTCAGAAATATATCAATAACCACATGAACCTGCAAGCCCCTCAAACCATGAGAACATCCACATAGCCGTCTCTTTATAAACAACTAGGAATAATGCATTCCTCCATAACAATGTTGATACAATCATTGTTATAACACATAATAACATCATTTATTGTCCATTGTGCCACCCATATACATATAGATATAATTATTTTATTAACTTAAGAGACTGACAAATGAGGGAAGGACTTCAACTCTCCACCCAACCATAGGCCAACTGCACTGCACTATTTCTTGCAGTTGACCGCCCCCAAATAGGATTCATAGGCTAAGGTGTTAATTGGTCAAGGGAATTCACACAAATACCAATCAACCATGTCACCAAGGGATCTATAGCTCATCATGTCTCCACTTTCTTACAGGAATCCAAAGAACGTGGTGACTCCACCTGTTAAATACTTCATGCAATAATAGCCCATAGTGTCTCCACCTTTTTAATAGGGATCCAGATCACACTATATTTCCTCCTATGAACCCATCAATTATTCAAACACATACAGAGTCTCCTCCCTACTAAACAAGAATCCGAAGTACACAATGTTTCCACCTGCTCAACCTTACATGGCTCCAGAACATAGTGTCTCCACCTTTTCTTTTCTCACCTTTACTTCACCCATGCTCCTCAACATGCTCCCACTCTTGTGTTGATGTTTCTCTTGAGCGTTCTCCTTCCGCAAGTTCTCTTGCCACTATTGTATGTGCATTCCAATATATCATGCACACATAACATACAACTCATGTCTATATGCCTCCTTTCATATCGTTTAAATTCCCCCTTCTCTTTCCTGTCAACCTTTTTCCTTCCCGACTCCACATTTATCTATTACGTGTTGACCACCAACATGTCCTACATGGAAAAAGGTGGTATGGGGCTTACCTTCCACTCAGTAACCGATACTCCACCTCCTTGCATATTGTCCAGGCAATTAAACCTAGTTAGGGAACTAGCAACACATTAAATGAAGAGCCCAAGTGTATAAATATCGTGATAGAATTGCAACTACTCAAGAAATTTAATCTAAATCAAGAGACACAATTCTACTCTATCACTCTGCGGAAATTAATTCACAACTTTGAACAACAATCTCAGACATGCAATAGGAAATAACACACGTGCACAATATTTTTCTAAGAGAAATCAACTATTAAAAACCTACTAAGCATGATTGCATTAATCATATCAACAAAGAATGTATTCCAATTGTTAGCTCGCTCTGATCTCAACCTACAAGTGAATAACCTTTCTCAAGCCCTGACCTAGAATTATTCAAATTATTCCTTTCCTTGAGCCCCTATTTCCTTGCACAAATCCTAAGGAATTAGGCCCCTATCATTTAGGAATTTTCCTCCAAATGATTGTGCAATTTCCAAGGTTGATCATCTGACTGCATGCAACACTTGTAAACTCAAGACTAGTCCACAAATGATGTTACACTTCCTTGGAATCTCCGCCACAGATGGGAAACTAGAATTATCTGCATGCACTATGTATTTTGGGATGATTGATTATTTAAATGTATGATCACTAAGTTATATTATTTTCCCACTGCACATCTGACCTTCCACTAGTTTCATCAACAATTAGAACTATTTTAACTAAAAGCAACTTGAAATAATTAGCCTTGATTGCTACAAATTAGCAATCACAGATGCTTAACTCAATTCCAAGCCCTCTAACTCAAATTTATTGAGCTAACTAAGTGACAAGAGCCATGTCACCTCAGTTAATTGCCTCCAAGTTGTCTGCTAATGTGGAAATTCAATTTTTCTCAATTTGACCAATGCAAAGTCAAATTGAGACTTTCTTGCTGCATTTTCAAAACTCCCTCTCAATAATAAATGGATTATCAACCACCCCTATCTTCCACCTATGGAATCTGAAGTTCTCTCTTGAGAAAGCCTTTGTCAGTATTTCAACATCTTGTTCCTTTGTCGGAATATATTGTAGCAACATTATCTGTCTTTGCACACAGTCTCGTAAATGATGATACTGAATATCTATATGCTTGGATCGATCGTGAAATACTTGATTCTCAATTATATTAATCGAACTCTGATTATGATAATAGATCACATTCAGATCCATCATCTAACGAAACAGTCCCACAAGTGTCTTTCTCATTCAGATCACCCCACATGTTTCTTGACTTATAGCAATGTATTTTTCTTCTATCAAGTTGATCGCAACAGATCTTTGCTTCCTAATGTACCAAGAAACCACTGCGGAACCAACACTAAAAATTCCACCTGATCTTCTCTTTCAGTCAGATGGACTCCCTTCCCAATATGTATCTATTAATCCACACAAATTCACTCCCTCTGTATCTTTGTACCACAACTACTAATGGGTAGTGCCTCCGAGGTATTGTAAAACTTGTTTAGTTGTCTTCCAATATAATTTTTTCGGCCTAACCATATATTGGCTCAGCTGGTTGACTGCATAGAACATATTTGGTCGTGTGTTCACAAGATACATAAGTGAACCCACTAACTGTCAGTAAATAGTAGCATCCACCTCTTCACCTAAAGTGACAATATCCTTCCTCCAATTGGTCGTTAGAGGTGTCTTGGCATGGGTTTACAAATCTCCATGTGGAATCTCTGTTGTATCTTGTTGGCATACATTCCTTGAGACACAAACAATTACCCGTCACATTTCCATACTATCAACCTAAGGATCTAGTGCATGAGACACATGTCGTTCATCTCAAATTCCCTTGCAAATTCCTCCTTACAAGAGATTATTAGTTTCTCATCACCTGTTAACACATCAGTGAAGGACGCATCCTGAAACATCATCCTTGATCCTAGTTGGAAAATAATCACCTAAACTAGGTGGGGCCCACATAGGCTATTTTTAGGTGTATGTCTATTTTTAGACGTGATGAGCATATTATATAAGTTGCAGGATTCTATTTGTAGATGGTTGGTCAAATGTGAAAAATAGATGAAATTCTATTTTTATAATATTGGGTAAAGTCTATTTATAGATCGTCGATCTAAAAATAGATGCATGTCGATTATTATTAGCTCTTAATAATAATCAGACTCTAAACACCAACTTATTCTCTTGGAGCACTTAATTTTAGTATACAGATTTGTAAAATCAGTGGGATGAAGGAATTATGAAATTCCTAAGGGTTTATTGGAGTTCATGCATGGAGGACTTAGTTATAACTGAAGTGGCAAAGTTATGATAGAGTTGGAAGAGTAGTTCATGGAGTTGTATTCAGTTTAACTCAGTTAGACTCAGTTGAGCTAATTATATCTAATCTAACTGAATGATACACTAGTGAGAGTGGAGTGAATTAATTAGTTAATTAATTCACAAATAATAACTCATTAATCAACTGAACAAATACATCAGTTCACTACAGTGCATGTCAGTTCCAGTGGAAACCCAATGGAGAGGTAGGTGAAAAGGTGAGAGAGACTATCCGTTGTGACTACTAGTGATACATTAATTGCATCTACATATATATTGGAGATGCCAATGAGAATAACACAGTCAAGGAGAGTGGGATTGCATCAAATTGTTCTTTGTAATCAGGTTGGATTGCGCAGTGGAGGCAGACTAGCAAGAGGGCAGAGATTGGTGCATGGATTTGCAGATTTCTTCTATGTTAGTGTGTGACGATTGATTGTACTAAGAGCTTGATGTACTAAGCTTTGTATGAGGATTGTTACATGATCTCCATGTTACATAATATATGATATTTGGGTTTTTCAGCTTCAGGCTTTCCCGTTAAACAACTATGTTATATGCAATTGTTTTTATGCTTCACATGTGTGTGCAATTAATTTTCCGCAAAAGATTAACAGTGGAATGATTCTGTATTTTGCAAGAAGTTAAATATTGTGAGATCAAGGGAATCTAGGACATATGCATGCTTAATGTATATAATTTCTACATGGTATCAGAGCTATGTTAATTACTGGAGATTGAAATTGTGAAGTGGTGCTGAGTTTTGTGCTCATGGAGAAATTAGAATTTGCTGTAGGAGTTTCTTGGTGCGACAGTTGAGTATAGATTGAAATGTCTTTCAATGGGATGCGGCTGGAGTATCCACTTGAGGGAAAATATAACTACATATCCTAGAAGGACAGGATGGAGGCGGTGCTTGAAGATAATGGCTTGAAGGTATTCATCAAGAGAGATGTTCCTAAGCCCACTTCGGTGGATGTGGCAGTACTTGACGCATGGCAAAAGAAAGTAGCAAGGGCGAGGATGATTCTATTGGAAGGTGTGAGAGACCATATTGTCTCAGGCGTTCATGGGAAAGCCACTCCATATGCTATGTGGAAGGCTTTGAAAGATATTTTCCAAAGCAGCAACGACCAGAGGAAGTTGGCGCTGAAAGATAAGCTCAGAAAAATAAAAATGGAGAAGAACGACACTATTCCGGTATACTTGACAAAGTTTTTCCAATGTAGGGATGAGCTTGGGAGTGTAAGATTCAGTGTTGATGATGATGACTTGGTGAGCTTGGCTCTCCTTGGGATTCTAAATAGTTGGCATAGATACGAAGACTCTGTCAATGGATGGGAGAAACTGTCGGGTTGGGAGCGACTTTGGTCGGATCTTGTGCAGGAGGAGATAAGGTGAAGTACCAGGGATGGCTCTTCATCAAATCCTGATGATGAAAAGGACTGTGCTTTGGTTGCCAAGGAAAAGAAGAAGAAGGGGAAGAAATTCGATTCTATATCTAAGGCCGATGAATATGGAAAAGAGCATGACATGTCCAAAGTGAAGTGTTTTCACTGTCACGATTTTGGACATATTGCCACAAATTGTCCACATAAGAAGAAGAACAAGATGGCTGCTAGAGCTGCATCTGGTGAGGCTCTTGCCTCGCAATTTGATCTTGACTTCTCATTGATCGCATGCATGGTGTCGAATGCATTGGGATCGGGGTGGTATTTTGATAGTGGTGCTTCCTTTCACATGAGGGGAGATGTGAACCTTTTCAGTGACTTGGTGGAGAAATATCTCCAGTTTCATGTTGAGTTGGGCGACAATGGACGATATAGTGCGACCGGCATTGGTACCATTACCTTTCAGAAGGCTTCAAGTAAACTCATTCTTTTACAAGATGTTGTGCATATTCCAAGTTTAAAGAAGAATTTAATCTCAGTCGCAATGTTAGAGGATAAAGGCTATGATGTTGTCTTTAGTGAAGGAAAATTTTTCCTTTAGCACAAAGCAATAGGGCAAGTTAAGAAGGTTTGGATTCAAGCTAAGAATATCTACAGACTTGAAGTAGATGGGATTTCTATGGAGCTTCCTACTGTTGGGAAGTGCAATAAAGACATGCAATTGAAGCTTGAGAGGGAGGAGGATTTTCATGCAGGTAAGAGTGAACCTCGGGAGGTGGAGCAGCCACAAGATGAGGATCATGGAGTGGGAGCAACCACTCATGCAGAGAAATTTCATTCCATATGGGCAGAGGGAGTGTATGCAGCTATACCACTAGGTGAGAGGTGGGGCAACATGCATGGATAATCCTAAGAAAAAATTTCTAGGCATGATTCATTGAGATGGTGTGGATCTCATGAATTGAACCTGGCTACTAGGAGCCCATATTACAACAGTAGCATGATCAGTTGGATTGATGGAGTAAGATGTCGGGAGGACATGAAATCAAAGCGACGATGTCGGATACTGGAACGTGGTTCAGAGTTGACAGAAAGTGTAGAGTGCATGGGTACAGATTTCAACAGCGCAGTGGTTCCTGAAGACATGTGTAGTAGCTAAGCAGAAGTTGAAGACTTTGATGATATATGCATTAGACTGATTGAGTTGTTTCAAGCCTTTCAGTTTCGAAAGTGTTGCAGCAACAGTTGCAGGGCGAATGCATGGAGTTGCATGTCACATGCAAAGACAAACCTTTCTTGTTGAGAGGGAGTGTTGAAGTTTGCAACAAGAAACAATGAAGGAGGCATCCTGAAACATCATCCTTGATCCTAGTTGGAAAATAATCACGTAAACTAGGTGGGGCCCACACAGGCTATTTTTAGGTGTATGTCTATTTTTAGACATGATGATCATATTCTATAAGTTGTAGGATGCCATTTATATATGGTTGGTCAAATGTGAAAAATAGATGAAATTATATTTTTAGAAGATTGGGCGAAGTCTATTTATAGATCGTCGATCTAAAAATAGATGCATGTCGATTATTATTAGCTCTTAATAATAATAAGACTCTAAACAACAACTTATTCTCTTAGAGCACTTAATTTTAGTATACAGATTTTTCAAATCAGTGGGCTGAAGGAATTATGAAATTCCTAAGGGTTTACTGAAGTTCATGCATGGAAGACTTAGTTATAACTGAAGTGGAAAAGTTATGATAGAGTTGGAAGAGTAGTTCATGGAGTTGTATTTAGTTTAACTCAGTTAGACTTAGTTCAGCTAATTGTATCTAATCTAAATGAATGATACACTAGTGATAGTGGAGTGAATTAATTAGTTAATTCATTAATCAACTGAACAAATACATCAGTTCACTACAGTGCATGTCAGTTCCAGTGGAAACCCAATGGAGAGGTAGGTGAAAGGGTGAGAGAGACTATCCGTTGTGACTACTAGTGATGCATTAGTTGCATCTACATATACATTGGAGATACCAATGAGAATAACGCAGTCAAGGATAGTGGGATTGCATCGAATTGGTCTTTGTAATCAGCTTGGATTGCACAGTGGAGGGAGGCTAGCTGGAGGGCAGAGATTGGTCCATGGATTTGTAAATTTCTTCTATGTTAGTGTGTGATCATTGATTGTACTGAGAGCTTGATGTACTAAGCTTTGTATGAGTATTGTTACATGATCTCCATGATACATAATATATGATAGTTGGGGTTTTCAACTTCAGGATTTCCCGTTAAACAACTGTGTTATGTGCGATTGTTTTTATGCTTCACATGTGTGTGCAATTAATTTTCCGCAAAATATTAACAGTGGAATGATTCTGTATTTTGCAAGAAGTTAAATATTGTGAGATCATGGGAATCTAGGACATATGCATGCTTAATGTATATAATTTATACAATGTCATGTGAAACGAGGCACTAGAGTCCAAGTACCACACACTCCCCATCACAGTGTTGGCCATGCATGCGATATGAGTGAAATTTTAGAAATTTTAATACAATTATGTATTTCCTTGACTCTCCTGGTCTAACAATTATATGCCATTGTTAAATACAAAATCCTTCTACTTAAATCTTTGCATAAATTTAATCGCCAATTACAAACACATTAAGAAAGATCAATCACACATAACACAGATGTTTTTATTGGGAAAGCATAATGCTAAAAACCCCATTATCATATATTATGTATATATCATGGATCATGAAACAATCTCATACAAAACTCTAATCCAAGAGCTCTCATTACAATATACAATTGTCTCACACTGTCATACAAAATTGGGCAAACACATGCGCCAATTTACTGCCTCCTGATAGCCTGCCTCTACTACGCAATCCTTGCTAATCACAATCCCTGAATGAATTCGATCTTGCCTTGACTTTACTATGCAATCCTCATTGGCATCTCCAATATGTGTTTGGTTGCAAGTGTGCACCCACTAATGTCACAACTGATAGTCAAACTATCCCTTTCACCTATCTCTCAATTGGGTCTCCACTGGACCTGACATGCACATAGCTAACAGTAGTAAATCTTCAGTTACATGTGAGATTACTCCGTGTGAATTAATTTAATATTTAATTCACTGATCTCTCACTAGTGTATCTTTAGTTACAACTAGTTACAACTAGCACAACTGAGTTTGAGTTAAACTACTTTAAAACTTTCGTAACTACACATCCAACTTTGTTACAACTTTGTATCACTCAGTTACAACAAAGTCCACTTGCATGTCCCACCAACCAACCTTAGAACTCGAAATTCCTTCAGTCAAATGGTTTTCCACATTGATCAGTTAACTCAAAGCATGTGCTTCAAGAGAATAGATTATTATTATTGTCTAATTATTATTAAGAGACAATAATAATCGACATGCATTCTATTTTTAGACATGCAATCCACGAAACGACTCTGCACATGCATTCCAAAAATAGACACCCATCCATACATATAATTTTCTCAACCATCTATAAATAGATTCCTGCTATAAATAGACTTTGCTCAACATTCTAAAAATAAACTTACACCTAAAAATAGCCTACGGGCCCCACCTAGTGTAGGTGCTTAATTTTCACTAGGATCATCATCTTTTTGAATCTCAACACTCCCTCTCAACAAGAAAGGGATTATCCTTCACCCTGATCCTACCTCTACAGTATTCGAATTTGCTCCTGGTGAGCACCTTCGTCAGAATATCTACATCCTAATCCTTCGTAGGAATGTACTGAAGCAACATGATCTTCCACTGCACACAATATCTGATATGATGATACCGAATATTTATATGCTTAGTTCTATCATGAAACACATGATTAATATAAAGTTTTATGCAACTCTGATTATCACAATGAATCACTATAGGATCTAAATGAGAACCAAACAAACTGACCAAGATCTTTCTCATCCAGATAGCCTCACATGCAGCTTGAATTGCTACCATGTATTTCGCTTCCACTGAACTAAGTGCCACGAATATCAATTTCCTAATGAACCAAGAAACAGTTGTAGATCCGATACTGAAGGCCCCTTCTGATGTGCTCTTTCTGTCTGTTGGGCTGCATGCCCAATATGCATTCGTGAAGCCATGCTACTTCACCTCATCCATCTGTATGTACCATAAGACATACTCAAATGTGCCCCTGATATATCTTAGGACATGCTTGCCCGCCTTCCAAAAGAGCTTGGTAGGCTTAACCATTTCTTGACTAAGTCGGTTCACTGCATAACATATGCCTGGTCTTGTATTAACTAAATACATGAGTGAACCCACCAACTATCGATAGAAAATAGCATCCACTACATCTCTCAGTGTAACATCCTCGTTCCTCCAGTTTTCTGGAAGAGGAGTATCCATGGGTTTGCAGCCCTCCATGTGAAACTTACCCAGTATCTCCCTTGCATACTTTCCTTCAGACACAAAAATTTGACCATCTCGATGTTGTATCTCCAATCCATGGAAATAATGAAGGAGGCCCATATCCTTCATCTAAAACTCCTTTGTAAGGTCCTCCTTGCATGAGTGTATCAGCTACTCAGCACAAGTCAGTATTAAATCATCAACTTAAAGAACAATGATTAAAAGCTTACCCTCCACCACAATTTGGTAGGTTTGTGTCTGCCTCACTCTTGGTGAAGCCCAGTCTAGTAAAATAGCTGTTTATCTGAGTGTACCAAGCACGGGGTGCTTGATTTAGCCCATTCAATGTTGTTTTGAGTCTGCACACATGTGACTCACTGCTGAAGATCTCAAATCCTTCAGGCTGCTCAATGTACACTTCTTCCTCAATGATCCCATCAAGGAACGCAGTCTTCACATCCATTTCATGAATGTGCCAACCCATCTGCGCTGAGAGAACAAGGATGGTCCTTATGGAAGAATACCATGCGACAGGTGAAAAGGTTTCTTCATATTCTATCCCCTCGATCTGTGAGAAGCCCCGGGACACAAATTTGGCCTTGTATTTCTCAAAACTCCCATCAACAACTTGCTTTACCTTGTAGATCCATATTGAGCCTACCACTAATTTATCAACCGGCCTTGCAACAATTTCCCAAGCACTGTTTCTGACAATGGAGTCATACTCCTCCACCATTTCATCTACCCATGTGGGCTCTTCCACTACTTCTTGAAAGGGAGATGGCTCAGTCAAAATACATTTTCTCATGAGAGCCATGTATCCAGTGAATCAGTCAGGAGACTGTCTCTGTCTGCGTTGTGAAGTAGGGAGTCCTACATTCCGTGCCACATCAAACTTCAGCCTCTGAGCTTCTGTGGTACGCCTTATGCCAATTCTGATGTTTGGCTCTACGTGAGTGGAATCCTCCACTCCATTAACCTCCTCCTGTGGATGATCCACATCTAGAGACTCATCTTTGGGAACCAAAAGTTCCTCCTTTGCATGTAAGTCTAGCTCCCTCTCAAGCGACAACTTGATGCATTTCTCCTCATTGAATTTTATATCCCGTCACACCACTATCATTCGACTGTTTGGAAAATACACATGATAATTATGGGGTGTTTCTATATACCCCACAAATATCCCAAATTCAGCAGTTGACTCCAACTTCTTCCTGGCATTCTTGGTCACATGCACATAAAAATATGAGCCAAAAATCTTAAAGTGAGACACATTCGGTTTCTTACCAGTAAAAGCTTCTTCAGGTCTACTCATCCCAAGTACTCTATGAGGACAATGGTTTTGCACATAAACCACAGTGTTGCATGATTCTGCCCACAAATGCATTGGTAGGCCCTAATCATGCAACATAGCTTGTGCAGCGCCCACGATAATTCTGTTCTTCCTCTCCATGACCCCATTTTTTTGTGGGTTATGAGGCACTATGAGTTTTCTCTTAATTACTTCTTTGCTACAGAAGTCTTTGAATTCATTCGAGATGTATTTTGCACCATTATCGCTCCGCAGAGCCTTCACTTGCTTCCCCGACTCTTTCTCAACCAATGCCTTAAACTCACAAAACTTTGAGAATGTTTGATCCTTCTTTTGCATGAAGAAGATCCATAATTTACGAGAAAATTCATCAACAAAAATACATAATACCTTTGTTCTATTTTTGAAGAAACCAAGGATGGCCCACACACGTCTGTGTGAACTCCCTCCAGGATCATCGAAGCATGGTTATCCTTTTCATGAAAGGTGTTCTTCACAAACTTACCCATAGTACATCCCTTGCATTGATATAACTACGTAAGTGTACCCTTGGGAATTCTAGTAGAAATCTGCTGCAAAATTTTCAGGGCACCATGGCGAATATGGCCCAATCGCCCATGCCATAATTCACCCTCATCCCTTCTCACCACTTCTTCTTTGCCCTCCATTGCAGTGCAGCCATCTACCTCTAGCTTGTAGAAATTCTTGACTCGAATCCCTATCCTATTGGTTTGACCTGTTGTTTTATGTCGTAGGAAATCTTTTCCATCGCTGAAAACAATGTCAAAACCCCTGTCCTCCAACATCGCGACTGAGACCAAGTTTTTGTTCAGACCTGGAACATTCATAACATATTTCAATAGAAATGGTTTACCTAACTCCCTCTCAAAGGTAATGGTACCAATGTCGTTTGCACTGTATCATCCATCATCACGCATCTCTATATGCATTTTGGAGATCTTTCTCCTCCAAGTCACTGAAAATCTCCAAATCTCCCTTCATGTGGAAGGAAGCACCACTATCAATATACCACATCGATCCCATTGCGCTTGAAACCAAGCATATGATCAAAGAGGAATCAAGTTCAAATTGTGAGGCAAGGGCCTCACCAGTTGTAGCTCCAGCAACCTTCTTGTTCTTCTTTTTCTGTGGGTAGTTAGTGGTGAGATTCCCATGTTCGTGACTGTGAAAACACTTCAACTTGGAAAAATATACCTTCTTGCCTTTAGACTCGGATTTTGAATGGGATTTATTCCCCTTCCCTTTCCCTGCCTTGGCATCTAAAGCGCAATCCTCTTCATCATCATGCTTTGATGAAGAGCCATCTCTGGTGTTCTGCCTAAACTCCTCCTGCACTAGATTTGACCATAATCGTTCCCAATCCGGCGGTTTTTCTCGTCTATTGACAGAGTCTTCATAACTGTGCCAACTCTTAGGAAGTCCCAAGAGAGCCAAGCTCACCAAATCATCATTAGCAACCGTGACTCCCACACTCCCCATTTCATCCCAACATTGGACAAGCTTTGTGATATACTTACGAATATTATCGCCCTTCTCCATCATGATATTTCTAAGTTTATCCTTCAGCGCCAATTTCCTACGGTCACTGCTACTTTGGAAAAGATTCATCAAAGCCTTCCACATTGAAAATGGAGTGGATTTCCCATGGAGGCTTGAGACAATATGGTCTTGTACACCTTCTAACAGAATCCTTATCGTCTTCGTTACTTTCTTTTGCCAGGCATCAATTAATGCAGCATCCATCGAAGTGGGCTTAGGAACATCATTGTCTATGAATTCCTTCAAGCCATTATCTTCAAACACCGCATCCATCCTATCCTTCCATGAAATTTAGTTTGAGCTGCCCTCAAGTGCATACTCTAACCGCAAACCATTGAAATCCATTTCGATGTTTACTCAATTGTCACACCAATAAATTCTTGTGGCAAATTCGAATTGTTTCCACCAACAAACTTAGCTACTGCTTCAATATTGCATATATTATTTTCTCGGATACCATGTATAAATTTTAATACAATTATGTGTTTCCTAGATTCTCTTGATCTAACAATTATATGCCACTATTAAATACATAATCCTTCTACTTAAATCTTTGTGAAAATTTAATCGCCAATTGCAAACACATGAAGAAAGATCAATCACACATAACACAAGTGTTTTTATTGGGAAAGCATAAAGCTAGAAACCCTACTATCATATATTATGTATATATCATGGATCATGAAACAATCTCATACAAAACTCTAATCTAAGAGCTCTCAGTACAATATACAATTGTCTCACACTGTCATACAAAATTTGGCAAATACATGCGCCATTTTTATGCCTCCTGACAGCCTGCCTCCACTGCGCAATCCATGCTAATCACAATCCCTAAAAGAATTTGATCTTGCCTTGCCTTGACTACGCAATCCTCATTGGAATCTCCAATGTGTGTTTGGTTGCAAGTGTTCACCCACTAATGTCACAACTGATAGTCAAACTTTCCCTTTCACTTATCTCTCAACTAGGTCTCAACTGGGTCTGACATGCATGTAGTTAACAGTAGTAAATCTTCAATTGCATGTGATATCAATCCATGTGAATTAATTTAATATTTAATTCACTGATCTCTCACTATTATATCTTTAGTTACAACTAGTTACAACTAGCACAACTGAGTTTAACTCACTTAACTGAGTTAGACTACGTTACAACTTACATAACTACACATCCAACTTTGTTACAACTTTGTACCACTTAGTTACAATGAAGTCCACTTGCATGTCCCACCAACCAACCTTAGAACTAAAAATTCTTTCATTCAACTGGTTTTCCCCATCAGGTAACTGAAATCAAGTGCTTCAAGAGAATATATCATTATTTATTTTCTAATTATTATTAAGAGATAACAATAATAGACATGCATTCTATTTTTAGACATGCAATCCACAAACCGACTTCGCACATGCATTCCAAAAATAGATGCCCATCCATACATAGAATTTTCTCACCCATCTATAAATAGATTACCACTATAAAGAGACTTTGTTGAACATTCTAAAAATAGACATAACCTTAAATAGCCTACGGGCCCCACCTAGCGTAGGTGCTTAATTTTCACTAGGATCATCATCTTGTTGAATCTCAACAGAAATCAAGCTCGAATTGTGAAGTGAAGACTTCACCTACTACTCCTCCTATGTTCTTATTGCTTGAATTTTTGTGTTGTTACTTTGTAGGATAATTCCCAAATTCATGAAAATTGAAGCATTTTATTTTGGACAAGTCTTTCTTCTGCCCCCTTGGCTAGATTTAGGTTCGGTTTGAGATTTCTTCCCTTTTCCCTTCTTTCCCTTTCCAACCAATGGACTTTTTATTCATCCTCTCCCTTGGATGAGCTTCCAACTATGGTATTCTACATGATCTCTTCTAGTACCAAAACATACCATAAGTATTCCCAATTCAATAATTTCTCATTCTCGTTCACCGAGTCCTGGTAGCTATGCAAACTTTTTGGAAGGCCTAGAAGAGCTAGGCTCACCAGGTCATCCTCTGCAACATTGACACCAACCCCTCCAATCTCATCACAAACTTGTGTAAATATTCTCAGATATTGTGGAATTGCGTCATTCTTCTACATCTTGATATTTCAAAGTTTGCCTTTGAGGGCCATTTTCCTATGATCACTGCTATTCTCAAAAAACTTTGTGAGTGCCTTCCACATCACGAAAGGATTTATTTTCCCATGGATTTGAGACAATGTGGTCTCGCACTCCCTCCAAGATTATTCTCCTCACATTAGCTACATATTTATTCCATTGAGATAGGTTTTGGGAATCAGCTAATCCTGGTTTTGCAATATATATCTTGACATATTCTAGCAATCCATTTTCATCCAACACTACTTGCATGTGATCCTTCCATGCAATGAACTTCGAGTTGCCTTCCAATACATACTCTAATCTCAACCCATTGAAGGCCATCTTCTCAACTCTGAAGATATCCTACTACACTGAAGCTACAAATTCGAACCTCCTAAGGAACAACTTTGAAATTCCTATTCTAATGTGAATCCAACTCTGATACCATGTAGATATATCGTTATAGAATTACAAATTCTCAAGAAATTTAATCTAAATAAAGAGACACAATTCTACTCTACTGCTCTATGGAAATTAATTCACAATTTAGAACATCAATATTAAACGTCCAATAAAAAATAATACACATGCACAATATTTTTCTATGGGAAAGAAACTAATAAAAACCCCTTAATCATGCATGTATTAATCAGATGAATAAATAATGTATTACAATTATTAGCTCCTTCTTATCTCAATCTACAAGTGAATAGCCTTTCTCTCTACTAAATGAGGGGCTCTGACCCATACTTCGTCAAATTATACCTCTACTTGAGCCCCTATTTCTTTGTGAAATTATTGAGAAATTAGGCCCCTATTATTTAGGAATTTTCCTCCAACTGATTGTGTAATTCCCAAGGTTGATAATATGACTGAATGCAACAACTGTACACTCAAGATAGTCTACAACTAATGTTACACTACCTTGGAATCTCCACCACAGCTGGGAAATTCAAATTCTCTACATGCACTAGATATTTTTGGCTAATTGATCAGTTAAGTAGATGACCACTGAGTTAAAATGTTGTCCTACTGCACAACTAACCTTCCACTAGTTCCATCAACAGTTATAAATAGTTTAACTTAAAACAACTGAAATAATTGACCTTGATTGATACAAATTAGTAGTCGCACAATATTAACTAAAATCCAAGCCCTCTAATCGAATTAACTGAGCTAACTCAGTGATAAGAGACATGTCACCTCAGTTAACTGCCTCCAAGTTGTTTGTTGATGTCGAAATTCAAATTTTTTGAATTTAACCAAGGTAAAGTCAAATTGAGATGTTCTTGTTTCATTTTTCAACACTAAGTTTAATTAATTTCCCAAGAAACTCCTCCTCATAAAAATTTTATCTGTGTCCACTCCTCCAACCCAATCAATGTTTACATTTCCACATTATTTACATGAATTACAATTCATGGTGACAATTACAAGAGGGGTAGCAAAAAGGGTTGTCACGGATGTGTTAGCCCCATCCTTAAGTTAGATGGGCTAGAAACGAGAGTAAGAAAGGAATTATTTAAGAGGGGATAAAATAGGTTGAAGCTAGTAAGATTAGATGTTCCTATTATAAGGCACTGGAAAAAATCTCAAATTTTGTTAAAGTGCTAGCAAAAAAATTGAGACTCTGTCAAATATCTAGAAACTAATATATCCAACTTCTTGGTTTTCATTATGTGGAGTTAGTGAGATAAATGGTTTCCTATATATTCATATATCTAGACATCTGAAAGTTCTTATAAATATACTTTATGAAAAACCCAGACACTAATTGACCCACTTGGTAGAACCTGTAGTGAAAAAACCCATAGTTGGAGGAACTTGGATGTCATGGTTTTGAAGGTTTGAGAATATAAAAATAGTTATAATTCCAAACTTTTAGAAAAAATAAAATATGGATGCAAATTTGATCGACCACAAAGGAGTTACATTGCATCCACACAGAACAATTATGTGGCATACTAACATTCATGCTAATGTGGCACAAAAGGTAGTTTGGATGATGTGGCATGTTGACATGTCTTGTTTGTCTGGCATGGTGATATGAGATGGTGATATTGCAGTCTTCTCTGTGTTTAAGGGCCAATATTCTTAAGGCCGTTTATGTGCTTACAATTGCGATCCCTGAGCCTCGTTTTTTTATTTTTAAGGTCTAGACCCCTAAGGCTATGTTCTATGTATAGAGTCGAGATCCCTCAAGTAATTCTCTGTGGAAAATGGAAGATCATTTATATTTTATTGTTGCGTTATTGGGATGCATTCCATGTGCTTCATCTCTTTTCATAAAGGAGATCAATATTTTTTGTTATCTCTGATATTAGAATTATTTTGAAGAGGGTTGACTTGGCCACTTGGTGGATTCTCTTACTAGTTAGTTTTTCCATAGCTGTGGATTTGATGTATCTCTTGTTACATTGGTTCTCTAAGGAAAATTTTGGCTAGGTTTTCCCCTTATGAGTTTTCCTAATGTAAGATATTCTTAACATTTTTTGCTTTATGATCTCTATTTCTCTATTGTCTATTTGGTTGAATTTTTTAAGTATAATTACTTAATGATGTATTTTTTTCACTAAAAAACATAAACATCATTAGAATTAATTATCATAAGTTTAGAAATAAAGTAATTGAATCTACTGTACTTGAAAAATCAACATGGTATCAGAGTATTAGTAAGGAAAAAAAATGAATATCACATGTTATTAGATCAAACTCCACTAAAAGGAAAAGACCTAGTGGAGGTTGTAACAAAGGTTTTTATTGTTATCAAATTGGAAAAATTTGTTAAAAAAACATTCGCTAAAACATTTGTTTGCAATATTAGATGTTTTAGCAGAGGTTTTAACGAAACTTTGTTAGGTCCCTATATTACTAGTATAGTCCCTTATTGTTGTTAATGTAACCCCCTTATTGTTATTATTGTACCCTTGTAACCCCCATATTGTTATTATTGTGCCCTTAAATTATTATTGTTAGGTTGGCTAGGATTACATTGTGGCCCCACTAGGATTACATTGTGGCCTTATGGACTCCTATATATAGAAAGGAGGTTTTGTAATTTGTATCATCCAAGAATTGTTCATTCATGTAATGTATTGGAGGTTTCCTCCTCAAAGTGGATTATTTATAAGGTGTTGATATCTCTTTTCTTCTATTTTTGGAGCTGTTTTCACAACATTTGGTATCAAAGCTTTGGATTCTAAAATTTCGCTGCCCCAAATAGGTCATCATGGCATTTTCGCTATAAAAAATTTTCTACGAAGGTTCAGAAGCTGCAATTTTGAGAGTGCGAAGCTGAATTCCTGAGGAATATCTTCGCAAAATTTCAGAGCTTGGTTCGCAATATTTTCGGAGATATGATCTGTGGAAGGTATGGATTTTTGCAGGCTCCTGAATTTAACCTAAACGGGTCATCATGGGATTTCTGCTATAACTTTTTTTCTACGAAGTTTCAGAAGCTGAAATTTTTACAGAGCGAAGCCGAAGTCCTGAGGAACATCATCGCAAAATTTCAGAGCTTTATTCGCAATATTTTCGGAGATATTATCTGTGGAAGTTAGGTCTTTTTCAGGCTCCTGAATTTCATCTCAAAGAGGTTATCGTGGGAAAACCTTCATAACTCTCTCTCTGAGCATCAGATTGGAATGCCGTAAAAAGTGGTCGCAAGTACACAGACTTTGGTTTCTCATCTATCATTTTCAAAGCCAAAGGAGGAAAGAGTGACATGTGGCAAGTCGTACAAGTTTGTTATACTGAACCAGTCCATAATTGGGTCATTGTGGGAGATTGGACATAACTTTTCCTTGAAGAATCAAAATAAGGTTAGACCTGTGGCATTTGAAACAAGATTCAAAGGGTGAATAAAAGGCCAAATTTCAGATATTGACGATCCAAAATCACAGAGATAATTCAGTTTCAATATCGAGCTCCTCAAAATCAACAAAACGGTGTGTATTTTTTTTCAAATTACATAAGTCTTGTTTGAAAAAACAATTCTAGTTGATTCCAAAGGACTATTGAGCATAGTTATTAGTATTGGGTTCTAGAATGCCTCCTAAAAATAATTCAACACTCATTAAGCCTTGTTACATAGCAATTTGTCACCATCCTTGCAATCCCTTGTCCCGCACATTGGAGGGCTTATTCCGTGACCTGTGAGCAGTGACATGACCTAAAACCACTTTCATGGCATCCCCCTTGACAAGGAAAATCATTCCCCTGAAGAAAATTTCCTGTGAAAAGCCCTAAAAATATCCCTTTTAGCCTTGGCACGACTAGCCAGTTCAGCCCTCGCGCCAATGGGGGAAATCCGCCAAAGAGGGCGTGTCAACTAGCGCTCTATCCCAGTGTATCACCTGTACCAGGCTTAATAAGGATTGTTTTTTAAAAATAAATGGAAAAATTTTGATTCCAAACAACTCCTGAACGAGTCTCTAAAATGAGTTGGGAGTTTTGGCTCTGGATCTCCATGTAGGGGAAGTGGTTTTCCACCTATCATGGAAGCTTCCTTGAGGATAGGGCCAATCCCACCATTGTAGGGATCCCAACTCCCCTTCCACCATCTATATAAGCTTGTCATTTTCCCTTTGCAAGCTAGCCTAAATAGAGCTGAATCAGTAGTAAGGGGATTATCATCAGACAGCCGAAGAGAGAGACTTTTCCCATTCCCGACGAGCTTTACTGAGACGTACTTCGCTGTTGACCCACTAAAGGAAGATCCAGCATAAGAGCTCAGGTTGTATCTTTATTTGTTATGATTAATAATAAATGACTTCGATTATGGTTCCACTCAGATATTCATGTTTTTTGTTATGAGTTGTATCTTCTCTGACTGATACATAATTGCATGTATTAGGTTTTACGCTTGTGTGTTTGTTGTTTCTTCGTGTATGTGCAGGTGCTTGAACGTGCTAGGCAGGAGAATTGTGATCTGCCATAGTGAGGGATGGAAGTGCCATCTTCTCTGCAAGTAACATCAGCGTAGGAATTAAGGTAGGACTCTTGTCACATCTTGGTCTTTTGCAATTAGGAACTTGCGTCTTAACGTGACTCGGTTGTTGCTAGACTCGATCTGGGCTAGTAGGGATCACCTCTGTCCGCAGAGGGGATTTACCTCTCCAATAAACTGGCGAATCCACTGGGGAGACATTGATTGGAGTTTGTCTTGTCTTTTCGGTTGATTTTGGTCTTTGCTTGCTTCATCAGCTCTTTTGGTTTGCTCTTTTCTAGTGTTAAACTTTGGTTTAGCTTCACCATCCCTGATCGCTCCCTGATTGCTCTTTTTCATCTTTTGCATTAGTAAAATTGACTGGCACGGTTTTTTCCCTGATAGTCATGCTAGCTGGTGTATGTTTCTAGTTTATCCCCCACGCCAATCCTATTCTGGTGCTAGTTGCCACCTGACAGTCGCGCCAATCCTGTGTGGTGCTAGGGTTTATTTCTTCCTGAGCTTTCTGAGCTTGACCTGTGGTTTCGGTGTCATTTTATCGACTTCCTGAGTGTTCTGGAGCTTTTTTTGACTGTGTGTGACCTTCATCCTCCGGTTTTTTTCCCTCTACTATCGGTTTTACATTCTAGCCCTATGGCATCTAGGTGCTATACTATGTCGAGCCTCCCGTGGGAGTTTTTGGTCCTCGTTTGATCAGTCAATTTCATTATTGCTTCTCTGCATTTGTTTGGTGTTTTTCCATTATTTTGTTGCGTTATTTGAGTGATTGGCTTCTTCCTCATTCGAATTCTGCTTTGTCTCGTTTTGGGCCTAGATTACACGGTTCATTTGAGTCTTTGGGATTTCTCTTTGATTTGAGGGACTTCTTTGTCAATTTGAAGTTTGATTGTGTGTTTGGCATTGAGTGAGCTTGCTTGTCTTTTCTCTTTTGCTATCACTTCTCAAATTTTTCTTTTCATTAGTTTTCATTTTATTTAGTGCACTTTGCTCTTAAACATTGAAAATACAAAAAAAATCTCTTTTGATTTTGATTAGTTAATGTAAATTAAATATTTTCTGTGTTATTAGTGATTTGTAACTCTGAAAGAAAAGCTTTTAGTTTCCATTAGCTTGCATTAGAGACACTAGTGGTTGTTTTGTGATCATTTTGTTTTTGTGTGAAAGCTCTCAACCTTCCCATAGTTAGCTATTCATCGAACGAAATGACACATTGTGGCATGTAGTGTACATTTAGAGGATTGTGAGACATAACATTCGGTAGGGCCTGGAAATTGAAACATAATTGAAGATCAACACTAAAATTTATTCAATTCACCTTAAGGTAGCATTGAAACATTAACGAAATATTTAGAGGTCTACGCTAGTGACGTGTTCTAACGTCATTAAACCTAGTAGTTGTCGTTCGCCTCTTGGCTTTAGACAGTGCTAGTACGGACTTGTGCTCCCCGTACCATCGCGTATATAAAGGGAGACCCCACTAGGTTGCTATCCTTTATCCATAGGAAGTCGAGTCTGCCGCCTTATACCCGTGATACACCGGACACAACATTCGGGGAGATTGCCTGCGCGTACGTCAAGTCCTTGGTTGATTTCTCTTTCATTTTGAAACCAAGGTGTATATTGAATTTCACAGATATCTGGTATACCCTTTGCCTAGATTACCAGAGTAGTCATTTTGATATTTTCTGACTCATTAAATTTGAAAGGATCATCAAGTGCTTGTCCTTTCACGCTTGCTTCAAAATTCAAAGAGATAGAGTCACCTTTCATCCGTTTCTTGACTCTTAAAACATGAAACGATGAAGTTTCTAAGTTTCAATGTGGTAAAATAAATCACCTGTGATCACACGTCCTTTTAGAGTTTTCTTGTTGGTCGTTTGATTGTGTGCCTTGGTTTTTTAGCCTGTGTGTTTTTTATTTGATCTCTTCCTCTTTTCGTTACTGTCACAGTGGCGGAACCCTCAGTTTCGTATACTGGTAGTCCTTACACAAAATATTCATTAGAGGTCTCTCAATCCTCTACTGAACCTCAGTAGCCCATTGTCTCCGAGTTTCCTGACAGGGGACCGGTTCTATCTAAGCTTCCCTTTGGAGGACCAATTGAGTTCAATTGACCCTTATCCAACACTTGGTTTGGATTTGGAGTAGGGGAACATTTCTCTCGTCTTACATCGGGTTTGCCTTTTCTAGCTGCTATTATTCATCCTAGTCCTCGCCGTCTTCTAGAAGATCTAGCAGCAGGTTTAAATATGGGCTCATCCAGTCCTTCTCCTAGCGAGGAAATCCCCACATCTGGTGAAGATTACCAGTTGTTCCCAAAAGACAACCCCGAGTTATCTGTCATATCTTTGCCTGGTCCTTCACTTCCAGCAGGGTATAGATCCTTAAGTTAGATTATGACCACTGTTACCTCTATGGGAGTATCGACTCCCTCTATGAGGCCGATTATTCCTTCATTAGGGATGTCCCCAAGGACACCCCTCACGTCATCTCCTCAGGTCACATCAGTACCTGTCAGGGCCACTCTCTGTGTGCCCGCGTCTACACCCGTTGTTACTACTCAGTCTGTAAGGACTGCATCACTTCCCGAAGACATCTACATAGCATCTACTATTCCGGAGAACATTTCTCCTAAGGAGTATCGGTTGTCCCTACAACAATCGAACTCCGAGGTCGGTCAATCCTCCCAAGATCCCAACCGTCCTTATTTTTTACATTATGCACAGGATGGTACACTCGTCTACATTTTTCCATATCAATACGATGAGCAGGAAAACCCTCTACATTTTCTTGCTCCAGAGGCTTATCAGTACGTTCAAGGTTTTCTGTCTGCCCAGGCTGGGCAACCATCCAACCTGCAAGGACAACCCTTCCAGGGCCAACCTTCGGGCCAGCCTGGTTATCTTTATGACCCACAAGGACAACCCTTACAGGGCCAACCTTCAAGCCAGCAGGGGTTTTTATACAGTCCGCAAGGACAGTCCTACAACCCTTAAAGTCAACCTATACATCCTCACCCCTTGGTCCAACCAGGGCAACCTCAAGGACCCGCAAGTCAGCCGGGGTACCAACCGAGGCCGTTATATGGTCCTGGGGGGAAAATCCAACCCTCTCAACCTATGGTGCAACCTCTACAACCTCAGTTTCCTATTGGTCTAAATGTTGCACATCTAGGGCCCTCTTATGGTCCTATTGTAGGTCAAACTGGTTATCAGGCACAACTTGGCCCTATCCCACCACCAGGCCAACCGACTCATCTGGGACAGACTAGTGTCCCTCATATTCCAGGTCAACCTATTCAACCAGTGCAACCTGTTCACCCGGGTCAACCTGTTCAACCAGGACAACCCATTCAGCCGGGTAAACCTGTTCAACCAGGGCAGCCCATTCAGCCAGGTCAACCTGTCCAACCAGGCCAGCCTGCACATCCTGTCAACCCTGCTCAGTAGCCGATTTACTCTATGCCATAGCAGAATCCGCCTATGCGCCCCACTTATCAGGCTCAGCAGGGCCCCACTTATCAACAGCCCGCTCAACTTCAAGGCGGTTATTATCTTCAAGGTCAATCTCGACCAGTTTACAACCTGCCCCAAGGTTCTAATTATTATCTTCAACAACTAGGCTATACCTATACTCAGCAGTCAAATCTATATACTGCTCAAATGGGGCCGACATATAATCAGGGTTCATACCCCGGTTATCAACCCCCATACACTGGTTACCAACAACCGTATCAGACTAATTATACGGCCTATACCCCCTATGGTCAGAATCCTCCGGGACAGAACCAATGGGGGCAAGGTTATGCTCAACCAGGGTGGAGTACAGGTACAGGTCCTTATCGAGGGCCTGGTATGCCTTTCAATCCTCATTTTTCATTCTTGGCTATCTTGGAATTATCGGACGTTTCTAAATTAAGAAATGATCTGATTCTTCACAATCCTTATTGGCCTCCGGTTCCGACTAAGGAGCCCGGTGACTGTCCTAAGTTTGAAGGTAAAGCTGAAGAGGACTCCCAAGCTCATGTAATGACCTATCATCTATGGTGTTCCTCCAACTCTTGGGTGGATGATTCAATTTTTCTACGTCTCTTCCAGCACACTCTTACTGGTGCTGCCGCTAAGTGGTATATAGAATTACCCCACGACATCCTTCAAGATTTCAATATGTTATCTATGGCTTTTCTGACGCACTTTCAACTACCGATTCATTATGAAGCCGGGACGCATCTCCTAACTTCTTTGAAGCAGGATAAAGCCACCTACATATCTGATCATATTCATGAGCAGCGACGTCATCATAGATTGATCAAGTGTGATATACTTGATCAACTACTAACTCATTGGTTCACCACCTCCTTCGTTAATAAGATCACTCAAGATATTGCTATGGGGGCATGTGTGACCGAAGAACAAGCCATCGCGCGTGCCCAATACCTTGATCTGGTGTACTCTCAGTCCAGCACGCTTTATGATATTTTGACTGATGCTCCGCGACCGGAAACCTCTAAAGCACCATTTACCCCAGTGGTGGATAGTGTTATTGGTTTTGTTTCTCAAAATTATCGGAAATCCTCTAATGGGAAGCAGAAGTCCAATTCTTCCCATAATTATGCTCTTCCCGCCCCTCCGGATTTTGGTAAAATTGTGGAGGTCAACGCCATTTAGGCTAATCCTACAGAAAAGGCCTCCAAAGGAAAGAAGAAGGGCAAAGGAAAATCCAAACCCGATGCCACAAAACCAGAGACTTCTAAACCTCATGCTGACAATGGTTCCCAACGTAAACCGAAGTACCCCTGCCTTATCTATGAAGGAGACCATTATACCAAAGAATTTCCCCGACAATCTAAAGTTATTCAACTTCTGAAAGGCTCCAAAGGGACTCCGACAGTTCTCAAAGAACCGTTCCCATCTCAGCAGACCCAGATGGTTGAGCAGCCTTCACCATCTGTACCATTTGGGTCCTAGATCTTTATGATGAATGGTGTTGCACCTGTCTCAATTGCTACGCGTTCGAAGGATTATGCTGGATCATTCCAGGTAGCTAGGAAGGAATTTGTGGATGGCCCACCTCCCCCACCTATCTTTGGTCCTTTAGAAATTGAGAAGCCCAGCGCTGAACCTGTTGTGAGGTCACCTTCTAAAGGTGTTCTGCGAAAATATTCCTACAACCCAAAAGCCTGCACTGCTCAGCACTACAGTATTGTTGAGGATCTGGCACAGGTGCCTTCTACAATATCTGCATTAGAAGTGCTTCAAATTTTCCCATCGCAACAGAAATCTCTATTGTCCGCAATCAGTGGAATCGATCCCATCGATTCTAATCTTATCACCTTCGACCTAGAAAATTTTGTCCCCCGAATTCCACATCAAATCACTCTTGTTCTCCAAGTTGGGATCAACGACCTCAAAATCCATAGGGCCATTGTGGATGAAGGTTCTTCCAACTGTGTTATGTCATTCGCCTGTTGGAAGGTCATTGGCTCTCCAGCTCTTACATCGTCTCCCAATGCCCTAGAGGCATTCAATGGTCGGGAATCAAAACCCCTGGGTGTTCTCGAGAGTTTTCCGATCATGTTACAGGGGAAGACAATCAATGTAGAAGTAGAATTGGTTGACGCCAAGCTCAACTACAATCTTCTTCTTGGTCGCAGTTGGACTGACGCCATGCTATGCGTTCCTTCCACCATCTTTCGGCTTCTAAAGTTCCCTTATGAGGGAAAAATCATCACTGTGGATAAGTTGTCTTTCTTCACCTCATCCTCTGAGAACAACGTTCCTTACGTGGATCAGATCCCCAATCCCCCTGACAGTGTAGGACCCGGTCTCTTCAAGGACCCCGTCCTCATGGGTATTTTTCCTGCACCACCACCACACACCGTTCAAGTTAATATGGTCTCTAGGTTCGACGACCCTTGAATCATCCCTTCGGCTGAACAGGTGACCTCTTTCGGAGAATCGGTGTCGTTAACTCCGGTTGAGATTAATTATTGTGAAATTGTTGCCGCATTTGATCCTCCTCCTCCTGAACATGCTCCTTCAAGCATGGCTCTGGATATATATTCTCAATCCCATTGGCTCGGCGATGTAGATTCACCTGACCCTTTAAGATAATTTTTCCCTTCCGATGAAGCTATTGTTGAAACAATGTCTCTTGAAGGTCTACCATGGAGCGATGGACATCATCATTCCTTGTTCATGCCTATCTTGGGGGAAATGTCTGAATGTCTAGAGTGCCTCGCATCTCAGGTTCCCACTCCACCTCTTCAAACACCGATATTGACTCATGAGGTCCTTTCGGAGGGAAACCTAAGTAATATCACTCAAACCATGCTGATCAACATCTTCGTCAAACTGGGGATAGTCGAGAATATTCATGTGGGAGTGACTTGTTCTCTTGAAGAGATACAAGTTTATACGAACCTTTTTCGGGAATTTCAGAGATTTTTTCACGTGGTCCTATGAAGAGATGTCTGGGATCGATCCTAGAATAATCGTGCACAAGATTCCTACCTATCTAGGTGCGAAACCCGTGCGTCAACGTCTACACCCAGTTCATCCCCGAAAAGCCGTAGCTATAAAGGCAGAAGTTGAAAAACTTCTTAACGTGGGCTTTATCTATCCAATTCCCCTCACAGAATGGGTTTCAAATATTGTCCCTGTAGATAAGAAGCAGGGCACTATACGGGTCTGTGTTGATTACCGAGACATCAATTGGGCATGTCCTAAGGACAATTACTCCACTCCCTTTATAGATCAAATCATTGACGAATGCGTGGGGTGCGAGATTTATTCCCTTATGGACGGCTTCTCTGGGTACAATAAAATCAATATTTTACCCATTGATTAACATAAGACTGCCTTTATCTGTCCGTGGGGTACCTTCGCTTATAAAAATCTCCCGTTCAGTTTAGAAATTGCTGGGGCCACCCTCCAGTGTGTTATGTCCTATGCTTTCCATGACATATGCCATATTTTTCAGCCATATCTGGACAATTTTCCGGCCCATTCAGCTCGACGTGAGGACCATCCGGAACACCTCTGCCAGATTTTTCCTTGTTGCAGACACTACAATATTAGGCTAAATCCTCATAAGTGTGTCTTCTACGTGGATTTTGGCCATCATTTGGGATTCATCATCTCCAAAGAGAGAATTCGCCTAGACCCCCTCAAGTTCGAGGCCATCGTTAACCTCCCATCCCCTTCCTCGTTACATCAACTACAAAGTCTACAGGGGAAAGCTAACTTCCTATGATGCTTCATTCCGAACTATGCGGAAGTGGCCAAGGGCTTTACGCGACTTTTGAAAGAGGAAGTTCCCTTCCATTGGGACGAGATTGCCCAAAAATATTTTGATAAGCTTAAAAATTTTCTCGTTAATGCTCCGCTGATACATCCTCCCAACTATCATCGCGATTCCACCCTTTATTTGGCCGCTGCGTTTAGCACGATAGCTATGGTTCTAGTACAGGATGACGACGATGGAAATGAACACGTAGTATATTATCTATCTCAGAATCTTCTCAACATGGAAACACACTATGCTCATTTCGAGAAGTTGGCACTCGATGCGGTTCAGGTTGTTCAACTATTCCGCCATTACATCTTGTTGCATATCGTAACCGTGGTTTCTGACTGCAACCCCATTACATATATCTTGTCTCAACAATTGCTGGGGGGGCAAGTACTCCAAGTGAATTGTAAACCTTCAAGAGTTCGATTTAGAGTTCACCACTGCTAAATCGACAAAATCATTGGTTTTTGTTAACCTTATTTGCTCTCTCCCGACAGACTCCGTTCCATCCCAACCCAAGGATCATATCCTGAATGAAACACTCTTTCTTATCAGCACTTGTGACCCATGGTATGGTGACATTATCGTGTATCTTAAAACATCCATGTTCCTGTCTGAATTGACAAAATATGCTCGACGACGGATTCGGCATCAATCTCAACCATACCGGATTGTAGGAGATACCTTGTACCGGGTCGGAGTTGATTCTGTACTCCATCGGGGCTTGACCCTGGAAGAGGCTGAAAGAGTCTTGAATGACTATCACAGTGGCACCTGTGGTCATCACATGTCTGAATATGCCACCGCCCAGAAGATTCTGCGTGCGGGTTACTTTTGGCCGTCTATATTCAAAGATTGTATTGTTGCGGTCCGAAAATGTCACGCGTGCCAGGTCTTTCAGCACAAGATGCGCACGCCACACTTACCCTTGCATCCTATCATTATCGTAGTCCCTTTCGCTAAATGGGGTGTAGATTTTATGACACGTAACCCTCACTCGGCCGAGGGGCATGCTTATATAATTGTTGCCGTGGAATACTTCACTAAGTGGGCCAAAGCGATGCCTACATTAGCTGTTGACGGTAAGACAGCTGCCCAATTTCTTTTCAACCATGTTATTATGCGTTTCAAAGTCCCTCAGGCCATTTTCACCAATCATGGAACTCATTTTCGGGATTACATGATGGCTGAGCTGACATCAAAGTTAGGCTTACGCCATGATAGCTCAATGCCATATTACCCCCAGGCGAATGGCCAGGTTGAGGCCATGAACAAGTTTTTGGTCACGATGCTTCAACGAATGCTTGGTATCCACAAATCCAACTAGCATCTCCAATTGTTCTCAACTCTCTGGGCTTATCGAACGTCTGTAAAGAGTGCAACCGGATTCACACCTTTTCAATTGGTGTACGGTTTGGAAGCAACTCTCCCAGTTGAATGCGAAATTCCTTCCCTAAAGTTGGCTATGGAACTTTTGCCCATCACTTCTCTGGACGAAGAACATCTCTTGTATTTGGAACGACTGGATGAAACCTGCCGCTTAGCTGCCCTAGTTATTGAGGCACAGAAAAAGTGGGTCAAAGCCCACTTTTATCAATCAGTTTCTCCACGCTCTTTCATTTAAGGGGACCTCGTCCTCTTATATGACCAAGCACACGATAAACTTGGAACAGGAAAATTCCAGCCCATGTGGCATGGTTCCTATATAGTTAAACGTGTATTAAAAAATGGGGCCTATGAGCTTATCAACTATGAAGGAGTTCCTCTGGCGTAGCCTAGGAATGGTTTGTACCTCAAAAAGTACTACTCTTGAGTTATTCTTGTGTGGTGTGTGTACATAAGTGAGTGTTTTCATTTTTGTGCATGTGTGGTGTGGTGTGCTTTGTAAGCGTATTTCTGTTGATTGGGTCTTCTTGATTGTGCAGATGCCTATTACTCCTTTTGTCAGTTTCACGGATGGTGCCTCCCACAGTACTAGGAATTTGTCTTCGGAAGCCTGGGTAATCTACGATCCTACTGGTGAGTTGGTTAATTTTCAAGGTGTTTGTCTAGGGCCTACCACAAATAATGTCGCAGAGTATAGTGCCATTTTGGAATTGTTGAATGAGGCTGTTAACCTCGGTATTCATGCATTACTTGTGTATCTGGACTCACAGCTTGTAGTACTACAACTTAACGGTCATTATTCAGTTAGAAACCCATCCATTTTACGTCTGTATCTATGTATTCATTTACTGAAAAGAAATTTTGATTACATTACATATCAACATATACCTAGACGCATGAATGTGTTAGCAGATGCAATATCTAATTTGGTTTTAGATAGACATTTGCACAACTTGTCAAAAAAAAATCATCACATGTAAAAAGATCCATCCATAAATATATATATGTGTGTGTGTGTGTGTGTGTGTGTGTGTTGAATAGTTTGCAGTTTGTGTACATCACATAAAATCAAAAAATATACATGTATGTTTTAATAATAGCCGGAGACAACATGTCTCTCAAAAATATGCATATAAAAGCCCTAGATGGCTAATCAGCGTGGTGCTGATGGTAGCATGTCAGCGTGTGCAACAATCACCTCAGCAATTGATGGAGGCAACTAGGCACCCCCACGGTGTGTCTCTGGTAAGCCATCGGGACGTCTGCTAGCCATGTGTAATTTGGGATCCCCCGGGCGATACACTCCAGGTTCTGGACTAGCTCGCTCCCTTTTCCACCCTCAGCTTGAGGTTCATGTGCGAGAGGAGTCCTCCGTGCAATGGACGACATGCTAGTGGGCCTCTCTAGGCCAACATCTGCATACACATAGAATTGGTGTTAGAATAGGCATGTATCACAAAACAAAAAGTGATAAATACATAAAAAATCAAAAAGAGTCTTACCCAGCTCCTCGTCTGAGTCTTCCTCCTCTGAGAGTGGAAGATCTGGGTCTCCCGTGAAGTCGGTACCAACATAGGGCCAATCCTCAACTATGATCAGTTGTCACCGTAGCCATACAAAAAACTTGGGCCTCTAGGACATATGCTGGCCCCCTCCTGATCTGGGCATGAGTGCTGCCCATCGAGCCATCCTCGGCTCCCTCAATGATGGCTTGACGACTATCGCCCCTGTTGTGCTCAACTTAGTGTTCCTAAATTGAGGCCATAAATTATCAACCAAGGTCAGTAAATTGTTGAAGTGTGGTGCACTATATGTGCCTAGGTATCTATTTCTCACTACGTTGTGTTTAGTGTTTTTATGATGTTTTTGGTTTTATGGTTTTATGTCAAGAAGGAAAAGAACTAAGTGTTGGTAAAGAGAAGTGGATGGTTACACTAAAACAAAGCAAAACCTACTCTAAACTGTGTATGACACTAAAGAACAGAAAATGCAAAGCTTCATAATGACTCCTAGTAAGGAAAAAAATCACAACATGAACTCAATAACTCATAGCATGAACTCATCCAATTCATTCATTAGGAATATGTTGGAATAGTTTTAGAAAAGAACAAGTTTAATACAAATGAGGTTCTCCTAAGGACACAATCATCTTACAATATTACAAAGAATCTCATCCATGGCTAGAGGTTTATTGGAACACAATTGAAAAGACATTATTTGTAGCACAATAAGATTTCTACTCTAAATTAACTTGTAATGCTAAGATTACTCCATTCTACAGCTCAGCTTGTCACTAGTAAACCTCATCCAAAAGTTAGAGATTTTCTAAAATATTTTTTGGAAAGAAAGGTTTAATTGTGAATTTGCAAAGGATTGCAGAATAATAAAGGCCTTAAACTGATATTACTAACTCCTATCTAGATGATGATGTATTAATAGAAATTCAGAACAAAAGAAGTTTTGTAAATAATGAAGGCCGTGGAATCTGATGTTAACAATTAATACTAATGAAAGAAAAATGGATAACACTGAGAATGCAATTGATCAAACTTGAAACACAGTAACCACAACTAAACTATATTGCCATTAACCTAATTTGAAATATAGTGAAAAAAGTTGAAATAGAATGCCACTAATCTAACTTGAAATGCAGTGAATTAAAATTGAACTAGAGTGCCATTATCAAACTTGAAATATAGTGACAGAATTAAACTAAAATGACATCTACCTCCGGATTGCTACCACTAGACTAAGGATGCAACTAATTACTGGAATGTTTTAGCTCTATCTCATTCAAAATTAGTGGTATTTTGGAATATTTTGTAGAACAGGACTGGCTGCAACATGTTATGTAAATGAACATGAAAGCATAAAATTCAACAGAACACAACAAAGCTTTAAAACACCACAGCTATGTCCCATCCGAAATTAGTGATATTTTGGAAGAGTTTATAAGATCATGAATAGTTGTATAACTGATTTAATTGAGCATAAGAACATCAAACTAACTCCTAAAATACTATAGTCACACCTCATTCGACACTAGTGATATTTTGGAAGAGTACGTAAGAATGAGACTAAGCTGTAGCATCTAATGAAAATGAATAAAAACTCAAAGTTCATAAAGTCAATTAAACTAGGAATGAAACGAGGCTAAATTATTTATCTAAATTATATGAACAAAGCTCCTCAGGTAGCAGGGGCCCTCTATCACCGGAGTATCACGCAAATCTACTCAAGATTGACTCAGCTCGTGCAATAAAATTATGTTTCTTTCATTAAAGGAGAAATTCTTCAAAACAGAGTATTTACGGCCCTCAAAGATTTAGCAACAAAACAAAATCTAACCAACAGTTTCTCGGTCTCCCGATTCATACTTATAATGAAATTACATAACTACTCTTTGAGAAAAACGGGGATAAGTGTCTTTCCCACTTCTAATCAAATTAAAACTCTTATTAATAGTCTTGTACTTAATCACGGACATCTGTAGAGTCTGTGTTTTGATAGGAAACTACTTCTCTTCTACGTGTATAACCGCTTTGATACTTTAACTCAGACTTCATGGGGAGCAAGAGATGATGGGGAGGTGTTTTGGATTTCACCCATATGCCTTTTTCTTTGCAGTGACACCTGGAACCTACATAAACATGAGGATGGCTGCAAAACAGACGACTGGCTACGGAATGCCTATATTCTGTAGCCGAGTCTTAGTCAAAATTACTACACCAACAAAATCATAAAAACATAGCAAGTTAGTCATTATATAAATTCTTAAAGCAATTTTAATTAATCCTATTGATCAGTTAAGCCTGTAATTGATTAGATACAAAGAAAATGAAGTGGAATGTGGTGAAAGAGAAGAACATCTTTGGGGCTCAATAGCCCCTTGGCCCTGGAAAATTGGTAATCGTTCTAGAATGAATGACACCAGAATGGAACCATACCCAAACTGTTTCAGTTTGTCCTTCTTGCACTTTGTTAGCTGTTGTTTGATTTTTGTTGTCATGGCAGTGGCCCAATCAAAAAGTTTAGGATTTATGCATTCGGAGGCTCGTAGGAGTTGTGCTTTGGTTGCCTCATGCGGTGCCTGAGACCCCGCAACCCGCGTAATGGTGTGGAACACTACTCGGAGTGCTAGATCGCAGACTGTGTGGATGTCTACTTTCCCACTGCCCGATCCTGTCCGTGCCCCTAGGCACACTCTCGCCATTACCATCTCCATTTTCTCACCAGAAGGTCTACTGCCTGTCATAATTGGCACTGGGCCTCTGCGGGACAATCCGGTTATGAAATAAACATCAGAGACCTCAAGTTCTAGTACTTGGTCTCGGAGCGTGAACACTTCTTAGTTCTCATCCCATATGCTAGTCAAATATTGCAATAGCTTAGGTTTAGCTCTCAAACATGTTGTGAGGAAGAACTTCTTGAGACCACAGTTTCGAAGGGCAATCATGCAAGCTTCATTTTGCATGGCCATTTCATCCTCTTCACCATGCTCCCTCTCCTTCTACTCAATCACCATTGTGGCTGGGTATATGCACTAACATGGTTAAAAAAACCTTATTAGATCTCTACAACACTTAAAAATTTGTCTAATTGGCTCAGATTTTGATAAATTAAAGTGGAAATTTGAGTCGCGCCAACTAGCGCGACCCCTTTGCAAAAAGGAGCCAATTGGCACGGGTCCGTGCCCGATACCAGAACCAATTGGCCGAGCCCTAATTTTGCAAAGGGTTCCCCCAAAGATAAAAAAAACAATGGAAATATGCAAAAAATGAATTAAAACAAAGCTAAGGGGAGCGCCTCTTACCTTGAACGAACGAGAACCGCAATGATGAACTGGATTGGTCACAATCGACGCCGCAAGTTTGCACAACAAAAGCTCACTGTTTCTCTCCAAAAGAGGTAAAAATTAAAAGTGAATATGTTTTACTATTTTTGGCATATTTATAACTTTTAAAAGCCAAATTAGGTTTTGAAAGTCATTTTTCCAAATATTTTACTATATTTTGTCGAAAAATGGATTTTACGCTCATGTGCAGCAACAGGTTTTTACGCAGCTTGGACGGTGATACGAGTTGTATTTTATACTTTTTCAGACTCGGTAAAAACATGAAAAAGTCATTCCTGGAGTCATATTTCAACTCTTTTCTGACTCTCTAAACATGAAAAGATTTCCAAGTTGCTTGTCGTTTTGATCTCGTTATAGTGGTTGCAAAACGAAATCTACCCAGTATACGTTTACCCCTTTTTTGGGCTCGGATAGATTATTTACGAAAAAGGAATACCCTAGCCTATCGCAGCTAGGAGGTTTTCTCAGACATAGTTTTCTACCTTTTCGGATCTGAGGAACTATTTACGAAAAGGGACTGTTGGAGTTTACTTTTCCACTGTCTTTTCAAACTCTCTAAACATGAAAAGACATTGATTTCTTCCTTTGTCAGACTCTTTAAACCCTGATGACATCGGATTCAGTCGTAATGACGATATTCGAGTTCCTCCTTCCTAGGGCTCGTTAAATGTACTAGGATGGATTCGTCTGAAAAACGAACTTATATTACAAGCATATGCTATCCCCTTCAAGCTTTTTTTCAAAAATAATTGGGGTACTTGCCATAAATGGTGGGGAAAAATGGAACCAGTATCGTCGCCATGTCGGCAATATGTCGCTCTTGAACGTGGCACTCATCTACATTCGTGTCGGGTTAGGGACATCTCATCTCATTTTCTGATGGCCTCCATGGGTTTGGGTAATCCTTTTTTACCTCTCATCTACTCTTTGCCTCGTCATCATGACCTCTGATCTTTTGATGTCAAATACTGCCAAATCCACTCTCATGCCATCGATATGTTCAAGAGAATTTGACCTCTGCAAGTTTCAACCTTCCTCTGATTCTCATCTGATCCTGATTTGAAAACATTATATTCCTCTGTCTCATGTCTATGGTGTGGGAAGTACTATGGCCCACCTTCGATCAAGATCACTTCCTGTCGACTTTAGCTCATTATACAGGAAGCTGATCTAGAGACTCCCTTCTGGTACCTTGGATCCTGCATGCCTCAATGGCAGGTTCTTCGCATTCGACGAAAGGTTTTCATCATTGACCTTCGATCGGATGATTCTGCGGGTGTTCGATGCCAGCTCATTGTTCACATTTCATGGATTGTACCTATAGTTGAGGGCCATCGTCTGTTAACAACTTTCATCATTGGTTGGTAATCAGACAATGTTCTTGCATGTTCGACTTCATCTCACTTATTCACATGCTAGAACCTGTACTTTGTTCAGGTCAAGATGGAGCACAAGACCCTGGATTTTTTCTGTTAGAATCCAGGTTTAGATTTTGTGGATTATTATGATTAGTTACATGACTCATTGAATGGATGGCTATGACCATGTCTGATTCTATTTATCGATCCTTATTGGATGGCTGCGTCCATGCCTTAGATCTTGATTATTGTATACTCTGTTATGGATGGCTGCGCCCATACCACATATATCATGTATTTGAGATATCAGTTTTACTTGTCTATGCAGGTTTTTCGACGGCAGTGTTTTCAGTTGGACACTTTCTCGTAAAGCATTTCAACCCTCTCTCTCTTGGGTGTCATGCATTAAGGGGAATATGTTACACAGCACTTTGTTACCGTCCCTGCAATCCCCCGTCCCACACATTGGAGGGCTTATTCCATGACCTGCGAGCAGTGACATGACCCGAAACCACTTTCATGGCATCCCCCTTGACAAGGAAAATCATTCCCCTGAAGACAATTTCCTATGAAAAGCCCTAAAAATAGCCCTTTTGGCCTTGACGCGACTAGCCAGTTCAGCCCTCGCGCCAATGGGGGAAATCCACCAATGAGGGTGTGCCAACTGGCGCTCTGTCTCAGTGTATCACCCGCGCCAGGCTTAATAAGGATTGTTTTTTAAAAATAAATGGCGGAAGTTTGATTCCAACCAACTCCTGAATGAGTCTCTAAAATAATTTGGGAGGTTTGGCTCTGGTTCTCCATGTAGCGGAAGTGGTTTTCCACCTATCATGGAAGCTTCCTTGAGGATAGGGCCAATCCCACCATTGTAGGGATCCCAACTCCCCTTCCACCATCTATATAAGCTTGTCATTTTCCCTTTGCAAGCTTGCCTGAATAGATTTGAATCAGTAGTAAGGAGATTATCGTCAGACAACCGAAGAGAGAGACTTGTCCCATTCCCGACGAGCTTTACCGAGACGTACTCCACTGTCGACCCGCCAAAGGAAGATCCAACGTCAGAGCTCAGGTTTTATCTTTCTTTGTTCTGATTAATAATAAATGACTTCGATTATGGTTCCACTCAGATGTTCATGTTTTATGTTATGAGTTGTATCTTCTCTAACTGATACATAATTGCATGTATTAGGTTTTACGCTTGTCTGTTTATTGTTTCTTCATGTATGTGCAGGTGTTTGAACGTGCTAGGTGGCATAATTGTGATCTTCCATAGCGAGGGATGGAATCTCCATCTTCTCTGCAAGAAACAACAGCGTAGGACTTAAGGTAGGCCTCTCATCGCATCTTGGTCTTTTGCAATTAGGAACTTGCGTCTTAGCGTGACTCGATTGTTGCTAGACCCGATCTGGGCTAGTAGGGATCGCCTCTATCTACAGAGGGGATTTACCTCTCCAACAAGCCTTTAGAAGGCTCTACTTGACTCATGAAGATGAATAAATGCAACATGAGATATCAAAAGTCCATGAGCAAGTGCACAAAATTTCGCTATTGCAAAGAGCAACAAAAAATGAAATAGAAGTTATGAAGAAAGGCATGGAAAATAAGATGGATGGTTTGAAGAAAGGCGTGGAAGCTAAGATGAATGGTTTGGAAGCTAAGATGGATGTCATGAAAGTTGGCATGGAAGCTAAGGTGGATGACATGGAAACTCAGATCAATGAAAAAATGGAAAACATGAAGAATGATCTAAAAGCAGACATGGAAGGCTTGACAAAGTTGATACAACAAATGTTTCCTAACGGTGAAAAAATATTAGAGGAAACTCATGATGAGAACAAAATAAATGATAATCGTGATTTCATAAATTCTAATGTTGGCGGGAAGAACCACCATATTCCAAATATGGATATGAGGAAGTTTGATGGAAACGATCCCATAACATGGATACTATAGATGGAGCGATATTTTGATCTCAATAATGTGCAAAACACACAAAAGGTACGCATTGCAACTTTACATCTAGAACAAAATACATTTGTATGGTATCGATGGCTTTGCTCCCGCAAAAAAATTGTCACTTGGTCAATTTTTACAGAGGAAATGATAGCACATTATGAGGATACAAAGAGAAACACCTTCTTTAGCCAATTGATAAATCTCAAACAAAAGGGTTTAGTGGGGGAGCACATTGAGGACTTCCAAAAATTGAATATAAGGGTAACTGATATTCCAAAGGAACACAGGATTGATCTCTTCATAGGTACTTTAAAGGATGACATCCAACATGAAGTTCGCGTTTTGGAACTTGATTCATTAGAGAAGGCATTCAAGTTGGCAAGAAAAATTGAATGTAAAATTATGGAGACAAGGAAGCCTACCACTCACTTCTATAAAGAGGGAAGTGTTGCTACTCCTAGATTTCAACAACCTACAAGGTTGACACCACAACAATTGGAAGAAAAAGGAGCAAAAGGGATTTGCTACAGTTGTGATAGAAAATACACTAAAGGTCATAAGTGTGCTGAGAAGAAATTATTTTACATAGATTGTGAAGAGGAAGAATAAAATGAACAAGAAGAGGATATACACTAGGAACCAACCTAAGAAGAGGAAGAAATGAGTCTGACCATATCGTGTAATGCATTGGTAGGAATTACCACTCCTCAAACTCTCAAGATAGAAGGACATATCAAGAAGAAAAAGGTAATAGTGTTGATTGATTCCGGTAGTACCCATAATTTTATTCATTGTAAGGTAGCCAAGGAATTGAATTGTTTCCTATACCCAGCACCAGAATGTCAAGTGATGGTTGCAAATGGAGGAACTATAAATTGCTCTGGAAAATGCCATAATATCAAGCTATCCATGGGGGAATATGTATTGAATAGTCCAATGCTTTCCATCCCAATGGGAGGTGCTAATGTCGTACTAGGAGTACAATGGTTACAATATTTGGGGACGGTAGCTTTTAATTTTCAAGAACTTTTCTTGAAATTTTTTTCGGAAGGAAAGGAAATCAAATTACAGGGTATCACAGGGAAGTCAGGAAAGATAATAAGCTCTAATGTCATGGCAAAGCTTCTAAATAAATAACAACGAAGCGTAATTGCACAATTATGCTCACTAGAAGTTCCAACATCAAAATCATCTATTTCTCTAGATCTCCAAAGAGTCTTGGACAATCATTCCAATGTGTTTGATACTCCCAAAGGACTCCCACCTATTCGTGATCATGATCATGCTATTCATTTGATTCGAGGAAGTGTTCCTCCAAACATCCAACCTTACAGATATCCTTATGTCCAAAAGAGTGAAATTGAACGTATGATTGTAGAAATGTTAGAGGTTGGTATAATTCAACCTAGTCAAAGTTCTTTCTCTGCTCCTGTAGTATTGGTACACAAGAAGGATGGATCATTGCACATGTGTCCAGATTATAGGGAGCTCAATAAGCTCACCATTAAAGATAAATCTCCCATTCGTGTGATTGATGAATTATTTGATGAATTACATGGAGCAATTTATTTTACCAAGTTGGATCTTCGTTCAGGATATCATCAAATTAGAATGAAGACTCAAGGTATTCTGAAAACAACATTTCGAACTCATGAGGGTCATTATGAGTTTTTGGTCATGCCTTTTGGCCTTACCAATGCACCTTCTACATTTCAAGGGTTGATGAATTCCATTCTCAAACCCTTCCTTAGAAAATTTGTGCTACTATTTTTTGATGATATACTAATCTACAGCAGGTCTTGGAAGAATCATGTTCAACATATTGATAGGGTGCTCAAACTATTGCAGGAGGAACAATTATATGCAAAAACATCCAAATGTTTCTTTGGAGTACAAGAGGTGGAATATCTGGTTCATATTGTATCTCACGAAGGTGTTCAGGTAGACCCTAGCAAAATTAAAGCCATTAAGGAATGGAAATTCCCCACAACCATAAAGTAGTTGCGAGGATTTATCGGGTTAACAGGGTATTATCACAAGTTTGTTAAGAATTATGGGAGAATAGCAGCACCTCTAACAACATTATTGAAGAAAGATGCATTTTCATGGACTCCTAAAGCAACTAAGGCCTTTGAACATCTTAAGGAGGCAATGTGCCTAGCACCGGTCTTAGCTACGCCAGACTTCACAAAAACCTTTATTGTGGAATGTGATGCCTCAGGAAATGGAATTGGTGCAGTTTTAATGCAGGAAGGAAGACCTATTGCTTTTGAAAGTCGTCCAATCAAAGGAAAGTATTTACAGAAACCTATTTATGAGAAGGAAATGTTAGCAATACTGCATGCACTAAAGAAATGGTGAACTTACCTAATGGGAAGACACTTCAAGGTAAAACTGATCATGATAGTCTTAAACACTTTTTGGAACAAAGACTATCTTCAGAAGAGCAGCAAAAATGGGTCACAAAGATGTTGGGTTATGACTTTGAAATAATCTACAAAAAAGGAAAGCTTAATGTTGTTGCAGATGCACTCTCAAGAAATAATTAAGAGGTGGAAGCATTGCTTTGTGCCATTTCTATTATCCAACCAGATTGGATAACCGAAGCAAGAGATGAATGGAAGAAGGACAAAGATGTATGGACACTCATTCAAAAGTTGCAGCAATATCCTAGTACATCTGATACATTTAGTTGAAAAATGATTCCTTATGGTACAAAGATCGCTTATATCTTTGTAAGAATTCCCAACTAAAACAAAAGATTCTTCTGGAATTGCACACTTCTCCTTTAGGAGGACACTCAGGATTTTTAAAAACTTACCACAGGGTGAAGAAAGAATTTTCTTGGGATGGCCTTAAATCTGATATTCGAAAGTTTGTGGCGGAATGTTTGGTTTGCCAGCAGAATAAAGTGGAAACAATTAAGACCCCAGGACTTCTACAACCTTTATCCATTCCAAGTCAACGTTGGGAGGAGATTTCAATGGATTTTATCACAGGTTTACCTAAGTCCGAAGGAAAGAGTGTCATCATGGTGGTAGTTGATAGACTTACCAAGTATGCACACTTTTGTGCATTATCTCATCCATTTAAAGCAAGTACAATTGCTATTACATTTATGGACACAATTCAAAAGCTACAAGGGAACCCAAGGGTTATTGTGAGTGACAGAGATCCCATTTTTACTAGAAATTTTTGGACAGAGTTATTTTCTTGTTTGGGTACTCAATTAGCTCATAGCTCATCTTATCATCCTCAATCTGATGGTCAAACTGAGATAGTAAATAAATGTTTGGAAGGATATCTTCGTTGTTTTGTATCTGATAAACAAACACAATGTGTCAAGTGGTTACCTCTCGCTGAATGGTGGTATAACACTTCCTTCCATACTGCAGCAAAAATGACCCCATTTATGGCACTTTATGGATATCATCCACCATCCATCATGTTGTGGATGATTTTGTCACCCCCCTAGAGACAGCCTAGAGTTGCCATAGACCAGTGCCTAGGACATCTTAATATAGCAAGGAGCCCTTTATGTAGTTTGGGTTGTTAGTCCAAGAACTCACTTACTATCTCTTGTTTGAACAAGGAAATTAGTTTTGAATGGGACCAATCTCTCTCAGAAGCTGGTACAAAGATAAGAACAGTGTAGGGACATCATGTAAAACTC
Source organism: Pinus albicaulis (assembly GCA_034641835.2). Lineage (NCBI taxonomy): Eukaryota > Viridiplantae > Streptophyta > Pinopsida > Pinales > Pinaceae > Pinus > Pinus albicaulis. Next base: position 906,780,028 of record CM076569.1, on the reverse strand, counting down.
CAATACAAAGGCATCAGATAGTTAAGAGACTGCTTACTGTAAAGAGGGCCAGTTCAGATAATATATCACAGAAATCAAATATTAGGAAGTGGGTGCAGTGAGGAAACATAAAGAAGATATTAGATGACATGAGATTGATACCCAGATACACAACAGAACCATATAAGGGCATACCAATTTATGAAACCTTATATGACAATGGCATTTTAAAAGCACCCCCCTCAAGCAACTAATATAGCAGAAAATATGGATGAAGTGAGCATGAAACAGTATACCATGACTAGGCCTATTTAAAGCGCTTGACTAATTCCAGAAAGGGCATCACCAAGGATGAATCCTTACTGCAAACTAGTGAGCCACTCGCATTCTAGAACATGATACAAGAAGATAAGTAGCATGAAAAGAGATATTGTATTAACACATAAGAGAAATTACATATTGTGAGATACCAGAGACCAGAATCCTCATTACAGTTATAACCCCTCCTCACTGAGACCCTACGGGCTCTGAACCTTCATACAGGAATTTAACAAGATGTATACAAAAGCCTTTTCGCTGCACAGTTTGCTGACAGAAATCTGGAACCCTTACAATGTCTTCTTTTTGGGCCTTTATAGATGAGATGGAGAATTCTAGAGGAGGAGGTAGATGAAGCACAATTAATGACTTATTTTGAATCAAATGGTGGAAAGAATTCGCACCCACGCTATGAATGACTAACTATAAATAAATGTACTTTACAATCTGTCTATAGAAATAAATGCTGGGAGATGAAAATCTCCTTTTATACAAGACACAAATAATAAAATATATGCGATGCTCTGCCCTTTGCTGAGGAAAAATCTGCTGCCGTAAGAGCCTTGAGATGGTCTGCAATTCTGTACTGTACTCTCGGCCCTTGATTTTGGATTCGAATCCTGGATCTTTAATATGGGGCGAATTTCTTTGGAGGGTTCTGTAGGTCCATATCTTTATCTTCTTTAATGGCGGTCATTTCTCACACCTACCCTCGGCTTCCTCTTAAAATTTTGCCAGCAATATATCATCCTTTGAAATGCTCTTAACTTCTGCTGCGGAAACCATGAATTAAAACGCCCTTTCTATTGCTTTGAAACCTGCGAAACCCACAAGATATTAGAGAAAACTGACACAGGTGGAGGCGGGGATGATGGATACATGATCGACCGGGAGAAATACACAGGGTGGTGGAAAAGAAATAGTGGAGGTTTTGACAAATAGACTAAATGCGGACTTTTTACATAACATAGTCTGGACGTGAGGAAAAAATCCCAACAAATACGAATAAAAACATATAAACACACACACACATATATATATGGCGTGAGGGAATCTTACGGATGTACGAAACCAAAGCACGTGGACGTACGGGAGACAGGTGGATGGGTGATGTGGCGGAGTCAACAGGTGGGGGGAACTGAACTCTGGACCATCGGATTACAAAAGCAGATCAACAGCTAGAAACGGACGGGAGCGACACGATGGTGGGCCGTAGGACGTAACGGGTGCGAAATAACGGGCGGGCAACTCTGGAGAATCTCCACTGTCAGATTGACATTGCCAGATCTGACGGTTGAAACAAATTTCGCTGCCCGGCGATTGTACTGGCTTTAACGCACGGGGAAAGTGGTTTTAGGGCCCGTACCAAGGACATGCGGCGCCTGTCTAGTGGAATCGCTGGCCCGATGGATAATACCGCCATCCTGGGGTAAGCGGTGCGGGGGTTTACCGCCGGTTTCCTACGCGCGGGGCCCTCCATACGAAATGATCACCGCTCCATTGATTTGAACTTCGATCGGACGGCCACCATTGCGCTCGATCATTTAAAACAATAGGCCCCTTTTCCTTTTGGCTTATGGTTTTCAGATTCGGGTGATATGGAAGCCAAAGCGGGAGGGAGTCAAACTATTAGGGGCTCGGCCCGATACATTTAAATTTGGGTTTTTAACCATTATAAAGCAGATTTTCGGGCGGAGATAGTAATATCAAACTGGAGCATGAGGTTTTAGGCCACGGCGGAAATTTAAAATGGATTCGAATGAGGCAGCAGGCCCAAAATTCACAGGCAGGGGTAAATATTGTACAACATCGACTCCATCTGGGGACGGCATGGTCATCCTCGGATATGTCGAGAACATGTAGACCTCAAACCCTTGTGTATGAATTTTATCCTACAATCCCTTTGCATTTTCTTCAAGACTCGTCGACTTATTTACATTATTCAAAGAATGATGAAACAAAAAGAAAACTAATGTACAATATAATACACCAAGCTGTCTTGGCCTCCCGAGTCCCATACTCTGCTTTGCTGGTGTCCATTAGTTGCATTATTCTTCAGTTGTACCCCTGCATGTTTCCATATTTTATTCTGCAATTTGCCTCCAGCTATGCTTTCACATTCTGTTCTTGTTTTTCCATTGCCAAATTTTCTTTACTTTCTTGCTGTCATCTGCTTTTTCTGAGGCATCTTCGTCATTAATCTTCTGATGCTGTCAATTCCTATGCCTAGCCTTTCTTTTATCTGGAACTGACTTTGCTCACTGTTGTCTTCATCCTGGGTAGCTTTGATTTTTGCACTTTCCACTGCATCTTCAATATGGCTCTCGGAAGCCTGATCACCTTCTTCTTGTATTTTGAAAGGCAGTGGGATCTCTTTTTCTTGTTCTTGAATAGCAGCTTCAAAAAATCTTCCTTCTGCTGACAACATGCTACTAGAAATGACCCTTGATCCTTGTTCAAATATTTGCAAGAAATGCACATGAGGATCATGATATGATACCTGATTAAGAATATCTGGAAGGAAGGCTTTAACCAGGATTTCTTCTTTTTCCACTGGATGGAGAAGGAAATTCTCTTGAGATATGGTGGCTTCTTGGTTTTCTTCCTCTTCTGAACTGGGGGACTCATCATATATTGGAGCTGAGTCCTTTTGGAACTGTGGTAGATTCTGCTCTGCTGTGCTGAGCTCCATGAAAATATCTATGTATTCTTGAGCAGGGGCTTGTACCTTTGCTTCCTCTTTTTCAAGAGAAGGCTCGTTATTTTCATCTTGCTCAAGAGATTCTTCTTTGCTCTCCTCCTCTTCTGAAAATAAAGACTGCTCATCTCCAATCTCATGACACTCATCACTGATTCTTTCACAACTTTCCCCATCAGTGTCATAGATAGGCTGGCTGGGTTCAATGCTTCTCTGGAGACAATCATCATCAAATAAATCATAACTAGGAAAGTCGCAATCATAAGAAATGTCACCCATCAAACCTGTTGGATTCTCAGCAAGTCCTTCTTCATCTTGATCCTCAGAGGAGTTTCCTGGATCCAAATTATCAAACTCAAGTGACGAATGGGCAAGAGTAGGTGTTCCATAGAAAATTTCTGAGGCAGGCTACTGATTTGATATTCGGTCGACCCCTTCTTCTATCCAAGGAGATGATTGTTTTGTATTTCTTTGTGTAGAAGAGTAGCAGCTCTCAGTTTCTTGTACTATCTGATTTGGAGGCAGTATGTCTTCTTGAACCTCCTCTTCCACATCAGATTTTGCCTCTTCTATGTGGTCTCTCATTTCCTCGAGGCAGCACTCCCTATTTTCCATTGCGATTATATCGTGATACTCTCTGATCATCATAATACAAGATGTAGGTAAGCAATCAGGTGGTTTCTGATCACTTTCTTCCTCATCTTCCATAGGTTTTAAAGCATCATACATGTCTTGCTCATTTTCTACGTCTTGGGTTTGTTCTTGTGATTGCAAGAGTTTGATCTCAGCTTCATATCTTTCAATCATCACTCTTAGAAGGATTTTCCTAAGCACGGGCGTGCAACTTGGGATGAGAAGAGTGATCCGTGGAAGGTCCTCCACTTCCATTTTTAATAGTTTTCACGTGGACATTTCATCTCACTCGTTTATAAACCTTGATGCATTTTTGTAACCGCGAGAGTCCCACCAAAGGAGACGGATTTATTGAGATTGAGAAGAAGAGGCTGATAATCTCTTTCAATGTAATATTCAAAGTTTTGCATGTCTGATCTCCTTCCCTCCTTCCAAACTCTTTATGAATGATCTTCTGTCGTATCAAGCCATTTAATCGAGATGTATTGGATCAAATGTGGCTACGAGGAGCCAAGATCACAATAAAATTTATCAAATAATGACCAAGGAGTCAAGGTGAGATATGCAACTCCTTCAACTCTCTCGTGCTCACCCATCCAGGAGAGTGAACCAATTTGTCGAGACCTGTGGAATTGATTTTTCTTGAATCTGGCCTCCCGGCACCCACGCTTTAGAAGATGTTGTGGATGATTTTGTCACCCCCCTAGAGACAGTCTAGAGTTGCCATAGACCAGTGCCTAGGACATCTTAATATACCAAGGAGCCCTTTATAGTTTGGGTTGTCAGTCCAAGAACTCACTTACTATCTCTTGTTTGAACAAGGAAATTGGTTTTGAATGGGACCAATCTCTCTCAGAAGCTGGTACAAAGCTAAGAACAGTGTAGGGACATCATGTAAAACTCCCATACAAAGGCATCAGACAGTTAACAGACCGCTTACTATAAAGAGAGCTAGTTCAGATAATATATCACAAAAATCAAATATCAGGAAGTGAGTGCAGTGAGGAAACATAAAGAAGATATTAGATGACATGAGATTGATACCCAGATACACAACAGAACCATATAAGGGCATACCAATTTATGAATCCTTATACGACAATGGCGTTTTAAAAGCACCCCCCTCAAGCAACTAATATAGCAGAAAATATGGATGAAGTGAACATGAAACAGTATATCATGACTAGGCCTATTTAAAGCGCTTGACTAATTCCAGAAAGGGCATCACCAAGGATGAATCCTTACTGCAAATTAGTGAGCCACTCGCATTCTAGAACATGATACAAGAAGATAAGTAGCATGAAAAGAGATATTGTATTAACACATAAGAGAAATTACATACTGTGAGATACCAGAGACCAGAATCCTCATTACAGTTATAACCCCTCCTCACTGAGACCCTACGGGCTCTGAACCTTCATACAGAAATATTACAAAATGTATCCAAAGCCTTTTTGCTGCACAGTTTGCTGATAGAAATCTGGAACCTTTACAATGTCTTCTTTTTGGGCCTTTATAGGGGAGATGGAGAATTCTAGAGGAGGAGGTAGATAGAAAACATTTAATGACTTATTTTGAATCAAAAGGCAGAAAGAATTCGCGCCCACACTATGAATGACTAACTATAAATAAATGTACTTTACAATCTGTCTACAAAAATAAATGTTGGGAGATGAAAATCTCCTTTTATACAAGACACAAATAATAAAATATATACAATGCTCTGCCTTTTGCTGAGGAAAAAATCTGCTGCCGTAAGAGCCCTGAGATGATCTGCAATTCTGTACTGTACTCTCGGCCCTTGATTTTGGATTCGAATCCTGGATCTTTAATGCAGGGCGAATTTCTCTGGAGGGTTCTGTGAATCCATATCTTTGTCTTCTTTAATGGCGGTCATTTCTCACACCTACCCTCGGCTTCTTCTTTAAGTTTCACTAGCAAAATGTGTCCTTTTATGGGCTTTAAGCTTTTGCAACAGCGGCAGCGAATTAAAACGCCCTTCTGTTGTCTTGAATCCTGCAAAACTCATAAACATATTAGGAAAAACCAGACTCAGAGGTGTAGGGTGTGAAGGTGGAGATGAAGGTGATGACGTGGACACAGACAGAAGACGGGAACACTCAGGGTGGCGGAAGAAAAACAATGGAGGCTTTCACAAATGGACGAAATGTGACACAGTCTGGACGTGAGGAAAGAATAGCGGCAAATACGAATAAAACATATAAGCACACATATATAGATATATATATATTGGCGCGGAGGAATCTTATGGATGTACAAGACCAAAACACGTGGATGTACGAGGGACAAGTAGAAGGGTGACATGGCGGAGTCAATGGGTGAGGGGACTGAACTCTGGATCGTCGGATTACAAACGCAGATCAACGGTTAGAAATGGACGGAAGAGACACAATGGTAGGCCACAGGACACGGCGGAGACGAAATAACGGGCGAGCAACTTCAGAGAAAAGCCGCCGTCAGATCGGGATCAGCAGATCCAACGGCTCAAACGAATTCCGCTTCCCGGCGATTGTACTGGCTTTAACGCGCGGGGAAAGTGGTTTTAGGGCCCGTACCAAGGACACGCGGCGCCTGTCTAGTGGAATCGTTGGCCCGATGGATAATACCGCCAGCCTGGGGTAAGCGGTGCGGGGGTTTACCGCCGGTTTCCTACGCGCGGGGCCCTCCATACGAAATGATCACCGCTCCGTTGATTTGAACTTCGATCGGACGACCACCATTGCGCCCGATCATTTAAAACAATAAGCCCCTTTTCGTTTTGGCTTACGGTTTTCAGATTCGGGTGATATGGAAGCCAAAGCAGGAGGGAGTCAAACTAATAGGGGCTCGGCCCGATACATTTAAATTTGGGTTTTTAACCATTATAAAGCAGATTTTCAGGCGGAGATAGTAATATCAAACTGGAGCATGAGGTTTTAGGCCACGGCGGAAATTTAAAATGGATTCGAATGAGGCAGCAGGCCCAAAATTCACAGGCAGGGGTAAATATTGTACAACATCGGCTCCATCTGGGGACAACATGGTCGTCCTCAGGCATGCCGAGAACACGCAGACCTCAGACCCTCTTGTGTGTGAATTTTATCCTACAATCCCTTTGCATTTTCTTCAAGACTCGTCGGCTTATTTACATTATTCAAAGAATGATGAAACAAAAAGAAAACTAATGTACAATATAATACACCAGGCTGTCTTGGCCTCCCGGGTCCCATACTCTGCTTTGCTGGTGTCCATTAGTTGCATTATTCTTCAGTTGTACCCCTCCATGTTTCCCTATTTTATTCTGCAATTTGCCTCCAGCTATGCTTTCACATTTTGTTTTTGTTTTTCCATTGCCAAACTTTCTTTGCTTTCTTGGTGCTGTCTGCTGTTTCTAAGGCACCTTCATCATCAGTCTTCTGATGCTGTCAATTCCTATGCCCAGCCTTTCTTTTATCTGGAACTGACTTTGCTCACTCCCGTCTTCATCCTGGGCAGCTTTGATTTTTGCACTTTCCACTGCATCTTCAATATGGCTCTCGAAAGCCTGATCACCTTCTTCTTGTATTTTGAAAGGCAGTGGGATCTATTTTTTTTATTCCACAATAGAAGCTTCAAAAAATCTTCTTTCTGCTGACAACATGCTGCTAGAAAAGACCCTTGATCCTTTTTCAAATATTTGCAAGAAATGCACATGAGGATCATGAGATGATACCTGATTAAGAATATCTGGTAGGAAGGCTTTAACCAGGATTTCTTCTTTTTCCACTGGATGGAGAAGGAAATTCTCTTGAGATATGGCGGCTTCTTGGTTTTCTTCCTCTTCTGAACTGGGGGACTCATCATATATTGGAGCTGAGTCCTTTTGGAACTCTGGTAGATTCTGCTCTGCTGTGCTGAGCTCCATGAAAAGATCTATGTATTCTTGAGCAGGGGCTTGTACCTTTGCTTCCTCTTTTTCAAGAGAAGGCTCGTTACTTTCATCTTGCTCAAGAGCTTCTTCTTTGCTCTCCTTCTCTTCTGAAAATAAAGACTGCTGATCTCCGCTCTCATGACACTCATCACTGATGCTTTCATAACTTTCCCCATCAGTGTCATAGATAGGCTGGCTGGGTTCACTGCTTCTTTGGAGACAATCGTCATCAAATAAATCATAACTAGGAAATTCGCAGTCATAAGCAAGGTCACCAATCAAACCTGTTGGATTCTCAGTAGGTCCTTCTTCGTCTTGATCCTCAGAGGAGTTTCCTGGATCCAAATTATCAAACTCAAATGATGAATGGGCAAGAGTAGGTGTTCCATAGAAAATTTCTGAGGCAGGTTGCTGATTTGATATTCGGTCGACCCCTTCTTCTATCCAAGGAGATGATTGTTTTGTATTTCTTTGTGTAGAAGAGCAGCAGCTCTCAGTTTCTTGTACTAGCTGATTTGGAGGCAATATGTCTTCTTGAACCTCCTCTTCCACATCAAATTTTTCCTCTTCTATGTCGTCTCTCATTTCCTCGAGGCAGCGCTCCCTATCTTCCATTGCTATTAGATTGTGATACTCTCTGATCAGCATAATACAAGATGTATGTAAGAAATCAAGCAGTTTCTGATTACTTTCTTCATCATCTTCCATAGGTTTTAAAGCATCATACATGTCTTGCTCATTGTCTACGTCTTGGGTTTGTTGTTGTGATTGCAAGAGTTTGATCTCAGCCTCATATCTTTCAATCATCACTCTTAGAAGGATTTTCTTCAGCACGGGCGTGCAGCTTGGGATGAGAAGAGTGATCCGTGGAAGGTCCTCCACTTCCATTTTTTCCAAGCCACGTGACATTTCATCTCTGCACTCTGCTATAAAACTCGGATGCATTTTTACAAACCGCTTAGAGTCTTCCACCAGTGGAGACGGGATTTTCTATTGAGATTTCTTTGAGAAGAAGAGGGCGGATAATCTTCAACGGAATATTCAGGGCTTTCAGCACGAACTGACTTCCTCTCCTTCCAAACTCTTTTATGAATGATCTTCTCTAGGTCAGACACGTAAGGTGTTTTCGACTGAGATGTATCTGACCTCAAATGTGGCTTTCGAGAATCCAGGACTACCAATAAAATTTATCAAATAAATACTAGTGGAGTCGCCAAGGTGAGAGATATGCAACTCTTCAACTCTCTGTGCTCACCTGATTAGAGAGTGAAAACAATTTGTCGAGACCCAGGGAAACTGATATTCTTGAATTCGCTCCCCGGCAACGGCGCCAGAAAGATGTTGTGGATGATTTTGTCACCCCCTAGAGACAGTCTAGAGTTGCCATAGACCAGTGCCTAGGACATCTTAATATAGCAAGGAGCCCTTTATAGTTTGGGTTGTCAGTCCAAGAACTCACTTACTATCTCTTGTTTGAACAAGGAAATTGGTTTTGAATGGGACCAATCTCTCTCAGAAGCTGGTACAAAGATAAGAACAGTGTAGGGACATCATGTAAAACTCCCATACAAAGGCATCAGACAGTTAACAGACTGCTTACTGTAAAGAGGGCCAGTTCAGATAATATATCACAGAAATCAAATATCAGGAAGTGAGTGCAGTGAGGAAACATAAAGAAGATATTAGCTGACATGAGATTGATACCCAGATACACAACATAACCATATAAGGGCATACCAATTTATGAATCCTTATACGACAATGGCGTTTTAAAAGCACCCCCCTCAAGCAACTAATATAGCAGAAAATATGGATGAAGTGAACATGAAACAGTATACCATGACTAGGCCTATTTAAAGCGCTTGACTAATTCCAGAAAGGGCATCAACAAGGATGAATCCTGACTGCAAACTAGTGAGCCACTCACATTCTAGAACATGATACGAGAAGATAAATAGCATGAAAGAGATATTGTATTAACACATAAGAGAAATTACATACTGTGAGATACCAGAGACCAGAATCCTCATTACAGTTATAACCCCTCCTCACTGAGACCCTACGGGCTCTGAACCTTCATACAGAAATTTAACAAGATGTATACAAAAGCCTTTTCGCTGCACAGTTTGCTGATAGAAATCTGGAACCCCAACAACGTCTTCTTTTCGGGCCTTTATAAGAAAGATAGAAAATTCTAGAGGAGGAGGTAGATAGAAAACATTTAATGACTTATTTTGAATCAAATGGCGGAAAGAATTCGCGCCCATACTATGAATGACTAACTTTGAAGCGGGGAAAAATTCTTCAAGTAAGAACCACGAGATAATCTGCTATTCTATACTCACTCTCGGCCTGCTTTGAATCTGAATCTGGATAGTACTCATCGTGATTTTCTTTGAAGTTACCTTAGGTCCATATCTTTGTCTTCTTTAATGGCGGTCATTTCTCACACCTACCCTCGGCTTCTTCTTTAAATTTCACCAGCAGAATGTGTCCTTTTATGGGCTTTAAGCTTTTTCAACAGTGGCAGCGAATTAAAACGCCCTCTTGTTATCTTGAAACCTACAAAACTCATAAACATATTAGGAAAAACCGGACTCAGAGGTGTAGGGTGTGAAGGTGGAGATGAAGGTGATGACGTGGACACAAACAGAAGACGAGAACACTCAGGGTGGCGGAAGAAAAACAATGGAGGCTTTCACGAATGGACGAAATGTGACACAGTCTGGACGTGAGGAAAGAATAGCGGCAAACACGAATAAAAAATATAAACACACACACACACACACACACACACACACATATATATATATATATATTGGCGCAGAGGAATCTTACGGATGTACAAGACCAAAACACGTGGATGTACGAGGGACAAGTAGAAGGGCGACGTGGCGGAGTCAACGGGTGAGGGGACTGAACTCTGGACCGTCGGATTACAAACGCAGATTAACGGTTAGAAATGGACGGAAGAGACACAATGGTAGGCCAGAGGACATGGCGGAGACGAAATAACGGGCGAGCAACTTCAGAGAAAAATCGCCGTCAGATCGGGATCAGTAGATCCAACGGCTCAAACGAATTCTACTTCCCGGCGATTGTACTGGATTTAACGCGCGGGGAAAGTGGTTTTAGGGCCTGTACCAAGGACACGCGGCGCCTGTCTAGTGGAATCGCTGGCCCGATGGATAATACCGCCAGCCTGGGGTAAGCGGTGCGGGGGTTTGCCGCTGGTTTCCTACGCGCGGGGCCCTCCATACGAAATGATCACCGCTCCGTTGATTTGAACTTAGATCGGACGGCCACCATTGCGCCCGATCATTTAAAACAACAGGCCCCTTTTCGTTTTGGCTTATGGTTTTCAGATTCGGGTGATATGGAAGCCAAAGCGGGAGGGAGTCAAACTATTAGGGGCTTGGTCCGATACATTTAAATTTGGGTTTTTAACCATTATAAAGCAGATTTTCGGGCGGAGATAGTAATATCAAACTGGAGCATGAGGTTTAAAATGGATTTGAATGAGGCAGCAGGCCAAAGTTTGCAGGCAGGGGTAAATAGGTACAACACATCACATCATCTTTAAGATAAAATTAAAATGTTCAAGCAGTGGAAGATCACACCGACCATCAATAAGAAGTTCTCCAACTCTTAAAGGGCAACCTAAATTTGGCACAAAATAGAATGAAACAACAGGCAGATCAACATCACAGCGAGAGAAGTTTCATGCAATGAGCATCGGGTGTATTTTTATGGCTAAAACCATACACACAAATGTCCCTCAAGCAAGCTAACAAGGATAATAAATTATCGCCAAAGTACTATGGTCCTTACAAGGTGTTGCACAAGATTGGTACTATGGCATACAAATTGGAGCTTCCTGCTTCTTCGCGAGTACATCCAGTTTTCCATGTTTCATGCTTAAAGAAGGTTATAGGTGAAAATCTTCCAGTTCAAAAAATATTGCCAGAACTTCATGAGGAAGGAAAAATCATATTGGAACCTGAAGCAGTCACGGAAACAAGAACTCGACAACTACGGAATCGATCAATTTCAGAGTATCTCATCAAGTGAAAGAACTTACCCACTGAAGATTCTACATGGGAGGATGAGAATTTTATACAGAAGCACCCAGAGCTACTCAAGCGTTGAGGACAACACTTTTTTGAAGGAGAGGGGCATGTTAGGTCCCTATATTACTAGTATAGTCCCTTATTGTTGTTAGTGTAACCCCCTTATTGTTATTATTGTACCCCTGTAACCCCCATATTGTTGTTATTGTGCCCTTAAATTATTATTGTTATGTCGGCTAGGATTACATTGTGGCCCACTAGGATTACATTGTGGCCCTATGGACTCCTATATATAGAAAGGAGGTTTTGTAATTTGTATCATCCAAGAATTGTTCATTCATGTAATGCATTGGAGGTTTCCCCTCGAAGTGGCTTATTTCTAAGGTGTTGATATCTCTTTTCTTCTATTTTTGGAGTTGGTCTCACAACAAACTTTATCACAATTAAAAAAATATAGGCATCAAATATTTTAGCAGATGTTTTTCTTTGCGGTGCACTTCATGGAACAAGTACCATCGGTGCCGCTACATATATAAAAGCATAGATAAACATAAATAACTAAAATAATTGAGGCATTGAATGCAAAGAACACTAGTACGTAATATAAATGCACTTGTGCTAATAGATAAAAAAACCCCCCGACGTTCTTGTAAGGAATCAAAGCGAGGCATGCAAAAAATAATTTCTAAACATGTGATTGTTTTAAACTTTCAATGTTGATGCGTATCATTTGTACAAATGCCCCATTATAGTATTTATATAAAAGGACCAGTGTTTTTATTTTTCATAAGGCATCAGGATGGAAAGAATATTTTTTAGGAGCGGTGTATTAGTTCTATGAAAGCACTGGTGCATTGAGAATTACAATGCACCAAGGTGTTAATCTCAAACAATACTGGTTCTTGAAGAAAATAAATTCCCTGTTGTTGTCATTTTATGAGAAGACATCGATCATGAAAAAATATGTCGTCACTGCGATTTTATATAAAATAACGCACTGATGCATTTTTAAGTTATAGACGCATCGATTTTTTGTATGATATTTTCTCTTTTTTATAAACATTGACCTCTGAAGTACAATTATTGTAATTTTTAAATTCATTATTCATTGAAAAATCAACATATATCTTATAACATTATTCATATAAATTAGAATTTGATTAGTTCATTTGCATATGATGTTTGGAATAATTTGTTATATTATTAAATTTTTCATCTCTTCATTCTAATATTTAATCGTCCATATATTCAATCAGTGGTTTAACATTTCAAAATGACATTGGATAACACAATAGAATAAATTAAAATGTATTTTATTATATATCAATAAGAGGCTCTTTGTCATACAAAATGGGATTATTATTGGTAACGCCTTTTCTTTCAATTGGGACACTGTGTCCATCGCATTAAACAAAATGTATGATTTTCATACACAAATATTTCAAAAAATATAATAGGTTTCATTGATATCAAAATAGATCATCATTCTTCATTGGAACTGTTGTCAGTGCTCAAGTTACTTCCATGACTTGGGTTATTTGGAGGAATTTTTTTTTGATTGCATAAATTATTTTCGTCTTCTTGATCTAATTTCATTTGCAAACATAAAAATAAAGTGTAATGAGTGTATCGACATTGGTGAGAATAATGAAAATTGAAATAAATAATATACACCAATGTAAATGGAATACCACTATACAATAGTGAGAAGTGACTCATAAACTATGCACGCAGTTTCAAAACCAAGTCTCATGCCTTATTAAAACAAGTATTCTGCTGGCATGGTTCCATACTTTGTTTCCTACATCTTTTAAACCCCAATATAAATCATAGGTTTAATATAAAGGATTTTTTTGTTCTATTAATTATAACTCAGAGATGTAAAATGACATAGATACGTACAAATTCCACATTTAATTTTTGATATGCCAACATAATATACTCACAAACCTTCTTTAACCTTGTTAGTGTCAGTATTTTCATACTGCCAGCAGTGATAAAATAACTCTTTTGATATCATTTTAGGAGTCCCACTCATAAATTTTTAATCATTCCATTAGGTCATGTAAAAATTCACTCACTGATGGTACCCTAGTCATAAAATATCACTCTTCCTCAAAATTTATACTTGTTGGCCCACCTTCATATCTTGTTGAGCATACTTCAGTCATGAAAGTCTATTTCATCATGTCATTATGTCAGTCAAAGTCACCATGGAGTATGGTCATTCAAGGTCCCATTAGGTCACTAGGTTTCATTTTCCAAGGTTCAATAATACACCATTTCATTTGCATAAGGTCAGAAAAAGCATGAGAGCGATTGAATAACATTCCTTTATCATCTAAAGAAGATTTTCCAACATGAAATATTATCTCCAAGGATAATTTCCAAAGTTTTAATTCTGCTTTCAAGTTATGGTTTTTATTTTGTAATGTAATTTTATTCAAAAAACAAAGATGTAATTTATTTTATTTTTATGTAATTTTATTTTTCATTATATGTAATAAGTATTATTCCCAAGCTTTCATTTCAACTCCATATGCCAAACTGAACAGCAAACAAGGTAATTTAAAGAGTGCCAAACTCCAACATCATCAACCTGCAAAGAAAAAATTCAAAGTGTAAAGCACATTTTCCAAAGTTTTGAAAAATGAAATTGAAACATTAGAAAGTGTGTTTTAAATCAAAAAATCAATTTCACTCAAGTATTAAAGCCCTCATAGCACCAAATTCAACTTTATTTGTCTCCTACCATCATCGAGCAAACTCAGCACAACTCAGAAATCAAGTTTTGAAGGCCAAATTAGCAAAATAGGGGAGGCGTTGCACGCCTGGAAAAAGGAGGGCATGCCTATGTGTGGAGATACGCACCTTCTTTTCGTGCTACGCACCTACTTGTTGCATTGCGCACCTGCCAAATAGAGGGCGCGCCTACGTGTGGTGCTACGTGTTTGCCCATCTTCCGCAACAATTGCTAGAAGGACCTCCAAACTTCACAAAATCACCCTCAATCTCTCAGCAGTGGTTCCTCAAGCATCCAACAAGAAATTAAGTTACCATTTATTCAATCCTCTTCTCCATCAAGTCATTCTTGTGTTGTGTGAGTTTGTTAAAGGAAATTTAGTGTCTTTCTTCAAATTTAAAACCCCAGTATTCCTTAAATACCAAATTATAGTTCAATTTCAGTCCCTAAGCCTTCATAAACCTTCCCACATTTCAATATACCCTTTCCCTAATCCCTACATTGACATCCCCTTCCCTAAGCTTTCATTTCCTTAAAACCCTAAGCCCTAGGTACACTATTTTCCTAGGCTCCCAATTCCCTACACCTGTAATTAATTCCCTATTCCAAACCCCTCTACATCTCTACTCCCTGTCACATTCCTTAACTCATAAATCCCTACCCCCATATCCCTCGATTACCTTTTCCCATTCCCTATTCCTAAAAATCACATTCCACCATCATCACACCTCCCTATGGTTTTAACACTAAGACATCATGGTAGAAGAAGAAAACAAACCATACGATGAGGGAGAATAAATAGAGGAGAAGAGGCCAGACAAAGGGGGGAAAATACTCATATTAGAGCCAACAAATACCAGGGAACTCTTGGCATCTCCTATGGTTGTGAAATCTTTCAAACATGTTGGATGTTTTGAGTTCTGTAAGCAAATTAAGAAGGTCCAACACCATGCTATGTTGACCGAAATTTTCATTTCTAATGTCCATGACAACCAAGTTACTCTAGCTGGTGTCACTTTCACTATGTCAACTACCATCATCTCAGCTGCCACTCGGATCCCAAATTTTGGGGAGAAACAGTTCAAACAAAAAGACTTGGAGGAGAATTACTATGAGCCTTTCATCAAACCTAGGTACAAGAATGGGAGAAAGAGGATTTTTCCCTTCTCTTATCTCCTGGAGAGATATGCTCCCATGATGAAGATCATCATGAAATAATTTTCATGTGAAGGTAATTTTTCTAGACTGTATGCCTATCACATCCGGTTACTTATGAACTTCACTAGGGTAAATATGCTCAAAATACCCTAAAACCTCTTCTAGAGCATTGATAATATGGCATTTATTGTCTAGAAGAGAGAGTATGAATACCAAATGAACAATATTTTTCACCACTCCCTCATCAAAATCATAGCCCTCCATCACCTCAAACAATTGAACATTCCATGGAGTTCATTCATAGCTAATGACATATTCACTGCTCCACCTATTCATCATGCCAAAAATGTACCTTCATCATCTCATCCTTCCACATCCATTCCTCCATCTCAACCCACAGTTCATTCATCATCATCAGATCAGTCTCCTTCATCTGTTTCACCACCATCATCTCCATCCTACATTGAGACGGGGTCACCTAGCAGAGTTGAGATTAGTGAGCCTAAGCAGGCTAATGTGGCTGAGATAGAGCCATTGGAAAAAACATACCAGAGGGGTCATAGGCAGGGGTTTTCTCCACATATTGTGGAAGGGGCCCTACCTTCTTCACCAACAAATCAGGTACAGAAGCGGAAATAAAAGATGGTAGAGGGGGATGTACATGATGTAGTCATTCATGATTAGGATTACCTCCATGAGACAGAAAAGGATTTTAAACTTATTGACCTAGATAATCATGATGATGATGAGATCACTAGTATAATAATCAAGGGAAAGGATGCCAAGATTAGAGAACTCCAAACTAATCTTTACAGGTCCAAATTTGTGATAAAATTCTTTGAGAAGGAGAACCAGCAGTTGAAGAAAAAGCATGTCATTAATGAGGTGAAATGCATCATAGCTCAAAGGGAGGCAGAAAAAGAGAGGGTTTTGTTAGAAGAGACACTTGAAAAGCAATGGTTTTCTTGAAGAAAAATAAGAACAAACACCAAGAGGCAGACCTAGAACTAGAGGGCTGAAAAGATCTCTAGCACTAGAAAGGCAAAAAGAGGTTGAGCGTGTTGATCATCTAACCTTGAATGAACAAATTGCAATGGTAATCAATGAAAACCGAGAGCCATGGCTTGATAGAGCTAACCAGAACTTGGAGAAGCTTTTGGAGAAGGAAAACAAAGATAATGACATACTGAGGAGGAAAGTCAAACATTATGCCCAAAAGGAAAAAATTGCAATGGCTAAGCTCAAAAGAGCCAATGCAAAAATTGAGGCTTTGACCATGCAAGAAGAGAAAAGGAAGTTGGATATACTTGCAAAGGCTTCACTCCAAGCCTAGCCACATCATTAGAAATCATTTCACCAATTTTGAAAGGTTTTGGGTCATTTTTGCAAATTTATGTGTTTTTATTGTGCTTTTGAATAGTCATGTGACAAAGAAAGTGTCAAATGCGGAGTGCCCTTGGCACTGCACTCTTTTTTTATTCATATTTTGACAAAAATGCCACCACCATTGGATGCAAAATGGTAAATACATCTCAAAAAACCACTTTTATAGCCTTGGTTTTTAAAATAAGCACGTCAAAATGTCAAAAAACTAGTAAAAAATCATGGTTCTGGCTCATTTTTTGCCCTGGCGCTACACATTGAGCAGTCTTGGGAGGATTTAGTTTTGACAAGGCAAATGAGCTTCATTTTGAAAAATGAAGGCATATCTAGAAATCAAACTTGAAGGGATTTCCAAAAAAGTCATCTTGGGGCCAATTTGGACACCTAAAACCCAATCAAAAGAAGCCTGCAATATGGAGGGTGCGTTTGACAAAGGGAGGGCATGCTTGGCAAAGAGAGGGCATGTTTGACAATTTGCTGATATTTTTTAATTTTCACTGTAAATTTGACTTTTGTCTTTGAAATGATGATTTCAACTATATAATTAAGGATGGTAAATGTAATTATGATATGGATAAGTTACCTAGGGGTAGATTCATGATGTAAATGTAATGATCAAAGTCAAATGAATTAGTTTCTATGTAATTAGGGAGGAGTCACTTAGAGCTCCCTACACTCTAGCTTTCAGTTCAGAATTTTGTGGATCTCATCCTCAACTTAGGGATTCGACCCCTGAGGATGAGAGAATGTAGTTTTGATGTCTATATCTTCCCTTTCTTCACTCTTAGCAAAGGTTGGAATCAATTGGATGCTATTGTATTGATCAAGGACTGTGTAATCAGTTTGGCCAAAAATTAATGAAGAATTGCAGCTATTTCTTTAGGATACCTGTGGTATGAATGTTTGGCATTATATTTTCTCCTGTATCATTTGTATGAATGTTTCGTAGCTCATAAACCATTTCATGTCTATTATATGATAATTTTCAAGTTCATAGGCAGAATACATGTTCTTTCATGCTCTTTTTTGGGAAAGTTTTCATAAGTTGTCCATTTTCTTCAGTTTAGGAAGAATAAATCTCCTATACTCTTCATAACTCCTCATCAGTCTAAAAAAATCTAACCAAATAACCTTAAACTATTCAGCCTTCTACCTACCTTGCCCCATCGAATGGATTGCAATTCCATCTCATTTTCCCTCACCTAGTCCCCTTGACCTAATCTTCATCCAACAAACCCAACCTAGCCAAAACCAAAACAAACCCTTCTGCATTTCATAGCTAGCCTAAAACATTTTCATCCAGCCCTTTTGGCTATGATTTTTGTGGAGAGATCCCTCTCTGACTTGGTAGAGCTAGATACCAAGCCAAAATATTGGTCTGTGGTTACCTATGTTGGGATTTCTTCTTCAAGCTTAGAAATCTGGCGGAGTGATAGCATACTGGCGTCGTTTCCAGGAGGTGAAAAGAAAAATCTTCCCTGGGAAAGAACGAAAAAGATAAGATCTGATTGCTGATGGTGAACATCGGTCAGATGCATATGAAGACTGCATCATTCACCTGGTCACTCCAGTGTCGAAGAATCCAAACGTTCATAATTTTTATGTCGATTCCACTCTTCAAGAACTGGTAGTTTAAAAAACTTCTTGGTGACTTCGTTGTTGTCAAAATGGATTTGATTGCTCGAAGGTATGCTCCTATGAATCGAGATCATATTCTTGGTTTTCCGAACCATATTCCTCGTATAGATTGGCAATCAGGTCTGTCAAATTTTAAGGGTCAAGACAGCGAATATGCTAGTTTGCATTTGGTCAAATTTCATTTTCGTATTCACAGACTAAATATTAAGTTTCCTAAAGATTTTCTAATGAAGATGTTTATGGCTACCTTGGAGGAAAAAGCGAGATCATGGTATCAGAGTCTACCATCTTTTAATATCACTATTTTTATTGATTTTATTAGACAGTTGAACAATCCTAAAGGTTAAGTGGACCTAAAGGAAAAAAATTATTGTGGACAAATTTTATTATTTTAAATTTAATAAATGTGGAATTGGAATTATTGTGCAAAGACTAGAGTATAAATGGAGACTAGGATTTCAAGTCCATGAGTATGGATAAGATTCCTGAGACTTTCCTAGACTCTCCAAAAATCCTTGGAAAAAATAAATAAATAAATTGAATATTAGATTGGAGATAAAAATCTAAAAATATACCTCGTTAAAGTGGAAAGTTACTGGGAAGAGGTGAAATAAAAATAGAAAGAGGAAAAAACTAGTTTTAAAGTACTTTTGTAGAAAAAACAAAAGGAAAGCCTAGGAAAAAAGGAAAACAACATCCTGATTAACTGGACGCAGTTATGGAAACATGCTGAAGGGAAATCTATCTTAAATAAGCCATTCCTAGGTAGAAAAGATGTTGTCTACACCTTGGAGGAATTGGTCTCTGCTCGGGGGGGAGCTATGGAGAGAAAGCTCAAGGTTGGGTGGAAAATAGTCTTACCAAAATAGGTATGCACAACAAATTCAATTATGTATTATGAATTTTATGATGACAGAAATTGTGAGATTATCTATTTTTTCTGAATTAGATTTTAATTCTATTAGATAGAAGTCATTAAGAAACATAAATTTACACATGATTACTAGTGAATTTCTATGTAAATTTTATTCATATAGTCTGGTGTATTTAATAGAAAACAAATATAGAAATAGTAGTTGATATGTATGGTTACAAAGACAAGTAGAGTTATACACCAACACTCAGAATGTCTAAACACTATTAATAGGTTTAAAACTGAGGTTAAGTGTTAAATAATAATTCTGTAATGACATACAATATAGAGAAATACATTAGAGAGAAGCAACCTTAGTTATTTATTAGAAATGTATTATTGACATGGTTATGTAAATTTCAAATAATATCTGCTATCATAAAACAAGTTTGAATAGAATTACAAGTTATTTCATATTCTCAAAAATAACATAAAAGACAAAATTGAAAGAAATACATATGTGAAATTAAAATTCAGTTAAATTTCTGAGAATGAGTATACATTACAATAGTGGAATGGTGTAAGCCATGATAGGATATGGTACACATATTGCAATTTAATTGTGTCATAAATTATAGATAGAATTTATAATACCAAATTAAATATTACAATAGGATTATGAAATTATATAGGTTGGATTCTTCAAAGAGATATAGACTAACCTATATAGAAGTAACGATAATATATTGTCAATCTATGAGTCACTGAAATTCTTAAGAAATTACAGACGAGTAATTAAACTGTAGCCATGTACAAGGAATCATGGGGAGTACCCATACATACAAAAATATAAATTAGTTAAAATGAATACAAATTGTCTTTGAAAATAATTAGAGGGAGAAATATTTAATTCAAGGAAAATAGAAGTTAAAATTTAGATCATTACGTTACTGGTCTTAATTCGACAGTGGTATTAAATATGAAATTAAAAATGTGAAAAACATTAGTAAATAAATTCGATGAAAATAGAAGAGGATTGGGAAAGTAAAATAATGAACCACGCTTATCTAGGAATCATTGAGACAGATATTGAACCATGCTTATCTAGGAATCATTGAGACAGATAGAGATAGTGTAGAGGTTTCTCATCCTGGAGAAAATAATTGTAATATTCTCATATTCTTTGAATTATTTCATATATAGATATCATGCTTTTTAGTTGAGCATTTCCATAGGAAAACATTTGTGTTGTGCGATTTAAATTCTTTCTCTTTCATGCTTTTTGATTTTGAGTTCTAAATTGGTTTCTGCAATTGGTAGAGTAGATTCAAGTATAATGTTTTACAATATTACAATTATTAGTTTAATCTACGTGGATTTCTACATGGTATCTGAGAAGGAATCACTCTAGAAGAGAAGAATATGATTTTATTCTGTGCAGGTGAATTAAATTTGCAGATCTGCTCTTTAGGACTAGTAGCACTATCAAGATGTCTTTCGCTAGATTGAGACTATAATATGTCCTTGAGGGTAGTTCGAATTACATATCCTGGAGAGACATGATGGAAGCAGTTTTGGAAGACATAAAAATGAATTAATCCATATAAAATGATATTCCTAGGCCTACAAAAGTAGATGTTTAAGGTATGTAAGCATGGAAGAAGAACGTAGAAAAGGTGAGAATTATTGTGTACGAATGTGTTCGAGATAATATTGTCTCGAACCTCCGTGGAAAAGAAAATCCATATGCTATGTGGAAATCCTTAACAAATTTTCTTCAGAACAAAAGTGACCATAGGAATTTGGCACTGAAATAAAAGCTCAGAAAAATCAAGAGGGGGAAGAGCAACACAATACCAAAATACTTGACCAAGTTCACTCACTGTCGGGATGAAATTGGAAGTGTTGGTGTTACATTTTTTGAGGATGATATGGTGAGCCAAACACATCTAAGACTTACCAAGAGTTAGCACAACTACTGGGATTTGGTGAATGGGAGGGAGAAGCTACCAGAGTGGGAGCATTTTTGGTCCGACTTGGTACAAGAAGAGATTCGGCAGAAAACCAGAGTTGGATCCAGCATGATGATGAGGAAAAATGTGCCTTGGATGGAAAGGAAAAGAAAGGGAAAGGGAAACCATCCCATTCCAAATCAGATTCTAGTCAGGAATGCAAGAAGAAATACTTTTCAAAGATTAAATGTTTTCACTATCACGAGCTGGGAGACTATGCCATGAAGTGTCTGTACAAGAAGGTTGACAAGAAGCCCTCAGGAGGAGCGGTAGGTGAAGCTCTTGCTTCATAATTCATGTTCAATTTCACTCTCATTACATGCATGGTGTCATTGGTGATGGGTTTTGTGTGGTACTTGGATAGTGGAGCCTCATTCCATATGATTGGCAACGAAGAGTTCTTTAGCAACTTGGAGGATAAGGACCTCCAGATGCACATCGAGATGGGAGATGATGGGAGGTATAGAGCGACCAACATCAGTACTATTACCTTTCATAGGGAGTCTGGTTTTCCTCTCACATTAAAATATGTCATGTATGTTCGTGGTTTGAAGAATAATTTATTTTTAGTTGCTATGTTGGAAGATCATGGCTACGATGTGATATTTAGCAAAGGAAAGGAATTCCTTCGTCACATAGCCACGAGAGAAGTGAAGAAGATTGAGGTTCAAATAAATAACCTTTACAAATTGGATGTACAATATTGTGATTCGTTGAGCACAAAATAAGAGAAGGTGGAGAACCGAGAAATCGGTGAATTATGGCATAGAAGATTGGGTCATCTACATCATGGAGTTTTGAAGGTCATGCAACAAATTTCTACTAGACTTCCCAAGGGTGCACTTGAGCAACGTGATACATGCAAAGGGAGTACATTAGGGAAGTACACCACATCCACCTTTCATGATAAGGACAGTCGAGTGAAAATGATCCTTGAAAGAGTTCACTCAAATATCTGTGGATCGTTCTCGACAACATCCACAACCAAGCACAGGTATTATGTGATTTTTGTAGATAACTTTTCACACAAGTGTTGGATATTATTTATGCAGAAGAAATACTAGGTGTTCTCAAAATTTTATGAGCTCAAAGAACTTGTCGAGAAAGACACAATCAAGAAGGAAAATGCTCTTAAGAGCAACAATAGTGGAGAATATGTGTCCAATGTATTCAAGAAATGATGTGCATCAGAAGGAATTCGATGAGAGTTGATAGCACCTCATAACCCACAACATAATGGGGTTGCGTAAAATAAGAACAAAAGCATTGTGGGAGATGCATGAGTGATGTTACATGATCAGGGCCTACCATTGCACTTATGGGTTGAAGCATGCAACACAACTATGTTTGTGCAAAACATAAGTCCTCATTGGATTCTCAGGATGCGTACACCAGAAGAATCCTTTTTCGGTAAGAAGCCATATGTGGCACACTTTAGAATTTTTGGTTCATCATACTATTGACATGTTACCAAAGATGCACGGAAAAAGATAGAACCAAAAGTTGAGTTGAGAATATATGTTGTGTACACTGATACACCCCACAACAATTGGTTGTACCTTCCATCTCGTAGGATGATAGTGATTCATAGAGCTGTGAAATTAGATGAAGGAAATTTCATGTGGATTTCCCTTGAAAGGTAGCTTCATATGCATGCATTTGAGGAGCTCGTAGCTCCAAAAGAAGAATCTCAAGATGTGGAGTAGCCACAAGCAGAGGAACAAAGAGTGGAAGCACCCACTCTTGTAGAGACATCCAAATACGAAAGGAAGCACACCGGAGAGGTTGACAGGTTGATGCATGATGCTAGAGAGAATGTGGGAGAACCCACATCTCAACGCAGGTAGAGAAGTTCCCCAAATTGGTACACTGGATACATGGCTCTTATGAGTGAGAGTGTAGAGACTAAGACATCATCATTTGAGGAATCAGTGCAGCAACCAGTATGGGTTTATGCCATGGTTGAGGACTATGAATACATTATGAGAAACGATGCATGGGAAGTTGTGCCAAGACTGGAGGACAAGTCAGATGTAGGATCAAGGTGGATCTATAAGGTGAAGAATGCAGCAGATGGGAGTGTGGAGGAAAAAAACGACATATTTGCAGCCAAAGGGTTCTCGTAGGTGGAGGGAATATATTACGAAGAGACCTTTGCTCTAGTAGCAAGGTACTCTTCAATCATATCTATACTTTCACTTTAAACGCATATGGAATGGAAGATACATCAGATGGATGTAAAGACATCTTTCCTCAACAAAGTGATTGAGGAATAGGTGTACATAAAGTAGTTGGAAGGATTTGAGACCTTCGAGAGAGAGTCGCATGTGTGCAGACTCAAGCAAGTTTTGTATGGACTGAAACAAGCACTACGTGCTTGGTAAACTAGGATCAAAAACTATTTCACCGGGTTGGGCTTCAACAAAAGTGAAGCAGATGCGAACCTTTACCATATTGTTGTTGAAGGTAAATTATTAATTATATTATTATATGTCGATCATTTAATTTTAATAGGTGATGAGAAGCTGGTCTATTCTTATAAAGAAGATCTCGCAAGAGAATTTGAGATGAAGGACATGGGTCTCTTACATTATTTCCTTGGTTTGGAAATTTTGCAAAGAGATGGGGAAATTTTTGTCTCTGAGGGAAAGTATGCCAACGAGGTACTGAAGACGTTTCATATGGAGAGAAACAAATTGATGGGGAATCCTCTAGCAGGGAATTGGAGGAAGGAAGATAATACTTCAGGTGGAGTGGTTGAAGCTATCATTTATAGGAATTTTGTGGGTTCAATTATGTACTTGGTTAACACACTACCAAACATATGTTATGTGGTTTACCAACTTAACCAAGCAATAGTTATGCCAACAAAGCTCTATTAGAAGGCAACCAAACATGTGTTGAGATACCTCATAGGCATCACTTGGTTTGTTCTTTGGTACAAAAGAATAGAGGGAGTGAAACTACAAATATTCATAGATGCATATTGGGAGGGGATTCCATCCGACGGGAAGAGCACATCAAGAGGCATCTTCAGTATTGGGTCAACAGTGGTTTCCTAGTATAGCAGGAAGCAAAGATTAGTTGCACTTAGTTCAACAGAAGCATAGTACATGGATGTTATTCAAGCATCTTATGAGGCTATTTGGATGAGGAAGATAATTTTTGGGTTGTTTGGTAAATATATGGATCCTACAATGATTTATTGTGATAACTAGAGTTGCATCAAACTCTCGGTTAATCCAATTTTTCATGATAGGTCCAACCATATCGACATATGGTATCACCATCTCAGAGATTGCATGCAGAGGTGGATTATGGTATTAGAGTACATTCCTACAGAGGAGCAGGATGCATACATATTGATGAAGGCATTATCAAGAGGAAAATTCGAGTTCAATAGAGGCAGGATCAGGGTATCAGAAAATCACTTTCTTGCTGAGAGGGAGTGTTGTAAATGGTACCAAGAAAGGATTCTAATTTAATTTTCCCTTGATTAAATTAGGAAAAAATTCTCCACATCACATGAGAACTTGTATGAGTTAACTAAGTTTGGATTACTTAGTTGGTTCAGTTAATTCGAGTTGGGGGTAAAACTAGAGGCATGTAGAGTGTCTCCTACATTATAGGAGCCCTCGTTGACTTTATTTTGAGTTGTAATTAATTAACTCAAATTATCTCAGTTAAATTTAGTTAAAAAAGTTCTAACTTATGGAGGAACTAGTATGAGTTAAGATAGTGGGGCGTCACTTCATGTGCTCAACCAATTAATTGGTAATTCACTCATAAACAATTCATGCACGTTAGTTATGAGAAAGACCTAGATGAGCTTGGAGTTCAAGGGAAATGTACTATTAGTTTCATAATTATCTGAATTGTACATGTGGTGGATGCAGTCATAGGAAGGCCCCTAATGGATTGCACATTATGGATTGGGAATTTCACTAATTAATAGGGCCTAATTACCCAAGGAAACTGTGCAAGGAAATAGGAATCTTGGAGGGAAGAAAATTGGTTAAGTATTGAACCAGACTTGTCTTGGAATCATTGAGACAAATAGAGATAGTGAAATTGTTTCTCAGTCTAGATAAAAGAATTTTAATATTCTCATATTCTTTGACTTATGAAATATACATATAGCAGGGTTTTTAGTTGAGGCTTTCCCTATGAAAATATTTGTGTTGTGCGATTAAAATTCTTTCTCTTTCATGTTTTGTGATTTCAAGATCTAAATTATTTTCCGCAATTGTTAAAATAGATTCAAGTTTAATGTTTTAACACATTACAATTATTATTTGAATATACGTGGATTTTCTACATTTTGTGCTTTCGAAATATGAAATGCAAATTATATTTGTAAAAATAAAACCTGTATGAAGCATGTTCTTCATGCTTGCAAGAAAAATGAACTATTTATTTGTTTTTACATTCGAAATAAATTATTTATTGATATGATCTTCAAGAGCAGGAAAAATGAAATTCAAATCGTTGTATCTACCACCACAAGTGACAACGTTGGCCATCCTTGTGTCAAGTAAGCATGCCAATGAGATACACCCATTCGCTTGAAAATATTGCTATAAATAGGCATGTTCGCTCTCCTGCAAAGATACCTCGATCACTCATATCTTATATTTTTCAAGAAAATTCTACAAGGAGCATAAGGATGAAGATCTATAGAATAATAATTTTTGACTCTAGAAGTAATGGAAGGTCAAATATTGTTCAAGTTTTCCGAGGTTAATCTTTTGTGGATACGAACAATCTGTGATTTGGCACACAACTATAATGCATACATTAAATTGAATAAAACTACAATTTGTGGTATTATTCTCTGTGTTTAAGGGTCGATATTCATTAGGTTTTCTATGTGCTTAGGGTTGAGATCATTGAGGGTATTTTTTCTATGTTTAGGGTTGAGATCCCTAAGGTTATATTTTTTGTATAAGGCCAATATATCTGAGGTACTTCTATTTGAAAAAAGGCATATCATTTTTGTTTTATATTTATGGTATTGGGATGCATTCCCTTTGCTTCATCTCTGTGCAAACGGGAGTTCAATCCTCTATGTTATCTCTGAGATTATAATCATTTTGAAGAGGGTTGACATGGTCACTTGGTGGATAATAGTACTAGTTAGTTTTTCCATAGATTTAACTCTTGATGTATCACTCGTTGGATTGATTATCTAAGTAAAATGTTGGTTTGGTTTTTCCCCTTGTGGATTTTCTGAGGGTAAAATATTCTTGTCTTCTTGTGCACTGTAACCATTATTACTCTATTGTATCTTTGGTTGAATTTCTAAATTATAATTACTTAATGATCTCTTTGTTGTGCTAAACAATATAAACATCATTGGAAGTAATTATCATAGTTAGTTCATAAATAAATTATTTGCATTTATTGTACTTGAAAAATAAACGGGGGCTTCAACATGTTAGGTGATGTAGCATTGTACAATGGTGACATGGGAGCAAAGGAATAGCATGTGTCAATGGTATATATGTTAATATGCCTCTAAAATATATGATCTTCAAAGGGAAATATTTTTATATCTACCACTCAAAATTGGATGAAATTGATATCATTGGAATGTTATTAACGGTAAAAAGATAATAGTAATCTCAAAAAAATAGTTTAAGGTGGTTGAAAGAAGAGGAATTTTGATAACCTCATCTCAAAAAGGTTACCTTGGAGGCTGGGCCTTGAGGGGATGACTTGGGTTATAGTATTGAAATTTTTCATTTTACATTATTGGCTTGCACCATTTATCTATATATTAAATTGTATCAAGCCACATCCTACAATTATATTATTGCCTTGTCTTGTTTGAGTGTTCCACCCTCTATATGAATCTTTTCAGTACTAAATTAATTTTCCCTCTCTTTTTTCCCTATAATGAAATGGATGAACAATTCATTATCCCATATCCATGTCACATTCCTAATCAAATATAACCATAAATAAATTGGCATGTCTTGGAAAACACAAATTAATCAATGGAAAAGCAAGAGTCAAACTTTTATTACATAACCAAATAAGTTTGACACAATGTTGTATGTACTAAGATGAAATATGGTTAGTTCAGTTAAATTTTTTGAGTCTTTGTTTATGTTACTTCTTATCCAAGATTTCATGTACTAAGATAAAATATGGTTAGTTTAGTTGTGTGTTTTGAGTCTTTTTTTATACATCTTATCTAACTATTTCTCTAGGTGGAATAGATTCCTCCGATAGCCTTGAGTTCTCTTGATTTGGAATACCTATAAAGCATCTTTCTACAACATTCGTTCATTTTTCTTTCACCAAGGTTTGAATGTAAGACAAATCTAACTCATTTGAAGTACGAAATCCACATGAGTATAATTTCCCAAATTTATTAAGCTCTCCCTTTTGAATTATCCCCATTTTCTTTACCCAAATTTTTTGTGCAAATAGTTCAAATACTGGATTCATAGCAGCACTTAAAGATACTAATAAAGTAGATCCATTTGAATTCTATAGGACCAAATCCAAACCAAGAAATGACATTGGACTAAGAGATGACATGTTATATATATTTTATAATTGATAAACTGAGTGTTCTATTTCATTTTCACCTAATAAATATAATCACATGTGTAAAGCCAAATTCACATGACTTAAAGAAACCTAGAAAACCCCTCTTGGGGCCCATGATTTTGGTAAAAATCATAATCTTTCTGTTAGTGTGAATTCTAATCGCAAGCGTACGAACAAAACTCACTTTAGTTGTGCATAACAAACAACCCTAACATCAAAGATGGTTGCCAATTTCTTTAGATCTGCAGTTAGTTGACCAAGGCAAATGCTACAAAATCCAAATCTATGCAGTTAAAGACATTAAGAAATAAATAAAAGAAAGATCTTCCCCATGCATTCAATAGACAAGACAAGAATATTTTTAAAGAATTTTTGTATTTATGACACCTGGGAAGGGAATATAGAAAGATGATACCAGTCCCCCTTCAATGGGATCGGTTCTTGTATGTTCTCAACACTTCAGATCTAAGATCTCTCTCTCTTAATGGTGTAGAAAACCCAAACAAAAATGGAACTCAAAGGGAGTTCACAAGAAAAAATATAGAAAAATATGACAATGATGGAGGATCAAAGTCAGACCAAAAGTATAGATCAAAAGTGATCTTTAGGCAAGAAAAGGTAGTGAGTGAATGGAAAAACCCTTCTATTTATAACAAAATATTGAGTTAGTCTAGATATTGGTGCATAATTAAGATATTATTAACCAAATCTAGAGCCAACTTTTATGGAATATTTTATTATATTTGTTAGAGGGAAAAAGAATTTGAATTTGGTTAAATACCTTTATTTTTAAATAATAAATAAATAAATGATTTATTTATTATTTTAAGAATGTGGTTGAGTAATAATTAAATAAATAGTGATTTATTCAATTATTTATAAATGACTTAGTCAAAGTTAACAAGGAATATTATTTAAATAATGTTTTAAATAATTATTCCTAGAAAATAATAAGATAAATAATGATTTATCTAATAATTTTCCTATTTTGGGTTAAATATGACCAGGAATATTAATTAAATTGTTTTTTAACTAATTATCCTTTGAGGAAAATCAAACAAACAAGGATTTATTCAATTATTCCTCATGGGGTTTCCTGTTTAGACCATAAACAAATTAATAATTTAAGGATTACTAAGTCATTTTTCATAGTGAAAGCAATTTTACTTGGGGTAAAATTGGTCTTCTATGGTGTACTTTGGTCCATCTAATAATAACAGGTTAGATGACCAAAAATTAGTGTAACAGAGTTAATCGTATGACCGAAGTACGTTGTAAGAACTCAATCACTAGACACCGAAGGGGAATTAAGAGAGAGTGAAATATAAGGCAGACTAAAGCGCTAGAGAACAAGACCCTAAGGAGGCGAGACTTACAAGTGCGACAAGTCTCTTTTATGAGTGAGCACCTGTTCTAAAAGAGGTGGGTGAGGCATACCTATTCCCGCCAAGATAACAAAGCACAAAGAATAATTTGCCCAGTAAACAAGGGACTGAACTATGTAGTACATGCTGAAATAAACATGGGCCAGATAAAAACATGATAGTGGATCCCAAATACATATTGTGCATGGGATAATAGCCAGGACTTATAGAATAATATCTGAGTACATGAAATATAAGTACAACCAAAGAGGCCCTGTAGAATAGGAGAGGGCTCTGAAAATCTGAATGATACAAGTAAACTAAAAGGCACTGCAAGTGGCTGAGGCCGAAACCATCAAATATATGGAGTTGCATCGAAGGCTATAATAGAGTGGTCATCTGGGCATGTGGGGGGCTACCTAAAGGGCCACCCCCTCATGAGGTCGGAAACATCTCACACATACCCGAGAATCATAGGTACAATCTACTGCATCATAGAACCATCGAGTATACAGATCTTGATCATGTTGTAAGGAGCTGGAGCTGAGAAAAAATCAAGTCAAAGGGAAATAAAGAGTCCCTTTACTTGATCTGAGGCACCAAACAAAAGTGGAAGTTGGAACCAAGGTACACAGCCCTCTAGACCTATCCTCTGGAATGAATGATCTGATGTTGACAGAAGGTCCGCCATAGGTGAGGCAATAAGGGATCCCCAACTAAGGCATGAGAGATAATGGTAAAGTGACTAAGAGACTAGAACCAAGGATGACTGTGGAAATTGGGGTACTGAGTAGCGGGCTGATGACTTCCCTTGTTAGAGCATGAAGGGCATGGATGACTTGGCAGCAACTGACACGATATCAAAGGGGATAGGGGGAAATATGACTGAAGGCCAAAGTATACGAAACGAGAGAGGGACAAAGCAATGAAGGATGGAGGACTATGATGTGATACAAAGGGACTCGGGATAGACTCCATGAATGCAATGATTACTCAACTCATATGCTCTAAGCAAGGGCGACTCGATGATGCTACCACACACAATAGGCCTAGTGGGGACCATGAAAAAGTTAGTACAATGTGGGTACTCATGACGAAAATTAGTGTCCCAAGTACAAGTGTTGCAAGTGAAGAAATTCAATTTTGAGGAGTGGCAAAGTGACCCTTCATGGAAAAAATGTGTCTGGGTGAAGTATCAGATCACAATAAGCTAACAGATACCCATTTTAGAGCTCGATAAGAGCTTTCCAAAGGTACGGACCCAAATTTTTCTTTTAATAAGGCATTTTCCCTCCAAATTCACTCATTTTCAAATGTAGTTGAGGTGAACGCAGAGAGGAGAGGAGGCCCTAAATCTTGCAGCGATCGTAGCAGACAAACCAACCATTGGAATCGAGATCCGTCAGTTGCAGGTAAGAGGCCTAACCCTACTCTTTCATTTCAGTAGATTAAAAGTTCAGTTTAGGTGCCTAGAACTTAGGAACAGACCCTTTCTCTACTTCATGGCTGGGTCGCACTATTTGGGGCAATATATGCGACCTGGGTAGCAAGTTTTGGGTAGAAAACTGCGACCTGTCCCAAGATTTTCCCGAAAAGTGTGACCTGTTAAAGAATGGGGTTATGGTGATGTTTCTCGGCTGAGAGCTGGGTTTTTATGGTTGACTGCAGTCTTTCCTTTCTGTACACTGACAAGTATGATGGTGTTGTGAAGATATGGAAAAATTGAGGATCATCTGGAGAGAAAGAGACCTGGACACATTACGGTCGGAGATCCGAGAGGATCATGGTGTTCATACTGCATTGGCCAGGTTTGGTGTCCATAAGTTTGTGGAGAACCCTTTAATGAGAGCTGGAGAGCCCTTGTTGGCCCGGATTGTTATTTATTGGGATCCAGATCATGCAGTATTTATAGTGCAGGGGCATCGGATCGAGTTGACTATCCAGGATATATATTTCTTCACTGGTCTCCCACCACTTGGGATGGTGGGGAATACGCAGCCAGTGTTACCACGGGGGCGGCATATCATGGAGTTTGTAGAGCACCATTGTCGACTAGGTCTCCATTTGAATGGGGACACAGATACCGATCGAGGATCTAGAGAGGCTAGAGACTCGTGTTGTGGCTGCAATGGTGCTGCGGATCCTGGGAAACCAGACACTCCACCACATCACCGGGGGTCAGATGATGCTTGTTGAGAGTGTGTTGAGTGGGACCTACTATGGGTGGTCCCAAATGATGTTATCGTCGTTGATACGACAGTTATCACTATGCAAGCGGCAAGTGAACAATGACTATGCATATGGCATAGAGTTATGCTCGCTCTTCTTTGAGAAGATCCCGACACTTCAACCTCGCATACAGATCCAGGATGGGGGCTCGAGAGAGCCTAGAATGTGCCAGTGGGGGTGGCTACTGTGCAGAGGGGGAGGTGGGGCAGTCAAACGGGTGTTCCGACTCGAGTTTTTCGCTCATTGGGATCAAATGCCACTATACATAGATGAAAATCCTTATAGTGGGATGAGTTATCGTGGAGACTTAGACTTGCCACTCCTACCTGGTCAAGTATGGGGGGCCAATGCTAAGTGACAAGTTACTAATATTTTATGTGCATTTTAAAATTTCAGAATATTGAATATGGTACTGATTCATTCACTTTTGGTATGCAGATACAACACCGGTAAAACTGGACTGGTACATGGGATGAGCTACAGTATCAGGAACTGCGGGACCTAGTGGGTTGAGAGCACTGCAAAATGAGGATGCAATGGCCCTCTTAGAGGACATCTACCATAGATGTGAGAGGATTTTGACCAATGTTTCAGAGCGCGGTTGGCAAGACTTGGATGACCAGTACATAGAGCCATGTATTGGTCTACCCTCAGAGTGGCAAGGGGTCATGTGGCACATGGCGATGGCGGGACAGGGGAATTATGATCTATGAGCTGAAGGAGCAGATCCATTGACTTGGGATCCTCCAAATAGTGATTAGGTGTCGGGGCATGTGGTGCCCTCAGTTTTTAGTTTTTTGTAACATGCTATGGGAATGTCATATGTATTAGAGTTGATGGACTCTAAAACATTTTTTATGACACACATAATGGATATGCATCACTTTTATGATTTGTGTTATTGTCTTGTATTAAATGTGTGTGCTAAGTGCCAATCTAGAATATTGTTTGCAATGCTATCTACATAGTGATTTTGTGCTCTAGGTACATGCCTAAATGTAATGATTTCAAATTCATGCATCAAAATATTCACTCATAAATATCTTCTAAAAAGGATAGGATTATGCACACGATAGACACCATTCAATTGCATGATAAGAAGCAGGGAATCTAAATGAACATGAAGGTGAAGGATGTGATGGGAAAGGGCATCAGCTAATAAACCTTGCACTGCATCATATTCAGCCTGATTATTGGTGGTAGTACCAATGCATACACTGTTCAAGAGAATAAGCAAATGTAAGGGGGTAAAATTGGTTCAGGTTTCCGAGGCTAGATTCCAGGAGTAGCGACTTGCACCATCGGCATAACCGATATAAGGTGTGGACGGGGTCCATCCGAAAGGTGCCAATAGACAACAAATGGGAGGATGATGAACAATGATGGCAACCCGAACACAAGGTGGAAATCAAACAAACACTGCTAGAGGGAGTGCTCTCGGTAATATGTCTACCACTTACACACCAACAGGTAGGTGGTGTGTGGGAGCTACCTTGGGGGATATTTGTGTTCAGGTCGCGAAATTCACCATAGACACGAATGGTGCCATTCCTCTTATGGGAAGGAGACGAAGTGAGGGGTGGAAACGGCTTCCATGATGTCGTCATCACAGTAGAAGATGAGGTGACTGGAGGAAGGGAGACCACATGATGCAACGAAGCTACCTGACTCATCATCATGAGAAGAAAGGTTCACATGCACATTATCACTGGGGATGATGGAAGAAAAAAAAGATAAGGGATCCTCTGATGTTGAGCCTAGGGTGATTCCTAAAGGGAGGTCAAGTGAAACAGAAGGGGAGGTCTCAGAGGGAGCTTCCACTGTAGATCTCAAGAATGATGATAGGTAGAGAATGGTGGTTGAGGGCTCCGTCATCTCGACATCGGGAGGGGGAATGTCAATGGGAGCAGGTAAATCCTTAGGTTGGACCACATCATACTGCATAAGGATGGGAGAGGTAGACTAGTTATGTTCAATATCGTACTCCCAAACTACCTCCAAAGAGGTGTGATAATGTCTGAGGCAGGGAAAACGGTGGGTATAATGGCCATAGAGATCACACAAAGCACAAGGTTGGTTGGTGTGAATATTCTTAGGGTTATTGGCTGCATTCGAGGAAGAAATAGAGGCTTCAGGGACCGTAGACTCGGGGAATGTGACATTGACCATGGGCTTGAGGCGAGGCAATTCAGGATAGGTATGGGTGGCATGATTGACAACATCATGCAAAGCACATGGGGGGGTACAGTTTGGAGGCTGAGGAGGAACATGGTTTTTCGGGGCAGCCTTGTCTTTAGGTGCCTTCTTGCAAGCTTTTCTCCCTTCACCCGAAGCTATCGCAATAGGAGTAGGTTCCTATTGAGGTGGCTGAGGCATAGTAGAAAAGGGAGGAGTCATGGGGACTAGTTGAACCGAAGTCAAAGCAAGATAAGGTTTGGCTTGACCAGGTGGGATAGTGGCTGGGGAATCAATGTGCTAGACTGGGATCCCCAAGGTAACGTTAGGAAGGGATAAGGTATCCATAATAGGTACCAAAAATACTTCAGGAGGGGAAGCTAGGAATGGTATCTGACCGAAGGGGCAATGGCCAAGTGGGATAGCTCTGAGATGGTTAAGGCTAGGAGGAACTGTACCAGGAGGGTAAAGAGGCTCATGGGTACCAGCTGTAGATGAGGGGCCTGGAGGAGGGGGTCCTGAAGTCTGAGTCAAGGTTATAGGAGAATTTTGCGAAGGGCAGGGTTGTTGACTAGTTGAAGTGGGCCGCTTAATGACAGACCGAGATGATTGCATCATGAAAATGTTCAAAGAGTTGGGATCAGAGACAAGAGGAGAAATACTAGAGAATAATCCAATTAAAGAGGAGACTTTGTAGACTCCAAGTGAAACACTGGTCAAAGGTTCGAATGTTTGTTTATTGGCCACTGAAGAGATGATGAACTTAGGGGAGGTCTATGACTTTGGTTTGTAATATGTCAACTGGTCAATGGTGACAATATATCCATTTTGAGGAAAGCACATCTTACGCTGAACTACAAATGGGACAACAAACAGCACATAAGTGTAGCTACGACCCAATAGAATGTTGTAATATAAGGGGGCATCAATGACTTCTACGTCAACACAAATAGTCCTACCCGCAAGAGTAATAAGATAATTGTGGAACAGGCCTATGGGCTAGGAAGAGTGGTCATCCCACGCCCGGAGGGTGATATTGGAAGGGACCAACTTAAGAGATCCGAGTATCTTCCAAACTGAATCCGACATCATACAGGTGGATGTCCCCTTGTCAATGATACAATGGGAGACGTTGGCGTTTCGGATCTTGACAAGGATTTGGAAAGTGACAGAAGCAAGAAGGGGGGATGTTCTGACCGGTCAACATTGAAGATGATCAACCAATCATCTGAAGCATCCACAATGCCCATGGTAGTTACTATCTCTTTTTGTTGTGAAGGGCACGATTGGAGGAGTTCCAGCATTGAGATGGCAGCAGGATATTGCGCCAAATCGTCTACTATACTATACGAATGGGCAGCTTTTCCAGAAGCAGTGTTTCAGCGTAATGGTCCCTTGGGGATCTTGGTATCAACCTCTGACTTAGGTTGAGGGATCTGTAAAGGACCATTGGTTTTCAAAAGAGGCTCTGTGGAACCTGAATAAGGGGGCTCGGAGTCAGACATAGTGGGAGGCTTGTTGTACTGATGGGACCTAGTTTGAAGGTTGAGGTCAACGGTAATGGGTTGGCCAAAGTTCATCATGAGGATTTGGTAATTGGAGGTACCAGATGGAGGAGGTTGAGTGGCCGCCTGACCTTCGGGGGAAAGGATTGGTAAACACAGTCGGCTGGATAGGTGCAACATTGAGAGGAACTGAAGGGGAGGCTTTATGTCCTTGTGATGCTGCTTTAGTCTCCCACATCTGATGCATCTGAGGTAAGAGAGGAAAACCATGGGTGTAGTGACCATAGACACTACAACAAGAACAAGGTTTATTCATGTGAACAGCCCTGTCCTACTTGGGCTAAGTTCCCTATTGTTGGTTAGTAGTTTTAGGTGTATTCCCTTGGGGATTGTTCTCTGGATTACCTGGGGCAGATTGATTTTGGTTGTCTTTCCTCTTCTCTTTGGAAGTAGGAGGATTAGTCTTGCCCTGTTGTGCATAAACCTATCCTTGGGGGGGTGGTGGCTGTTGTTGCAGGGGTTGAGAAGGCAAGGGAGGTGGAGGTGCTAAAGCTAGAGGAGTTGGAGAACCAAGTTGTGTATACAGATAATAAGGAGTTTGGGAAACATTGTGGTAAAAAGTTTGGGAAAAAGGAGGAGGCATGTCATATCCTGGATACATGCTACTGGGAGGGGGAAAAGTGTTGGAGGAGTTGGCCCCTCCCTGAGGGAAACCACAACCCATGGGAGGATGAGTGTATAGATGAGAAAGGGCTCCAACGATACCGTCGACAGCATGGGATGCCCCCAGTGCGTTGGCACCACCGGGTCTAGAGAGATTAAGTAAGATGGTATAAACATAACCAGACTATGCATAGATCAGGTCATATTTCAGTGCAATCTGAAGAGCAAATTCTTTAGTTTGAGGGAAATGAGATGTGACATCTTTGCTAATAAAAGGCAAAAGGGATTTGAGAAATTAGTCCATGTAGACACGGTCTTTGAAGGTAGGGTCTTGAAATAGGCTCTTTCTTCTTCACCATTCCTAGACATGATCAGATAGATGGGTCATAGATGATTGATGGAAAGAGGTCAAAATTTTGGTACCAGTATCATAACGAAGGGGAAGCTGGAAGTAAGACAGAAAAGCCCAGGAAAGAGTTGAAAAAGTAGTATGAGAGGAGGAGGCCTGGTCAACATACCACTTAGAAGCTTCTCTAGTAAGCATATGCTGGAAAAACCAAAGACGGACAGAGTCATCAGTGATGGAGTCAGATGAACACATGGTTTGTAGGATCTTCTACAGGAAGACCTTCAAACTTGGGGATGTTGGAAGGGAGCTCGGTTGGCATAGCAGGCCAACCAAGATCATGGTGTATGGCGTCATTAATCAACTGGTTAAAATCAGGAATACTGAGGCTTTCTATATAAGGGAGCAAGGGAGCAGTCGGGATAGTTCCTGTTGTGGTCCCACTAGTAGTATTTCTAGAATTAGGACCGAGGCTACCACCAGTGTTAGGTCTCGGTGGTCCTGAACCATACATGGTGAAGGTGACAGGGGGAGAACCGGGAATAGAACCAAAATGGGAACCCAATGAACCAGAAGCGGAGTCGGAATGGGAACTCGGTGGAGGAATAACTCGAATCCTACGCAAACTAGTAAGTCTTCCTAATGGAAACTAAGGATGAAGGCCAAGAAGTCTCTGGGATAAATGCCTTGGAGGCGCAATGATGGAAGAAAAAATGTGGATCACAAAAGGAAGAGATACAAACAAGGGTAAGGAGGTGCAAGATCAAATGATTACAATGTCGAAACAAGGGTAGAGAGGTGCAGGATCAAATGATTACAACATTATAGTCTTTGCCTGGCGGTGTAAAACAGGCACTCTTCACTTAGGGTGTGCATGTTATAAGTGTGTTAATTTTAATTTTTAAACCCAGACATGTGTAGATAAAAAATAAAAAGTGTGATGTATAACTGTAAATAAATCTGCAAATAATAGTAAAGTAAACTAAATATAACAAAAAATAAACAGCTAGATATGCATCAATCTAAACCCAAGGAGGCGGGCTTCCCAACAACTAGTCTATGGGTGGGAAAAAATCTAGTCAAAACACACAAAAATAGCCAATGGATACAAATTCAGGAGGGAAAATGATCTAAAGGTCAGATCTGCTGGAAATATGTGCAGAAAACAATAAAAAACTAGAGGGAAAGGTGTTGCAAATGAGGTGGTGAAAGGCTACAACCTGAAGGGAAATGGAGGGGACCATAGAGTAGGACAAAAAAAAACTGAAAGGAGGTGTTTTGGATGGATGAATAACCAATATGAAATGGATCTAAAGGTATAGGATCAGATTTGAAAAAAAGGCTAAACACACTGAAATATCAGAGGACCCGCTTCAACTAAACTCCTGCTAGAAATGTGGAAGCATATTGAAGCCCTAGGGGGATAGGTTCCT
The DNA here is from genome assembly GCA_034641835.2 of Pinus albicaulis. NCBI lineage: Eukaryota > Viridiplantae > Streptophyta > Pinopsida > Pinales > Pinaceae > Pinus > Pinus albicaulis. Next base: position 906,742,357 of record CM076569.1, on the reverse strand, counting down.
ACTTCGACGAGTAAAACAGAGCAAGTATAGGTCTAAGACAGGTGGAGATAGAGGTCAAACAACCCTGAAAAAAAGCCTAGATAAACCCAGAAAAATCACAGAAAAATTCCCGCAAAAAGTACATGTCGCAGTTTCTGACCTATTCTCAATAGAGGTCGTAGGTTTTAGGAATTTTTCTATGTCCTGAAGGTTGAGGTTGTATTTTTTGGCCCAAAAAGTGCGACCTACACTTTCCTCACTCTCGGGAGCAGGTTTCAGAAAAAAATGTCATCTCAGTTGTGGCTAATGCCTGTCACCTGCGTAATAGACCCAGAAACACATGGAAGTTAGAATTTTTACTGTTTTAGGGTTTTAAAGGTTAAAAAAAACATCAAGAAAAGAAAAACAAGAAGTGGAAGCAGCTGGTCATGCAGGGATCTGAAAACAACAACGGTTGTAATCATAAACCCGTGTGGAGTCGCCAGTTGTTAGTGTGAATTCTAATCGCAAGCGTACGAAAAAATCTTACTTTAGCTGTGCATAACAAACAACCCTAACAACAAAGTTGGCTACCAATTTCTTTCGATCTATAGTTAGTTGACCAAGACAAATGCTACAAAATCCAGAACTATGCAGTTAAAGATATTAAGTAGTAAATAAAAGCAAGAGTTGCTCCATGCATCCAATAGACAAGACAAGAATATTTTTAAAGAATTTTTGTATTTATGACACCTGGGAAGGGAACATAGAAAGATGTTACTATTCCCCCTCAATGGGATGGGTTCTTGTATGTCCTCAATGCTTCATATCTAAGATCTCTCTCTTGATGGTATAGAAAACCCAAATAAAAATGGAACTCAAAGGGAGTTCACAAGAAAAAGGATAGAAAAATACGACAATGATGAAGCATCAAAGTCAGACCAAAAGTATAGATCCAGAGTGATCTTTAGGGAACAAAATGTAGTGAGTGAATGGAAAAACCCTCCTATTTATAACAAAATATTGAGTTAGTCTAGATATTGGTGCATAATTAAAATATTATTAACCAAATCTAGATCCAACTATTATGGAATATTTTATTATATTTGTTGGAGGGAAAAAGAATTTGAATTTGGTTAAATCTCTTTATTTATAAATAATAAATAGATAAATGATTTATTTATTATTTTAAGAGTGTGGTTGAGTAATAATTAAATAAATAGTGATTTATTCAATTATTTATAAATGATTTAGTCAAATTTAACAAGGAATATTATTTAAATAATGTTTTAAATAATTAGTCCTAGAAAATAATAAGATAAATAATGATTTATCTAATAATTTTCCTGTTTTGGGTTAAATATGACCAGGAATATTAATTAAACTGTTGTTTAGCTAATTATCCTTTCAGGAAAATCAAACAAATAAGGATTTATTCAATTATTCCTCATGGGGTTTCCCGTTTAGACCATAAACAAATTAATAAATTATGGATTACTAAGTCATTTTTCATAGTAAAAACAATTTTACTTGGGGTAAAATTGGTCTTACATGGTGTACTTTGGTTCATCTAATAGTAACAGGTTAGAGGACCAAAAATTGGTGTAACACTTTCTTATAGTTTCACTCATGTCATTCCTTTATTGAAATCATTTTACTCAACTTAGCATTTGAGAAATGCTTAAATAACAAGAAATTATATAACCTATATATTTTGTTTTTAAAAATTTAGGACAGAAAAAAATTGTGAGGAAAATGGATGACTCACATCGTTATGAATAAGCAGATCATTTTAGAAAAATAATTTACTAGCAACAATAGTAAATACATAAATCTTGCATAAATGATTTATTCTGAAAAAATTTAATTAGGAATGATCCAGATTCATGCAGGAATGCAACATAATACACATATAACCATAAATACAAAGATGCAGCAGAAATAACACTTCATTTCATTAATATCAAAGAACTGAAATTTGCTTACAGACAGAATGGAAATAAACTAGCTAGGGTGATGGTAGTGAATCTCTGAGAAGAGATGTGGCAGTTACAGACCTCTGAACTGTGTTACAATGAGGCTTGAGGGCCTATTTATTATTTAAAAACAATGGATAACTCTAAACATCCAAAAACCTAACCCTAGGAGATGAAGTGCCAAAACTATGGTCCCCGTTTGGGTAAATTGGTGTTTCAACTTCCCGGGGACGTAACTTCGGCATACGATCTCTGTTTGACACGTATGATACATCATTAGAAAGATCTATCCGAGGACTAAAATTGTTTTCATGAATATTAGTTTTGGAATGGAATCATATTTTCCGAACAAATGATTCCCAAAAAATGTTCTTTAGGGCCTCAAAACGGCTCCGGAAGTTTAGGACCCGAAAAGCTGCTAAAAATAGTAATTTGTGCTGAAACTGAAAAACTAAAAGAGAAAAAGGTGGGGCCCCAATTGGAATAGGCGGGTGGAAACTAATATCTACTTGGATCATTCCTCCCCACTTAGGAAGCAATGGTCCCCATTGCGTTGAGTTCGTCCATGAGATGAGGAAACTTCTGTTGAACTTGGTCTGTGTGAATCACTTGCCTTGGTGCAGGAGTTGGCCAACTTTGACAACCCGAAACAGTTGAATATTTTTTTGGCGAGTGTTCTTGATTTGCATGTCCATGATACAATCTGTGGTGGCTTGCTCCATGCAGTCTTGGTTTAACTCTTTTGGTATGAGTTCTTCTGCAATGTCAGAGGCGTCCAATAGAGGTGGGAAGTAGGGGCGAAGGCAGTCTACATTGAATATTGGGTGCAGACCAAGGAATGGTGGAATACTGAGCTCGAAGGAATTATTCCCTACAACCTTAGTCATGGTGTACGGCCCATATCGGAGCGGGCGAAACTTGCGGTGGGGTCCAGTGAGGTGCTCCTTCTGCAAATGTAGCCACACTTTGTCGCCGACCTGGAAGTTGTACAACACCCGATGTTGATCATGTTGTTGCTTGTACTTAGCATTGCCTCTATCCAATATTTCATGAACTTGTTGGCGGATGTGCTGAATGCGCTCAATGAAGTTGTTCGCTTTGTCAGCTTCAGACTAGACATGAGCCGAATCAGCCGGAGTATCCGCAAATGGCATGGCTACATCAATGGGACATAGTGGTTGGAATCCAAAGCCCACCTGAAAGGGGTTGTGGCTGGTTGAGCTGTGGAGAGCGCAGTTATAACTGTCTTGTACATAGGGGAGGCTCTCATCTCATCTGTGTGGATGCTTTGAATTGTACACGCGCAGAATGTGTACAATCATCCTCTTCACAACCTCTGTTTGGTCATCAGTTTGGGGATGGAAAGCTGTGGACTTGGTGAGCTTGGTGTCCAACATTGACCAGAGGCTGGACCAAAATTTGCTGAAGAAACTATTATCACGATATGATATGATAGACTCTGGGATCCTAAATTGAACCCACACTCATTCAAAGAAGTGTTTAGCAGTGGCTTCTATTGTGATATTCTTCTTGCAGGCCGCCATAATGGCCATCTTTGAGAATCTGTCGATGACCATGAAAACACAGTCATTTCCATGCTTAGTAGAAGGAAGGCCTGACATGTAATCCATGGAGATGGATTCCCAAGGTCTACTAGGGGTATGTAGTGGAGTATAGAGCCCTTGCTTCTTAATGGTCGATTTGGCAATGGCGCAAGCAGTGTAGGATCTGATGTACTTCCCGACATCTTGTCGAAGTTTGGACCAATAGAAATACTTTTGTAGTACTGCCATTGTTTTCTCGACCCCAAAATTCCCAATGACTCGACTTTAGTGCGCTTCCCATATCATCTTGGCACACTTGCTTGAAGGAACACAAATGTGTCCTATGTGACATAACAGTGCATCTTGGAGGTGAAAATTTGGAACTTGCGTACCCCCCAAGAGTGCCTTGTATGTGTGGCTAAATTCTAGATCGTTCTTGTAGAGAAGCAGCCAATCAGAAGTCTCGCACCCATAAGAGTTGAGAACTGTGGTTATGGCCACGATCGGTGGTCGGCCTAGGTATTCGGCAACATTATTGATGCTACCCTTCTTGTACCTTATGTTCAAATGAAATTGTTGCAGATATGTGGACCACTTCTAATGGCGATCGTTCTGCAACTTCGCTTGTGTCTGTATGAACTGTAGGGGTTGGTGGTCTATGTGGATGATTGTTTCCTTCCCCAAAATTTAATGCTTCCATTTTTTTTACAAGCCTGCACAATGGAATACATTTCTTTGTCATAAGTGGGATACTTGTGAACTGTGTTAGACAATATCTCACTGTGATATGCCACTGGATGCCCCTGTTGAGTAAGAACTGCCCCAATAGCATAGTCAGAGGCATCTGTCTCGATCTCAAATGGTTGTTGCAAGTTTCGTAATGTGAGCACTGGGGCAGAACAGAGGCGATGTTTCAATTCTACAAATGCCTTCTATTGAGATTCCGACCAAAATAATTTTTCTTTCGCTCCTCCCTTCGTGACTTGACTCAAGGGCCAACTGATATGAGAGAATCCCAACACGAACCTGCGGTAAAAATTAGCAAGACCCAGAAAGATGCAAAGCTCTGTTAGAGTGTTTGGGGCTGGCCAATCCTGAATGACTTGGATCTTGGCTGGATCCACATGCACCCCCCCTTCATCAATAATGTATCCCAGATATTGAACCTGCATCATGCCAAAAGTGCACTTCTCCAATTTTTCACACAACTTGTGTTGCCATAGTATTTGGAGGACTTCTCAGATGTGGTGGAGGTGCTCTTCTCAAGTTTGGCTAAAGATCAAAATGTCATCCAGGTACACCACTACAAATGAGTTGGTGAATGGATGCAAGATGTCATCCATCAACCTCATGAAGGTTGCGGGAGCATTCGTCAACCTGAAAGGCATGACGAGCCATTCAAAAAGGCCCTCCTTGGCTTTGAAGGAAGTCTTCCTCACATCATAGGGTTCAATTGGTACCTGGTGATACCCAGACTTCAAGTAGATCTTCCTGAAATATTTTTCCCTTTTGAGTTGGTCCAGAAGGTCATCAATCCGTGCGATCGGGTACCTATTCTGGACAGTGATCTTGTTCAGCGCCCGATAGTCAATACAGAGTCCCCAAGTCCCATCCTTCTTCTATACCAACACGAACGAGCTCCCATAGGGTGATGAACCTGGCCGGATGTGATCTTTCTACAGCAGCTCCTGAATCTGTGTCTTGATTTCATCATTCTCTAGAATAGAGCGCCTATAGATCGGTCCATTAGGTAGCGGTGCACCTAGGGTCAGGTCAATGGGGTGCTTGACCTGACAGTGTAGAGGCACCCCTGTGGGTGAGGTGAAAATGCCCCCGTACTCCTCCACAACCTTGTCCATTTGTTTTTGTCATGCAGAGGAGCCATGTATGGAGGTCGTGGCCACAATCTTCTTCGTGCCCTGGGGGCGGATCATCAGGAAACCAAATTTCCTGGTTTGGGAAATGAGCTTACTACATTTTTTTGAAGTATAACTTATTTACCAAATTAACAATAACAGCGCGAGGCCGGGACTCATACATAGCATGTTGCTTCCACAAGTATGGTTGGCATAATAATACATCAGAAACATCAATAGGAGAAATGTCACAAAATACCTCATCCTTGAAGGGCTTGATGCTATAGGGAAGGCGACACTGCTAGCTGATGCAGAGATCCCGTCCTTGGTGAAGCCACCCAATGGTGTATCATTGTGGGTGCGCTGTGGTCGACAAGCCCAACCGCTTCATGATATTTGCTGAAATGAGGTTCTTTTGGCTCCCATTGTCGATAATGAACTATAGCGGGGAACCCTTTACCCGCATTTAGGAGTGGAAGAGATGTTATGCCTCCTCTGGACCTTCTGGTTCCTCCTTCTAGATCTTTGTACTGGCAATAGTGCCATTGGGCTCCGCATCAATAATCTGCTTCCCTTTGTCATTCCCCTTGTCAGGTTCTGATTCAGAGTCGGAGCATGTATATGATTCAGAAGCCCTCATCTCAACCACCAATGACTGCTTAGCCCAACACTCACTTGTGTTGTGAGTGGAGTTCTTATGGAACTCACACCACTTTCCCATGTCCTTCTTTAGCTTCGCGGTGTTGTTATTTGCTTGTGGCTTTGTCAGGTTGTCTTGGGCCACCATGCCTTGGTTTTGTCCTTTTGTTTGTGGTTTGGGGGCACATTTCCCTTGCTTTTGATTCGCAGATCAAAAGTCTCACTTCTTCTGTTTGAATTTCTTCTCAATCTTGGCAACATACCAGTATGTCCTACTGAGTGAGGAGATGTTGAGGAACTCCATTTCCTCCTGAATTTATTTGTGCAGACAACCGCGATACTTTAGCACCAAATGTTTCTCTGAATATTTGATACCCAACCTTTTGTACAGGGTATGGAATAGATTCATCAGCTCATGCACATATTTATCCCTTTGTTGCCGCAGCGTGGTCCATTGTATGTACTTTTCCTCATAGCTCCCCACGGGTTAGTATCGTTCCTTGATGACATCTAGAAAAGAATTCCAAGTGGGTACAGATGAGAATAGAGAGGGTTTTGTCTCATCTTTTTTCTCACAGTAGGTTTCCCACCAGTTCTCGACATGGGGGGTAGCTTTGAGGAGTGTAAAAATAATCTTCTCCCATTCGGAAAAGTCATGAATCGAGAAATATCCTTCTAGTATTCAACCATCTATCTATGACATCTGCATCTATTTGACCCTCAAATATGGGAATTTCAAAGTTTATTTGTATCTTAAATGGATTCGCTCCTCCAGAGTGGCTGCTAGATGTAGATGCACCGCTGGTGGGTAGTCGTTGAAGGATATGGGCAAAGTTATCCATTATCACATTCCTTTGCTTTTCGAGGGCTTCCTCGAGCAATATTTTGATAGGAACTCCTGCTCCCTCATCTTTCTTTTCTTCCCCCATGGGCATCCATCAGGGTTTGCGAGGCTGATCTTGCAAATGTTCCACCAGATCAAGCCCTAACTCCTTATACTCTGACCTTGTTGGGGACATGCAAATAAGGATCGAGAAAAAGCAAACCACTCTGATACCACTGATCCAGATTTATGCAGGAATGCAACATAATACACATATAACCATAAATACAAAGATGCAGCGGAAATAACACTTCATTTCATTAATATCAAAGAACTGAAATTTGCTTACAAATAGAATGGAAATAAACTAGCTAGGGTGCTGGTAGCGAATCTCTTAGAAGAGATGTGGCAGCTACAGACCTCTAAGCTATGTTACAATGAGGCTTGAGAGCATGTTTATTATTGAGAAACAATGGAGAACTCTAAACGTCCAAAAACCTAACCCTAGGAGATGAAGCGCCAAGACCATGGGCCCCGTTTGCGTAAATTGGTGTTTCAACTACCCGGGGATGTAACTTCGGCATATGATCTCCATTTGACACGTATGATACATCATTAGAAATATCTATCTGAGGACTACAAATATTGCCGTGAATATCAATTCCAAAACGAAATTATATCTTCCAAACAAACGATGCCCAAAAAAGTTCGTTTCGGGCCTCAAAATGGCTCTGGAAGTTCAAGACCGGAAAAACTGCTAAAAATAGTAAGTTGTGCTGAAACTGAAAAACTGAAAGAGACAATTGTGGGGCCCCAAGTGGAATAGACAGGTGGCCACCAATATCCACCTAGATCAAGGAAACAATCAATTAAAGATATTTTTTGTTCTCTTGATCCAATTCGTCCAAGCCAACCAAGTTATTGTTGATAACTAACCTCCAAGCCCATTACAATTTATTATCCTTGTCCTTTTTAAAATTTTCAATCCTCAAGCATTGTCCTTTCTAAAATTTCCAATCCTCTAGCACTAAATCATGAACCACCAAAACCATAAACCCAAAAATGGCCATTTTTAACCTTAATACATCGAGCCCAAGTTAACTTAACATATAAATTTCTCACTACCTATCTTTTTCCAGCGAGAACCTCCATGTATAATACTGGTGAAAACCAAATATTATAATTAAGTATTAGTACGCTCTACTTGTTTCAAAATTGTGGCCCATTAAGGATTTCTTGGGGTTACATATGATGTATGGAAGTGACTTTTTGGCAACAAATTACAAGGTTGGTTGATAAAAATTGTCCATTTGAATCTTAACCATTTAGAGTTTGCTTTTACACATTTTTTATGGAATGAAGCCAACTCTATACAATTCTAACATTAAATTTCTCATTTATTTTCTTTGTAACTTAGAATTATAGGTTTAATAGTTTGTAGACGAACATTAATATATTATAAGCTCAAGTTGAATAGTTTGTAAATGAATTATTTAATAAATATGTTTGGAAAGTTATTTTTTTTTGTAAATGGGTTTGTTATGGTGATAGAGAGGATGATATGGTTTTATGGTACATTGGTATCCTCTAGATGGGGTGGTGAGGATGTGATCCATGCCCTATCATGAAAATCATTTCCCCACTCTCCATTTGAGGTCCAACAACACAAATGAAATGTCCTATGCTCTTTCATAGAATGCAAACACTAAGGGTAATGATTGTAAGGAATTTAGAAGTTATTATCATAATGGATTGATGAACGAAATAAACTTTTTCAGTACCATGTTGGCTCCAAATACTTTAAAAACCTCACTCTAGCATGTTCACTAAATGATATGATGGGTTGAGAAGGTTGGCCCTCATATCCATTTTCCCAAGCCAATGTTGACCTTCACTTACTCACAATGTAGGTTTAGTTTGGTAGTTTATGTGTTACATTCTAAGTAGTCTTCGGTTTTCTCTTTGTGGGAGACATGGAAACTAGTGCTCTTTTCCTGGGGAGTGCTTGGCACCATTCGTCTTAGTCCCCTTAGTTGTAGCAGCACAAATAGGGCTCGACCTATAGGTGGTAATTGATTCTTTAGGGCCATTTAGTTAATTTGTTTTACATTTAGCATTAATCCCTTTGGATTTTACTCTTCTCAAGCAAGGAGTCACAGAGGGTAAGGCTTTTTCCTATTTTATTTCTATTCTTTAAACTATTTTACCTTTATATCAAATTTTTATATATTTTACGTAGTTCAACCATTTATGTAATGTCCCTTTTTGTTGCACCCCATAATTGTAAATACAATACCCATTTCTGAAAGTTTGGGACATATCTAAATTTATGTGAAAATGAAATAATGCTTTGTTGAAGGGAGTGACATAGTTCCAATGCTCAGAAGGGTTTTCTTAGGTTTCTTGAATTTCTCGTGTCTTCGTGAGTAGGCCCATACCAAACCTATTTCAACCTCTTAACAACAGTGTAGCCACAATGTTTCTTGCACTAACAAACACTGAAATTTTGGAGTAGGTGGCTTTGGTGGAGGACAACACACATATATGTCCCCTCCTTGTTGATCAATACAGTGAGGGATTGTCTCAGGAGGAAGAGGAGAGGGTCAACAGTTACAGAGAAAAGATGACATGAGAAAAAGAAGATAACATGTAGTAGCCAAAGGGAGAGAAAAATGAGAACTCCTAGATGTGAATAGAAGATGCACATGGGAACACACACAACAAACAAAGGAAAAATCATTCCAAAAAGGTTCAAACTGGGCCTATGCAAAAATCATTACTACTTGTATTATATATTTATATGTTTTATGCACTAGTATAGTATTTGCTAAAGTGATTAGAGGATAATGTAGGAATACATAGGGTTTTTCTATTTAAAAAAAAGATATACATAAGTTATCTCATAAACAATTAGAATAAATTTAATTTTAAATCACACTAATAATATGGTTTTGTATGCATTAGTATTAGTGATGATAATAGAATTTACCTCTTATTTTATCTAATCTAATAACAAATTATGATTTAAATAATTCTAAATTACATTAACCCAAAAATATAGTTCAATTGGCTATAGTCATGTTATGAAGTATCTTCTAAACAATGAGATTCAAGGTTCAAATCTCTATGGATCAAATATAATGCCTTTTTTCCTTTCTCTCATTCAAAAATATACTATTTTATAATTAAAATTAAAATTGTTTAAAACATTTACAAAAATAATAATAAATTTTATAGATAATTTTGGTATTTACCTAAATTTTAAAAACAATAGTTTATAAACCAACTTTTAAAAATATCAATTAATTGGATACATAGTTTTGAGGTTTTGATGTTTACCTAAAATCAATTTATTTATAAGTATAATATCACATCTTGTTTATAAATATAATATTGTACCATATTTATTTATTTATTAATAAATATTATATCACATCAAATAGAGTCATCTCTAATACACATAATTTATTTTGATGTTTACCCAAAATCAATTTATTAATAGATATGCAATCACATCATATTTATCTATTTATTTATGGAGATAATATCAGATCGCACTCGTCCATGAAATATTGGTATTATTTTTCATTAAGCTTCAAAATCAAAATAATGCCTTCTCTAATTTTGAAATAGAGAAATTAATATATTTGCAAAGGACCTTTACTTTTCATATTTCATAACCAACTTTAATTAACAAACTAATATATTTGCAAAGGGCCTTTGTTTTATTTTTAATTTAACACTCAACTTTAATTAACTCCGGATGCAAATGACACCTGAGCATGATGGGACGCCCATCCCAAGTCGCATCCCAAGGTCGATGGCGTGGGTTGGCCATGTGGGAGGGGTATTAATATCACCATTAATCCCATCACCCTGCGCTCCATTAAGACCTTCATCACGAACTGTCGCCGCCATTTGCACTTCCTCTGGTTCATTATCGAATTTGATTTTGATTTATTGTATGGCAAGCGCTCAGTCTGCAGATCCATCGCTCTGTAGAGAAGTTCATGCCCGCCTGCCTGTGCTGAGCCAAGCGCTTGTACGCACACTGGTAGGTGCTGTATGCTCCTCTGTTGCTTGGAAACTATTGCAGAGTGCCATTTTTCTCAAAGCAGCGTCTGTTGTTTGACATCCCTTCATGTCTCACCTAGCTCCTTTGTGCAACATCTCTTCCGCACGTCCCTCAAGCAACGCTGGGAGCACTTCCCTGCAACCATGCCCAGGCTGCGCCATAGGATGCGAAGTCGATGCGAGAGCAGTCGCGGCCGTGCCATCCGATCCCAGTCCTCCCCCAGCTCGGATTCCTCCTTCGAGGACTACTCCTGTGACCACATTCCTGAAACCTGGAGCTTAAGGGGTAGATTTCATTTTAATGAGCATGCTCACTCCTTCCCGAGCTCTCCGCGTCCCCATGTGCCTTCTCCCGCGCCTCCCCTTGCGCACCCTTCTGTGCCTCCGTCTCTCCACTCTGTCACCTCTCTTGTCCCCTCTTTGTCAGCCTTCACCCCACTTCGTCAGTCCTCCCAACGTGCAAAGTTCCACTTTGATTGCTCTATGGATAAGCCGATCATTACTGCCTATATCACGGTCACTATTCGGGAGGAGGCAGCCAGCCCTACACCCCCCTATGTTGATGTCCCTGGTCCCTCTGTCGTTATCCCTGGCCCCTCTGTTGCTCCCACTCCCACGCCTGCAGAATAAGCCAAGGAATCCCTGGCACAACTGAAAATCGCCCGTGATGATATAATGCAAGTTCAGGTGAAGGATGATAAAGGCAAAGACACCGTGGTTCCTATTGCAGACGATGAAAGAAGCAATGATGAGTATAGATGCAGAATCGAGGAGGAGCTTCCATCTCCAGTCAATGATCAGTAGCCGGGGCGACCTTCAGCGGATTTCGACCCTACAACCCAGGTTTCCTAGGCTGGTTTTTTTTTTTTATGCTTAATTTCCCTCTGCTGAAAGAACAGATTGTCTTTCTACCTGATTTTTTGTTAAACTATTTGACTCAAATGTCGGTTTCCCCTGTGAAGGCAGCAAGACTTATCTCTCAGGGACTGGTTTCCCCTCGGTGGGCAGTCCAAACTCTTGGTTTTCATGACTATCAAGCCCTGCTCTCGGGCTTTCTCAGCTGAAGCCGTGGCATTTTTGTATTATCATGTTTCATATCAATAGATTTAGAATTACTTAGAAGAAAAAAAACGTAAACTTGTATAATCTATTTAAAATGTTTTTGGGTGAAAAATTATATATGTCCTGAATTCTGAAACGGTGAATTTTATTTTACGGACATCCATGTGGGCTTTTGGTTTTCCTGTGTTGTGGATGATATAAACTTTGAAATACTGTTAAGAGAATGCCATTGAAAAAAAAAAAACTGAAGCAGTGGGACTTTGTTCCTTATTTTGGCCCCACAAAAAAACACAATGTTCAGAAAAAAACACACAGTACTCAAGCAAACCAGTGAAACCCAGTAATCGAGATATCTTCGCAGTTGAGATTTCAACGTCATTTCTCATATTAAAACAACCTCCGACTAGTTAGATACAGAATACAATCTAATAACTCCAGTGCTTCTATGGATCTATACTTCTACTACCAAAGTATTTTGGCTTCCTGGGCTGGAATTTGTGCTCATCTCTCTCTGCGTAAATGATCTTCTAATTTCGATTTCAGTTTCATATACTTGGCACGCAGTATGATGTTGTTAACTTTTGTATAAAGTGGATTATGTATAAGGAAATTTTTGAAAATTTAGACTGTGCTTTGGTATATTATATAAACCAAGAGTATTTGTTCGGTTGAAAAAAATTATTCTCTTAATAAATCTGCATTGAAAATGTTGAGTAATCACTAATAATTTAACTATATTCGAATAAGAAGACATAACAACAAAGAATCAGAATCAGTGAAAAGGATAATGATGTTGTTTATAGCATAATTGCCAAATTTAAATTCTAATTGATACACTAAATAATCTAATGGAAAAAAATTAATTTTGAAATTTTTTAATAATATATATTTTAAAAATAATGATATATTTTACCATTTTCTTTCTCATACCTTTTAAATACAACAATTTTAAATATACAATTCAAAAAGGAAAAATAACACTCTCTTTTGCACAAATCCTTCTCTTTATTCTAAAATTTAGTCAGTCACTCTTTATTAGTGACTTTATTTTATGTTAAGGCAAGTATGCCTTGAGCATTTTGTATTAAAGCAAGTATGCCATCAGCATTCCATCCCCAAAAAATAACAAACTTGTGACATCCTATCCCTGCGAAAGGACAACCCAGTGTCATAACTAGTTTTCAAATGAACTGAATCAAATTTCCCCAAATCTATATATTTTCATTCTAATATATAGATAAATTTGGTAACTATGTTTATTGTCCACTAAAAATCAAATTAGTGTATTGAACTTGAATTAATTTAAAAGTGAAAAATTTATTTAGAAATTAAACTTTTTATTTCTGTTGCGCACCTTTATTTAGAAATTAAACTTTTATTTAGAAAATTAGAATCACTGTTGCCGTACCTTCATCAAAAAAATATACGTACACCGACGACAAAACCAAAAAAATCTTCGCCTGTGCAGATTAAGGGAATAAACAAATCCCTCAATTTTACGGCTCAGTACCTCTTTTTTCAATTTTTTAAATTTGTGATAGCTACTTGTCAGAATTTTGTACACTGATTGGGTAACCGCCTAAACAGTATATTAATATAATATTTCTCATTTTCTTTCTGGAATCTGGTGCTCTAATCGTTTTGGCCCTTCGAAATTTTAATTAATTTCTTTGTGCGCAGATTATTCCCAAAACTTCTCTCCTTAAAGTTGCGGCAGAACCGGATTCCGTTGAAGGGAAGGATGATGAAATTGAAGCGCAGAAACAGTAAATGGAGAGCGGAATGAGAAAGAGAGAGTGGCCCATGAAGGGTGTTACCAGAATATTAAATCAATTTCTCCATAACCAGCAAATTATATGCGAATAATACGGCCGGTTTGATGAAGACTAAACCTAGTACTCTCGAATCTTGGATATTCTACCCGCCATACCACTGACAAGTGGGCGTCACCCCTCCACTAAGTAATGACCGCCTCAAAAAGGTTTAGTCTATCGCAAGAGAAGGAGACCGCGGAAACTAATAATATTGGATAATTTAATTTTGATGTAAACATAAAAGTTTTTGGATAATTTAATTTTGATGTAAACATACAAGTTTTTGGGATGAGAATTTATTTATAGGTGCAGTTTAACTTAAAGAATAAATGTTGTTGTTTTTTAAATTGTGTAATATAATTTCTAAGTATATTGTGATTTATTATTGTTTAAAATATACTTTTAAATATATAAATAGATTATGTAATTGTGGTGTTAAGTACTTTATTATAATAGATGTGTATGGTGTTAAGTACTCTACCACAATTCTACATGAGTAGAACAGTTGGACACAACCCAATGGTCATCATGGGATGATTTAATCACTAACAACTACAGTGGATGATTATCTTTTCAATAGACTTGCAGGAAATTCATTTTCAAGAAGATAATAATAACATTGAGGAAGATCAAATATCAAGTCCTCGGGATGATTCCAATGCCTTTCAATGTCTGATAGCCAATGAGTGTCCAATTGCTCTAATTGTTGGGGATCAAACTGCTCTCTAATTGTGTTATGTTCATAAACAAGGCAAGTTCACCCTCTATCAATGTCAATCTCGATGCCCTTGAGAATATGGAATACAAAGGCTTGAGGCTCGCACATCTCTTGACAACATGCATATAGGTGCATTTTCGCAGGGAACAAAAAATCTAGTGGAAGTTATACTAAGTGGGTTACAAGGTTTGATTTCACCTACAGACTGCACCATCAACATTCCTACTAACAGGCATACAAACAAGTCAAGCCATGGCTAGCACTACTTCATGAACTCATATGCAACCGCATCATATTAAACCACATCATAGATCTCACAAAATGTTAGCAGATGCATTGATAAAACATACATTACAACATAAGAACTATCAACCGTCTTAATCAGTCAAATATGTGTGACCATGTCAAAAAATGGCAATCACACACTATAATAAATTAACTGAGCACATCAAGCATTCCTACAAGACCATGTAATTAGCTTTGTAGCTTAGAAACATATCAACAACCATAGGGACATGCAAGTCCCTCAAACCATGAGAACAATCGCATAACCATCTCAATATAAACAACCAGGAATAACAAACTCCTCTGTAACAACGTTGATACAATCATCATTATAACAAATAACAATTTCATTCAATATTCACAATGCCACATATATATAGGTGGATATACTTATATGATTAACTTAAGAGACTAGAAACTGAGGGAGGGACTTCAACTCTCTAGCCAACCATAGATCAATTGAACTGTAATTTTTTTTGCAGCTGACCACCAAAGAGTTGAATTCAAAGTCTGAGGAGTTAAGTGCTTAAGAGAATTCACACCAATGCCAATCAACTAGATCACGCAGGGATCCAGAGCTCAATGTGTCTCCACTTTCTTACAAGAATTCAAAGCACATAGTGACATTGCTTGCTAAATAGTTCATGCAATCATATTCCATAATGTATCCACCTATTTTAACAGGGATCTAGAGCACACAATATTTCCTCCTATTAATCCTATAGGTATGAAAACACTTACAACCTCCTCTCTGCTAAACAGGTGCAATGTCTCCAGCCTCCAACTGGGAAACACTATGTATCCAGAACCCAACCTCCATCACATAATTTACTGTTATTCCTATGGTAGCATATATAATCTATAATTTTCAACATTCAACACCAACCCACGACCAAAGCCCTTGAATCTTGGGTGTAAACCCCAACTTGAATTCTATTAAATTTAGAACTACAATTAACAATTACAATTAATGTAGTAGCAACAAATAAGGTATAAACAGTTGATCAGCCCATGGAAGCAGATCTAAATCAAGTTGTTTACCAAGAAAAGAAGTTGTATTCAATTCCCTCTATATAAAGGCTTGGTTTATATTTAACCAATGCTTAATGTTGAATACAAGAATATCACATTCTCCTTTTCAACAACTACTTGAGTTTGGAAGCGATGACACTTATGTAAAAAATTGTGAATATTGTAGAGTTGCGTTAGTTGGTATACAACAATATACAAAAAATAATTATAATGCATAGTATAATTAACAAAGAATTAATTACATTATTTTGAACCCCAACTAGAGCTTACACCCAAGCGTCATACAACTATAAACATAACACATAATTACAATACATTGTAGGGAACCTAAATGATTACAGGCATAGAATGAAAATTCATATATCAACATAATTCTGCATACAACATATTATATATATTATATCACTTATATATAATAACAACCCTAACTAGGGTTTCCAACACAAATCATTAATTCACATGGAACATAAGGTAGAGCACTTATTTGTATAAAATGTCGATTGGCTATGGGATTTCCACATTTTTCCATACCATAAACCATGTGGTTTCATAATTTCAACCTTTGGTCACCCTTGAGTTTGGGTTGCAACTCCATGACCAATGGAAACCTAAAATAACATACTTTCATGGCCAGGGTGCCAACCCAACTAAAAAAGTCTTAGTTGCTTCCCACAAACATGCGCCCAAATGGTGCCTGACGGCCATCTAGCAAATACAGATCCATCATAGTGATAATGACTAATAATAATACTTAGGTCAAGTATATATATATATATATATATATATATATATATATATATATATATATATATATATATATATATATCCCACTACATTGTTCTCTCTGTGATATGATGCTCTTGAAACCACAATGAGCCCCAAGTGCCCTTTTTACCAACATTTGTCACCAACACACCATTTCATGTCACCATGGAGTCACACACCCCCATACTCTTAACATGGAGTGGGATATACAACTAGCCATTTTATTATTAATAAAAATTTTAATACATCATAATTACAATTCTGGCTCTCTTGGCTTATAGCCCTTAAATTTATTTTATATATCTGGGCATGCTAGCCCTAAACTACATGACATATCTATATTGGCATATAAGCCACATATCATAGTTACCACTGAGGCATGCAGGCCTGCAATATACATCCGACTCACCAGCCTAATATAAAGTACATATATATCATCCTAAACGAGCATAGGTATTACATTCCCCCCGCCCCCCCTCCCTTTATTTTATTCATTGTTCTTAGTGCATCTTAGGCTCTGAATCTGAATCTGTTGTTGCTCATCCAAGTCTTCATGCCTAAATTCCTCTTAGGTCAGCCTCTACACTTCTAGTGCCAACGACACATACACAAGATTTGAATATCCTTTCCTTACACCAACGAACATGTAATATCCACACCATCAACCTTATTGTATGTATAAGACATCAACAATTAACATTAGTATCCACAATAGTTATTTTTTTCATACAGAAGTATGTATAGATATGCATGCACTTATAAATATATTATCTTTTTAGTAAGGGAAACGAGCAAACAAGCTTATATAATCATAAATAAAAATAAATTATAAAGAATGAAGTCATAATATAGAAAACACAGAGTCAAAGCTGGCTTCTAGATGCTTTAATTACAAGCACTACCCCTGCATAAAACTTTATTCAAACAAATATTGATTCTTTGTTGGTGCACTTAAATGGATGAGTCGCTTTTTCTCTCTCACACAATTCCATCAGTTTCAGTTTTTTCTATTCAGTCTTCTTATGTAGTCCATTAGCTCTTTACAAGCCCTATTTATTGTTTTTTTCTCAAGTTCAAGCATTTTTCTTTCCAAATCCGTACTCATATGCCTATTTTCTTCATCAAGGTGAATAATCAGACCTTGAAATTCTTGTTAAAATTTATTCAACTTTGTTATCAAAGTTGTACCAAACTTGTTATTAATTGTTACAAATTGTCACACACCTGCTAGTCCTTTAATTTTCATACGTAAATTATCATAAATGGTAACTTGTTACTCTTTTCATTACACCTATTAGGGCTTGTCATCATAGTTATAAGATTCTTCAGAAGACCTATTACGATCCGCCATAAATCTTTCCTAACCTATTGTAGACCTGCTTTAATCATGTTTTCCCCTCATGATAAATCGATCACAAACCTATTATAGAACCCATTTCACAACATGTTATAACCTATAATGGTTTTTTCACCTACCTTTGAAAAAATATATGATTACATGCCATAATTTTTCCACTAAATTGTGACATACCAATGGAAACACGTATTTAAATCTGCTATAAAATATGTAGTAATTTTTTCATCCACCTATGATAGGTTTGTCATTAACCCGCATGAAATATTGTGATCAACGTGTGATATAACTATCTATAACAATTTGTCACAACCTATAAATATTATCATCATCTACCTGTGAAATATTTCCATGAATCCATAAGGGGCTCATCGCATTTGTATGACTAATCCTACCTGTAACATTTTGTTATACCTAAAATATAATTGTCACTTACCTACGACAACCTGTCATTATCCTGTGGCCCAACCGATATAACTTGTCCAATTGTTCTTTATTTGGAATTTGGTAGACCACTTGTATGTCTGTAATGAAAACTATATATGTTCCCATTACAATACCTGTTACAAAAATAAAATATCTTACCCAAATATTGAGCCTATTTTTCAACCAAGCATATTGCTTACCCAATATCTACCTTGTGGTTATACACAACCACATTGATTCCCATAGTTCCTACCTTCCAATTTGAAGCACCATACAACAATATTATTTCTATTTTTATCAAATCCAATCTTGAGTTTATGACATCTGATTAGGGAAAACATGCCTATAAAACCAACAGCTTATCTAAGAATTACAATTCATAATTCATGTAATACTAATACAAAAGTGTAAGGTATGCAATATATAAAATCTAATATTTACAATTGTATTCCTAGGCAACTGCATCACAACAACCATGATTAGCTTCACTTCAACTATTGCATTGATACTACAACATATTGTTGTCAAACAACATGCAATCACCAAACACATATTCTTACATCACATTCATACATGCATATACATCACATACGTATGTGAATATATAGTAGATAAATTTATTTCATATTCATCACAACACATCACATATTGTCACATATAATATTTCATAATTCATTAGTGGGAGAAGGTTTAGAAAACCATCCTTCTCATCTCATTTCCTTGTATATCAGATAACCTAATCAACATAACCATCATGGTCTTTCATTTCCTCATTATTCATATTCCTTTATCAATCACCTTTGTTCGACCTTTTCATCACCATTATAATTGTACCTTCATTTACTATTATGTTAACCAGGCTATCATTTTATCCAATTGTTTACTATTTAAAACCATGTCAGTTTTTATTGGAGATATATAAACATCTTTCGTATTATCATATTCTTTATACAATGACTTCATTAGAGCACTATATATGAGTCATTTTCGGTTTTGCATTCTCAATAGTACTCAACTCAACCCATGCTTCAGTGGTTTTCGTCATGTCACAAGTCTTCATGAGCCTCTTATACTCCTCACTACTGCATTTATATTAAAAATTATATGTATCAGATTCATCTATATTGGCATGTGAAGATGGTTATGGTTATGATATTCAAGTATAAGTCGATATACTTGTGGTATCGTGTCAAGTATTAATATGGACTAACTTGTGCAAATGGGATAGCCTCCCCTGAGATACATTGAGGTATGAGATTGAGTATGCCATTTATTTGGTTTATCTAACACAGTATGTTTACAGGTTGTTTGAATGTTTGATTAATTGCATGATATGAGTGTGTGTCTATAATATTGCATTAAATAATGTTAGAAATGTTACGTTGCAATTATGACTCACGACAAATATGTTGTCGTGATTAAGATGAACACGGGCCATACCGTCAGACTATTTCATCACAATTTAGTCCTTATTATTATATTTTGATTCAGTATATTTGTAGAGATTATGCTGGTGATATTATGGTTTTTTTGAGGTGGCTTTGCCTTTGAAATAACTTGTTTCATTTTGGTTGGTTTACTCCATGAGATCCCACATTCATGCTTGGAATATGGTATGTGGGTGAATGGTTGAGAGATAGATCTAGTTTAGCTCAATCTATGGTTAGATGGTACATGGAAGTCCCTAACTTGGTTGGTATTTTCATATGTTAAACAAAGCTATTTTTCTATTTTGATTCATGTATATTTGTAGACATTATGTTGGTGATATTATGGTTTTGTTTCCATGGTTTATATGCTGGTTATTTTCTGGTTACATGTTATTTATATGATGTGTATCTTTTATGGATCTTGTCATGAATTGTTTAGCTATTGATCGATTGATGAATGTATGGACTACTAAGTGTTGTTGCAAATATGTGGAGAGGAAATAAGGCATTCTTAGTGACTCTCAGATGAATCTTAGACTTTTATGATCATATATGCATTCTGTCCTTGTAGCGTATATGTTTTCCATGTGTTTGATGAAATATATGCTATGTTATAATAAGTCTAGGTCAATTTATTCCTTTAAGTTTGAATTTTTAGCTTTGTTGTCATGTCAATAATGTTTATGAGGAGTCTCAGGAAGTTTTGGGTAGTGATCTAGAGGCTGGACTGGAATTGTGGCTCAAATATTGGGACCACACCCTCTAAACCAGACAATTTGGGTCACAATCACACTTAGGTAGGGTTGTGAGTGCAATTGGACGCCTTCAACCGCATGGATACTTTGTAATGCATGTGGTTGGGGGTTAAGTTGTGTGAAAATGAGCCCCAACTTAGGGTTTGGTTGCCTGGGGTGGTTCTTAGGCCCCTGAGTGTCTTTGAATCCCTTAGGAATGTTGTGAGTTGTTAGTCTGTGGTTATTTATAAGCTCCACTTCCTTAACTAGATCTAGGAGGTTAGTTCATGTCATAGTAACTCTCATCTCATGATTACCCTGACAAACCGGTGAAATTGGGTAAATTTCGTGGAGGGGGTGGAGGGGGGGTGGGTTACAAGGTGGTATCTAAGCTACTGGATCTCGTGGCATATTTGTATACATGACCAATTATAAATGTGTTTTCATACTTGCAATATAGTTGTTCAAACATCCATCGTGGTGGTAATTATGTAGTTTGTATCATCGTGATGTCATTGGTATGTTATGATGTGGATATGTTGGCTGAGATGAAGCAGGAGATGCAAATTATTAGAGCGAGGTTGCAGCACTATACCTCAGGGTAATGATAGATCATCATACAAGGTTGTATGTTGGGCATTCTGATATGTTGGTTAATGGTTATTATAAGCATTATGATTATGTACATACATGTCATTCTATTAATGTCATTAGGGGAATTTTGAGATCTAAAATGGGCCTCCTAAGAAAAATGTAAAACCAAAATAAAATTTATAAGAACTAATGGGATTCAAGATGATGATTTCAACCATGGTGGATAATTCACCATTTTTGAAGTAAAAAAGTAAAAAGATTAAAAAATAATAAAATAATAAAAATATTTTTTCAACTCATATTTTCAACTTATATCCCTAAGGTTTTACTCAAATTTCGAGTGGTAGTACTTGTTGGATGCAAAATTTAATTCCTAATCCAAGGAGTACCATGTTGTATACTTTCTATGGACCCCAATACATGAAAAATCAGAAATACATGAAAATACATGATTGCAATCATGTTTCTCATGTATTTCTCACTTTTCTTGTAGCAAGGTCCATTGAAATTATGCAACATGGGTACTTCTTGGATGAGAAATTAAATTCTGAATCCAATGAGTGTCTTCGCTCGAAATTGAGTAAACTCATAGGGAGATAAGTTGAAAATAAGAGTTGAAAAATAGTTTTTCCTTTTTTCCCCTCTAAAATTTGATGATGTAATCTAATATTATTTTATTATTTGCATAATTATTTTATAATTTCCTTAGGAGGCTCATTTCAGACCTCAAAATCCCCCTACTGTGTGGTTACACACACGATAGATGTCAGTTAATCAGTGTAATAATATGCATGCATGTCAGATATTCATGCATGATAGTTAACTTCTTGGTATATGCATTGTAGTCATATGCATGATGATTATGGTCAATGAATTTAAGATCTTGATTTTGACCAAATGTGCGAAAATTATGAATGATTTCATTACCGCGAAATGTATTTTAGGAGGGGCACCGCGAAATTTTCCGGCCGATGGAAAATTAGATTAAAGTTCGACCGAACTTTAATTAAGAGTTCGACCGAACTATCAAGTCATTAGACTTAATGGGCCGTCAGCGCAAAAAATAGTTCGGCCGAACTTCTAATCAAAGTTCGGCCGAACTAACGCGTCACCAGTTACGCAACTTGACGTTTCTGCAACTTTGGACTAATTAAAATCCATGAAACATTCTGAATTAACTATCAGAACCAAGACAAGCATTTTCATAATTGAATCTACTTTCAGGAAATATAACTTTTATGGAATTTCATAAACATTTACTAATTTTAATTAATTTTCTAATAAAATGGGTGCAAACAATTTCTAAGGGTTATTGTGATTCAGTGAAATCAAAATTCTGTATCTCCCAAAATACATTGTAAAAAAAAATTAAAAAAATTATGGGGCATTACATTGGTCTGTCATCTCTAATGGGTAGCTTTTAGATTTTTAGTTTATAACTTAAATGTTAAGAAATTTGTTGCGTCACGAAACATATCCAAAACATGCAATTTTTTCATATTGGACCAGTTCAAAAAATTCTAGTAATTATGATATGCATCCATTGGCCTTGTAAATATGACGAATTGAAGTAGACTCTGTCTAGATTGTTGTAACACATTTTGTTTTCTCAAAAACAAAAATTTTCAACGAATACAACATTGCGTATTAACATGAATTCTTATGAATCCTTTGATTGTTAAGAAACACACACTCAAAGAAATGCTAAGTTGACATATCAAATCTGCATAAAAAAATTTCAAAAAATAAGTAATAGAAAGCTAACAAAATTTATGAAAACTTTTATTTTTATCGCAAAATGAAATTCTAAACAGAAAAATTGTTATGGTTTGCAGAATGTTGAAGAACCGAAAAAAATGAAAGTTTTTTCTCAAAAAAGGGAAAAAAGTGTAACCCAACTTCACATTTTCACCCAACCTGATAATGTCCATTTAGAAGCCGAAGTGTACCACCTTGATGGAAAAATGTCTGTTATCCTAGCAGTTGTTCAAGCTCAAGGGTCTGATCAACCAGGAGCAGAATTGTGGAGAACGAGACTTGACGGTGGAGAAGGACTTCTGCAGCAGATGATGGGTTGTCCTCCTAGCTCATGTTCATTTTGGGAGATGAACATCTTGTAGTGATAGGTGGTAGCCCTTCATGCCCTATGTTGGTATTCATAGGAGGAATGCACGAAAAACATAATGGGGTCCCTAAGTAGATTAGTAGCAGCAGTGGGCAGATCGAGAGTTTCTCACAAGTGGAGTTGGGAACAACTCGATAGGATTCCATAGGTGTTATGCCCTTTATGGATGAAGGGAAAACTATAGATCAGATTGGATAGCTGAGATTTAGTGGCCAAATGGACTTGGAGCATTGATAGAGGCAGGAGTTGCAGGTTAGGAGTCAAAGGACCAGACAAGTACAGGTTACAACCGAGAGGGCTAAGAGATTGTACTACAACCAGATGGTCAAAGTATCTTGTCTTGTACTAGTGGATGTACGAGGGCTATTATCCCTGGTACATGATCCCTAGACTGTTGTATTATATGTTGTTAATATAATGAAGTTGGGTTGAAAAAGTAAAAAATTGCGTATATTTGTGCATGTGTGATTTGTTGCTTTGTATTTCTATTGTGTAAAGTAGTTTAGTGATTGATATTATTGGTTTAGTAGCATCAGTGATTTAAGACTCTAACCTAGACCCAAGTTTGTGGAAATTCAACATTCAACACCAATAATAAGTTTCAAAATGGTGGCTAGTTATTGTTCCATGACACTTAATCCTACATAACCAACTCTATCTTGCATCATCCTCAACCTTCATCATTGTCACTTCCTCCATATCTATAGCTACCTATGATAAAAGGTGGTGATTTCCTCAAAGGGAGACTTTATTCATAGTAATAGAGGGAGGACTATTGTAGCTTGTTTCCATATTACAACATTGAATTTGAAGACTTGCATTATGATAGATGTAAAGTTATGCCAATTCATTTAAGGTTGTTTCCACATGAGATCAAGTTTAATTTAGCCCATCTAGAATAGTTCCTAAGACAACATAGGCATAAAGGAACATCACGAAAGTCATATTGATAAGAGGAAGGAAACATTACCATTGATAAGAAGAAAGTGTGGGAGTGATAACATTGTTATTAAGTAATTAAAACAAAAATGAAGAATGAACCATAAATAAAAAAATAATTGTAAAATAGACGAAATAAAGAAGAAAATCCACCAAAAACAAGGGGCCATCATCCAAAAATACACTTGAAAGAGAAAGAAAGTAACAAAGTAAATGCACCAAAAATTTCCAAGATAAATTTCCTAAGCCCTTTTTATATAATCCTAATTGAAGGATGCATTAATAAATAAATAAATATATAAATAAAGTAACAAAGAAAATGTACCAAAGAAAGAAATCTAAGGTAAAAGTTATAAACCTTATGTATGATAACCACAATTGAAAACACAAACAATGATGTGGATAATAAAAAGGCATATTATTAACATGGAAAATAAGAAAGTGTGGCCAAAATAATCTTGTTATTACAACCATTAAAACAAAATTAGAAAATAAGAAATAATATATATGTATATATAGAAAGAAGAAAATATACTTAAAAGAAATATAGATCCTCATTCAATAATATAATAAAAAATAAATAATTAACAAAAAAGTAAGAAAGCAAATGCAAATATTTTAAACCTCTTATAATCTAATCCAAGACTACAGTAAAAAAAATTAAAAAAGTAACCAAGTAAATGTACCCAAAAAAATCTAATATTATATATTCAATAACATAAACAACTTCATGTGCAGAAAATGGAAACATTAACATGGAATACAAAAAGAAAGAAACAAATTTGCTAGATAACATTGATATTATAGCCATTAAAATAAAATACAAAATAAATTGAAGAAAAAATTCTATTTAAAAGAAGCATAGGTTCTTGTTCAAAAATAAACTAAAAATAAAAAAATAAAAAAATAAAAAATAATGCTTTGGATTGAATATAAATCTACACTTTTAAAGTATTAATTATCACAAGTGATAGATTCAAATCCTTAATAAATAAGAGAAAACAATTAAAGAAAATACATCCAAAAAAATCTAAAGTAAATTCCTATTTTTTTATATTTTTAAACAAAAATATATATAAATAACGAAGAAAATACACCAACAAAAAATAAAAATTAAATATACGAACAAAAATTATTAAAATGTAAATATAAAAATCATATATATATATATATATATATATATATATATATATAGTAACCCTATGTTTTTACTTTACCTATTGTTATATAAAGTTGTTATAATATATTCCAAATGAACAAGGAATGGGGCATTTATTAATGATACCTTAAACTCTAACTTTTTATTTAAAGAAATTATTTTAATAATAATTTCCTTGATTTAAAAGAGAAGGTAACTGTTTGGTAAATATTCCAAGAACCCAGGGAAAAGAGGTTGA
Organism: Pinus albicaulis; assembly: GCA_034641835.2. Lineage (NCBI taxonomy): Eukaryota > Viridiplantae > Streptophyta > Pinopsida > Pinales > Pinaceae > Pinus > Pinus albicaulis. Next base: position 906,716,812 of record CM076569.1, on the reverse strand, counting down.
GACAGTTCTAGCAGTTACCTTTCCAAAAGGATTTAAGGGAAAATCCTAAGGTGGAAAGGGGTTCTGTGCAGAAAGTGATGAGGGTTAAGCAACAGATAGTTGCACTGAGTTGTCCAGAGCTGGTGTGAGAACCAGTGGAACTCAGTATTTTTTACCCAAAGAGGTAAAGACTGGATTGAATCCTGAGGTCTAACTTCTTGTCTTAAGAAAATACCCAAGCCCTGGTGCGGAGCAAGGGGGGAGCAGAGGACGTAATAGCCTCACTCTAGCCTCGCTCAAGATTGGGAGGACCAACAGTTACTGGAAAAGAAGCCTTGGCAATATGTATTAAGTATTTAATTATACTGTCTAGTACTATGAATAACTGAAATACATGCTGGATAAATGTGCATTTAAAAAGTACATGAATGAATATCAGTTTTACATTGGTAATTAAAATATAGGAAGAAATAATAGTTTCACATTTATCTCTTAAATACAGGAATGAATATCAGTTTTACATTTGTAATTAAAATATAGGAAGAAATGCTAGTTTCACATTCATCTCTTAAGTACAGGAATGAATGCCAGTTTTACATTTGTAATTAAAAGTACAGGAAAGAAAGATAGTTTAACAGTTGCATCAAAATCACTGAAAAGAAATGCTAAGCTAAATTATGTATTTATAACACAGCAAAGAATGCTATAATTACACTATCTTTATATTCTGGAATAAATGGTGGTAATTATCAATATTGTGATGAACGCTAATACGGAAAGTCAATGGCTAGAACATTGAGTAAAACTTATTTATAACCTGTTTTACTGTCACATATATATATATATATATATATATATATATATATATATATATAAAATTTAAAACCATGGTAATTAGCTGTAGCAGAGTATTAATGGAATATAGTGACAGAGAACAAAATTTGGTGATTATAATCCCAACCATAAACTTTAGCACATCTCAAGGACCTGAAAATATACTGAATAGAAAAACTTGAGAGTCTGTTGAACCAAAACCCATGAAGATGGTCGAGGCTCTGGTCGCATACTTCCTGATAAATAATGCATCATACAAACATAAACAAGCATCCAGTACAAATTGACATAAAGAAAAAACATATAAAGCCAATTGTATGAATGGTTCAATTAGTGATGAGCCAAAAAAATTGCAACTTAACCAGATAGAAAACAAAATGATAATGTATGGGATTCATTTAGTATCAAACATCCAAAATGTAGAATGGGTTAACCCTTATTAATCCGTTTAGGTAGGTGGAATCGAAATTACATTTCCAGACATTAAAATACAACCGAATACAGAGTTCTGGCAAGCACGTTTGATTTTAACAGTCTAGAATTAAAAAAAAAAAGTAATCCCTGAGAAATTGAAAAATTTAGGCAAGAATGGGCCAAGCCTAGATAGAAATTCAACTAATCACTCCAGAACCGAGCCTCAACTGTTCATGGAAAATGAAACCCCTGTCTTGCAACAAACAAATGGGGCAACTGAGATTACTATCAGGGGAATACTATGGAAGGTCAGGTCACGGTTTGAAAAAGTAGATGAAGAATGGATCATACCTGTAATCAAGGGAAAATAAAGGACACCAGAGTTCTAAAATCCCGCAAGCCTCCTGTTTCTCAATCCTGTATCAATTTTTAAAACACGAAATTACAAACCGGTGAAGACAGACCTTTTGTAACACTAAGAAAATAAATGAAAAAGGAAATTTACAAGCATAAATAGTAAAATTATGAAAACTCCACTTACCCCTAGAGTGAAGGAGGAGGAATTGGTGCTGGAGCTATCACGAAGGTCAAACAAAGTATTCAAACCTGAACTATAGATTGACGGAGAGGGAAGAGCAGGAGGGCCGGTAGCAATGCAAGAGGTTGCAAAGACATTCTATACAGAAGAAAAGAAATGCAGTTGAAATTTAATTAAAACACTCGTGTATCGAAGTTCAAAGTATAATGAAATAAGATAGATACAGTTTAAAAGAACCTTGAACCTTGCCTTCATTGTAGTTGAGGACAATTGAAATGGATACCATCGGTATCTCCTTGACTATGGAGGGAACACCAAAGGGTTAAGTCTGTGAGCTAACAACTTGCAGAGTAGAGCTTTGAACCTCGCGGTGGAAGGAATGACACTTTGGCAGGAGGTTGGGGGTGGGTAGTTGCCCTAACCCTCCTGCTTGGCAAAATCCATCATCAATTGTGCATGAGGAGGATCGAACGATCCAAAACTTTCCATAGGATGAAGCTTGGACAGGTGGAGATTATCGCACCTTCCGTGAAATGTGGTATTAATTTGCAGAGTAAGGAATTATTTAATGCATTAAGTCACAGTACAGTAATTACAAGAAAATTGATAGAGGCTAGTACGAGCAGATCTGAAGATTAAAAAGTATCGAGATTGTGTATTAAGCAAATAAATTGTGGATAAGACCTAGTAAAGGTTTCGAAACAGAGTTCCATGAGATTAATCAAAAGTCTCACATTGTAAACAAAGGTCGGTCAATATAACTTATTATACGTGAATAGTCATGAAATTTTTTAATAGTATGATTATAGGTAGTGTTTTGATGAATAGATTTAATCTATATAGTGTTTACATGTGTATTCATATTTTAATACCTCAATCATCTTGTAAATATATGTAATTAGTGTGCTAGATGTTATAAGTGGTATCAGAGCATAAGTTAAAAACTGGGGCCAGATGGGCCAGTACCATACTATTTTTTTTGTGGTTTCTATTAAAATTTAATGGTTGGAAATTTTGTTTAAGAACAGGAGAAGATTAGTGTAAGCTACCATGAGAAGGGGATCCAGTCATCACGTACCTAGAAACACAAGGGAGACCCATCTTGTGACCGATCTTGAGGTTAGCCCCGAAATGTGGGTACAGTTAAGTGTGGACCAAAACCAACAAACAAGCAGAGTGTTGGAAGAACATCAACGACAGACAAATAGGTTGTTGGATAATCTGCAGCAGCTACAGACATAAATTCTTAAGGTTTGCAGTGACAATGAAAGGTTAATGATAGAACATGAGATGATATTGAAAAGTCTATATGATAGAAAAAATCCTCCTAGTGGACAACCTAGCCCCAAGAGAAACACTCAGAAAGAAAGAGAACGATTCCAAGCAGTACATGATAATGTTGAAGACATCGGAACGCCTAGCGGTAATACAAGTCAAACATATAATGAGGCTAGATCTGGAAATGTTCTGGAACAACAAGAATTGAAAAAACAGAAAGAGGAATTGCAGGGAGAATTCCTAAAGATCAAGCCTCCTACCTTTGACATAGAGGTAGAGGAAATGGCGGAAGCTTGGATAATAAACATGAACAAGTACTTCCAAGTGTATGAATATAACAACAAACTTAAAGCCTCCCTAGCCATTTACTAGCTACGGGAAAAAAAAAACACTGTGGTGGGAGGAAGTGAATAACGTACGAGGAGTGGAAGATGAAAATGTAACTTGGGATGAGTTTCAACAAGACTTTAAATATAAGTATTTGACTAAAAAATTTTAAGATGATAAATCCCAAGAATTTCATGATTTGAAACTGGGCCAAATGACTAGGGATGAATTTATTACGAAATTCACTTCACTATTAAGATATGTACCTTATCTGTGTGATGAAAAGGTGAAAGTACAATGTTTCTTGAGTAGTTTTCTGGTACACATGAAAGAATGAATTGAGTTCGTAAATCCAAAAACTATGGATGAAGCGATAAGGAAGGCGCAGATGTGCTATCATGAATCCAATGCAAAGGGAGAAACTGGAAAAATTTGGCCACCTCGAAAAGTGTAGAATTTTTTTACCAATAATAGAAATAATAGAGACGAAAATTTTAAGAATGCTGCAAGGAATCCACTGAGTAAAAAGAATGGAAAAATTCAAACAAGGATCAAGTGGGTTGGTGAGGAGCAACATGTTAAAGCTTCTAGTAGACTTGACATTGGACAGCCCGAGAAACCTCCGTTGTAATTTTAGAGATGTGGTGAGGCACATTACTTCAAAAACTGCCCTCATAGAAGAAGGATTGAAGTGGCAGCAAATCTACAAGAGGCATCAACGGTAGGAGATGTAGCTCGAAACATACCCAGAATCAATGCAGTGCTGGAGGATCGACAAGCAGATTACTAGCCAACCATGATAGAGTTAGAAGGTAAGCTTAAAACCCGGTTTGTTTCTATTTTAGCTGATCCTAGAGCTAGCTTGAGCTACATAAAGCCTCGTGTAGTTGAAAATTGTATATTGCAGAGTCAGAAATTTAAGAACCCTAAGCTAGTTTAGCTGGCTATAGGGACAAGAAGGCGAGTCCATGCGAAGGTACCAAATTGTAAACTGAGTATTGGGGACCAGCGCATAAATGTATAACTCAATGTTCTACCCTTGGGATCATATGATATTTTATTTGGGATGGATTGGCTGGAGAAACACTGGTCATTAGTGGACTGCAAGAATAAGGTCATTCATTTTAAGTCAAATGATGGGGCACCATAAGAATTACAGGGTATTAAAAAGCCTTTGCAGCTACAACCTATTACTGCATCTCAGCTAAGTAAATGCATGAGAAAAGGTTGCCAAATTTATGCAATTAAAGTAGGATTCACCAACGCAAAATATAAGACTCTTATGTTGGAGAATATTATTATTGTGCAAGAATTCCAAGATGTATTCCTTGATGAAATTCCGGGACTGCCACCAAAAAGAGACATAGAATTTACTATTGAGCTAATACTCGGGGCAAAACCTGTGTCCCGAACTCCATATAGAATGAGTGTGTCGGAATTAACAGAATTAAATATGCAGTTGCAGGAGTTGATGGATAAAGGCTACATTCGGCCAAGTGTATCCCCACGGGGAGTACTAGTGCTATTTGTGAAGAAGAAATATGGCACTATGCATATGTGTATGGATTATTGACAAATCAACAAGCTGATCGTTAAAAACAAATACCCATTACCGCGCATAGATGACCTGTTCGACCAAGTCAAAGGAGACACAGTCTTTTCCAGGATTGACTTAAGGTCAGGTTACCACCACCAAATCTGGATTAAGGATGGAGATATAAGCAAGACAACCTTTCACACCAGGTATGGGCATTATGAGTTTGTGGTATTACCATTTGGGTTAACCAACGCACCAGCAACATGTATGAGCTTAGTGCATGGAATTTTTCACCCATACTTGGATAAATTTGTTTTAATTTTCATTGATGATATATTAATTTACTCCAAGAATATAGAATAGAGCAAGGAACATCTGCACATTGTACTGAGAATGCTAAGAGAGCGTTAGCTCTATGCCAAGTTTAGTAAATGTGAATTCTTTAAGGAGCAGATCAAATATTTCGAGCATGTGATTTCTATTGAAGGGATTTTTGTGGACCCAGAAAAGCTAAAGACAATTATGGAATGGAGGGTCCCAAATAACATAGCTTAAATATGATCATTTATGGGTTTGGCTGGATACTACCGACGATTTATCAATGGATTCTCCAAAATAGCCTTTCCTATTACCTCCATGCAGAGGAAAGGGAAAGTATTTAAATGGACTCAAGAATGTCAAAACAATTTCAAGTTATTGAAGGAGATGTTAACTAATGCCCATGTTCTGAAGGTAGAAAATCCTAGTAAGGAGTTTGAGGTATGTATTGATGCGTGTAAGGAAGGTGTAGGAGCAGTGTTGACTCAAGAGGGAAGATTCATACCATATTAATCTAGGAAGCTAAAGGATCACCAGCAGAGGTACTCAAATTATGATTTGGAGCTAACTGTGGTAGTGCATGAATTGCAGGTATGGAGGCATTATCTGCTAGGAAAAAGGTTTGTGCTGAGAACTGATCACAGTAGCTTAACTAGCTATTTTAAGCAGGCCGAACTGAATGATCACCAAGCTAGATGGAATGATGTCCTAAGTGAATTCAATTTCGATATTGAGGACATGAAAGGAAAAGGGAACTTGGTGGCAGATGCTTTAAGCAAAAAGGTACATGGAATCTATGAGCTTTAATTTAGCCAAATTGAATTCAATTTTCAAGAACAAATTATGGAGGCAACAAAGAAGGACCCAGAATATCAATCCTTATGGAAGCAAGCGAAAGATGAAGAAAGGTAAGGGAAAAAGTCCAAGTATGAACTCAATGATAAGCAGTTCCTAGTTTATCGAAAGAGAATATATATCCCCAATCAAAATAATCTAAAAATCATTATTTTGGATGAATATCACAGGAGCTCCTATGTCGAACATCCAGGATATCAAAAAATGTTAATGACAATTAGAAAGGACTATTCATGGCCAGGGATGCGAAGGGACATTGCAAATAATTTGACAAAATGTTTAGAGTGTCAACAGATTAAGGTTGAGCATCAATACCCTGCTGGATTGCTTCAACCAATTCCAATGCCCAAATGGAAGTGGGAAGTAGTTTCCCTTGAATTTATCACCAGACTACCTAGAACAAAAGGCACAATGATTCGATATGGTGGTATTCAATAGAATCAGAAAAGTGGCTCACTTCAACCTTGTTTAATCTACCTACAAGACAGTGCAAATTGTTGGAATTTTCATGAAAGAGATCTTCAGATTGCATGGTATACCTCGAACAATCATTTTAGATCGTGATGTAAACTTTACATCAGCATTTTGGAAGATGTTGATTAGTGGCTTGGGGATGCAAATACAATTTATTACTGCCTACCATCCATAGACAGATGGGCAAACAGAAAGGGTATATCAAGTTTTATAAGACATGTTGCGCATGTACATGATGCAAAAACCAACGAGATGGGAGGAGTATTTGCACTTGGTTGATTTTGCATACAAAAATGGGTATCAAGAATCCCTGACGATGAGCCCTTTTGAATCATTGTACGAAAGACAATGCCGGACTCCTATTAATTGGAGCAGTCCAGAAAACAAGATGATGCTTGGGCCAGATATGTCATAAGAAATGGAACAGGAAGTCAAGAAGATCAGGAAGAATATGAAAGCAGCACAAGACCAGCAAAAACTTTATGCGGATAGGAAAATAACCTTCCGGGAATTTGTGGTAGGAGACCATGTGTACGTAAGAGTTAAACCCGAGAAAATTACTATGAGGTGGAATGCTTACGCCAAATTGGCTCCCCACTATTTCGGACCATTTGAGATCTTAGAAAGGATAGGACCGGTGGCCTACCGGTTGGCACTACCCAACCATATATTAGTACACAACATATTTCATGTGTCATTACTAAAGCATTATGTACATGATCCCGAGCATGTGATACATTGGCAGGGTATACATGTAATTCAACAACGTAATAAAATTAGAACAAATTAGTTTTTGGTTTGAACTGATTAAAAACCTTGTGGGTTGCAGGTAGAACTGGACGGTGAGTTTCTGGTAGAATCGCAACATATCCTAGATCGGAGAGAAATAAAGCTCTTGAAGCGAGTAATCCCCCAAGTTAAAGTGCAGTGGAAGCACTTTGGCCCAAAGGAGGCTACTTGGGAGGACGAGAAAGTTATTTATGAGGCTTATTCAGAGTTGTTCTTAGAGAACAAATAACACTGAGGATGGTGTTTATTTTAGCGGGGGAAGATGTAACCCCTTGATTTTACTTTACCTATTATTATATAAATTTTTTATAAAGCATTCCAAATGAATAAAGAATGGGGCATTCATTAATGATACTTTAAATTATAACTTTTTATTTAAAGAAATTAATTTAATAATAATTTCCTTGAGTTACAAGAGACGATAACTATTTGGTAAAGATTCCAAGAACCCAAGGAAAAGAGGTTGAGAAAGTTCTGGCAGTTACCTTTCCAAAAGGATTTAAGGGAAAATCCTAAGGTGGAAAGGGGTTTTGTGCAGAAAGTGATGAGGGTTAATTGCACTGAGTTTTCCAGAGCTGGTGTGAGAACCGGTGGAACTCAGTATTTTTACCCAAAGAAGTAAATACTGGATTGAATATTGAGGTCTAACTTCTTGTCTCAAGAAAATACCCAAGCCCTAGTGCAGAGCAAGGGGGAAGTAGAGGACGTAATAGCCTCGCTCAAGGTTGGGAGGACCAATAGTTACTGGAAAAGAAGCCTCAGAAATAGGTATTTAAGTATTTAAGTATACTGCCTAGTACTGTGAATAGATGAAATACATACTGGATAAACATGCATTTAAAAAGTACATGAATGAATATCAATTTTACATTTTTAATTAAAATACAGGAAGAAATACTAGTTTCACATTTATCTCTTAAGTACAGGAATGAATACCAGTTTTACATTTGTAATTAAAATACAGGAAGAAATGCTAGTTTCACATTCATCTCTTAAGTACAGGAATGAATGATAATTTTACATTTGTAATTAAAAGTACAGGAAAGAAAGATAGTTTAACAGTTGCATCAAAAATACCAAAAAGAAATGCTAAGTTAAATTATGTATTTATAACACAGCAAAGAATGTTAGAACTACACTATCTTTATATTTTGGAATAGATGGCGATAATTATCAATATTGTGATGAACGCTAATATGGAAAGACAATGGTTGGAACATTGAGTAAATTTGATTTAGAACTTGTTTTACTGTCACACACACACACACACACACACACACACACACACACATATATATAATGTAAAACCATGGTAATTATCTGTAGCAGAGTATTAATGGAATATAGCAACAAAGAACAGAATTTTGTGATTATAATCTCAACTGTAAACTTTAGCACATCTCAAGGACCTGAAAATATACTAAATAGAAAAACCTGAGATTCCGTTGAATCCTTATACCGACAGAGGTAAAGGGTATAGGCTGAGGGTTTAGAACCAAGACCCATGAAGAGGGTCGAGGCTCCAGTCCCATACTGCCTAATAAATAATGCATCATACAAAGATAAACAAGAATCCATTACAAATTAAGATAACAAAAAAACATATAAATCCGATTGTATGAATGGTTCAATTAGTGATGAGAAACATCATTTGGAACTTAACTGAATAGAAAACAAAACAATAATGTATGGGATTCATTTAGCATCAAACATCCAAAATGTAGAATGGGTTAACCCTTATATAACCTGTTCAGGTACGTGGAATCAAAATTACATTTCCAGTCATTAAAATACAACGAAATACAAATTTTTGGCAAGCGTGTTTGCTTTTAACAGTCCAAAATTAAAAAAAATAAGTAATCCCTCATAAATTGCAAACTTTTGGCAAGAAATGGCCAAGCCCATATAGAAATTCAACTAAGCACTCCAGAACCGAGCCTGACCCATTCATGGAAAATGAAGCCCCTGTTCTGCAATAGACAAATGCGTCAACTGAGATTACTATCAATGGAATTCTATGGACGGCCGGGTCATGGTTTGGCAAGGTAGACGGAGAATGGATCATACATGTAATTGAGGGCAAAGAAAAGACACCAGAGTTCTGAAATCCTGCAAGCCTCCAGTTTCCTGAGCTTGTATCAATTTTTAAAACATTAAATGACAAACGATGAAGACATACCTTTCATAACACTAAGAAAAGAAATGAAAAATGAAATTTACAAGCATAAACAATAAAATTACGACAACTCCACTTACCCGCAGAGACGAGGAGGAGGAATTGGTGATGGAGCTATTGCGAAGATCAAACAGAGTATTGAAATCCAAACTGTAGATTGACGAAGAGGGTAGAGCAAGAGGGCTTGTAGCAATGCAAGTGGTTGCAAATACATCCCGTGCAAAAGAAAAGAAACACAATCGAAATTTAATTAAAACACCCCTGTATCGAAGTTCAAAGGACAATGAAATAAGATAGATACAGTTTAAAAGAACCTCGAATCTTACCTCCATTGCAGTTGAGAACAATTGAAATGGATACCGTTGGCATCACCTCGACTCTGGAGGGAACACCAAAGGGTTAAGTTTGTGAGCTAACAACTTGTAGTGCAGAGCTTCGAACCTCGCGACGGAAGGAATGACACTTTGGCGGGAGGTTGGGGGTGGGTATTTACCCTAACCCTCCTCCTTGGCCAAATCCACCGTCGATTACGCATGAGGAGGATCGAAAAATCCAGAAATTGCCAGAGGACGAAGCTTGGATAGGTGGAGATTATCGCACCTTCCGAGAAATGTGGTATTAATTTCCAGGGTAAGGAATTCTTTAATGCATTAAGTCACAGTACAGTAATTATAAAAAAATTGATAGAGGCCAGTACAAGCATATATGAAGGTTAGAAAATATCAAGATTACGTATTAAGAAAATAAATTGTGGATAAGGTATTTGGTAAAGGTTCTAAACTGGAGTTCCATGAGATTAATCCAAAGTCTGACATTGTAAACAAGTTCGGTCAATATAACTTATTATATGTGAATAGTCATGAAATTTGTTAATAGTATGATTATAGGTAGTGCTTTGATGAATGGATTTAATCTATATAGTGTTTACACATGTGTATTCATCTTTTAATACCTTAATCATCTTGTAAATGTATGTAATTAGTGTGTTAGATGTTATATATATTCCAAAAGCTTAAAATATATAAATAATGAAAAAAAAACACATATTTATAAGCATATAAAAAAATTATTAACTTCCTTATAAAAATGTGAAAGTGGAAGTGAAATGAGAAGACACATTAGAAATAATTAATAATTTATGTACATTACAGGTTTGGAAAATAAAACACAATAATTAAAAAAATGGAATTTAAATACAGTAAATTAAAAGATTCAAGATTCTATAACAAAAATAGATGAAATGAGAATAAACAAATTAGAAGTGATTTATGTTAACTGTAATTTCATGATGATGATTGCAAGGTTTAGTAACAAAGCTAACATTAATGTGTACATTGAATATTATAGAAAGAACATTTTCAACATAAATTAATTTTAAATAATATTTTAGTATAATTAGTGTAAATGAAATATTTAGTTTAAACTAATTTTTTTTATAAATAAAATATCTCACTTCATTTTTAGTGAATCAAATTATACTATATTTAAATATTTTATTTTATTTGAATATTATAATAAAAATAATGTATCTTTGCTTTAAAATAAAATAAGAAAATAAAAAAAATTGCATGACTAAATTCTCTACACCAAATAATTAACTTTATCTTTAAAAAAAAGATATATAAACACCTTATAAATTATGAAAATTTATGATTATGTATTTATCTTCTTAAAAATGAGATTAAAAATGGTCATAATAAAAACCACGTAGTTTGCCAATAATAATACCATACCTCTTATTACTCACTACGAACAATTCTATCATGTAAAAGCTGAATGTAAGTAATTTGCCAATAATAATACCATAACTCTAATTACTCACAACAAACCAACATTTCATACTAAACCAGCATTTAATAATTTAATTTAAGTTTACATTCTAAAAATGGGTCTCTCTATGAGCAAGATCTTTGAAAACATGAGATTCCCTTCTCTTGCGATGGACTAAACCTTCTAGAGGGAACCATTACTTAGTGGAGGGGCTACCCCCACTTGTGTGTGGTATGGCCGGTAGAATATCAAAGATTCAAGAGTACCAGCCTTATTATTGGAATATGATTTGTTGGTTCTCAGTGCGCTCTACATTTACTGTTTCCGCGTTTCAATTTCATCATCCTGGAGATCTGACATCAACGCGGGAATCCGATTTGGTCGCATTTTTAGGAGCGAAGTTTTATTCCAATAATCTGTGTACACACAAATTAATTAAAATTTCCAAGGGCCAAATTGATTAGAGCACTAGATTCTAGAAAGAAAATGAGACATATTATATTAATATACTGCTCCTTTCCATTTGCAGACAGTGACCCACTCAGTGTACAAACTTCTGACAAGTAGCTTTCACAAATTCAAAAATCGAAAAAAAGAAGTACTGAGCCGTAAAATCGTTCGATACGTTATTCCTTTGATTTGCATGGGCCAAGATTTTTTTGGTTGTCACTCATTTTTCTACGTAGCTTAAGTTCGTCGGTCTACGTATATTCTTTTGATGTAGTTCCATCAACAGTGATTCTAATTTTTGTATTTAAGGTCGCAGGCTTTCTCCTTTTGGTATGCAGAGTTAGAGTTCGGAAAATTAGTCCCATTGTGATTGAGCGATGTTCTGAATGAGGTTTTGGATACAACAGTGGATCATTATATGGTTAATGCAATTGTCAGCCTTGTGTTGCTTCTGTTGGCGTGCCTTTTTTCAGCCCTGAATGTCCCTTGGGCGTTGTGAGGGGTTGGTGATCATTACTAGAGAAGTTAACGAGTGCATCCCTTAAGTTTTCTAGTAATGGTCATCAAGCTCCTACAACGGCCATCAAGAAAATTCAAGCGTATTATTTCGGGAAATTGGATTCTGTTCTTTCGAAAACCCATGGTTTTTAGTTATCCCCCCAATTTGTTATTTATCAGGAATAAGATGCCACTCTTTTGATATTTCTTAGGCATGGAATGCCAATGGCATACTCGCTCTAACATAATATAAAGACTCACTGACCAAATTTTGAAATTCTGATGGAAGTTTTGTTTTTTTTTATAAAAAAATAAATGGCATACTCGCTATAACATAATATAAAGGCTCACTGACCAAATTTTGAAATTCTGATGGAAGTTTTGTTTTTTTTTATAATAAAAAAAGTGTTATTTTTTTTCTTTTAATTGTATTATAACCATTTTAAAATGAAAAATAAAAATCAGAAAACTCTACCTATTCCGAATTATAATTTTTTAATTAAAAATATTAATTTTAACTCAAATTCAAATTTGATAAACCAAATTTTGAGATTCTGATGAAAGTTTTGTTTTTTTTTTAAAGAAAGGTGTTATTTTTTTTTTAATTGTATTTTTAGATGTGTTATAATAATTTTAAAATGAAAAGTAAAAATCAGAGAATTCTATATATTTAAACTTTTAAGATATATATTGGCAATTTTTTTCAGAATGATATGTTTTTAATTAAAAATATCAATTCTAATTCTATAACATGCATCATAGTAAGTAAAAAAAAAATTACATTTACCTTTATGATACCTTAGATTCTACCAATTAGTAAACACATAATAAAGTTAATTCTAACTTGCCTATATCATACGTTATGGGTATGCTTGGGCGTCCACTTGGTCCCGCTACTTGGTTTTCTTCTCCATTCCATTACATTTCAGATTTTAATAGTTATATGTAATAATTTGTTACAATTTTCTCTTTTTGATGTAGGTAATCATACCTTGTTCACATGGTCAGGAGTCCAGATTTGTGTCAGGTAATTTTCTAAATTTCTTCGACTTATGAAATCGTCACTGCTATATTTTCTTCACAGATATTGCATTTCTACCAGATTTGTGGTGAGAAATTTTCCGAATTTCTCCGGCTTATGAAATCGTCATTGCTATATCTTCTTCATAGGTATTTGCATTTCTACCAGCGAGGAATTGGTTTTCTGGAGTAGAGTTCTCCATTCTTGTCCTTCGGTGATTTGTAATTTAAGGGTTCCAGCATTTAGAATTTTAAGGCACCAGACACAATTATTCTGCTTTCTTTCTTTGTTTTACTTAAGGGCTTCACCCTAATGAGCAGCTACGTGATCTGTTGTATATTTTTATATCTAGAGTGCTAATAGAACCCTTGGCAGACCGGGTTTAGAAAAAGGTGAAATGTTTACAGTGAAGAGGTCGTTCGACCTCTAGAATTCTTTTTACAATGAGTTATTTGGTTTTTCCTATATTATGGCTTTCTCTTCGTTTCTTTCTCCAGAAGTTGTAAATAGTAATATTCTACTCTAGTCAAAATATATACATGAAATACGTCAATATGATATAGTTCTTCTCGGGAGCCTTCATGTCAAATCTGGTTTATTTGTTCGTGTAACTTCGTCATTTGCGTGACTCTTCGTAGTTTTAGTTTCTTTCCACATTGAATTACAGAATGTATATATATCATTGTTGATTATATTGTCATATCAGCTATATGTTCTATGTTGTTCTTTGTGCCTATTCTTTCTGGCTTCATGCATAAGGATATTTTGTTTTCGACAGAAGTTTTATCTCTTTTCCAAGAAATGATTTTATATTCGTCTAGTCTGTTTTAGTCTTTGGTTTAACGAGGTGTCTAGACCATCCATATCTCAGAGTTTCTTCCCACCACTCTAGTTGTCTGAGTATATCATAATTCATCATACAACGACCAGTTTAGGGTCTAGGTTTCGGCCACGGACCCTGAAATAACAGTTCTCTGGGTTTAACCTACAATAGATGTTTTATTGTATTTTCCTATTCTATATGATAGTGCAAATACTATTTCTTCTATGTAATAAGTATTAACCTCAGCACTACATTTCTACACAGTTCATGTATTTCTATCAATTCTTACTGTAATCTTCTTGAGTGCATTAGAAAAGTATAGTAATAATAAATTTACATCAATCCAAAATAAGAACCATCTTTTCATATATTATAAAGCAAGAACAATCCCTGTCTAAACAGTATATCAGTACTAAAATATTTTATGTAGTTTTGTTTACTCATTTTTCTTCAAAACTAGTTGATGATTTCCTCCCTACCATGAGAGAGGAAATTATGCTCTTATCTCCCCCCATGCTCCACATTGAGTCAAGTAGGTTGACAGAATTTCCAGAAGAGACCTCAAGACCCTTAGTCCAGTACTTCTTCTTTTCCAAGAATCAGGAATGCTAATTGTTTTGCATTGGTCACTACCAGCACAGGAATTCTCCACTTTCTCCCTTCCTATCCTCAGTCACATAATAGAACCCCTTTTCCTCACTGGGATGTACTTTTATCCCCAGAGGAAAGGTTACTATGTTTAACTATTTATGTTCAACCAATCTCAGTTCTTGGAATTCTTTTATCATCAATCTTTTAACTTTTTATGGAACCACTATTCCATAATCCAATTTTATACGTAATTAATTTATGTTCATTCATGTAATCCTTTTTCTCAAAAGAAATAAATGTTTGGTTACTTTTAAAAATAATTAACATAACAAGTAGTTTTCACTTAAGCCAGCTGTCACAACTTCCCCCTCTGGAAGTAAACACCGTCCTCGGTGTTTCATTCTAGCTCAACAAACAATTCTGGATAAGCCTCATGAACAAATCCTTCATCTTCCTAGGTAGCCTCATCTGAGCTGAAGTGCTTCCACTACACTTTAACCTGGATGATGGCTCACCTCCAGAGCATGATTTCTCTCCGATCGAGTATACACTGAGGTTCGACCAGAAATTCGCTGTTCGGTTCGACCTGCATTCAACAAATCTTTGAATTAAATTCTCATAAAACTTAATAATTTAAGATAGGATATTTATTCTTACCCTAACTAAATGCTTTTCCAGTGGATTACATGCTTTGGGTCATGCGCGCAACGTTTTTAGTAAGGATACATGAAACACATTGTGCACCCGAATATCGTTGGGTAAATCCAATTTATAAGCCACAAGTCCCACCCTCTCCAATATCTCGAAAGGTCCACGGAACCTGGGAGCCAACTTGGCATAGGAGGTCCACCTTAGTGTGCTCTTCTTTGGTTTAATCCTTACATACACATGATCACCCACTTCGAACCCTCGATAAGTTCTCTTCTTATATGCATATACCTTCTGCCGAACTTGAGCTGCTTTCAGATTTTGTTTGATCTTCTTTACTTTTGATTCCATCTCAGCCAACATCTTCAGTCCAAGCATCAACTTGGTTTTGGGGTTGCTCTAATTGATGGGAGTATGACACTATCGCCCATACAAAGCTTCAAAGGGGTTCATCTTAAGAGACTCTTGGTAACCATTATTGTATGAAAATTCTACCAAGTATAGATATTATTCCCATTTCATTGGTTGTTGCATAACGTACATACGCATCATATCCTCCAATATTTGAATCACTCGCTCAGTTTTTCCATTCGTCTGGGGATGATAAGTGGTGCTGAAGTTTATTTGGGTTCCCAAACCCGTAAATAGGGAATTCCAAAATGCTGAAGTAAACTTCACATCTTGATATGATATAATAGTCTTTAGAATGCCATGCAATATAAAAATCTCTCTCATGAAGATATTTTCTATTTTCACGGTTTTGTAAGTTGATTGTACAGGTATGAAGTGTGCTGTTTTACTCAATCTATTGACCACCACCATAATGGAGTCATTGTGCCTTTTTGATATTGGTAAACCAGTAATAAAATCTAGAGAGATAACTTCCCATTTCCACTTAGGAACTGGTATAGGCTGCAACAATCTGGTTGGATGTTGATGCTCCACCTTAACCTGTTGACACTCCAGACATTTGTTTAAGTACTCTGCAATAATTCTTCACATACCAAGCAAGAAATAGACCTTTATAATTGAAGTTAGCATTTTCTAGTATCTTGGGTGTCTTGAGTAATTACTGCAGCTATACTCATTCATGATCAGCTCATTTAAACCCATTCTATTTGGAATATATATATTTTCCCTAAAGGTTAACAATTGATCTTTTGTAACTCCATAGTCAAAAAACATTTCTTGTCTTCTGGCTTCCTCCACTTGCTGCCATAAAAAACGGTATTCAGGATCCTTCCCAGCTTCTTCTTTTATTTGATCTAAAAGTTTACATTCAATTTGATTATAGCAAAGTTCATAAACACAATGCCGTTTTCTACTTAAGGCATCTGCCACATGAATTCCTTTACCTTTTACATGCTGAATATCAAAATTAAACTCACTTAGGAAGGCATTCCATCTTGCCTGATGAGATTTTAGATCATCTTGCTTAAAGTAGCTGGTTAGACTGTTGTGATTGGTTTTTAACACAAATATTTTTCCTAGCAAGTAGTGCCTCCATACCCAGAGTGCATGCACTACTGTTGTTAGCTCTAAAACATAGGATGAGTATTGTTGTTCATGCTCTTTTAATTTTCTCGATTCATAGGAAACCAATATTCCTTCTTGCAATAAAATTGCCCCAACTCCTTCCCTAAAAGCATGAGTAAAAACCTCAAATTATTTGTTGGGTTCGATTACCCTCAACACCGGGGCAGTGGTAAACAAATGTCTTAACATTTCAAAACTATTCTGGCACTCATTAGTCCATTTAAATACTTTTCCCTTCCTCTATAAAGAGGTAATTGGAAAATAAATCTTTGAGAATCCTTCAACGAACCGTCGATAGTATCCAGCCAACCCCATAAAGGAAAAAATATCCACCATGTTTTTGGGTACTCACCACTCCATAATAGTCTTAATTTTCTCTGGATCAACCATTATTCCTTCAGCAGAAATGACATTGCCTAGATATTATATCTGCTCTTTGAAAAAGTCATATTTTCTAAACTTTGCGTACAAATGATGTTTTCGTAACATCTCCAACACTATCCTTATGTGCTACTTGTGCTCTTCCATGTTTTTTGAATAAATTAAAATATCGTCAATGAATATCAAAACAAAACTGTCCAAAAAGGGGTGAAATATGCCATACATCAGCCTCGTAAATGTTGCTGGTGAATTAGTTAAACCAAATGGTAAAACCACAAAATCGTAATGCCCATATCGAGTATGAAACACAGTCTTGTATATATCCTCCTCTTTAATTCGGATCTTGTGATATCCAGATAATAAGTCTATTTTTGATAATACAGTCGCCCCCTTCACCTAATTGATCAGGTTATCTATTCGTGGAAATGGATACTTACTTTTTACGTTTAATTTTTTGAGTTGCCTATAGTCCATTAACATTCGCATGGTTCCATCCTTTTTCTTTACAAATAACACCGGTGCTCCCCAAGGAGACACACTCGGTCGAATGTACTCTTTGTCCAACAACTCTTGCAATTTTATTTTAAATTTAGTTAGCTCCGGTAAACTTATTCGATATGGTTCCCTTGAAATTGGTGATGCGCCTAGCATCAACTCAATAATGAAGTCGATGTCCCGTCTTGGAGGTAAACACGTTACATCTTCTAGAAACACATCCATGAAATCTTGTACTACCGGTATGTTTTCCAGCATAGGGGTCTTCTCTTTGGAATTTGGGTAACCTACCTAAATGGCATATATATAACATCCTTTTCTAATACACTTACTCATTTGGGAGGCTGCGATAGGTCACAATTGCAAGGGCTTCTTGATTCCTTGTATTTCTTAATGAGTTCCATCTTGCATTCTGTAATATATAATCTTTTCTTTACAATCTAACAGTGTCCAGTGTTTCTCCAACCAGTCCATGTCCAGTAGTACATCATAGGATCCCAAAGGAAATACATTCAGTTCCACGTTCAACTGATGGGTTCCTATTTCTAGTGTACAGTTTGGAATTTTGGCGCAAACCTTTCTTTTTTTAGGGATTTTTGAATTTTTGAATTTGTAATTTACATATTTCTACTATTCTAGGGTTTACATAATTTAAACTGGCACCTGGGTCAACCAAATAGAAACATTTTGTGAAAGTATCTTACCTTCCAGCTCAATCATCGTTGGTTGGTAATGTGCCTGCCAATCCTCCAACGCTACATTAATTCTAGGTATATTCCAAGCTACATCTCCCACCGTAGAGGCTTCTTATAGATTAGCTACTATCTCACTTCTTCCTCTCTGTGGGAAATTTTTAGAGTAATGAGCCTTGCTGCACCCCCAACACTGTAGAGGTGGCTTTTGGTTTTGTCCTTGTTTAGGTTTGTTGGAAGCCTCTTTAGACCTTTCTTCTGTAGGCCATCGGGTTCTTTGATGGTTTCCTCCGAACTGTTTTCTCACTGTATTCCTTACATAATTCTTAAAATTATTGGTCCTAGCATTTTTGAAATTTGAACTGCTTTTCTGCCCTTTTCTTGGCTGCCAATTTTTTCCTATTTCTCCTTTTGCCTTGGACTTCTGGTAACACATCCTTTCTTTTCGAATTGCTTCATCCATGGTCCTTGGATTTATGAACTCGATTCATTCTTTCATGTGGATCATAAAACTACTCAAGAATCGTTGAACCTTGGCCTTGTCATCCCTTAAATAAGGAACATATCTCAACAAGGAAGTGAACTTGTTTATGTATTCATCCATTTTCATTTGAACCAACCTCAAATCATGGAATTCTCTAGACTTTTCTTCATAGAAATTTTTTGTTAGATATTTGTCTTTAAATTATTGCTGGAACTCATCTCGTGTCACGTCGTGGTCTTTAATGCTGTAGACATTTTTTACTTCCTCCCACCACAGGGTGGCCCTCTCTCTCAACTAGTAGATGACCAGTCTAGCTTTAAGATTGCTATTGTACTCATAAAGTTTAAAGTATTTTTTCATATTAATTAACCAAGCTTCAACCACCTCCTCCTCTTCTCCATCAAACATAGGTGGTTTAATATTTTGGAACTCACCTTGTAATTCCACTTTTTGTTTCTTAATTTCTTGTTGTTTTTATACATTACCAGACTCGACCTCATTATAGTTTCTATTCTTGGTACTTCCCTGTGAATGGATTCTTTCCACTCTGTCATTGGTTTGGTCCTTAGCTTGTCATTCATTTTTTATTTGAAATGACTATATTAGTTTTGTTGTGCTAAGGGTCTTTGATTTTTAAAAACATGTGCATAATTGGTTCATTACTTTGCATCAGGATTAAGGAGTTTTTCCATGAATTATAAATTAAATTTAGTGAATTAGAAGCATAAAATAAGCATAAATAACACTAAACAATAGTGTAAAATAGAGAAATAAGTCACCACATGAAATTTACACAGTAGGCATGATGAAGCAGTTCACCCCTCCTAGGCTACATCTGTTGGTCCAGCTCCCAATGTCTTGTCCATCTTTCATTATGCTCAACAATTTTCTAAATCTAGTTACAGTGCTTTAATTGCTGGCTTCACCATGTTGCAATTAGTCAAAAATGACTCTTCATTCACTCATAATGGTCGAATAATGAGCCTCTTACACTTTTTCCCAATATCTCCTAGGAAAAATCCACTAAATGTGGAGAACTCCAATTAACTAGAGTTAAATTAGGGCTGACCCTTATCCGCTCCACCTGTTAATCTGCACATTCAGTGTTACATTTAGGGTGGTGGCCACATGCACACCCCCAACCATTAAGTGGCTTATACGTTAGTAGAAAAAATATCAGAGTTTCATTAAACATACACATTCATGATTGAACAACGCTTACATTTTAAAGAGATCACACATAGCCTTAAACAACTTATATTCATGCGAAACAAGGTTCTCGGGTCCCAAAACACACAACCAATCACAGCGCATCGCAAATAGCTTTCCCACAATTTTAACTTGGTACTAGTAACGCTAAAACCATAATTTATGCGATGTGCGCTCATGCGCAATGCCGACACGTGGCTCCCCTCATCGCATCACATTTTAACTTTATCGCATCACATCACAACCTATTTAACATACCGTGTGAACTCTTAAAGATATCAGTCATTATTTGTGAAATGTGAAATCATGATTCATCATCCACCGTTGATCTCCCACTGCTACTTTTGTGATCTAATCTCCGTCGTTCATTCCATCTGCATTGATTTTTGTTGATAGAATCAAAATTCAGTAACACTCATGTCCTGCCATTTCGATCAGAACACAATATCTTCCTCATACGACATCAGTTTTTTGAACCATTCACGACTCCAGAATCAGGACGACAAGATCTACACAACCATCCTGGTTTCAATCCAATCCTATAATTTTGAATTTTGAGTAAAATTCATGAACTCTTGATCATTCCTCCCCATTGGGAAGCTTTTGGACCCTAGAAGACTTGATTACCTATTCAGTAGATGATGGTACAACTCCCTCACCTTTTAAATCTCCATCCATTTTTCCTTGCTTGGTTTAGTGCCTTTGAGCCCAACTCGAAGGTAGTCAACACTTCCCCTCTTTGATGCTCTTGTCCTCCTGTCAAGAATTATATATTCTTTGAGCTTATCCAGAAATTTTGACGAGAAATATTCAATAGAAGGTAGTTGAACATCACTTCCCTTATCATCGATCAAAGGAGGCTCATACAAGTGTAAGTTTTCAACATTAACAACTGAATACATTTGCATGTACGAAGGCAAATCAAGTTGGAATGCATTATTACCAACTTTTTGTGATCTTGAAAGGACCATAGCGAATGGTTTTTAGTTTTTTACCCTCCCCTTGCATCCTTTCTTTGCTAATGTGCATCCATACCTCATCTTCCTCTTGAAACTTATGATCAACCCGGTTTTTGTCATGCCTTTATTTGTATTTTATTTGAATTTTCTCAAGCTGTTCTTGAACTTTTTGATGTGTCCTCTGAATTTTCTCAATGAAATTTTGAGCCTTATCAATATCACTATGGCCATCAATTGCAACATCCTTCCCAAAGATGAAGTCTAATGGAGATTTTGGAAAATACCCTAAGAATTCTTCAAAAGGTGAGGTTTTTTTTTAAGAGTTCTTTGCCCGGTTGTAAGCGTGCAGAATGTAATGCAGTTGTTCATCCCACAACTTAGGATATTTGCTGCAATATCATCTTAATAGATGCACAACTGTTTTGTTCACCACTTCGATTTTTCCATATGTTTGTGGACGAAAAGCAGTACTCTTTTTCAATTTTGTGTCCATCATTATCCATATATTTGACCAAAAATTCCCAATGAATCTGGAATCCCTGTCACTAACAATAGAAGTGGGCAATCCAAAATGAACCCAAACATTTTGAAAATAAATTTCAGCAGTAATGGTCTTCTTACATGGCATAAGTATACACATTTTACTGAATCTATCCACAACTACAAAAATATAATCATGTTGCTTTCTTTACATAAGTATACCTCCAACAAATTCCATGGAGACGCTCTCCCATGGCCTTGATGGTACTAGTAGTGGCGTGGACAACCCAAGATTCCTATTACTAGTCTTACTTGTTGCACACATAGAACAACCTCTTATAAAACATGACACACTATCTATCATGCGAGGCCAATAACAATACCTCTGTAGATGTGCCACTTTTTTTCTTAACCCAAAGTCCAGCAGTCAGAGAATAATGAGCTTCTCTCATGACACTTAGCCTCTCTCCTTGTGGAATACATAGCTTTCCCAAATGAAACATCAAATTTTATTGCATGTGATAATCTCTTTCTTCAACTTGATTCCCTTCACTTAAACTAGCATACACATCTTTGAAATCAATGTCATGTACATATTGTTCTATGTAACTCTCATGTACAACAAAATCATTTTTGAGTAAAATAGAAGCACTAATGATTGATCTTGAAAGCATGTCTGCAACTTTATTTAATATACCTTTTTAGTACCTTATAACCAAGTTAAATTATTGAAGAAGTCCCATCCACCTGAAATGTCTTGATTGCTGCAATTTTGTTTATGACTACAAGTACTGTAATGGTTGGTGATCCGTGTGTACAATAGTCTCTTTACCCAACGAGTAGTGTTTCCACTTCTTGACACTTTGTACCAACGCATATAGTTCTTTTTCATATGTAGGATAATTATTCACAGCACCATTAAATTTTTTTGAATGAAAGGCGATAGGCTTACCATGCTGCAATAGGACTACACCCATGGCATAGTCACTAGCATCGGTTTGTATCTCGAATGGATGTTTCAAATTTGGTAGTGCAAGGACTGGAGTTGAACTGATCTTGTCTTTTAAAGCTTCGATAGCTTGCTGCTTTTTGCCTCCCCATTGGAATCCTTTCTTCACACTTGTCACTGCATGCATAGGAGCTACGATGGAAGAAAATTTAGCAATAAATTTCCTCCAATATTGAGCTTCACCTAAGAAAATTCTTACCTCGGTAAATTTTTTGGGCGTGGGCCAATTCACAATGGCCTCCAATTTAGAAGGATCAATCCTTAATTCTCCTCCTCCTAAAATATGTCCCAAATAGACTAAATAAGTCTTTCCAAACTCAGATTTTGACATCTTAAGAAACAGTTTCTCTTTCTTCAAAATATCAAGCACTCTATTTACATGCAGGACATGATCTTCTCTTGTTTTGCTGGAAATCAAAATTTCATATAAGTACACAATAACAAATTTATCAATGAATGGTCTCAAAACATTATCCATAACCCGCATAAAATTTTCTAGTGCATTACATAAACCAAAAGGCATAACTAGCCACTCAAAGAGTCCTTGTTTGGTTTTGAATGTAGTTTTCCATATATTACTTTCTGCAATTCCTACTTGATGATATCCACTGCGTAAATATAACTTAGTGAAATTTTTTTCCTCTTTCAGATGATCAAGCAAATCATCTATTCTTGGGAGTGGGTAACGATTTTTTACGTAATTTTGTTCAAAGCTCGAAAATCTACACACATGCGCCAAGTCCCATATTTCTTTGGTATCAAGACTATGGGTGAACCACATGGCGAGGTGCTTGGCCTTATGATACCTTTATCCAACATCTCTTTGATTTTCTTCTTTATTTCAGCATTCTCCATTATCAACATGTGATACATATCGATATTTGGAAGAGGACAATCCTACTGCAACTAAATCTCATGTTGAATTTCCCTTTTTGGAGGCAATCATGTTGGCTCCTGAAACATCTCATGATGCCTATTAACCACAACATATAATTCTGATTTCAACATAGGAAATCCCTCAAAAGATTCATGATTAATATCAAATTTGGGTTTAATCATAAGAAGAAAAAAATTCTTACTTGAATTTACCAACCTCTTTACCTGTCCAGCATTTACCAAAGCAATATTTGTCTTCTTGTGGTGTGCTCTAACAATGAACTACTTGCCATCTTTGAATAAATGATACTTTTTCTCATGGCGATAGAAGATCGATTTCCTATAATAAAATTAAGGACTCCATAGTACAATACTCGTTATGTCAAGCAGAACCACATCTAATTCAACTTTGTCAACAAAGCTTGTAGTGATTGCAAACCTCAATATACATTTCCTTGTAACCTATAGATTTGCATCCTTTCAAATCCAACCCAATTGATATGGTTTTGGATGTGGTATGGTCTCAAGGTTAAGTTTTTTGACCAAATATTCAGAGATTAAGTTTTCTTGTGACCCACTATCAAATAGTGTGTCAATCTTGGTATGCTTGGATATGACCCTCACATGAACCAGTTCTATTCTTTCTTCTTCATTTGGAATGTTTATGAGACAGTTTGATGGACTGGTAGTGGGTTTAGTTTCAATTTATTTTCCCTTCATGTTCTTCAATCCCATGGCTGTAATTTTAATCTCTTCACCTGAATCAGACCCTAAGTCATGTTGAGCTGTAGCAACAGTTTTCTGTTTCCCTTTGTTATTGGGTTTCTTTGGCCTCAATTCTGGATGTTATTTCCAACAATGAGTTTCATCATGGCCTTATTTTGAACAATTTCTACAAATCATTTTTTCTCCCTCTTTCTTAAAAAATGCATTCTTTTTGTTTTTACCTTTTGGGGAATTTTCCTTGACTTTACCCTTAAAAGGTTTCTTCCTACCCTTTTCAGGAATGTTCCTCCCTCTAGCTTCCTGATGTGTGGCCTGAACACAAACTTCATCTAGACTGGTGGGGTTAAACATGAGAATAGTATGTTTTAGGTACCTATGTAATCCTCCTATGTACTTTAGCAAAGTGTCTTAGCTCTGCAAATCCATCCCTAATAAAAGAGGTCTTCTCCTAAATTCCTAGGTGTATTCTTGCGCATTTTGTCCCTTTAACTGCCTAAATTTCTGCCAGTTCATGATGGGTTTTTGCATATGATATCATGGATAAAATCGTCATTTAATAGCAGTAATAAAATTTGACCATGATAGAATAATCTTACCGTGTTTCTTGATTTCCTCCTGTGTCTTGGCTTCCCACCAAAGAAGTGTTGCATCTTCAATTATCAAACAAGCTAATTGAATTTTTGTATCATCATCTTGAAGGCTCTATATTCTTATATAGACCTCCAATTACCCACATCAGCAGGTCATAGATAATGCAACCAATTCCAAGGGTTGAGATATTACCACCTGTCCAAGGATGGATGACAGCTTGAAGCGGGAAGTCGCCAACTCCAATGTAATTAAACTCATTAATAACCTTATGAACCAACGAACCTTGAAGCGAGTAACCAACTTCAATGTAGCATTGTCGAATCCAATTATCTAGCTTGTCTACATTTATTTCACCATTAAACATTGTCAATTTGAACTTAACATCAAGTTTTAATAAAGGATATTTACCAGTTCTCTTGGACTTGTGTGGCTGATGTACTGAACAAGAAGTAGAAGATTATGATGATGATGATGATGGTGAAGATGGTGGCTCTCCATTGCCTCCATTTCCTCCATTTCCCTTCTTTGACTTGTCTTCATCAAGTTGAACTCCTGAATATCCTTGTCCTTCATTTTTGAGTTTAGATCCTTCTCCTTCCAGTCTCTCATTCCTTTCTTGATAAAAAATTCTAACCATCTTAGTCATGTCAAGAAATTCTTTCCTAAACACTATTTCTTCTTCCTTAGGGTCAACTTCTTCATGATTTTCTCCTTCCTCCGGAGAGATGCTTAATGAAGCTTCTGCTTCTTTAGGAGGTGAACTAGGTGGTGGATATTGTGGAAATATTGCTCTCCTTTGCTTTGGCTCCTGTTAAGACCCTCCTATTTCCACCAGTTTGTCTTCTCCCCTTTTGAGCTTGAGCCTTGTAAGCATCTAAAACTTGCAAATAGTTAAAAAATTATTTACACTAAACAACACCAAAGAAAAAATCTAGCTCTAATACCATCTGATCTGAAATACTGTATTATTTTTTTTGTGCTAAGGGTCTTTCAGTTTTAAAAACATGTGCATAATTGGTTCATTAGTTTGCATAAGGATTAAGGAGCATTTTCATGAACTATAGATGAACTTTACTGAATTAGAAGCATAAAATAAGAATAAATAACTCTGAACAAAAGTGTAAAATAGAGAAATAAGTCACCACATGAAATTTACACAATAGGCATGATGACGGAGTTCACCCATCCTGGGCTACATCTGTTGGTCCAGCTCCCAATGGCTTGTCCATCTTTCATTATGATAAAAAATTTTCTATTACATGTAGTTACAGTGCTCTAATGGTTTTTTTCTCTACACCAATGGCTTCAAAATGCTCCAACTAGTAAAAAATGACTCTTCATTCACTCAGAATGGTCGAATAATGAACCTCCTACACTTTTTCCCAATATCTCCTAGGAAAACTCCACTAAATATGGAGAACTCTAGTTAACTGGAGTTAAATTAGGGCTGACCCTTATCCGCTCCACCTATTAATCCATGCATTCAGTGTTATGGTTAGGGTGGTGGTCACATGCGCACCCCCAACCGTTAAGTGGCTTATACGTTAGCAGAAACAATATCAGAGTTTCATTAAACATACACGTTCATGATAAAAAAAAGCTTACATTTTAAACAGATCACACATAGCCTTAAAAAACTTATATTCATGCGGAACAGGGTTCTTGGGTCACACAACATGCAGCCAATCATAGTGCATCGCAAATCGCTTTCCCGCAATTTTAACTTGGTACTGGTAACGCTAAAACCACAATTTATGTGATATGTGCTCGTGCGCAATGCCGACACATGGCTCCCCTCATCGCATCCCATTTTAAATTTACCGCATGCATCACAACCTATTTAAAATACTGTACGAAATATTAACAGTATCCGTTATTATTTTCAAAATGAGAAATCGTGATTCATCATCCACCATTGATATCCCACTGTTGCTTCTACAATCTAATCTCCACCGTTCATTCCACCTGCACTAATTTCTATTGACAGAATCAAAATTCAATAACACCTGTGTCATGCCATTTTCGATCAGAACATAATATATTCCTCATACGACATCAGTATTTTCAAACCGTTCGCGGCACTGAAATCAGGAAGACGAGATCTACACAACCATCCTAGTTTCAATCCAATCCCGTAACTTCAAATTTTGAGCAAAATTCATGAAATCCTGATCAATTTTCTTCATGCGTGTCTCTGTCAAGACTGAGTTATAACACTTCCTGATTCTGTTTATCAGAAAGGCTCTAGAGTATCCTTTACTTCTCTTGCATTAGGCGCTCATTGTCACTCCTCACACGGACCATTTCTTCTTGTAACTTTTGCACATTGCTTAGCAGTATACTGGTTTGGTGCTACTGTTCCTCCAGCAATATACTTTTCTATTGGTGCTAATTCACACTCAGCTGAATCCACATTTCAGGATTCATTTCCGGTTGGGATTGGGGTGTAGGTTCCCCTACATTTCGAGGTGTTTGTTGTGTTGATCCCATCCTCATATCGTCTTCTACAATGTTATTTCTTTTCTTCGCATCATTCACATACACAATTTATCATGTTAAGTGACCCCTAGGGTCCCAGCATGTGAATCCTGCTCTGATACCACTTGTAACATGCATCATAGTGGGTAAAAAACAAATTACATTTACCCTTATGATACCTTAGATTCTACCAATTCATGAACACATAATCAAATTAATTCTAACTGTTCCTATACCATATGTTATGGGTATGCTTGGGTGTCCACGTGGTCCCGCTACTTGGTTTTTTTCTCCATTCCATTCCATTTTGGATTTTAATAGTTATGTGTACTATTTTTTTACAAATTTCTCCTTTTGATGTAGGTAATCATACCCTGTTCATCTGTTCAGGATTCCAGATTTGTGTTGGGAAATTTTCTAAATTTCTCTGGCTTATGAAACCGTCACTGCTATATCTTCTTCATAGGTATTTTCATTTTTACCAACGAGGAATTGGTTTTTTGGAGTAGATTTCTCCATTCTTTTCCTTCGGTGATTTGTAACTTAAGGGTTCCAACATTTATACTTTTAAGGCACCATATGCAATTATTCTGCTTGCTTTCTTTGTTTTACTTAAGGGCTTTGCCCTAATGAACAAATACGTGCTCTGTTGTATATTTTTATATCTAGAGTGTTAATAGAACCCTTGGGAGACCAGGTTTAGAAAAAAGTCAAATGTTTACAGTCAAGAGGTCATTCCACCTCTAGAATTCTTTTTACAATGAGCTTGTCGGTTCTGCCTATATTATGGCTTTCTCTTTGTTTCTTTTTCCAGAAGTTGTAAATAGTAATATTCTACTCGAGTGAAAATATATGCATGAAATACATCAATATTATATAGCTCTTCTCAAGATTATTTGTGTCAAATCTAGTTTATTTATTCATGTAACTTCGTCATCTGCATGACTCTTCATAGTTTTAGTTTCTTTCCACATTGAATTTCAGAATGTATATATATCGTTGTTGATTATATTTTCATATCACCTATAGGGTCTAGATTTCGGCCATAGACCATGAACTAACGGTTCTATCAGTTTAACCTACAGTAGATATTTTATTTTATTTTCCTGTTCTATATGATATTACAAATACTATTTCTTCTATGTAATATAGTATTAACTTCAGCACTACATTTCTACACAGTTCATGTATTTTTATCGGTTCTTATTGTGATCTTCTTGAGTGAATTGGAAAAGTACAGTAATAATAAATTTACATCATTCCGAAATAAGAACCTTATTTTCATATTTTATAAAGAAAGAACTGAAATAAATAATATCCATGTATAAACAGTTTATCGGTACTTAAATATTTATGCAGTTTTGTTTACTTATCTTGCTTCAGAACTAGTTGATGATGTCCTCCCTACCATGAGAGAGGCCATTACATCTTCATCCCCCCCCGTGATCCACACTTAGTCAAGTAGGTTGACAGAATATCCAAAAAAGACTTCAAGACCCTTGGTCCACTACTTTTCTAGGAATCGAGAACACTGAGTGTTTTCCACTAGTCACTACCAACTCAAGAATTCTCCACTCTCTCCCTTCCTATCCTAAGTCACAGAACATAACCCATTTTCGTCACTGGGATGTACTTTTATCCCCAGAGGAAAGGTAACTTTCTTTAACTGTTTATGTTCAACCACTCAGTTCTTGGAATTCTTTTATCATCAGTATTTTAACTTTTCATGGAACCACTATTCAATAATCCAATTTTATTTCAACAAAACATAATTAATTTATGTTCATTCATGTAATATTTTTTCTCAAAATAAATAAATTTTTAGTTACTTTTAAAAATAATTAACATAATAAGTAGTTTTCACTTAAGCTAGTTGTCACAAACTCAAATTTGATAACTATACTTAAATGAACAAATTTTAAAATTCTAATGAAAGTTTTGTTTTCTTTTATAAAAAAGAAGTGTTATTTTTTTTAATTGTATTTTTAAATGTGTTATAATTGAAGAGTGAAAATCAGAAAACTCTATATATTTGAACTTTTAAGATATAGATTGTCAATTTTTTTTAGAATAATATTTTTTTTTTAATTAAAAATATCAATTCTAACTTAAATTTGATAACTATACTAAAAAAGCATCATCATCCTCCTCACTGATTCTTTGTTATTTGTTAAATTCCAATCTATTTAAATTATTACTGATTACTAAACATTTTCAACGTCATACTATGTGCCTAAGTATATGAAACCGAAATCGTGTTAAATTCCAATCTAGTTAAATTATTACTCTTGCGCAGATAAACTATTACTATGCAAGAGATGTACCATGGGGAAGTATGCTAAGGCCACATTTCATGAGAAGGAAAATTGAGCAACGATAATCCTTGAGAGAGTCCACTCAGACGTGTGTGGACCATTCTCTACGCCTTCCACAACAAAGCAAAAGTATTATGTGAATTTTTTTGATGATTTTTCTAGAAAGTGTTGGATCTTATTTCTGTAGAAGAAATATCATGTGTTCTCCAAGTGTTGTGAGTTCAAAGCACTGGTAGAGAAAGATACAGGGAAGAAGGTTAAGGCTCTAAGGAGTGACAATGGTGGTGAGTATATCTCTAATGAATTTAAGAACTTTTGTGCCAACGAAGAAATTCGAGGAGAATTAATTGCACCTCATAACCTACAACAAAATGGGGTTGCAGAAAGAAAGAACAGATCAATTGTGGGAATAACACGAGCTGTTACATAATCAAGGCCGTCACATCTATGGGCAGAGGCATGCAACATAATGGTATTTTTGCAGAATCAGAGTCTTCATCGGATACTTGGCATGAGTACACAAGAGGAGGCTTTTTCAGGTAAGAAACTAGATGTTTCGTATTTCGAAATTCTTGGCTTATCTGCCTATTTTCATGTGACCAAAGATGCGACGAAGAAGCTAGAACCAACAATAGAGGTTGGGATATTTGTGGGGTACACTGATACTCCCCACAACTATCAGGTATATTTGCCAGCTAACAATATGAAAATTGTGAGGAGTGATGTTGGATTTGATGAGGAGAAAGCCATGTGATTGTCTCTTGAGAGGGAGCTTGATTTACATGCAGATGAAGAAATCTTCGTTCCAAAGGATGAGCCTCAGGATGTGGAGCAACCACAAGATAAGGATCATGGAGTGGCAAAAGCCACTCATGCAAAGCCATCCACCAGAAATGGTAGGAAGTGCACCAGAGAGGCTGAAATATTGATGCTAGATGCGACAGAGCATGTAAGAGAACCTACATCACAACGCGGGCAGAGAAGTTCCCCAAACAGATACACTGGATACATGGCTCTTATGAGCAAGCGTATTGTGACAGAACCATCCTCTTTTGAAGAAGCACTGAAGCATCCAACATGGTTTGATGGCATGATTGAGGAGTATGACTCCATTATTAGAAAAATGCATGGGAAGTGGTCCGAAGAACAGTAGGGAAGTCAGTGGTTGGATCTAGGTGGATTTACAAGATGACTCAAACACAGACCTCCGGGAGGTGGAAATTTCGAGCCATATGGGCAGAGGGAGTACATGTAGCTATAACTCCAGGTGTGAGTTGGGGCGATGTGCAAATATGATCCCAAGGATAAATTTGGGTAGGGTCCATCGAGATGGTGTGTCTCATGGATCGAACCTGGCTATGAGGATTCCATAGTATAGCAGTAGAAGGAAGGATCAATTAGATTGATGCAGTCAGATGTCACAAGGACAGAAATCAGAGTGATAAGTGTCGGATACTTAAGCGCGGATCAGAGTTGGCAGTATTGTAGAGTCCATGGATGCAGATGTCAGCAAAAATGCAAAGAGTCTAGTAGACATGTGTGGTAGCTAGTAGCACTCAGAAGACTTTGATGATAGATGCATTATATTGATTCAGTTTTTTGGGGGCTATTTAGGTTCAGGATAATTGTATGTGCTAACAATGCTAGGAAGTGTTGCATGCAAGAAGTTCATTCCAAAGGTACCGAATCAACACAGATTGATTCCTTTCTTGTTGAGAGGGAGTTTTGAAATTTGCAACAAGAAACAGTGAAATTGGCATCCAGAAACAACATGAAAAGGCACACACACTAGTGTGGGATCATAGGTCACACAATGATGGATCATAGCGACACATTAATGTGTTAGGTCCCTATATCACTAGTATAGCCCCTTATTATTGTTAGTGTAAACCCCTTATTGTTATTATTGTACCCTTGTAACCCCCATTTTGTTATTATTGTGCCCTTAAATTATTATTGTTAGGTCGGCTAGGATTACATTGTGGCCCACTAGGATTACATTATGGCCCCATGGACTCCTATATATAGAAAGGAGGTTTGGTGAATTGTATCATCCAAGAATTGTTCATTTATGTAATGTATTGGAGGTTTCCCCCTCGAAGTGGCTCATTTCTAAGGCGTTGATATCTCTTTTCTTCTCTTTTTGGAGCTGGTTACACAACATTTGGTATCAGAGCTTTGGATTCTAGGGTTTCGCTGCTCTAAAAAGGTCATCGTGGCATTTTCGCTATAACTTTTTTTCTACGAAGTTTCAGAAGCTGAAATTTTTAGGGTGCGAAGAAAACATCTTGAGGAAGCCTGTGTAAAAATTTCAGAGTTTGGTTCGCAATAATTTCGGAGATATCATCTGTGGAAGTCAGGTATTTTTTCAGGCTCCTAAACAGGTCATCGTGGCATTTGCGCTATAAATTTTTTTTTACGAAGGTTCAGAATCTGAAATTCATATGGTGCGAAGCTGAAATCCTGAGGAAATTCATCAAAAAATTTCAGAGCTTGGTTCGCAATATTTTTAGAGATATGATCTGTGGAATGTAGTGATTTTTCAGGCTCCTGAATTTCATCTTAAAGAGGTGATCGTGGGAAAAGTTCAATAACTCTCTCTCTGGAGATTGGATTGGAGTGCCGTCAAAATTGTTCGCAAGTACACGGCCTGTAGTTTATTGGCTATAAATTTTAGAGACAAAGGACAAAAAAGTGACACGTGGCAAGTCGTACAAGTTCGCTCTACTGAACCAGTCCAGAATTAGGTCATTGTGGGAGATTGGACACAACTTTGTCTTGGAGAATCCAAATCAGGTCAGACCTGTGGCATCTGAAAGAAGCTGCAGAGGGCTACTACAGGGCTGAATTTCAGATATCGAAGATTTTCAATTACAGAGATAATTCAATTTCAATATCGAGCTCCTCAAAGCTAGTAAAAGGTGTGTATTGTTTTTCCGAATTGCATAAGTCTTGTTTGAAGAATCAAGTTGAATTGATTCCAAGGGCATCTTGTAGAATAGATATCAATATTGGATTCTAAAATGGCCCCCAAAAAGAATTCAACACCCATTAAGCCTTCAGAAGGCTCTACTATGACTCATGAAGATGAAGAATTGCAACATGATCTATCAAAATTACAAGAGCAAGTGCAACAGATTTCACTCTCGCAAAGAGCAACAAAAAATGAAATGGAAGTTTTGAAGAAATGCATGGAAGTGAAGATGGACGGTTTGAAGAAAGGCATGGAAGCTAAGATGGATGGCGTGGAAGCTAAGATGGATGGCATGGAAGTGGGCATGGAAGCTAAGATGGATGACATGAAAGACAACATGGAAAACATGAAGAATGATCTAAAAGCATACATGGAAGGTTTGATGACAAGCTTAAAACCAGAAATGATTCCTAATGGCGGAAATATAGGAGAAGAACCTCATGATGAGAACAAAATAAATGTTAATCGTGATTTCATAAACTCGAATGTTGGTGGGAAGAACCACCATATTCCAAGAATGGATATGAGGAAGTTTTATGGAAAGGATCCTGTAACATGGATACTACAAATGGAGCAATATTTTGATCTCCATAACATGAAAAACACACAAAAGGTACGCATTGCAACTTTACATTTAGAAAAAAAATACATTTGTATGGTATCGATGGCTTTGCTCCCGTAAAAAAATTGTCACTTGGTCAATTTTTACGGAGGAAATGATAGCACATTATGAGGATACAAAGAGCAACACCTTCTTTAGCCAATTGATAAATCTCAAACAAAAGGGTTTAGTGGGGCAGCACATTGAGGACTTCCAAAATTGAATATAAGGGTAACTGATATTCTAGAGGAACACAGGATTGATCTCTTCATAGGTACTCTAAAGGATAACATCCAACATGAAGTTCGTGTGTTGGAACCTGATTCATTAGAGAAGGCATTCAGGTTGGCAAGAAAAGTTGAGTGTAAAATTATGGCGACAAGGAAGCCTACCACTCAATTCTATAAAGAAGGAAGTGTTGCTACGCCTAGATTTCCACAACCTACAAGGTTGACACCACAACAATTGGAAGAAAAAAGAGCAAAAAGGGCTTTGCTACAGTTGTGATAGCAAATACACTAAAGGTCATAAGTGTGCTGAGAAGAAATTATTTTACATAGATTGTGAAGAAGAAGAAGAAGAAAATGAACAAGAAGAGGATATACACCAAGAACCACCCCTAGAAGAAGAAGAAATGAATCCGACCATATCGTGTAATGCACTGGCAGGAATTACCACTCCTCAAACTCTCAAGATAGAAGGACATATAAAGAAGAAAAGGGTAATAGTGTTGATTGATTCATGTAGCACCCATAATTTTATTCATTATAAGGTAGCCAAGGAATTAAATTGTTTCCTATACCCAGCACCAGAATGTCAAGTGATGGTTGCAAATGGAGGAACTATAAATTTCTCTGGAAAATGCCATAATATCAAGCTAACCATGGGGGAATATGTATTGACTAGTCCAATGTTTGCCATTCCTATGGGAGGTGCTGATGTTGTACTAGGAGTACAATGGTTACAATCTTTGGGGACGGTAGCTTTTAATTTTCAAGAACTTTTCTTGAAATTTTTTTCAGAAGGAAAGGAAGTCGAATTACTGGGTATTGCGGGGAAGCCAGGAAGGATAATAAGCTCTAATGTCATGACAAAGCTTCTAAAGAAAGAACAGCGAGGCGTAATTGCACAATTATGCTCACTAGAAGTTCCAACATCAAAATCATCTATTTCTGCAGATCTCCAACAAGTCTTGGACAATCATTCCAAGGTGTTTGAAACTCCCAAAGGACTCCCACTTATTCGTGATCATGATCATGCTATTCATTTGATTCCAGGAAGTGTTCCTCCAAACATCAGGCCTTATAGATATCCTTACTTCCAAAAGAGCTAAATTGAACGTATGATTGCAGAAATGTTAGAGGCGGGTATAATTCAACCTAGTCAAAGTTCTTTCTCTGCTCCCGTAGTATTGGTACACAAGAAGGATGGATCATGGCGAATGTCTCCAGATTATAGGGAGCTCAATAAGCTCACCATTAAAGACAAATTTCCCATTCCTGTGATTGATGAATTATTGATGAATTACATGGAGCAATTTATTTTACCAAGTTGGATCTTCGTTCAGGATATCATCAAATTAGAATGAAGACTGAAGATATTCCAAAAACAGCATTTCAAACTCATGAGGGTCATTATGAATTTTTGGTCATGCCTTTTGGCTTTACCAATGCACCTTCTACATTTCAAGGGTCGATGAATTCCATTTTCAAACCCTTCCTTAGAAAATTTGTGCTAGTATTTTTTGATGATATACTAATCTACAACAGGTCTTGGAAGGATCATGTTGAACATGTTGACAGGGTGCTCAAACTATTGCAGGAGAAACAATTATATGCAAAAAGGTCCAAATGTTTCTTTGGAGTACAAGAGGTGGAATATCTGGGTCATATTGTATCTCACGAGGGGGTTAAAGTGGACCCTAACAAAATTAAAGCCATTAAGGAATGGAAAGTTCCCACAACCATAAAGCAGTTTCGAGGATTTCTCGGGTTAACAGGGTATTATCGCAAGTTTGTTAAGAATTATGGGAGAATAGCAGCACCTCTAACAACATTATTGAAGAAAGATGCATTTTCATGGACTCCTGAAGCAACTAAGGCCTTTGAACGTCTTAAAGAGGAAATGTGCCTAGCACCGGTCTTAGCTACACCAGACTTCACAAAGACCTTTATTGTGGAATGTGATGCCTCAGGAAATGGAATTGGTGCAGTTTTAATGCAGGAAGGAAGACCCATTGCTTTTGAAAGTCGTCCAATCAAAGGAAAGTATCTACAGAAACCTATTTATGAGAAGGAAATGTTAGCAATACTACATGCACTAAAGAAATGGCGAACTTACCTAATGGGAAGACACTTCAAGGTAAAAAACTGATCATGATAGTCTTAAACACTTTTTGGAACAAAGACTATCATCAGAAGAGCAGCAAAAATGGGTCACAAAGATGTTGGGTTATGACTTTGAAATAATCTACAAAAAAGGAAAGCTTAATGTTGTTGCAGATGCACTCTCAAGAAAGGATGAAGAGGTGGAAGCATTGCTTTGTGCTATTTCTATTATCCAACCAGATTGGATAACTGAAGCAAGAGATGAATGGAAGAAGGACAAAGATGTATGGATACTCATTCAAAAGTTGCAGCAAGATCCTAGTACATCTGATACATTTAGTTGGAAAATGATTCCTTATGGTACAAAGATCGCTTATATCTTTGTAAGAATTCCCAACTAAAACAAAAGATTCTTTTGGAATTGCACACTTCTCCTTTAGGAGGACACTCAGGATTTTTAAAAACTTACCACAGGGTGAAGAAAGAATTTTTTTGGGATGGCCTTAAATCTGATATTCAAAAGTTTGTGGCGGAATGTTTGTTTTGCCAGCAGAATAAAGTGGAAACAATTAAGACCCCAGGACTTCTACAACCTTTATCCATTCCAAGTCAACGTTGGGAGGAGATTTCAATGGATTTTATCACAGGTTCACCTAAGTCCGAAGGAAAGAGTGTCATCATGGTGGTAGTTGATAGACTTACCAAGTATGCACACTTTTGTGCATTATCTCATCCATTTAAAGCAAGTAAAGTTGCTACTACATTTATGGACAGAATTCAAAAGCTACATGGAAGCCCAAGGGTTATTGTGAGCGACAGAGATCCCATTTTTACCGGAAATTTTTGGACGGAGTTATTTTCTTGTTTGGGTACTCAATTAGCTCATAGCTCATCTTATCATCCTCAATCTGATGGTCAAACTGAGATAGTAAATAAATGTTTGGAAGGATATCTTCGTTGTTTTGTATCCGATAAACAAACACAATGGGTCAAGTGGTTACCTCTTGCTGAATGGTGGTATAACACTTCCTTCCATACTGCAGCAAAAATGACCCCATTTATGGCACTTTATGGATATCATCCACCATCCATCACATCATCTTTAAGGAAAATTCGAAGGTTCAAGCAGTGGAAGATCACATCGAGCATCAGCAAGAAGTTCTCCAACTCTTAAAGGATAACCTGAATTTGGCACAAAATCGAATGAAACAACAGGCAGACCAACATCGTAGCGAGAGAAGTTTTGATGTAGGAGATTGGGTATTTTTACGGCTACAACCATACAAACAAATGTCCCTCAAGCAAGCAAAGAAGGATAATAAATTATCGCCAAAGTACTATGGTCCTTACAAGGTGTTGCAAAAGATTGGTACTATGGCATACAAATTGGAGCTTCCTCCTTCTTCGCGAGTACATCCAGTTTTCCATGTTTCATGCTTAAAGAAGGTTATAGGTGAAAATCTTCCAGTTCAAACAGTATTGCCAGAACTTGATGGGGAAGGGAAAATCATATTGGAACCTGAAGCAGTCATGGACAAAAGAACCCGACAACTACGGAATCGATCAATTTCAGAGTATCTCATCAAGTGGAAGAACTTACCCACTGAAGATTCTACATGGGAGGATGAGAATTTTATACAGAAGCACCCGGAGCTACTCAAGCGTTGAGGACAACACTTTTTTCAAGGAGAGGGGCATGTTAGGTCCCTATATCACTAGTATAGTCCCTTATTATTGTTAGTGTAACCCCCTTATTGTTATTATTGTACCCTTGTAACCCCCATTTTGTTATTATTGTGCCCTTAAATTATTATTGTTAGGTCGGCTAGGATTACATTGTGGCCCAATAGGATTACATTATGGCCCCATGGACTCCTATATATAGAAAGGAGGTTTGGTGAATTGTATCATCCAAGAATTGTTCATTGATGTAATGTATTGGAGGTTGCCCCCTCGAAGTGGCTCATTTCTAAGGCGTTGATATCTCTTTTCTTCTCTTTTTGGAGCTGGTTACACAACATAATGTGCAAACAATTTATTAAATAAATTGGAAAATTAATTGTAATCTTATCTCATAACAACTTGTAATGGTTAACGAAATGTGATAGACTTAGTTAGCTCAATAATTTTGATTTGAGGTTCAAAGGATAGGCATGTAGAGTGATTATATTATTTACAGGGTCCAGTTGCAGTTGTAGCACTAGTGTAGTGTGGGTGGGATCAATTAACTCACAATAATTGAGTTAAAATCAGTTTAACTAGTTCTAATTGTTTGATGAGCTAGTGGAAGGTCAAGTGATTTAAAATAGATTTTATTCACTAGTAGTGATCTACCAAGTAATTGATGATTCACTATTTATAGTTGCATGCATGCTAATTATGTTGGAGACCCAGTTGAGACAAAAGTTCAAGGCTAGTAAACTATCAATTGTATTTTAGGCAAACTACCCAGGTGCAGTTATAAAACCATGGGAAGCCCATGATGAATTTCACAATGGATTTAATTCTTTAGGGATTGCGTAAGCAGGGTAGGCTGAGGGTAGGATGATAATTGGCTATGTGTTTACCCAATTTCGCCTAGATCAGTGTGAAGCAATTGGTAGAGTGTATGAGGTTCTGGTGATCACAAATATATTTTATCATTTCATGATTCATTGGTTGATTATACAATAACGTTGGAGGGGTTTTGAGCAATATCTTTCCCCTGGAATATCTAGTGTTGTGTATTGGTTTACTTCTTTCTCTTACTTGCATGTGAATGAGCGATGGTGTTTTATATTCTGCAAATATTGTAGAAGGATTTAGTGTCTTTCTTTAGTACATTGCATGATCGGATTGAGTCCATTGATATCATTTCTACATGGTATTATAGTTGTGCTAGAGATTTTCTAAATAATACACTTTGAAAGGGAAAGAAAGTAACAAAGTAAATGCACCAAAAATTTCCAAAATAAATGTCTTAAGTTTTTTTTATATAACATTAATTAAGAGATGCACTAAAATAATAATAATAAATAAATAAAGTAACAAATAAAATGTACCAAAGAAAAAATTTTAAAGTAAAAGTTATAAACCTTCTGTATGACAACCACAATTGAAAACACAAATAATCATGTGGATAATAAAAAAGTCATATTATTAACATGGAGAATAAGAAAGTGTGGAGATAATAATCTTGTTATTACAACCATTAAAAAAAAATTAGAAATTAAGCAATAATATATATGTACACATAGAAAGAAGAAAATATACTTAAAAAAAAATAGAGATCCTCATTCAAAAATATAATAAAAAATAAATAATTAACAAATAAAATAAAAAAAGTTGATGCAAATATTTTAAGCCTCTTATAATCTAATCGAAGAATACACTAAAAAAATTTAAGAAGAAACGAAGTAAATATACCAAAAAAATCTAAGATCATAAAACCCCATATACATATCTATATCTATATATATATATAACATAAATAACTTCATGTGGAGAAAATGGAAACATTAACATGGAATATCTTTTTTATATATAGAACATAAACAACTTCATGTGGA
The DNA here is from genome assembly GCA_034641835.2 of Pinus albicaulis. Taxonomy (NCBI): domain Eukaryota; kingdom Viridiplantae; phylum Streptophyta; class Pinopsida; order Pinales; family Pinaceae; genus Pinus; species Pinus albicaulis. The sequence continues at coordinate 906,677,811 of CM076569.1, read as the reverse complement.
GAAAATGGAAACATTAACATGGAATATAAAAAGATAGGAAAAAATTGCCTAACATAGCATTGTTATTACAGCCATTAACAGCCATTAAAATAAAATACAAAATAAAGTGAAGAAAAAATTCTATTTAAAAAAGCAGAGATCCTTGTCCAAGAATATACTAAAAAATAATTTATAAAGAAAAAGAAAATAACATAATAAATGCACCTATGTTTGGTGGGCTTTAGATTGACTATAAATGGTGCACTTTTAAAATATTAATTATTATAAATAGTAGATTCAAATCTGATCCTTGTCCATGAATATACTAAAAAATAAATAAAAATAAAATAACATAATAAATGCACCTATGTTTGGTGGGCTTTAGATTGACTATAAATAACGCACTTTTAAAATATTAATTATCATAAATGATAGATACAAATCCTTAATAGATAAGAGAAAACAATTAAAAAAAAATACATCAAAAAAATCTAAAATAAATTTCTAAATTTTAATAGTTTTAAACAAAAAAATATATATAAATAACAAAGTAAATATATTAACAAAAAAAAAATACAAATTAAATATACCAACAAAAATATTAAGTTGTAAAAAATACAAATCTCATATCTAATTAATATATATATATATATATATATATATATATATATATATATATATATATATATATATATATATATACTCCAAAAGCTGAAAATATATAAATAATTAAAAAAAAAACACTTCATATATATAAGTGTATAAAAAAATAATTAACTTTCTTATAAAAATATGAAACTGGAAGTTAAATGAGAATAGACAAAAAGATGTGAAATGAGTATAAAAAAATAATTAACTTTTTTATAAAAATGTGAAACTGGAAGTAAAATGAGAATAGACAAAAATATGTGAAATGAGAAGACACATTAGAAATAATTTATATAAATTACACGTTTGGAACAAAACACAATAACTTAAAATTTTAATAAAAATGGAATTTAAGTGCAATAAATTAAACGATCTAAGATTCTATAACAAACATATATGAAATGAGAATAAATAAATTAGAAATAATTTATGTTAATTGTAATTTCATGATGTTAATTGTATTCTCACGTGATTGCAAGGTTTAGTAACAAAGTTAACAATAATGTGCAAATCGAATATTATAAGAAGAATATTTCAGAAAAAATTAATTTTAAACAATGTTTTAGTATAATTAGTGCAAATGAAATATTTAATTTAAACTATTTTATATATATATATAAATAAAGTATCTCACTTAATTTTCTTTAATTCAAATTATACCATATTTATTTTTGTTCTATTTTCTTTTGATATTAGAATAAAAATAATGTATCCTCACTTTAAAATAAAATAAGAAAATTTCAGTAAATCAAATTATACAATATTTAAATATATATATTTTTTGTTCTATTTTCTTTTGATATTAGAATAAAAATAATGTATCTTTACTTTAAAATAAAATAAGAAAATAAAAAAATTGCATTGAAATTTATAAATATCACTAAATTCTCTACTCCAAATAATTAACTGTATCTTTAGAAAAGATATATAAACTTTAAAATAAAATAAGAAAATTTCAGTAAATCAAATTATAATATATATATATATATATATATATATATATATATATATATATATATATATATATATATATATATATCCTATTTTCTTTTGATATTAGAATAAAAATAATGTATCCTCACTTTAAAATAAAATAAGAAAATAAAAAATTTGCATTGAAATTTATAAATATCACTAAATTCTCTACTCCAAATAATTAAGTTTATCTTTAAAAAATATATATAAACTTTAAAATAAAATAAGAAAATTTCAGTAAATCAAATTATACCATATTTAAATATGTATATTTTTTTCTATTTTCTTTTGATGTTAGAATAAAAATAATGTATCCTCACTCTAAAATAAAATAAGAAAATAAAAAATTTGCATTGAAATTTATAAATATTACTAAATTCTCTACTCCAAATAATTAACTTTATCTTTAAAAAGATATATAAACTTTAAAATAAAATAAGAAAATTTCAGTAAATCAAATTATACCATATTTAAATATATATTTTCTTGTTCTATTTTCTTTTGATATTACAATAAAAATAATGTATCCTCACTTTAAAATAAAATAAGAAAATAAAAAATTTGCATTGAAATTTATAAATATTACTAAATTCTCTACTCCAAATAATTAACTTTATCTTTAAAAAAGATATATAAACTTTAAAATAAAATAAGAAAATTTCAGTAAATCAAATTATACCATATTTAAATATATATTTTCTTGTTCTATTTTCTTTTAATATTACAATAAAAATAATGTATCCTCACTTTAAAATAAAATAAGAAAATAAAAAATTTGCATTAAAATTTATAAATACCACTAAATTCTCTACTCCAAATAAATAACTTTATCTTTAGAAAAGATGAAACAACCATACACAACTACATAAAAATTTACTTAATCAACTATAACCTAATCTCTTTGATTATATGATTATATTTTTTTTTCTCCAGAATTATTACTCACCTTACCTTATGTGTATTTTGTTTAATATCATTATTGTACACTATACCAATTATATAGCAATCCCGATTCATATGATAGATTATTGCTATTGTTAACTGCATTTATTGGTTCATCAGTGCATGGTTTGTTGTGCTATATTCAATACAAAAAACTTTACCAAAGATTTTATTTCATAAGGTTTGGGTTTTCAGATAATACAACTACCAGTTAAATAACATTTGTACAACACAACACTCTTACAATCAATTTCATCAAATTCAATGTATGTATCGCATGGAAAATATCATAAGGTTATTAATGAGTTTAATTACATTGGAGTTGGCGACTTCCCGCTTCAAGCTTTCATCCATCCTTGGACAGGTGGTAATATCTCAACCCTTGAATTGGTTGCATTATCTATGACTGTCGATGTGGGTTTTAGGGTTGGAGGTAATGACCTCCATCCCTTAACCACTTTTTGTAAAACTAACTCATTTGTTTTCCGAGCTCTGTCGGTGAAGTTCTTCTTTGCAACTCAAGAACTGCTAAGCGAAGCCATAGATATTTTTCCTCACAGGTTTTCATGGTAATTTTTATCCATCATCTCTCTCTTTTCACTATAGGTTTTCGGCATGTAGAATTCTATATTAGTTGCTTTGTTTCTTTTTAAAATAGTTTTCAGGATTCTGTATAAAAAGAGGGTTTAAACCTTGCTTATCATTTACTGTCAGGATTTTCTCTTTACTTCCTAGAGTCTCAACTTCTGGAACTCGCATTTAAAAGGCTCCTTCCCAGTTACAAGCTCTGGTGAGATTATTCACTAATCCCATTTCACAGTTAAGCTCATGCATGATTCACGTTTTTTGTTCTCTTAACGATTCTAACCCTAATTTCTCCTTCATGACACTTCAGGGAAACTTTTAAGGATGGAAAATTATTTTGTAGTTTAAAAAATTAGTGAATCTCACTAGTCGCTAAAATGCAAACTATAAAATGTTTATTGATGTATTTTTAAAATTATTCAAATTTACAATGATATTATATATATTGTCTATATAATGTTGGTGATTTTTAAGGTAAAATAATTTTATATTGTAAAATTTGGGTGAATCATTTTTATAAAAAAATGGAAATAGACGAATCTTTTTTTTGGAAAAACCATGGAAAATTAGCCCACCTGCAAATATTAGCCCCTAAAATTTTCCATGTGACACTTTGGCAGAGGTTTCACTGTAGCACTAGCAACGAACCCCACTAAGGTAATCTTTTTAGTTTTCTTAAGTGTTTATTTTCTTTCCTTCCTATATCTTATACTTACCTTTCCACATCTTCTTTCTGTGTGATTCACGGGTTAAAGATTTGTCTTGTTAGGTAAGGAACTTCGATTAAGCTATTGTCGCAAGAGTTTTTTCCATAGTCTCTATTGGAGTGTTGCCTAACTACATTCTTGCTACCCTTAACAGGTACTAAATTCAGCTGTGGTGAGGTTGTGGGGACTTTCTCTCGAGTCCGCCAACCTACCAGACTTACATGGCTTAATAGAAATTCTTTGTTGTTTTTTTTTTTCGTATTGTTATTTAAAAGACGACTATTGCTCAAGTATGGCTTCTAAAATGTCGTATAAGCCGACTAGATATAGTAGAAAATTAATTGGAAGTTATGGAGTGAAAATGTGAAGTTGGGTTACACTTTTTTCCCTTTTTTGAGAAAAAACTTTCATTTTTCTCTGCTCTTCAACTTTCTGCAAGCTAAAACAATTTTTCTATTTAAAAAGCCAATGCATGCATATCATAATTACTAGAATTGTTTTAACTGGTCCAATATGAAAAAACTGCATATTTTGAATATGTTTCGCGACACAGGAAATAACTTAACATATAAGTTATAAACTAAAAATCTAAAAACTACCCATTAGAGATAACATACCAATGTAATGCACCATAATTTTTTCAATTTTTTTTATAATGTATTTTGGAAGATACAGAATTATGATTTCACTGAATCATAATGACCTTCAGAAATTGTTTGCACCCGTTTTATTACAAAATTAATTAAAATTAGTAAATATTTATGACATTCCATAAAATTTATATTTCCTAAAAGTAGATTCAATTATGAAAATGCTTGTCTTGGTTTCAGTAGTTAATATAGAATGTTTCATGGAGTTTTATCAGTCCAAAGTTGCAGATACGTATTCAGAGCTTCGTTCTGCGTAATTGATGACGCGTTAGTTCAGTTGAACTCCTAAAAAAAGTTCGGCCAAATTGCTTTTTGCGTTGACGTCAAGTCTAACGACATAAAAGTTTGGCCGATTTTTTATATAAAAGTTTGACCAAACTTTTACCTGACTTTTCATCGGCCGGAAAATACCACAGATCCCCTTCAAAAAAACATTTTCACGACAATATAAATTGTCGTTAAATCATTCATTATTTTCGCTTATTTTTGCACATTTGGTCTGATTTTACAAAGGTCTTGGTCTGATTTTGCAAAGAAGTGTTTTGGGTTTAAGTGTTAATCAAGGTTGTCATTGATGTAAATATGGAATTGATTGAGATGTCAATATTATTGAGATGCCTGGTTCCAGATGATGATGACATGACTCTTGGTTGATACCAACAATGAAGATGTCAAGTCACGAAGATGTCAAACCACTAATGAAGGAAGCCCTAAGAAATATTTGATCTAATGCCGCATGCAATTGATGATCTAGACCTTAATCTTTGATGACATATGGAGAACTACACGTGATGATGATCACATGGTTAGAAGATTAGATGATGACATGGAAGATCTCATTTGATGGTTGGAAGACTATCTTACCATCTTGGAATTGTCCTAATGATGAAGTTGCATATGTGATATCACTGCACTATGACATGAATACATGATGAAACTATGATGAATCACTTGATGACATAAGAGGACATGGAAAACCTCATGATGATGTGGAAATAATATAAATACATAGTTGGAGTCATAACAATGAAGAAGCTCTAATAACCTCTTGTTGTCCCAGTCACTTTCTGCACATAAAAATTCAAGGAATGTTATAAAGAAAAATAAATTTTGTCACCTTGGACGTAGCCTATCACAATGAGTCCTACACCATCTTTAAGAGCATAATTTTTCATTTCCAACGAGCTATTACTCAGCTCGTAACTCCAAGCGGTTTGAAAGTTATTCATTTTTTAAGTTAAGGAAATTAATCCTAGTAGCTAGCCGACCTATACACAGTCATTCATGTCGGCCTCTCTCCATGAGACGTGTCTCTTCATTAAGGGTCGAAACTAATATAAATTGACGTTGAAAAGCCTCATTTTAGCGTCAAAATTTTGGTGATCATTTCAGAGATAAGATACAAAACAGCGAGGAGAGGCGGATTTAAGAGTTGTTTGTTTGGGTTACTCCTTTTCAAAGTCGGGCAAAAAACTATTTTTGAAAGCCATCTGTGGAGTTTATATATATATTTTAGACTTGAAATAAAGTCCTGAAACATTACATTGGCAGCCACCTATTCCAGACCTATAATTCCAAAGATATATGTGGTTGGTTGTCATTTAATTTGGACAATATAGAACTCGGATTGCAGGAAGGAAGATCACAGTTTGATGAGGGATCATCATATATATAAACCTCAGACTTGTAGGCTATATTTGAAGGAGAGCTCGGATCAGAAGTATAGTTCTGTGGATAGCAACAGAACTCGAACCTGTGACAGCTTTTGTAAGAGGGATAAGGAAGACTTGTTGAAAGGCACCAAGAGCTATTTAAAGAACAAGTACTGGCATATGTAGCAGACCTGTGGAGACACAATATACGGACCTGTTATAAAATTTTCTATAGAATTATGGAGACATAGTTTTGGATAGCTATATTTGTTGTGGGACTGTGATATTTTAAGGAGCCTTTCAAGACTTAATTGGAAGATCCTACTGTGCACCTTGAAGCAGGCCAGAAGAAGTGTCCCTTGTGAGCAGAGTTGGACTATATTGAAGCATAAAGACCAATCTAAAATAGCTTGGTACAATATAGAACATCAGTAGATCTGTGGAGTATCTCTTCTTGACGTGGACAGTCTTTTGAAACAATTTTTTAAAAGCAGACCTAGGAGGCATTTTGAAGCACTCCTTTTATGTATTTAGAGTAGCCCTCGAAAATATTCTGAAGCAGCATTTTGTATACATTTTGGAACAGTCTTTGAGGAATTATTGAAGGTGTTTATATCAGAATAAGAGTCGGTTTCATAGCAGCTTTAAAGACAGTTTTGGAAGACCTCCTGAAGTGGATTTTCTGGAACATATTTCAAGTAGTGCTTGAGCACCTATTAAAGACACCTTGAAGGATACTTGAAGATATTTGAAAGACTTATAGAAGCTGGTATTGGAGATATTATTGGAGACCACGATACGTTGAAGCCATCATGAGGTGACTTTGGAGATCTTTGGTTGGGTATCATGAAGAGCAGTGGAGACACCTTCATGATAAGAAAAGGTTGTCACTGAGGAAGTGATTTGGAGAAGACATTGCTGAAGAGATTGACAGGGCTCATTGAAGAAGATATTGGGAGCCGTGAAGAATCATCAAACATATCTTGATGAATTGAAGCTGAGGGTTGGAGCCTCATAAGAGACAAGGTTGGTGCCTTGTAAGATAGGGTTGGAGCCCCAAAGGATAGGAATCCTCAAGAGACCAGGTTGGAGCCTGTACCAGAGATAGGGTTGGAGCCCTAGAGGTTGGTGCCTCAAAGTGACAAGGTTAGAGCCTTGGAATATAGGGTTGGGGCCCTAGAGGTTGGTGCCTCAAATTGACAAGGTTGTAGCCTTGGAAAGACCAATTCGGTGCTTGGCACAATATAGGTTAGAGCCTGGAAGATTGGAGTCTTCATCTAGGGTTGGAGCCTTATATCATTATTGTACTTTACCTATTATAAAGAAGAAATTAATAATAGTATATATTCCATCATTGTTAGTGATCTAACTGGTAAAATTAACAATTTAAAATAAATATTGATTCACCCCCCTCTCATTATTTCCAAAAATTGGTTTCAGAGCCAGTACCTTCACTTAAAGCCTAACAGCTTGAAGTCTTCCTCAACCATCGAAATTGAAGTCAATCAATTTGCGAAGTCTCCATTGTTCAATGGAAATTTTGATATATGGGAGGAAATAATGAGGAATTTATTGAAAACTCAAGTAATTGAAGTTTGGAAATCAATGATTACTAATGACATGATGGCCGAAGAATCCGAGTACAATACAAGAGCAATGAAGGCAATATTTAATGGGTTACCAATTCTGTGAAGGCCAATTCTGAAAAAATGTTAGTCATCAGAATTCATATGGGACAAACTTCATGATCTTCACTCAAATGGAGCGTTGACAATGATCTCTAGTCAAGAAGATGATGGAAAACAAGAAATAAGTCCAAAATCCATCAAGGAAGCTTAAGATAAGAGAGATGACAACAAGGCTAAAGAAGACCTAGAAGATGAAGAGAACAAAGAAGAATTTGAAGAAGATCTCCTGAATAAACTTATGGATTCCATGGAAGAGATTAACAGTTTGAAAAAGGAAAATGATGAACTTAAGAAGAAAGCGCGAGATGGTAACCAAGACAAGACAAGGAAGGAAGTTGACGTTTTCAAGCTTCAAGTACAAGAAAGAGATGAGGATCTTGCCAAACTTAAAGAGGAATTTCATCAAAACAAAAAAAAAAGCATCATGAAGAAGTCATATCTATGAAAAATCAATTGGATAAGGAAAAGAAAAGGGAAGAAAATTTTTCAATCCACCTTGAACAAAGACTTAAGAGCTTGAACAATCTTGAAGCAGAGGTTGGTCAATACAAGGAAGAAGTCTCTTCTCTTAGATCTCAACTAGAAGAAGCAAGGAAACAAGCACAAGGAGTCGAGAAGGTGATAGAAACTTTGGCATTCATAGAAGGAGAAGTTGATGAAGCAGAAAAGGAGAGAAACACCATGATATGCCAACTAGAAGAAAAGGATGAAGAAATATTCAAACTAAAATTATACATCAATCCTATAAAGGCCCAATCATGTGAAGCAACCAAGATGAAGGAAGAAATGGAGATTGATCTATCAAATAAGGGTGAAGAATGCAAGAAAATTAAAGAAGAAATTGATATCCTTAAAAAATAATTTGATCATCTGAACAAGAGCCTAAAGAGCTCCCAAACCCTAGATGACATATTGAGTCATCAAATATCTCCTCTTGATAAATCGGGTCTTGGTTATGCAGGTGAATCTTAAAACAAGGATGACACAATCCCTAATGCTTCAAACAAAAAGGATGTGGAAAATCTTGGAAGAAATATTGATGCCCCCAGTTCCAGCAAAGGAAAGAAGAGTCAAGATGACATTGTAAGAAACCCTACTCCAAGAAGATATGTTGTTGGTGTCAAGAATGCTAGTGCAATAAATTTGAGCAAAGGATCCCAAGAAAAAATTATTTTAGAAGTACATCAAGGAAATCTCCACCCTCCAGGTACAAAATTATATATTTTGGTTATTGTTATTCTTGTACAAATTTTGGGCACATGACAAAGGATTGTAGGGCATACCGCAAGGACAAATATAATGGTCCCCATCAATTTCCTAGAAGAAACTTTGCAAGAAGAAGTCATGATCTTTCATTCATGAATAAGATAGAGTGATTCAATTTCCATAACATTGGACATATGGCACATGATTGTAACTTGACTTGGGTTCCTAAACAAGCTAAAACCATGACAACCAACCCAGAGAAGAAATTTACACAAGTATGGAGAAGGAAGCAAGTTGAATCCGAAAGTCTCTTGAACACTCCGACCAACAACACATGTTGTTGATTTGATGAAGTCATCCTTGATATTCCAAGTACTTGATGGTGAGACTCTTCCAAAAGGAGACCATACAGTTAGGGGGAGATTTGTGACTCTTGAGCTTATGATTCTTAAGCATTCTTGCAGAAGCTATCAGTGAATGGGCCCTACGAAATTCTTGATGATTCAAACATGGACAATCATCCTTTGATAGATCATCTCTCGGGAGAAACTCCATTGAAGAAATGAAGAAACGTCTATCATGGACCACATTTCCAGAAGGAAGAGAACCATGACAGGGGGAGTAACATACTTATGAATAATTACTATTGATGAATAAAAGAAGCAGCTTGAAAGGGGGAGTACTTGAGCACCCCGTTTGCCATTGATGTCAAAGGGGGAGCGAATATTGGAACGACAAGAATATTGCCATCAATGAAAAAGGGGGAGATTGTTAATCAAGGTTGTCACCGATGTCAATATGGAATTGATTCAGTTTTCAATATTATTGAGATGCCTGGTTCCATATGATGATGACACGACTCTTGGTTGATACCAACAATGAAGATGTCCAGTCACGAAGAAGTCAAAGCACTAATGAAGGAATCCCTAAGAAATAATTGATCTAATGCCGCATGCAATTGATGATCTAGACCTTAATATTTGATGAAATATGGATAACTACATGTGATGATGATCACGTGGTTAGAAGGTTAGATGATGACATGGAAGATCTCATTTGATGGTTGGAAGACTATCTTACTATCTTGGAATTGTCCTAATGATGAAGTTGCCTATGTGATATCACTGCACTATGACATGAATACATGATGACACTATGATGAATCAATTGGTGACATAAGAGGACATGGAGGACCTCATGATGACGTGGAAATAATATCAAGACATAGTTGGAGTCATAACAATGAAGAAGCCCTAATAACCTCTTACTATCACAATCACTTTCTGCACATAAAAATTCAAGGAAAATTATAAAGAAAAATAAATTTTGGCACCTTATATGCAGCCTATCAAAATGAGTCCTAAACCATCTTTAAGAGCATATTTTTTCCTTTCCATCGAGCTATTACTCGGCTCGTAACTCCAAGTGGTTTGAAAGTTATTGATTTTTTAAGTTAAGGAAATTAATCCTAGCAGCTAGCCGACCTATACACAGTCATTCATGTCGGCCTCTCTCCATGAGACTTGTCTCTTCAATAAGGGTCGAAACTAATATAAATTGATGTTGAAAAGCCTCATTTTAGCATCAAAATTTCGGTGATGATTTCAGAGATAAGATACAGAACAACGAGGAGAGGAGGATTTAAGAGTTGTTTGCTTCGGTTATTCCTTTTCAAAGTCGAACAACAAACTATTTTGGCAAGCCATCTGTGGAGTTTATATATATATTTCAGACCTGAAATAAAGTCCTAAAACATTACACTGGAAGCCACCTATTCCGGACCTATAATTACAAAGATATATGTGGTTGGCTGTCATTTAATTTGGACAATACATAAATCGGATTGCAGGAAGGAAGATCACAGTTTGAGGAGGGCTCATCATATATATAAACCTCAGACTTGTAGGCTATATTTGAAGGAGAGCTCAGATTAGAAGTATATTTCTATGGACAACAATAGAACTCGGACCTGTGACAGCTTTTGTAAGAGGGATAAGGCAGACTTGTTGAAAGACACCAAGAGCTATTTAAATAACAACTACTAGCATGTGTAGCAGACCTGTAGGGACACAATATACGGACATGTTATAACACTTGCTGCATAATTATGGAGACATAGTTTTGGACACCTATATTTGTTGTGGGACTATGATATGTTAAAGAGTCTTTAAAGACTTAATTGGAAGATCCTATCACTAGTACAAAATGGCTAATTTGTTACTAAAAAAACGACTAAAATTTGCATATAAACGACTATTTTTCGGTCGGTGACCAATAGTAGCTAATTTACAGTATCTTATAACGAGACCAACTTTTGGTCGTTTTTCGCTTAGTCATTAATTGGTTATCTCAATTTTGTTATCTAGTTGTATATTTGGTCATTGATTTGGTCATTGATTTAGTCACTGATTTGGTCACTAATTTAGTCATTCATTTGGTCTTTCATTTTGTCACTGATTTAGTCATTCATTTAGTCATTCATTTGGTCACTGATTTAGTCATTATTTTAGTCATTGATTTGGTCTTTTATTTGGTCATTAAATGTCACAATTAATGACCAAATATACAACAAAATATATTACTATATGATCACCTGAGAAAACCAATTAATGACCAAAGAACTATGACCAACATGTTGGTCGTGTTATAAGATACTGTAAATTAGCTACTAATAGTCATATATATGCAAATTTTAGTCATTGTTTGAAACCAATTAATGACCGAAGAAATGTGACTAAATTTTAGTCGTGTTATAAGATACTATAAATTAGCTACTAATAGTCATATATATGCAAAATTTAGTCATCATTTGTAGTCACAAATTTATCATTTGCAGTAGCCATTTATTCATTATATAAACGACTAATTCAGTAGTTTATATTCATTTCATTAATAATCATTATAAATGACTAATTTAGTCGCATATTCATTTTATTTTTATTCATTATTAATCAACATAAATTAATTTGTATGATTTAAAAAATGTCATACAATGTGCATGTTCATCTAATATGAAAACACAAAGTCGCATATTTTAATTACAAAACTAAACAACATCAAGTGCAACTATAAATAATTTCAACCACATAAATTATATTATATGAAACATTAAAATATTACAATATGAGTTTCCAACTTTATATTAGTTGGACTACAATTTACACATGAAATGATGTTTCATCACTTCAAAACATTATCGTTGTGTTGTCAAGGCATTACAGGTGAATTCACCAACTCTGAAGACTTGATCATCAGTCTTTATATGTGTCTTATGCGAGATATTGGTTCAAAGGGTATCACCAAACCAGTTCTCCTCTCTCTTTTTGCATTTGTCGCTCCAATGTTATTGCTCTTCTCTTGTTCAATTCATGCTTCTTACCATCAATACTGATTTCATTTTCTGAACACAAAAGAAAATACAATGCATTGTAAGAAATGAAAGACAATGAACACTAGAATATAACATAAATTATACTATAAATAATTTATACAACATATACCTTAACATCAACAATGTCAAAGCAATTTTCTTTCAGCATCAATTTCTGCAAAATAAATTTTACGTTATTCTTTCCCATTTCTCAACATGCTACATACGATAAATTGAAAATCACATAAAACCAAGAGCAAACCCTTTTCTAACCAAAATAAACAAACAAACAGTGCCTCTAATAAAACTTCATTATAATATTAGCAAATGAAAAGAGAGGTAGTGGACCATTTGTGTTGTTTGACTTTGCCTATTTTTTTTATAAAGTGCTCGAGCTTCAGGAACCAAAAAATGTGAGCACGAGCTAAAAAATAACCAAACATTCACTTGTCAACATGAGAGATCACAAATAAACCACAAAATTGATCAGCCATTAAAATTGTGAGCAGACTACCTTGAAATTTTCTTCTTGAGAAATACCTCAAAATCCCCTCGTTTCTAATAAGCTTCCTGGCTATGTACCTCCATCCTTGATTTCCCTTGCTGTATCTTGAATAAAGAATATCCCCTCAACAACCAATTTTGCGAGAATCCTACCAAGTAACTCAAGAGCCTTGTGTGCATCAATAGTAGCATCCTCCAATGAAAATAGTACAATCTCCAACCTAGAAACATCAAAATTATATATAGTTATAATGTTGAAAAGTGTAACTAGGTAGGTCTTCCTTATAATGACTATGTAATTATGTACTTATGTAAAGATGAAGTCAATAATAATAAAATGAATTTTTGGTTTACTAGCTTCATGGGTTTCATGAGCAAGATTCTTAGTATAGGTCTATAGACTTTTTCTTGATGTCTATTAGGTACATAAGTGTAATTAAGAGTCATGTAAAAGGCGTGAAGAATAACCTCCAAGACGTTGGAGAAGAATGGCTTACAAACGTTGAAGATATGCCTATGAAGTCGGCCTACAAACAAATGTTAAAGTCGGCCTACTTAATGGCTATAAGGTCGGCTTAATTACTTGGCTAGAACTACTATATATACCCTACATATGCTACGGTTAAGAGAACATATCTACGGATGATACTGAGGTTATACAACATGCAAAAGAAGAAAGTTTTGCAGATTCTACTGAGGCAATACAACGTAAAGAAGGGAGAAAAGATTAAGTTAACGTCTGGGGTAGAACACATTAAAAGAAAGAACATATTTGCAGATTTGTCTCTGAGGTACTGCAGATATTTAAGTAACAATTACAGTCATGTTTGAAATTAACAAAAGGTGGAAGAAAAAACAGGAATTACGTATTAGTTTGAAGGTATAACAAATCAGATCTAAGGACAAGATTGTCTACATATAAGTCTGAAGGTGACAACGTTGAAAGATAGCAAATACAAGAACAATTTTGATTGTAGACTTATCTAAAGGAAGAACTGAATAATACACCTTCCAAGGTAACTGAAGGACGTATTCTACAGAAGCAGCTAAAGGTTAGTAATTGCTGAAGTAACTGGAAGATTGAGATATTGACTAAAGGATATGATTAAGTTATCTCTGAGGAAAGAATTGTAAAAGTCAGAAACCTCAAGTAAGGAAGGTAAATCAGAGATTTACCTTCCTAACTTATTGCAAAATACTCAGTTACAAGAAAGATCAATTTTGTCTCGACATTTGTATAAGCACTTTGATAATTGACTTGATGAAGGATTAACTCAGCAAGCTCACAAGTAGTTATCAAGAAGAGAATTTGTATTAATCTATAGCCCTTAAATTCTCAACATGGTATCAGAGCTAGGTTATGATCAAAGGCAGTTTGAAAGGACTCGAAAAATTCTAAGATAAGAATAATCCTTTTAGATACCACAGGAGTGAGGAGAATGAGTTATAAAGGTGTATTTACAGTTAAGGCTCGGTGTGACAAAAAGATATCAGTATAATATGTATTACAGTGAAGATATTCAGTGTTATAATCACAGGTCAACTACAGTCTTGGTATAATCAATCGCATGATGAGTATGACACTACAATTTGGAACTACCACAGTAAAAAATCTATCATTGTTTCGTGCTACCACAGTGAGAAAGGTCTCACTGGTTCAGTGCCATCACAACTTGATGAGAAGTATGCCATTTCAGTTTGATGGTATCATGACATAGGGTCTCACAGAAATGGTCAACAGAAGTCAGAGACATGTACAGTGAAGTATTTACAATCGAAGCACAAAATAAGGTCAAAACAGTAATATGTATACACAGTGAAATAGAACATTCGAGGATCTCCAAATAGCTGCTTACATTGAGTTTGAAAGAATCTAAATTCTTTCCTATGAATTTGACAGTGCAAGAACCAACTAAAAGAAAGAACTAGTTTGAAGGTATAACAAATCATATCTAAGGACAAGATTGTCTACGTATAAGTCTGAAGGTGACAGCGTTTGAAAGATAGTAAATACAAGAACATTTTTTGATTGCAGACCTATCTAAAGGAAGAACTGAATGATACAACTTCCAAGGTAATTGAAGGACGCATTCTACAGAAGCAGCTAAAGGTTAGTAATTGCTGAAGTAACTGAAAGATTGAGATATTGACTAAAGGATATGTTTAAGTTATCTCTGAAGAAAGAATTGTAAAAGTCAGAAACCTCAAGTAAGGAAGGTAAATCAAAGATTTACCTTCCTAACTATATTGCGAAATACTCATTTACAAGAATGATCAATTTTGTCTCTACATTTGTATAAGCACTTTGATAATTGACTTGATGAAGGATTAACTCAGCAAGCTCACAAGTAGTTATCAAGAAGAGAATTTGTATTAATCTATAGACCTTAAATTCTCAACATATAATTCATAATCCCACATGACCATAGACTGTAGCAGTCTTGAAATAAACTCGAACTTGAATAAGAACAAACACAAAATTTCAATTTTGTGGTTTATATGGTAGCCATTTGATAATAGCTCACTCAGCATCCATGTTTCAGGCAGTATTTGGTGTCTTTCTATGTGGAAAATTTTCCAATGGGGCTAGATGTTTCGACCTTTTCTTGTTTGTATCTAAGCTTAATATGAATATGTATTGGATTTTTGTTTTAAATGAAAACATAGGTTCTTCGTTTTCCTTTTCTGTTTTTCTCCCTTTACATAATACATATATATGTTGTGAATTTGCGTAATTTTAAACAAAATAAATAGTCATGTTAATATGTTTTAACATATTGCAATTTTAAAATTTATAGCTAGAGTTTTGGAGGAAGCATGAGAATTCTACCTGCTTTAGCAAACATTCTTGATGCTTGTGCTGATATATATCTGGGGAATAGCAACCAGGTTCAAATGCACAGTAAACCCAAATGTTGCACTTCTTTTCACCTTTTGATTGGTCTAAGCAAGCCTGACAACAATCTGCATCACTTTCTTTATGGTGCATCAGACCCCATTTAACTGTCGCTCCATCATAGTCTGTATGTGGTTCTGCATGACATTCAGAAGGAAGTGGCCTGCCAGGTATGATTCCACCTTCTGCAGAAATAATATCAAACTATGCATCAGGCTTTAATTGCACCATTTTAAGCTAGGATTCTCCAAACCCTTGCTGCCCTTGGACAAATTGAACAAAGAAACAATATAACTCATTCAAAAACAACACACCTGGGAAAAGGTGGAAAAGAAAGAAGATGTTAAAACAAAATACTTTGAATTTTAACAGCTCTTCACTGCAAAATGCTAAATTCCATTCTCCCACATGTAAGTAATCAAATTTTTAAATTTAGCAACATAACAATAACCTTAAATATGTTGAAAAAAGGAACCTAGAGAAATTGTCAGGAAACCATAATCCTCAAGTCATAAACTTAAAAATAGATAAGACTGCTATATGAATACTTTGTAAAACACGCTCTCAATACATAATGCAGTGAAGAGGACAAAATAATTTGATGATGCTAACCTAGGAGTCAAAATCCCAAGAAATCAAAAGAGAAAACACCAAACTAATATTTCCCATATATTCATTACTAATCTTAGTTCCATCCTCCAGCATCTTTCCACTATCCTCACTTGAAGCTTCAGGAGGTAATGAGAATCCAGCTTCCTCCAACACAGGGCCCCAGTGAGTCTCCAATACTTTTGCCACCATCTCTGTTCATGGGAACCCCAATACATAATGTATAAACACACGCCCAAATTTGGGAGATGTGGACCAAAAGGAGCAGGGAGGAAAAGAACCTGATGTCACAAAAAAATACTATGCCATCACAAATAATATATTTTTAAATAAAAAGGGAAAGAAAAGAAAAGAAAGGAATAAAAAACTCATTACATCTAGACAACAAAGCTCTATCAAACAAACAATGAAGACCGAATGAAGCATAAAAACACCATATTTCATGACATGCAGAGGCAAAATACCAAATCATATATCGGAAATATTTAGCTGGTTTAAGTTTGGTGTCCACGTTTACTCAATTTTAAGGAATCTATTGTCCTTAATATGGAAATTTTATTAAAATATATGATGTATTTAGAATTGATTTAAACAATATGTATGCAAGTGAAGAAGGCTACAGTATTTATAGTATACCCAATAAGAAACATTGTCAAAATATTGACAGTGTCTGATTGATAAAAATATGAACACAGATATAAACCATACACAGACAAAACCAAACTCTTATCATTTAACATGAATGTGTTCACTAACCTCCAATCAGCCACAGCCCTCTTCCTATTGGCCAGAGAAAACACAAGGTCAGGATATCATTTCTCTGCTATGCTATCTTTCAAAAATCCCTCTAGTGCTCGAGTGTAGGCATGAAGACTCTGAACTGCAGATTCTCTCTGGGGATACCTGAAACCAGTGTACCTTGGTTCATTTAGTCATTTGCAATCAATGGTCAAATAAGACAAGTGGGTAATGGTAATTCAAGTATCCCAGTCTGTCTACTCACTCTACAGCCATGAATTTTCCTGAAATGAACCTAATATGTCTTCTACCAGCCACCAACCTACTTTAGCCTACCACCCTACCACAAGATGATATGGTGGGGCCATCACAAAGAAAAACCTAAAAAAACAACATGATTAAAAAAATCAACAATGTGGGAGTCAAGGGGATGAATACCACGCTTGAGGAACTCAGCCTAAGAGGCTTCCCCATCAGCAGTGCTATTAGTGCTCATGATACTGATGACCCCCCTAAGGAGGAACTAGAAAATATATAGCAATAAAAAGGAAGTGAAGCGAAGCACACTAGAGGTTTTCCACAAATATCATAGAGGGTGGTAGTATGCAAGAACAAGTAATGACTCATGAGAGCACCCTATATAGGAAAAAGAACACTTGGTGGTGGAGGCCTTCAAGCTGGGAGGAATGGACTGATCATGAAAAATAGAAAAATGGAGATGTCTATGGAGTTTTCCCTCTTTGTCAAACCAGCAGTTCATGGGGCAGGGACCAAGGATAGGGACATGGTGTAGTGTCATATGGTGTTGGGGACCAAGGTAAGAGTTAAGGGAGCCCTCTTGTTACTCCTCAAAATGCATTTGCATTTTGGGGCATTCATTCCAGCAGTGCAGTGATTAGGATGTGAAACTTGGAGGTGGAGACTAGGCTGAGATTTTTCAGAGGCTTTTAATGGCATCACATATGGAAGATGAACATGCTAAAATGGTTTCCTGTAGGGCTTGACGTAGTGCCTTTGTTGGAGCAGCCAAGCATGCACTCTGAGACTTTTTCCTATCATGCCAGCTAATTGTATCTACAGGTCTGAATGACTCCTGAAATGGGTCCAAAGTCAAGTTTTTTTGGCTAGCCTGTAGCAGCTAATCAGCTGAGGTTGAGTATTTTACTATTTTATGGGGTTGTACCACCAATTGTACATTGTAGCATTAAGTCTGCCAATATATTGTTAAACCATCTTATGAGAGCAACCATGGTGGATCTTGGAATTTCCAAAGAACAAACATTTTATGGTTGGAATTCAAGCCTCAGGGAAAAATATGATGATAGTGACCCTGACTATCTGTCAACAAATACCTTTTACAACAAAACATGATATATACAATTTTACAGCAAAACATGATATATACTGCTATAAATATAAAACAGCACATAAGTACTTCCTCATGGTGTGGTTTATTCATGATAGGAAAATTTTCGTTTAGAGCTATTATGCTATATGATGGGCAGTCTTAGCTGGTGACCTGATGCAAGGTTTTGAGGCCTATTTGGCATAAGACTGTTGCTATTCTAGAATAGAAAATGGAAGTCATTTTCATTAGTTGGTATGTACCCTTCTCCAATGTGATACTCATCAAATTAAGAAAGAGTTAAGTGTAGATTTAAAAAGAAACAACCAGCAAGTAGCATATTATTCCTTGTGTTCACCTTCATCTGACTTGTTTGAACTTTGTACAAGGAGGGATCTGTTCTAGGGAAGCATTTTATGGCCTAAAATATTTTGGGCCTCATTGTGTAGGGTGCAGCTCCTTGCCATGGTCAAGAGGTATGTTTTAAAGGGGATTCCACTTGGCACACAATCCTAGGTTGCTTCATTTCCTAACAAATGTAATTTTTTTATTTTTTTATTTTGTGGTTGATGCATTTATGGGGGGTAGTTATAGTAACCTAAGTTTATTTATTGCACCCTTAACCATTGTTTCCTATTCTTGGAGAGATAGTTGGGTCATTGGAGAAAGAGCCTTAGCTGCCTTTTCTATTTTGAGATTGTAACTGGTTTGCATTTAGGATGAGTGATGAATCACCTAGATCGGAGGAGTGCTCCTTTAGTTGGCACCTTAGCACATTATTTAAGGTCACTCCCTTTGCTAGAGCTTGTTGTAACTTACAATGGCCAAGTTGACCATCCTGCACACATTTCTAGGGTGTATTCTTAATGGGTGAATTGGCTACTTCCTTGGAGAGTATGCTTTAGCTCACCCTGATCTGCACTTGTTATGTCTATTGCTCGCATCTCTCAAATAGTCATTACTCGCAAGATAAAACTCAATTAACTGTGTTGAATTAGCAGCATGTCTTACTGTGGAAGTTCCTTGAGTGCCAGGTTTGGAAGTAGTTGCTAGTGGTTGCAAATGTCTTGCCTGTTTATCTTATGGAATAGGGATACTGTTTTCTGTTCCTTTCCATATAGAGACTATTTAAGCTAACCAGGTCTCTTTAGTTCTCAGTCCACTCATATTTAATTCCAAACAGTTAAATATGTCTGTCTGTTCTAGCAGTTGTATGCTCCTTTCCCAAGTTACTAGTGACTTAGCTGCCAGTTATCTTCAGCAAACATTGTCAAAATGCTCAAAAGTGATATTCCTGTTTGAACCAGAACACTAACAATGAAGTCTAATGCTTGATACCTTGTGACGCTAAATATGACTATGGTTCCCTTTGTATCAAGTTATTTTTGACAAGTACCTTCATGTTGTTACATTAGTTTATATTTCAGCTACATGGAAAAATTTTAAATTATCCTAGATCCATGATATGTTGAAAACATCGACCAACACAGGCCTTGCATTGCCAATCTCTAGCAACTGTCAAAGAGATGAATCCAAGCTAAAAGATGTGCTCTGCTTTCTCTGCTGGAAAATGTCAATTCTTCTACTCTGCTTGCTCTGTTTTCTCTGCTACCAGTGAATCAAGCCCCCATTGGTTAACCCACTTATTTAAAAAAAAAAAAACACAATTGTGTATTGTCTTTGCGAAGATTTCAAATGAGGCAATGTCTCTTGTCAGGTAGAAATATTATAACTGGACTTATATGGACAAAACAATGTTCCCTGTCAAGTAGAACCCACACGTTAACATGCACTAAGATTCCTATATGCACCACGAGACACATATACTTTCGCTTAGGGACCAGGTCTGAGGAGTAACAATTCCACGAAAATCCTCTAGAACTTGCACCCTTCCTCAACGCTTTGACATGTCATTATGGTGTGGTAGACCACATTTAGAATGAAACTATGGTAGAAGGTTTAATGCTCTGTCAAACTTACTTGTGAACGGAGGTCCTGTTGGTGAATCCACATTTAATTTTGAAAAAAGACTAATATTGGCTATTGTGAACGAGGTAATGTTAGAATGAAATTATGGTAGATGGTTTAATGCTCTGTCAAGCTCACCAGTGAAAAGAGGTCCTCTTGGTGAATCCACATTTAATTTTGAAAAAAAAACTAATATTGGGTAATATGAACGAGGTAATGTCCTTTGTCATGTAGAATCCACACTTGATTTTGTAAAAGATCTGAGTGTTAGTAATTGTATCATGCAAGAGAGAGCTAAGGAGTTTGAATGTGCTCTTGGCATGCCATGGGTTTGAATGTTAATGCCTCTGGATGCAGAACAACATTTTAACTTTTGGATATATATATATACAGTGATAACTCCTTTTTATAATATCTATGAATTATTTTTTATGTCAGATCTGCAGAAATCAACAGAAAGTGGTGGATTATAGAAGGCTTCCCTTACTTGAAAATGAAGGCTCAATGTAGGTTTCAGCTGGCGTTTTAATCTGTGCACCCCCATGCCCGTGCTCCATTTTTTTATATTGAAGTTGGAAGACCCATTGATAGACTGATTTATTGATAACAATGTGGAAAAAATTGTTTGAAACACCAGGTCAACCTCACTGCCTAGCCGCTTTGAACCCCTATGCAGAAAATTACATTGGAAGCACGATATGAAATATGACTATTGTATTCTAGCTCCAGGGTCGATTTATGCAGAGATAGCTTTAAAGAGTTTCAAAGCATTGAACCATGGTTCTAGCTACTTATTGTCAGAAATATAGTTTGTTTGTATGGTTGTTTTTAGCAAATTATTTGATAAGATGGTCTAGTTATTCCAGTTATTCCAATGACCTTTCAGGCCCTCCATTTCTAGTGGAAACTGGAGGCAAATTCAACTTGCATGTGATTCTTATGGGTAACTGGAGGCACAGTCAAGTGGCATATTTTTCTTATATTTATTTTTAGGCTAATGTTAGTAGTTAAAACTGTATGTTACTACATAAGCAAATATATGGATGTGTGTATGCATATGTTCATTCTGATTTCTTAAATTGTCTACTGGAATAAGAGTTAGCAGACCTAGACAAAGCATTCCTTATTCTTCATGTTCATTCTTCAGATGTACCACAAAGTTCAAAGGGATTCAAATGAGATAGGCTCCTCTTCTCAAATTCATTGTTGCACTGAACATTATACCATAGAGAAAAATACAATTTTTTGTGTTTTTATGGGCTTCAAATAGTTAACCCTCTGTAATATCCAAAAATGGCTTTGTGATACTTGAAGTTTAGAAAAATGGTAAGAAATGGCTTGAAGCCCTTGAAATGGGGTGGAAGTTTAAGATGTTTTCTAATGTTTTGGGTCATGGAATTTTTATTTTTTTTGAAATTATGGAGCGTGTAATAAAAATTTTAACTGTTGTTTTTTGTGGATCTTTCTACAAATTGTTTGTATAAGCTGTATATGGTGTATGTATTTACTATTATCCATGCTGGAACTAGGCCATCTTTAGTTACTATTATCCACAATTCTTTTGTTACTAGTAAATACCAGGCCATCTGCCCTTGTTCCATTCTCACTGTGGTCTGCCCTACAACAATGGCATGTCAAAAAATGTTGAGGCTAAGCTCAATCTCTGGAATATTTTGGTGGAACAATTACTTGACCATTACCTGAACCAAGAGGAACTGGGTTTTAAGCAGTACAACCATCAAGCTCAAGGAATGATAAAATGTGGGTTCTACCTGAGAGGGAGCATTTGCTTTGCCCAAAATTCCACAATTTAAGGGTCAGTCTACTCTTTGATGACAGTTTTACTGTACTTCTGCAGAAGGTAGAAGTCATGCCAACCAACTTCTGAGCAATAGATGTGAATGATCATAATTAGCATTTTCCAAAACTTTAACTCCAATTATTTTTCAAAGAATTTTGGGGCGTTGCTAACGAACGATCGGTGAGTTAAGCCATCCGCCAAGATTCTATTCTGGCCATGGTCTGCCCCAGCCAAATGGCATGTAAAAAAGGATGAGGCTACATTTGCGCAAAAATAAGCCCATCAGACCTGTGTCGTAAGCCAAAGAGAGTCTGTATTGTGTCATAACACCGTCGACACCAGAACATATTTTCCGAAGCCAAGTAGTGACTATTTTCTCTGATCAGAATGAAATGAAAGAAGTCCTATAATTCCATTATTTATAATCTCCGGCACATGAAAAATAGGAACTTGATCAAGATTTACCAGTTCTCCGAGTGCAATAAAAGACAGTAACATTACTAAGGATAAAAGGTTTTTCAATGCGTGATAGAAAGCAATATATGATTTCTCAGATAGAAAGGCAGGCTGGTGTAAAATTTGAGCATGTATCTGCTCCTCAGCCAGGAGAGGGTTGCTAAAGCTACTGGTTCAACTGCTGTAGAAAGTATTATGAGTGTCAGTGACAATGTGCTTCCCATTTTTTGGCAATCAGCTGAGGATCTGGTGAAGAAATCTGATCTTTCACCTGTGGATATCATTGCAAAAGCACTAGCCAAGATTGCAGGATACACAGAATTCAAGAGAAGATCATTAATGTCCTCTCAAGAGGGTTTTTCAACCTTAATTCTTAAAACTAGAAGGATTATGCATACACCAATATATGCTTTTACCATACTAAGAATGCATTGATGAAATTCTGTCCTTGCCCCATTCCTCATCTGATTTGTTGGTTTGGACCTTCCACCGGATGATGATGATACGTGGCTTTACAATGGAGAAGAGGATATGACTGCTGCCATGATAGACAGACAAAAGGAAATAGATTCATATGAGAGAGATCGACTTAAGCGGAAGCAATCAAAGAATCCTACAGGGAATTACTCTACCTCAAGAGAGGCTATGAATGATTTTAAATTTTAATGTGGTAGATGTAGACAAGAATATGCAGGAATTTGTGGATAAAATGTTGAGTTATGAAGGAGTTGAAGTTCCAGGAAATGGGTGAGTGCTAGTTAATATGTTTCTTACATGTGCTTGGTTTTTCTATTGTTAAATATCATTTAATGTAAGCAGAAACATGCATAAAGCAGTAATCCTGCCAACCTCTATAGTTTCAACACAATTCTTTGGGCACTTATGTCTTTTAGACAGGGCTGCCATTTATGGATATGAGGTTTTCTTACACAGGAATAAAAATTGTGTATCCTTATCAAAGCAGTATTATACAACACATGCCCTTATGTGCATTGGTCCTTGGATGTTCTCATGAACTAGAAAAATATTGCCTTGATGTTGTAGAAGAATTGACATTTGTCAGCAGAGAAAGCAGAGCATATATTTTTAGCATGGATTCATCTCTTTGACAGCTGCTAGAGATTGGCAATGCAAGGCCTATGTTGGTCGATGTTTTCAAAATATCATGGATTTGGCATAATTTACAATTTTTTCATGTAGGTGAAATATAAACTAATGTAACAACAGGAAGGTGCTTGTCAAAAATAAGGTGATATAAGGGAACCACAGTCAGATTTAGCTTCACAAGGTATCAAGCATTAGACTTCCTTGTTAGTCAGATATGATATTTTGCTTTTGTTTCAGCAAAGTAATGCATGCTCCAGTTGAGTGCATTGATGAAATTTTGTCATTGCCCCATTCCTCATCCAATTTTGTGGGTTTGGACCTTCATACGGATGATGATGATATGTGGCTTTACAATGGAGAAGAGGATCTGACTGCTACCATGCTAGAGAGACAAAAGGAAATAGATTCATATGAGAGAGATCGACTTAAGCAGAAGCAATCAAAGAATCCTACAGGGAATTACTCTACCTCAAGAGAGACTATGAATGATTTTAATGTGGAAGATGTAGCCAATAATATGCAAGAATTTGTGGATAAAATGTCAAGTTATGAAGGAGCTGAAGTTCCAGGAAATGGGTGAGTGCTAGTTAATATGTTTCTTGCATGTGATTGGTTGTTCTATTGCTAAATATCATTCAATGTAAGCAGAAACATGCATAAAGCAGTAATCCTGCCAACCTCTATAGTTTCAACACAGTTCTTTGGGAACTTATGTCTTCTAGACATGGCTGCCATTTATGGATAGGATGTTTTCTTACACAGGAATAAAACAGAGGAGAAACAGAGGAGAAACTTTATTGATAAGTGCAATTTGTTAAAAATTGTATTCTGCGTCTATTTATTGCAAAATAGGTTTATCTTCATAAAATAAAGGAGGAATGCTACCGAAAAGTTTATTCCAAATTAAAAGAGACTTGTTTGGATTATTCATACTTGAACATAGGTCAATTGATATCATACACTTTAAAAATTTATCGTCACATTAGGAAGATGATCCTTATGGATGTCTTTTGGATTACTCATTGACATTAGTTTGAATTATGATTGCTTAATTGTCAAAGTTTGACACATAAGTACTTAATGAGTTTTGCATTTCTTGTTGAATTTGACTCACTAGTGCGAGGAAAAACATGCCTTGCCTTAATATAAATGCAATATTTACGAAAAAATAATAATTTTCCATATTTTCTAGATTTTTTTGCGAAAATATTCTCCAACAAATGACCACGTGCATAGATGTATTGCATATAGATATTCTCGCTACTCACTTGGCTCAAGTCATGTTTAGATGATAGGAAGTGACCTTGGTGTGTTTAAAGAGTACCTAAAGGGGGGAGTTGATGGGTAGAGATGGCCATTGAATAAAGAAGTCAAGAAGCCTTTGAGATCCTACAAGGACTTTCTCTACAGAGACTTGTAGAAGAAGTCTTGTTTGAATAACATAGAGCAAGGTAGGGGTCTCAATCCATACTGTACTTAGAGTCTCCGTGGGTAGTTTACGTAGGAATGTATGTTTCCACATCTCTTGGTGGTTCACACTGAATTATAAGATGGACATCATTGATGTCCAAACCACGTGCCGCAACATCAGTCAGAGCTAGGAGTGCAAACTTTCCCGAACATAATCTAGCAAGAATCACTTCACGTTGTGATTGTTGTATATCTCCATGCAAAGCACGAGCATTTGGAAAAGATCCAGCGAGTTCAGATGTGTCATTAATTGTCTCAGTAAAAACAATCACACTTCCCCCATTGTTATAGCAGCAAATAACATCTGGTATAACTTGTGGTCTTGCTGAATAGAAACAAGGAAGAACGATGTGTCTCACACCGCTACTAGCTTTCATCTTATCATCTCCCACAAGATCTGCAATTTTTCTGTCATGTTTCAAGAACCTTGACGCAATATTCTATACCCAATCTGGCATTGTTGCACTAAAAAGAAGCATCTGAACCTTGCTTGCATCCTCAACTTTTCCAAGAATGGTCTCAACATGTTCTACAAAGCCCATGTTCATCAACCTTATCCAAGACACGAAATTTCAAGGATTTCAGATTCGACGTCCCTCTTTCAATATGATCCTTAATGCGCCCAGGTGTACCTACAATGATATCCACACCTCTACGCAATGCATATTCCTGTGGACCATGGGGAGCACCTCCATATACAGAGGATGAATGAAGGCCAACAACTCCACCATAAACCTCAAAGTCAACATGGACCTGTTTTGCAAGCTCCCTTGTTGGAACTAACACAATCACACTGGGGGCCCTCCCATAGGCTATATTCCTACCTTTGGCATTTGGACCTTTTTAACGACTCCACAATAGGCAACACAAATGCCAATGTTTTACCCTGGCCTGTACGAGCTCGACCACCCATGTCCGAGCCATTGAAGATAATCTCAAAGGTCATTGCCTGGATGGGGCAGAGTGACTCAATCCCCTTGGACTTGAGCTTCTGCCTCAGTGGCTCCGAGATATTGAAATTAGAAACTGCATTGGGATTCTCTTCTTTCTCTTCCTTTTGTTCTTCTTCTTCCTCTTCGACACCCTTGCCCCGTGTTTTCTTCTTCTTCTTCTTGCTGCGCTTGGGACTGGAATCCTCACCTACGACAAAACATCATATCTGACTAACAAGGAAGTATAATGCTTGATACCTTGTGAAGCTAAATTTGACAATGGTTCCCTTCGTATCACCTTATTTTTGACAACACCTTCCTATTGTTACATTAGTTTATATTTCACCTACATGGAAAAATTGTAAATGATGCTAGATCCATGATATGTTGAAAACATCGATCAACACAGGCCTTGCATTACCAATCTATAGTAGTTGTCAAAGAGATGAATCCAAGCTCAAAGATATGATCCGCTTTCTCTGCTGGAAAATGTCAATTCTTCTACAATATCCAGGCAATATTTTTTTGGTTCATGAGAACATCCAAGGACCAATGCACATAAGGGCATGTGTTGTATACTAATGCTTTGATAAGGATACACAGTTTTTATTTTTGCGTAAGAAAAACTCCTATCCATAAATGGCAGCCCTATCTAGAAGACATAAGTGCCCAAAGAACTGTGTTGAAACTATAGAGGTTGGAAGGATTATTTCTTTATGCACGTTTCTAGTTAAATTGAATGATGTTTAGCAATAGAATAACCAATCACATGCAAGAAACATATTAACTAGCACTACCCATTTCCTGGAACTTCAGCTCCTTCATAACTTGAAATTTATCCACAAATTCTTGCATATTCTTTGCTACATCTTCCACATTAAAATCATTCATAGTCTCTCTTGAGGTAGATTAATTCCCTGTAGGATTCTTTGATTGCTTCTGCTTAAGTCAATCTCTCTCATATGAATCTATTTCCTTCTGTCTCTATAGCATGGCAGCAGTCATATCCTCTTCTCCATTGTAAAGCCATGTATCATCATCATCCGGTGGAAGGTCCAAACCCACAAAATCAGATGAGGAATGGGGCAAGGACAAAATTTCATCAATGCATTCAACCAGAGCATGCATTACTTTGTGGAAACAAAAGAAAAACATCATATCAAAATCAAATAAGAAAACTTATCTTTCATACCTAGTCCTTCGAAAGTGAAAACAAGTACTTGTTGTAATGGCCACGCACCAAAGAAAAGAGTCTATTTCTTAAATCGTATACTAAATATGACAAGAATAAGTTGTACATATCCTTCAAAAAAAATATAACTCTCCAAGAACACAATCAATCTCCAGAAAAACAAGTTAATAAAAGATTGGAAAATTTAACTAGCAGGTTTCAGTGCTCAAGTTTCCAATTTTAAGCCTTTTTCACCTACTGAAGTATATATCTTTCATTATATCAAAAACAACAGCAAAAACCTTAATCTTTCAAGGCATCATTTAGAAATTGGTTTGCTTAACTGTCATTTGCCAATGACTACATTCAGATTTCAACATTAAATATTTATTTAAAACTACACTAAATAATTTCCTTTCCTGTTAAAAATAGAATCATGCTAAGTAAATAACAAGTCATAGTGCATACTATCTTTACCCTTAGAGTGAATTGCCTGAATTTGTTTTGAATCAACAAATAAACATAAAATGTTTTTTCCTTTGAAGGTTTTCCACGAAACGTACTTTTCTATGTTTCACAAAGTAAGAAATTGTTTGCTCCATTAAACATACTTTTCTATGTTTCACAAAGAAATTGAGTGCTTCACATTGGTCACTATCACAAGAAACCAAGCATAATAGGAAATAGAGCCATCTTAAAGAACCTTAGGGAATTAATTACGCTTCCCTATCTCGAAGAAGTATACAAAATATCAATCACATACTCCATTTTGGTCATGTAGTTTTAATTGAAATTGGATCGTTACTAAGTTTATCAACTATTTGATTGGAATCTCTAATCATGACTACTGACATAGGAGACTAAGTGAACATCTTTGATCACACCTTGCTATTTTGCAAACAGAACACGGCCATGATTTGTCATACATCAATAAAAAAATGTAGATTTCATTCGCATCATAACACAGCCACACACTTTGACAGACTTAACTCAAGACCTGGGGAGGTTAGAGTTAAATAAACGTTTCATAACATAACCATGTGGACATCATTAAGGGAGAAGGTTCCAAAACTAAATAATCTCTTGCAAAGGCTAACCAACCTAGAGACTGTTGAAGATTTTATCTTGTTTTCTTTGTCCTGAATCCTGATATGGCAGATGCGCTATTGATTTGCATTTTATAACCATTTTAATTTGACCTTATATGTCTTGTCCTAATATGGCAGAGCTGATATCATTTTGCTTTTCATATCAGTTTCAATTTTCTGTGTGCAATGTGAAAAATCCATGATGCTCTTTATTTCCAGCGACAACACAATTGCTTTAGTGTAGAAGGCTTTCTCAGTTTCAATTTGCCTACTGGTGTGTGTGATGTTTGCAAGGCATTGGAAATAACCCTTTTCTGCCACTCCCATGCCATTGCTGACTTGTTGTGGCCCATCAAGGGTGCTCTTGTTGGCTGGGGTCTGTTGGACTTCAGTGGTCTCAGGTCTACATATCCTGTGGGGGTGTGGTGTTTCCCCTCACACCCTTTCAGCATTTTATAGGTAATATAGGTTAGTTGTGCTTCCTGACCAAACATTTTTCACTCCTTCGCATGATGCCTGAAAAGTTACAAAGGAATAGTTTGATTTATGTTTCACTGCCAGGCTCATGTTGCACTCTTGCATGAAGGCATGTGACTTCATTAAGGGGTGCAATTTGATTGTGTCTGTACAACGATGTTTTGTAAATCACAGGATTCACTAGCTCATAGGTAGCATGTTTTAGTACTTAGTCCCAACATCACCTGCCCTTTATATGTTTCTATGGCAAAAGCCTTTGTGCTATCCACCCTTTTTGCATAATATGCTCATTGTACTCATATATTTTTTATTGATAGAACTTGGAGGCACACATGTATGTGTGTTTGGCCTCCCTCCTATAGACACAAATTGAATTTAACAACCCCCATGCTAACAATATTAGAGAAGCATGCATAGAATTTTGAATTCGATTACAAGAACTTATGTTGCTTTGTACATCAGGCTCTGGACTAGTGGAAACTTAAAGAAGTTTTTGTGACAATGACATGGTTTCAAATCCTAACAGGCATGCTCCTGAGTCCTCCCTTGCATTCCAGGTGTGGCTCTTGAATATATTGAATAATATTGACGTATTCAGATTATGGTATGGTCCTGGCAAGGTACCAGTTCTTCAGTCAAATGTGTTGAGGGTGGGTAGAGCTTCTTACCAAGTTTACCATCCATGTAAAAACAATAGGTTCCCATTTACGAATAAATAAAGGAATTATTTAACCTACCAACATATTACGGTATGGTGTTGGCAAGTTACCAGTTCTTCACTCAAATGGGTGGGTAGATATTCTTTCCAGGTTTACCATCCATGTAGAAAAAATAGGTTTCCAGTTATAGAATAAATAAAAGAATATATTTTGTTTATGAACTATTCTCACTGTTGATAATGCGTACTTAGATTTAGGTGGTAGTGCATCATATGGATCATCTGTGTCGTGTGAAAAATAATTAGGCTTACCTGACTCTGGAGAAGAGTGTGGTATTTATGTAATAGTCCAATGCTTCATCCATGAGCTTTTTATGCTCCTTCAATCCTTCAAGAAGACCCCTAAAATAACCCCTATTCTCTAAGCTTATCCTAAATGCCTCCCATCCAATGTCTCTACTCCTTGTTGCTTTTAGTATCGAGCTTTGAACTCCAGCAACCCATGAGCCACTCAATTCGAGTTTCGGATTCTCTATTTCGAACTAATAATGCGATCGCTACACATCATCATCCACAACTTATCTTCATACCCAGTTCCTCCTCCTTGTAATTTGGAGATGATAGAGGCGGCATCTGATAGCAACATGATGCCTGAAAGGTTTGTTGCATGAGCTGAGCGTACATGGCCCTTGACATCCTCACAGAGACATCCACCATCTCCTTATTGCCCAAAAACTTCTCCATCCAAGACGTCGTCTTCAAGGAATCCACATCCTGGTCATAAAAGGCCTCCATCGCCTTAGAAATCAAGTGTGCCTCGTGCTTCAGAACATGAGCCATGCTTAGAGGAACTCGAACCCTAAACCTATGCATGTTAACCCTAGATTTATCGGGATAACCCTTGATACAAATGTTTATAGCATTCTGAACAACATCACTAGCTATGGTTTGCAGAAACCACTGGTGAAAGCCCGCAAGGAGTCCCATACTGAGGGTTTCACCGGTAAATGGTAAAGGACTACAAAGGAGTCCCATACTAAGGGTTTCACTTGTGAGAGCCCACAAGGAGTCCCAAAATGAGTTTAAAGTGATTGATCTATTTGTCTGTGGACCTATATCAGTTATCCGGGTCTCTTTCCTTTCTCCACTCTTTTCCTCACCTACAAATGGACTACAAGGTTGTTTGTGGGAAGCAGGATGGCCTACCAAATATTGAGAGTAGATCAATGTTTAGAAGGAGCCTCTGACATCGTCTCTTGGAAAGGGAGGATCATGATATTATTGGAGGATAATAGGGTGGGAGATTGTATCAAAAACACAATTCCACCACAGCAAGATCCCCAACAATTGGCCCAGCATAATAAGAATGACATCAAGACCAATTTGATAAAATTAATTTTGATAAATATTGTTTTTTATCAAGGAAAAAGTTTTGGATTCGACTAAAAATCTGCACTTGTTATGTGTATT
Organism: Pinus albicaulis; assembly: GCA_034641835.2. NCBI lineage: Eukaryota > Viridiplantae > Streptophyta > Pinopsida > Pinales > Pinaceae > Pinus > Pinus albicaulis. The sequence goes on along the minus strand of CM076569.1, from coordinate 906,646,719 downwards.
GCAAATGTGGATTTCAAAATCAGAATATGATGAGTTTGGCCCCTCAATTGTTCACAAGAAGTGCTTTTAGAATTTTGGACGTTTGGTACTTCTATCTAGGAGGAGAACTGGATGCATATGCCATTGTAGTTTTAGGTTCGATGGAGGACTAGCATTGTAAAGGGAGGATTTATGTGTTTATTTGTGCACTAACTATCCTGAGTCAGTTTTGGGACTTGGGTTGTGAATTGTGTTGGATTCATGAAATATTTTGTGCCTATGCTAAAGGATTGCACTGGAGTCCTTACATTGGCAAAATTCAAGTTGTGCTAGTATTTTCCACCCTATTGTGCTTGATTCATTATATTTTCTTACACATATTCATATGGATTGGAAAATATTTAGCATGTGTGAAATGTCTCTGCATGATTGTGATCATTGTAAGAGGATGAGTTGTTACCACGTTGTTGAAAACTTGTTGCATGTTTTGTTTTCAATTTCTTCACAATATTGTAGCTTTAAACATAGTATTTACTTCTCACATCATAATATTCCTAAAAATGACTTCTCAAACTCCATTTAATCAAATAAATGCATCCCAACTAAATGGGTGCATATTCATTATCTCGAATTCATTTGTTATCACTTTGAAAGATTGGCACAAAAAACTTAATGAAAATATGGGTCATTTTAGATACATCTCCAGAGAAGAAGCAATGGATTCAATAGCCATGAAAATAAACAGGATCTTGTGAATCGTTGAAAGGCTAGACACACCACTAAATCTAATAAACTGCCTATATAGATCAGTGATAAGTACCTTGTTCCACTGTAATTGCTATTTCATTTGGTAACCCGCGACCATTAATGTGAAGAACATCAGGATTACCAATAGATCTGTGCACATCAAGTGTTCTTCTAAGGATCTGCCAAAAGATAGAATATAGTCAGATATTGATGCATTGCAAGAGAACATTCTGGTGGACAGGCTGAAGTTGAACATAGCAAGACTCTTTAATTCCAAGAGATGTACATGTTTTAGGGATGGTTTAATAACTTACTGAAATGCTGGTTGTGTACCAGTCACCTATAAGCAGAGTTATATCACCATCAGGTTGAGGGAATGGAACAAGGATCAGTGCCCTGCAAGCTACACTTAGTCCTCCGAAGCCCGCTACAACTTTCTGCAGATACAATGATGGAAGTAATAGTAGCTACTTATCTCGTCCTTCACTTGGAACTTGTACATAAAATTATTTCCTGGTGGTATGGGGCAGTTTGTGCTAGGTACTCCATCTTGCCACGAATTTCTCCATTATCCGGTGGTCTGTAATATTCTATAACAGCTGGGTCCTCACTAGGAATGTGCATGTATTGTTTGATGTGTTCTACAGAAACAATGTAGTTCACAAATGTAAATTGGTTTCGCATACTTTCAGCAAACGATCTGTTCATTAATGATAGACCGTAAAATAAGGCCATCCCAACGAAACCTGCACCAGTTCAAATTGTTAGGAATGATCATATTATACATAAAAACATTCAGTAACAACAAAAATCACCCACAGTTGACAATTAGTTTCATTGTTCATACCAGGATTGAAGCTGCCCTATGGGAGTAGAACCATAGCAAGAGAAGAGGAGCAAAGAACAGTTGCATTTAGCACCTTTAGATGCTAAATCAACCATTCAGTGGCTCAGAAACTGTGGAAAAAAGGGCTCAAATTTTTGTCAATAAAGTCTAAGTTCTTCTTCAAGAACTGATCCTCAACCCTGAAAGCCCTAATGGTCATTTCTCTTACTATGTACTCGCCAATATAATCTGCAATGGGTTATTTCGTTGCATCATTTAGTCTCATCAGTTTTTTAGCAGAAGAAAAATAGTCTTCTCAAATACCACTGCGTTGTCGCCTGAATTGTGCATTGCCGGAATGCCATTTCCCTCATTCTTCCCGCCACTCTCCATAGACGTAGTGGGCTGAATTTTTTAATGTGATTGCGGCTTCAGAAAAGGCACGAATTAGGGCGTGAGTTTATCAGTTCTTTGGCAGAAGTAAAATAGTCTCCTCAAATACGACTCTGTTGTCCCCTGAATTCTGCATCGTGGGTGCATCGTGGGCATGCCAATATTGCCCTCATTCTTCCCGCTTCCTGCCACTCTCTGAATTTTTGAATGTGATTGTGGTTTCACAACGCACAAATTATGGCATGACTTTTGAAAGCTATTAAACTCTATTTCTGATGGCGGGAATCTCTTTGGGTTAGTGGCTTTGACAACTAATGTCCACGGTCTTTATTTGCCCTATTTTCAAATATGGGTATCATTTATTGTTTATTTTGAACAAAATTTGAATGTGTGTTTTATTTGAGATGTGGAAAAATAAAAATTTTATTTTTAAAAAGGGACAATCACTATATATATATAAGGAAGAGGTAGTATGAGGTAATATTTATAGTAGAAAAAGTTCTACAATAAAGGGGTTTTTTAAGAGAATTTTGTGGAGAAATTTTAATAAGAGAAGTAATAAATTAGGGTAAAAAGGATTATTAAGGGAAAAAGAGTAATAGGTTGGTTGGCTTAATTGGTTAGTATCAATGTGGTAGTATTTGTTTAGTTTTTTATTTCCCCTATCTAGGTTCAAATTTCTGCTAAGACAATTGTCTTATCCTTATAACACCGGAAATGACGTAGAAGCCTCCAAGGAGTAGGACCACCACACAAGTGTATCTCAAAATTTCTTGACCATTCTTAATAAATCACATGTTATTAGTGTATACTAGCAGCATATTGGATATACTTTTGGGTTTTAGTGGCAATCATTCCATTTCATCTCAACTGTACCTCAAAACACTTTGATTAATTACCAGTGTTGAGTTTCTCTATAAAATTTTCCTAGAAGTGAAAAAGAACGTGACTTTCATTAATCTAGAAGGGAGTTTCCCCAAGGAGTGTGACCACCCCACAAGTGTATTTAGAGATGACTTAACCCTTGCTAAATCGTATGTTATTACTATAGACTTACAACATATTAAATATACTCTTGGGTTGCAAATTAATGGAAATCATTTCAATCCATCTCAAGTGTAGCTCAAGTCACTCTAATGAGTTGTCGATCTCAAGTTTCTCCATAAAGTTTTCCTTGAAATAAAAAAAGAGCATGTCTTTCAATCTTTAATTGGATGAAATACACATCCTCCTTGTGAAGACTTTCTTTACTTCATTAAGTAAGGGTTGATAAGTATCTTCTTGGTTTCATTGGTTTCATCAAAGAATTAACATTTTATTCATCAACTCTTGACGATGAGAGGATGAATTCTACAGTGAATTATCACGTGTGTGTTAATGTTCTCTTTTCAATTGTAGTTTTAACCTCCACAGTTAATTTGGTTTAAGTCCTTTAGGTAGTCATCAATCACTCACTCAGTGCCATGTGCACCATTAGAAAATGATGAAATTAGTGACTAGGTGACTAAAAACGTTAGTCACCACAATTATTCCAAGTAAATTACTACTAAATTTGAGCAATTTTAAGTGACCAAACTAAAAATGACTAACTTAAATGACTAATTAGTCATTTAAGTTAGTCGTTTTTAGTTTAGTCACTTATTATCTAGTTGTATATTTTGTCCCTAGACTAAATTAGTCATTTAAGTTAGTCATTTTTAGTTCGGTCACTTAAAATTGCTCAAATTTAGTAGTAATTCACTTGAAATAGTTGTGGTGACTAACTTTTTTAGTCACCTAGTCACTAATTTCATCATTTTTTACTAGTGTATTGTGCACCTTGAAGCAGGCCAAAAGAAGTGTCTCTTGTGAGCAGAATTGGACTATATTGAAGCATAAATACCAAACTAAAATAGCTTGGTCCAATATAGAACAACAACAGATCTGTGGAGCATCTCTTCTTGACGTGGAAAGTCTTTTGAAACAATTTTTTTAAAAGCAACCCTTTGAGACAATTTGAGAAGACCTAGGAGGCATTTTGAAGCACTCCCTTTATGTCTTTAGAGCAGCTCTTGAAAAGATTCTGAAGCAGCATTTTGTAGACATTTTGGAACAGTCTTTGAGGAATTATTGAAGGTGTTTAGTTCAGAATAAGAGTCGGTTTCATAGTAGCTTTAAAGACAGTTTTGGAAGACCTCCTGAAGTGGATTTTTTGGAACATATTACAAGTAGTGCTTGAGCACCTATTAAAGACACCTTGAAGGATACTTGAAGATATTTTAAATACTTATAGAAGCTGGTCTTGGAGATATTATTAGAGACCATGATGCGTTGAAGCCATCATTAGGTGACTTTGGAGATCTTTGGTTGGGTATCATGAAGAGCAGTGGCGACACCTTAATGATAAGAAAAGGTTGTCATTGATGAAGTGATTTGGAGAAGACATTGTTGAAGAGATTGACAGGGCTCATTGAAGAAGATATTGGGAGTCGTGAAGAATCATCAAACATATCTTGATGAATTGAAGCTGAGGGTTGGAGCACTAGAGGTTGGATCCTCATAAGAGACAAGGTTGTTGCCTTGGAAGATAGAATTGGAGCCCTAGAGGATAGGAGTCCTCAAGAGACCAGGTTGGAGCCTGTACCAGAGATAGGGTTGGAGCCCTAGAGGTTGGTGCCACAAAATGACAAGCTTGGAGCCTTGGAAGATAGGGTTGGGGCCCTAGAAGTTGGTGCCTCAAATTGAAAATGTTGGAGCCTTAGAAAGACCAAGTCGGTGCTTGGCACAATATAGGTTGGAGCCTGGAAGATTGGAGTCTTCATCTAGGGTTGGAGCCCTATATCATTATTGTACTTTACTTATTATAAAGAAGAAATTAATAATAGTATATATTCCATCATTGTTTATTTTGTGTTCTAAATATAAGTGATCTAACTAGTAAAATTAACAATTGAAAAGAAATATTGATTCACCCCCCTCTCAGTATTTCCAACAATAAGGACTTTTCTTGGAGGTACATTCAAAGAACATTTTTGCAAAACAATGTTTTGGGTTTAAGGACTTTTCTTGGAGGACCATTCAAAGGACATTTCTTGGAGGTATGTCATACATTTTTTGGATTTTTTTTGGGCTTCATTTTTTTTGAAAGTATGGATTTGGGCTTAATTTTCATGGAGGTATGTTATACATTTTTTGGATGTTTTTTGGGCTTCATTTTTTTGAAAGTATGGATTTGGGCTTAATTTTCATTGTTTTTGAAGGTATGGATTTGAGCTTAATTTCGAAAGCACTCTTTTAAGCTTAATATTCAAAGGGCATTTTTTTGACATTTTTTGGAAGTATTTTTTAAAGTGATATTTTATTAGAGGAATTTTTGAAGTATTTTTTAAAGTGGCATTTTTTAAGAAGTTGGAATTAATTTTCAATGAACATTTTTTGGAGGCATTTTTAAAGTGACATTTTTTTAGAGTATGTGTTTTGGGCTGAAGTAAATCTTTTATAATGATTTTTTAAAATGAGTTTTTTTCTAACTTTTTAAATGAAATTTTTTTGTAGGACTTGGAATGAAATATTTTAAGCTTCGCTTCATTTTTATAAGACATTTTTTTCTCAGATTTTTTGAATTAAGTGTTTTGGATTGAAGTATGTAGTTTTTGCAAAAAATTTAAAATGAGTTTTTTTAAGATTAAATCTTTTGTGATGTTTTTTTTTTAATTGAGTTTTTGTCTAAATTTTTGAAGGAAATTTTGTGAAATTCATACTCTATTATCATGGGAAATCGAAGGAATTGTACGAGAAAATATGGTCGAAAAAGAGACCTTGAGAAACATAGAGAAGCAATGAGACAATCTCGCAAAAGAAATATAGAAGCACTCTTAAATATTGAAGGGGAAAATAAACCTCAACTAGAAGTTGAAGCAGGTATGTAAATGTAAATATTATGAGTTTGATATATTTAAAATTTTCCTAGTGTAAAATGTGAAGCTTAATTTTTATTTTATGAACCAATTTGAAAAATATTTTGCAATGTAAACAGATAGAGATATTTCTCAAAACATTGATGATGAGATAAAAAATTTTGAAAGAGAAAGTGAAAGAGATATTTAACCAATGATTGAAGATGTTGAAAATGTTGAAGGAAATTCAAGTGAAGAAATTGAATCACAAGGTGTGTATATATATATATATATATATATATATATATATATATATATATATATATATATATATATATATATATATATATATATATATATATATATATATATATGTTGAACACATGCACATATTATTGAAATTATACATATATTTATTAATTTAGTTATTTATTGAATATGTAAACTTATTATGTACTATTCATTCGAATATGTACAGATGAAATCAATGTCGATGATGAGATGTTAGAAAATGTTGACACTCACACATATGGAGATAAAAGAGCTGACCATGTTATACGATATCATGTTAAACGCATTTTTGATACGTACTTCATAAAGGAAAATGTGACAGTTCAAGCCCAAATGTTGAAAGGTCTCCTATCATTAAGGAAATTAAAAGAAGCTATGACTTTATTGGGTATTCGAAAATCAACCAAAGATTAAAAAATGAAGGAAAATGTGATACAAAATATAAATAGTGCTATAAATTCAATTAGAAGATCTAGACAGAAAAATGTTTCAGTTGTACGTAGAGCAATACATATGGCAGTGGTTTCATCAAGTACTAAAGAGAATCACTTGGTAAAATCTATGGCACGAGCATTAGGAACCTCACGAAAAACTTTGCACAAACATCGGAAATTTCGGTTGCAAATAGATGTAAATGATGAACTCGCTTGTTGGAGAGCTATTTGTAGGCAACCATACAAATATAGACTTGGAGAATATGTTAAAAAAATAATATATGAATATTGGAAGAAAAATTCTCTTGTTTTTCCAAATTCAAGGGATGTGACGCGAAGAAGAATAGCATGAAATCAGTACGAAGAACATGAAAAACATTTCTTGGAAACCACGCAGATAGAGTTGTTCAACAATTTCAAAGAAGAGAATCGTGAAATTCATGTGTCAATCAGTGATTTTTTTTAACAAAGACCATGGTATGTAAAACCTATCACCGTACGCGACACTTGTTGTAGTTGTTATCATGTGGAATTTGAGTTATATTATGACACATTCCTTAATTTTAGTATAAAATTTTGGAAGGATTCACCTCCTCCTTCCACTATCCATGATTTCATATCTCAAATTCTATGTGAGAGACAAAGTGATGATCTATTTTACGAAAAGAAATGTGTTGGTGGTAAAAAATGCTATGATTGTGGAAATTTGACTAAATTTCAAAACAAGTATTGCATTGATATAAATGATCAATCATTTTCCAACATGAAAGTGAAATGGAAGAGATATGAATATATCCATACATCAATTCAAGGTGAAAATAGTGCTAAAAGAATTGAATTACGAGAAGAAGAAATTTTTGTGATAGAATTTTTGAGAAAGTTTGAAGCAGAAATTTATAAATACACCAAGCATTCCCATAGAGCTCGATGGCAAGACTTGCAATTCAAAAAATCCCGTGATTTTTTTCCACCAGGGACCATTTTGTCAGTAATTGATTTTGCAGAAAACTACACATTTGTTCCACAAAAAGAAATTCAGAGTGAATAATATCATTCTAACCAAGTCTCTATGCTTCTCCATATTATATATAGACATGCTGAATAAAACATCGATCATATAGAAAGAAATAGTGAAAATCAGCATATTATTAAAGATTATCACTTTTATATCAATGATGATCATACACATGATACATATTTTTTACAACATTATTTTGGAAAGATTTATGACTCCTTGAAAAGTCGTGGAATAACATTCAATGAACATTGGATATGGTCAGATGGATGCACAGGTCAATTCAAATATGAACAATCATTATTTTGGTTGTCTTGTCTTCATAAGAAAACCTGCATTAGACATTGTTGGAATTTCTTCGAGACTGGTCATGGAAAAGGATAACATGACAGTGCAGGGGCATGCATAAAACGAGCAATTTGAGGAGATCAAATCAATCCCTCTGCAAACTGACTTGTGGATGCTAAAGAAGTTGTTCAATGCATCGCTGCTCTAAGCCATGAGGCAAACCGATCAAGGGAAGTGCGAAGGTACATTCAATTTAATTTTTATTGGATATCTAATTTTAAATAATGTACATCTATCACAATTTGATTATCTCTGATTGATTATCTTTGATTGTATTTGATATCATATCTACATTCTTCTTTGAATTTTCCATATAAAGGTTTTTTTGGCATATTGGGATCGAAGAAGTAGATTGATCAATTGGAAATAATGTTGAAACAATAAAAATGACTCAAAAATTGCATTCAATTAAAACAAAGTTGTCCAGAAATGTGTTTGCATTGGATAAAAGAAAATATTCTTCTTCTTGTCATGTTTGCATAGACAAAATAGAATCCAATGACATTTGTGAAAACAAAATGCATGTAAAATATTGGAAACATACAGAGATAAATACAAAGGGAAAAATTTTCATTGCAATGTTTGAAGAAATGCAATTAGAGGAGACTACAGTATCATCTAATGGTGATCGAGTTTCTGATCTTGTTGGAGAAGGTAAAATTTGAATTGCTTTCAAATGATAAAGATCTAGAAATAAATTTAAATACATTTAAGTTTGTTTTATTGTGGAGGAGATGTTTTTGATGTAATTGAACCTATTGACAATGATGAAAATGTGAATTATTATTTGATGCGTTGCACTGAATGGAAAATGAAATTATTAGAAAACTATAATGATCACAACTTTCCATATGAAAGAGGATGTATTATACTGAAAGGTTATTTTTTCAGAAAAACTAATCAAAGTGGAGATTTTGTTTACTTTGAAGACTATGAACCTGATGTCATAAGTTGTCAATATAGTCACTTGGTGTGTGCAACACGCATAAAGTTGATAGAGGTTCAATCAAAGAAAAAAATGAAAATTAAGAAATGGAAAATGTCAAAATATGATCATAAACGGATCATTGAAGATGGTATTCCATTGGAATTTTTTTTGCTGAACTGCCCAACAATTTATTATCTTTGGATTATGTTTTAGAACTTCCAGAACTCAACTAAAAATTGAGTTGGCATGTTATGTTATCTGTGCAAGTGTTTGCACATGTACAAATTTTTTGGGTACATGCACACTAGGATCAACTGAAATTATATTTTCTATACATGCATTGATGAAAAATGTTGCATGTATTGGATATGTGTGTGTGTGTGTGTGTGTGTGTGTGTGTGTGTTATAGAATGCAATTAACTATTCAAGTAGTTAAATAATATATGTGCATTGATGAAAAATGTTTCATGTATTAAATATATATGTTCTATAATGCAATTAACTGAAAGTAGTTTTTCTATGTGCATTGATGAAAAATGTTGCACGTACTGGATATATACACGGACTGAATGTGACCAGTTTTTCTTGTGGGATTTTTTGGTAAAAACTATGGAATGTAAATAAATCATCCACAGTATAGTTTTGTACGAAGATTCCTTTCAGACAAGAGACTCGGAGCACTTCTCCAACTTTTGGTGGGATTTGACACACATCCCTATTCCTGATAGAAAATCTAGTACAAAATTTGTCTGTCCAATGGTCAGATATCTTCTAGGAAATTAACTGAAAGTAGCTTTTCTATGCGCATTGATGAAAATTGTTGCACGTATTGGATATATATATGTTCTAGAATGCAATTAATTTTTCAAGTAGTTTTCCCATGTGCATTGATGATAAATGTTTCACGTACTGAATATATATGTTCTAGAATGAAATTAATGGAAAGTAGCTAAATTATATAGCCATTGATGAAAATTAGCTTAACTCTAATTCATATTTGATGAAAAATGTTGAAGTACTGCAGATATATGTTCTAGAAAGTAATTGACTATTCAAATAGCTTTTCTATGTGCATTGATGAAAAATAATGGCCATATATGTACATTATAGATTGCATTTTTAAAATTTTATGATTGTTTTCAACACATCTAACAAGACCAGGAATCTTATGATATATATATATATATATATATATATATATATATATATATATATATATATATTGTACTTCACAACATTACTTCACATGCCATGCCAAATGTACTTCAACTATCGAATAAAAACATTTAACATTATATCACATGCCAAATGTACTTCAACCATCCAAAACTTGAGTTTTAAAATTTTTTCGATTATATCAAAACATTACTTCACATGTCATGCCAATTGTAGTTCAACTATCCAATAAAAACATTTAACATTATATCACATGACAAATGTGGATCAACCATCCAAAACTTAGGTTTTAATTTTTTAAAAAAAATTATAGATCACAACATTACTTCACATGACAAATGTACTTCAACCATCTAAAACTTAAGTTTTAAAAACAAAACAAATTATAGCACAACATTACTTCACATGCCAAATGTAGTTCAAAAGAAAAACATTAATTTCTAGATCACAACATTACTAGTAGTTCAACTATCCAAAACTTAAGTTTAAAAACCAAACAAATTATAACACAACATTACTTCACATGCCAAATGTAGTTCAAAAGAAAAACGTTAATTTGTACATGACAACATTACTAGTAGTTCAACTATCCAAATCTAGTTGACATAAAATATGTCCAAAATTTGTAGATCTCACAAGTATCAAGTATCAAGTTATATATATGACTGCATCTAGATAATATATAAAAAAAAAGTAGATTTAAGACTAGAAATCTCAATCAAATCTAGAAATCATCCATCAAATACAAATGGATGTAGTGTCTTTCCCAACAAAGTCTCAATCCGCGAGCTATCTTGCGAAGCATGGGGAACCTGTACACAATGCACGTACAATAATTAAAATTTTATGTTTTAAAATTGAGTGATAATTTATAGAACTTCCTGTAAAAAACAAAATATAAAAAAAAAATCATACAATACCTTATGAGGTTCCCTCTCCGTTTTTTGGTCATCAGCTACAAATTCCCCCATGGCAACATCTCCAATAGTAAATTGTACAATATACATGTACAATTATATATATTAAAAAAAAAATTCAATTGAAAATTCATATATATATAAATTTATTTTCAATAATATTAAAAAAAAATGTTCAAATGGTTGAAATGTTTTGGATGTTCCTATCTCCATCGCTAGAGTCCGTGGAGAAAATAAATCCTCTATAGAAACCTAAAATTAAAAAATTTAATTTAAGTATAAAATAACTCAAGATCGAGATCTCAGTTTATAACAAAAATTTTAAACTTCAATTTATAAATTATAAATTAAAAACATATATATTTAATAGTAAAAAATTGAATACTTCTGCAGGTGGATTTGGCACATCTCTTGAGAGAGGCTCCAAAAGAAAATCTCCAAAAACCTAGAATTCAAAAAATTTAGAATAACCCAAGATATAGATATATCTCGTTTTTTAATGGAACTTTTTGAGGTGGAATATATATAACTTAAAAACATATAAATTTTAAAAGTGAAAATTTGTCCATACTTGTTGTGAACCTGGCACATCTCCTAAGGAAGTAGAAGATACATCTCCTAAGGAAGAAGAAGGTACTTTCATCCCAAAAACATTGGATGGAATAGGAATCTATTAAAACATTTTATTATATATGCATGAAAATGTACATGTGTGCATAATTATTTATTTTAAAAATATCAAGTTTAAAAACACTAACATTTGCCAACATATCTTGATGGTGAGACCCATCTTGATTGTTTGAACCTGAGGCTCTGAACGTGATATTAACATTTTCTTCATTCATCAAGCGTGACAACTGGAAAAGGTGTTAACATATAATAATACATTTTTGTTAGATTAATGTACATAAAAATAAATGTATGTATATATATATATATATATTACAAATTGTATGTATGTGTTAAAATAACTGAATCCTAACCATTAACACATATCGTTCCCATGCCCTCTTCCTCATGAACAATTAGGTCATGCCAACCATTGCGACAATTATTTGCATATGTTTTCAGATCTTCAACACTCATGTTGTCAATCTCTTCATCTGTATAATACACAAAATTGGTGTGTCCATTCTTGTGTGCTCTTTGTCGATTCAGAGAAACATCGACTCCACCCAATCCAATGTGAACATTGTAAATGATGGCATCCCTTGCTTCTCCACTAATTTTAGAAGTGGCTTCCATCTCTGGCCGCAAAGTTGCGACACAAACAGGTTGACTAACCAATGGTGGCTTAGGACGAGGCAACTCAGCGTCACGCCTAGCACCCCTATGGTCACACAGTCGACCTTTCCGAGGACCAAAAAATTTAGAGGGAAGGTCATTATAATTGGGTTTCATTTCCAAAAAGAATTCTGCAAAAAATAATTTTGCAAAATAAAATGGAACCTCGTCGTTCCATGGGAGTCTTCCATAAGCCACAAGGTGTCTATCATAGAAATAGTGAGCTATATCAAGGTTCTTGAAATATTGCACCTTCAGCATCTTTCTTTTCAGCCCTTCTTTAAAATTAAACATAGACTTTGCCATTGTTGTTCTCACTCTTTCTTTAACAGCCTCCCATTTATCAGGTCCCATCACTATTTCCTTTCTTTTTCTCATCACATCCACAAAATTATCCGTGGTTGGCCCAAGCTTTTGGTACACATCTACCAGTTTGCCTAAAGAATGTGTAACTATTTCCAAGATTTTTCGACTCTCAACAGGTAGAGTCAAAGACATGAGATCTCTCTGCAATTTTGCATGAAGTTGTTGACACCTTTCTAAGGTGGATTGATGCATGTTTCTTTCCCACAGTATATCAGAAATGTCGGTCGGATATGTCGTGGTGGGTGGACAACCTTCTTCTTAAATGAAGCATTCTGCCCTTCATCTATTTCGACCAACATTTGGAGCATTTTCAGCCTCTACATCAATATATAAAAAATTTTGTATTAGAAAAAAACACATGTAAACAAATCTATACAAATTGAATGAAAAAAATATTCAAATTGATGGCAACCTCGATGTGGTTAACTAGCATCTTCCCCACCCTCAAACTATTGAGAACCAGAACGACCCTGCTGAGAACCAACACCACCAGCCATTGATTGGCTTACAGGGGAATAAATATCACCACCTTCACGCAACTTGCTAGCACTTATTGATGGCCCTCTAAGGGGATTTGAACCACCACCAACCTCTCGAGAAGAGAGAGAAGCATCATAAACAAATATGAATTTATAATCAATTGAAAAATGCATTCATACATATAAATAAACGTACATATTCATTGATTGAATTGTGTGAACCATACCACGACTGGGTGAACCATGGGCATGCTCCATGGATGGAGTAGAGACCCTTCTCCTCTTATCTCCTAAAAAATAAAAAAAGAAACTTATTAACAGCTAATTTAACTCACAAATTCGATAAAAAATGAATTCCATATGTACACATATGTATGGAGATTTAAGATTATATTTAAATACCATGAACATCCCTCAATCCTCAATCCCCCCTTGTCATAGAGATATGGGATTCTATTGACCTTCGTCATTCATCCTCCATGATATATATATCTATAGTGGACATTTACAATTATTTTTTTAAATGACTAGAATTTAAAATAAATTCAAAATAAATTTCAAAAAATTAATGTAATTTACTGTACACAAATTATGTAAAACACAACTTTCAAACCACTAATTGATGTGTGAGACTCAATTTAAGCAAAAAAAATTATAAAAATGATACTTTCACCAAATTGTGCTTTACATGGTGGAAGCACACTTGGTATAAAATTGAAAAAAACACATTTTCATTAAAAAAGAAGTGAAACTCCATTTAAACAAAAAATTGTTAAAGTCCCTGCACTTTAATTTTATAAAAATGTGAAGTTCACCCCTTGTTGCAAATGTGAAGTTCACCAAGTTGCACTTTAGATGGTGTGGTGGGAGCACACTTGGTATATAATTGAAAAAAGTACATGGTCATTACAAAAGATGCATTTATAAGTACAAAACACACACATATCCAAGATATGTTACAATATCCATCAACAAATTTTAAAGGAGAGAGTCTCAACACTAATTCATCTTTGAGAGATGAATCTTGAAATTTTGAAGAAGAGCGTCTCAAAACTAATTCATCTTTGAGAGATGAATCTTGAATTTTTGAAGAAGAGCGTCTCAAAAATAATTCATATTTGAGAGATGAATCTTGCATTGGCATTGCCCCGTATAATTCTAATTCATCTATTAAGTCATCTTTGATAGATGAATCCCGAATTGGCATTGCCCCACCCACTAGATCAACAGACATCTTATTCACATTTGAATAATGTCTTATACTAAAAAATTGAAATTGGCTAAAAATATTGTTTGCTATTCCATGCAGTTCTTTTAGCCTCTCCTCCTTAACTTGGTACACGACATTCATCTGGTTTCACACAAGTTCATAATTGGTGAAAACTACAATTCCATTTGATCCATACTCCATAGTTGTTTCCAAACCTTTTATCAATCCAATATAATATGCCTCGTTGTTTGTTGTTCTTCCCAGTATATTAATTTTCCTTTGGACGACTGTGTTAGTCGCAATATTGGAAAGCACATATGTAATCATTGCTTTCCCTGGATTGGGATAACAAGAAAATTCTATGCATAATTTCCATTTTTCAACCATATTTAATGGTTTTCTTATCCCTGAAAAAAAAAAAATTCAAAAAAAATATATTAAATTGACATTTATTGTAAATGTATGGGAGAAATGACACATGATCATGAGATAAATGACTTGTGCATGGTTTATCTTAAATTTTGACTTAAAAAGTTTATGGTATAATTCAAATCTAGAATTAATGGGAGGAAGCCTTTAGTCTGTGGGAGAGATAAATTTTATGCACTTACTAAAACAACTAGTTATGTCAAAAGTCACACTTTATGAGTTTGTGGGAGAAATGAAATAGAAATGATACATGCCTTAAATTTTTCCTAAAATTTTATGGGAGAAGGGAGAAATGACACATGTACAAGGTTTTCCTTAGAGTGGTAGTGGTTTATGGATATGAAAATGAAAAAATTCTATTTAGATCTATTACAGAGATTGATTGTAGGGGAATTTACTGGATATGTCACCTTTGAGAAAAGAGAAATAACACATGTACAAGGTTTTCCTTAGAGTGGTAGTGGTTTATGGATATGAAAATGAAGAACTTCTATTTAGATCTGTTACAGAGCTTGACTGTAGGGGCATTTACTAGATATGTCACCTTTGAGAAAAGATGAGATCTAGAGGCTACCTGGCCCTTTACAGAATCTACCTTTAGAACTTGTAGAAGTTAACACTCAACAAACAGACTAAAATCCTATGAAAGTTCAAAATTCTATGAAAGTTCAAAATTCTATGAGAGTTCGGCCACTTTAGGTTCAATTTTTAGGCCTTAAAGTGGTTTAGGTTTATGGATATTAAAATGAAGAACTTCTATTTAGATCTATTACAGAGATTGATTGTAGGGGCATTTATTGGATATGTCACCTTGAGAAAATATGAGATCCAGAGGCTACCTAGCCCTTTACATACTCTGCCTTTAGAGCTTGTAGAAGTTAACACTCCACTGACAGACTAAAATCCTATGGAAGTTCAAAATTACTTTTGGTTTCAATGGGAAACTTTTATGGCTAATGTGTTTTTCTCGAAATGTGATACACCCCATTAAAATGGGAGATATATCGAAATGATTCTTATGGTGTAATAAAATAGTTTTAAGTAGTTTAAAAATATAGATGCATAAATTCAATGAGCATAGTTTTGAGATATAAAAGTCCAGAATGGAATAGTTGTTTGTGAACAAATATCAGTGGATCACTATGGATATATCTACTTCATTAAAAGGGATTTTTCTAGAAGGATGTCCACTAAGTTGGAAATAAGGGAAAGTATCACAATTATATGTTAATGTCCATGTGTTTTACATTGAATGTTTTTCATTTTAAATTAAGAATCTATTTGAAACAATTACCTATATAAGGTTAAAACATATGTTTTGTATCAAATCACTTTTGATTTCAATGGAAAATTTTTATGGCTAATGTGTTTTTTTCTCGAAATGTGATACACCCCATTAAAATCGGAGATATATCGAAATGATTCCTATGGTGTAATAAAATAGTTTCAAGTAGTTTAAAAATATAGATGCATAAATTCAATGAGAATAGTTTTGAGATATATAAGTCCAAAATGGAAGAGTTGTTTGTGAACAAATATCAGTGGATCACTATGGATATATCTACTTCATTAAAAGGGATTTTTCTAGAAGGATGTCCACTAAGTTGGAAAGAAGGGAAAATATCACAATTATATGTTAATGTGCATGTGTTTTACATTGAATATTTTTCATTTTGTTAAGAAACTATTTTCAAAACAATTAACTATATACTTGGTTAAAACCTATGTTTTGTATAAAATTTCTTTTTGTTTCTAAATACTATGTGTTTTACATTTAATATTTTTCATTTTATTAAAAATCTATTTGAAGCAATTAAACTACATAAGGTTAAAACCTATGTTTTGTATCAAATCACTTTTGGTTTCAATGGGAAACTTTTATGGCTAATTGTGTTTTTCTCGAAATGTGATACACCACATTAAAATGGGAGATATATGGGAATGATTCCTATGGTGTAATAAAATAGTTTCAAGTAATTTAAAAATATAGATGCATAAATTCAATGAGCATAGTTTTGAGATATAAAAGTCCAAAATGGAATAGTGATTTGTGAACAAATATCTGTGGATCACTATGGATATAGATTTGCTTCATTAAAAGGGATTTTTCTAGAAGGATGTCCACTAAGTTGGAAAGAAGGGCAAATATCACAATTATATGTTAATGTGCATGTGTTTTATATTGAATATTTTTCATTTTATTAAAAATTTATTTGAAACAATTAACTATATAAGGTTAAAACCTATGTTTTGTATCTAATCACTTTTGGTTTCAATGGGAAACTTTTGTGGCTAATGTGTTTTTCTCGAAATGATTCCTATGGTGTAATAAAATAGTTTCAAGTAGTTTATAGATATAGATGCATAAATTTAATGAGCATAGTTTTGAGATATATAAGTTCAAAATGGAATATTTGTTGGTGAACAAATATCAGTGGATCACTATGGATATATCTGCTTCATTAAAAGGGATTTTTCTAGAAGGATGGACTAAGTTGGAAAGAAGGGGAAAAATCACAATTATATGTTAATGCATGTGTTTTACATTGAATATAAAAGGTTTTTTCTCTCGCTCATTGTTTGAGACCATGGATATGAAAATGAAAAACTTATATTTAGATCTATTCCAGAGATTGACTGTAGGGGTATTTACTAGATATGTCACCTTTCATAAAAGATGAGATCTAGGGGCTACCTAGCCCTTTACAAACTCTGCTGATAGAACTTGTAGAAGTTCACACTACATGTCCCAATTATACCCTATGAAGGGTGTAGAGGACCCATGGAATCACTCAAACTACTTTACATAGACATAAGCGTGTATAAGAATGCATGTGTTTTACATTGAATATTTTTCATTTTAAATTAAGAATCTATTTGAAACAATTACCTATATAAGGTTAAAACCTATGTTTTGTATCAAAACACTTTTGGTTTCAATGAGAAAATTTTATGGCTAATTTTTGTTTTTTCTCGAAATGTGATACACCCCATTAAAATGGGAGAAGTATCGAAATAATTCCTATGGTGTAATAAAATAGTTGAGTAGTTTAAAGATATAGATGCATAAATTCAATGAGCATAGTTTTGAGATATATAAGTCCAAAATGGAAGAGTTTTTTGTGAACAAATATCAGTGGATCACTATGGATATATCTGCTTCATTAAAAGGGATTTTTCTAGAAGGATGTCCACTAAGTTGCAAAGAAGGGAAAGTATCACAATTATATGTTAATGTGCATGTGTTTTAAATTGAATATTTTTCATTTTATTAAAAATCTATTTGAAACAATTAAACTATAGAAGGTCAAAACTTATGTTTTGTATCAAATCATTTTTTGTTTCAATGGGAAAAATTTGTATTTTTTCTCGAAATGTGATACACCCCATTAAAATGGGAGACATATCAAAATGATTCCTATGGTGAAATAAAATAGTTTCAAGTAGTTTAAAGGTATAGATGCATAAATTCAATGAGCATAGTTTTGAGATATATAAGTCCAAAATGGAATAGTCGAAATGATTCCTATGGTGAAATAAAATAGTTTCAAGTAGTTTAAAGATATAGATGCATAAATTCAATGAGCATAGTTTTGAGATATATAAGTCCAAAATGGAACATTTTTTGGTGAAAAAAATTCAGTGGATCACTATGGATATATGTGTTTCATTAAAAGGGACATTTCTAGAAGGATGGACTAAGTTGGAAAGAAGGGAAAATATCACAATTATATGCTAATGCGCATGTGTTTTAAATTGAATATTTTTCATTTTATTAAGAATATATTTTCAAAACAATTAACATAGTATAAGGTTAAAACCTATGTTTTGTATCAAGTTACTTTTTGTTTCTAAATACTATGTGTTTTACATTGAATATTTTTCATTTTATTAAAAATCTATTTGAAACAATTAAAATATATAAGGTTATAACTTATGTTTTGTATCAAATCACTTTGGTTTCAATGGGAAGCTTTTATGGCTAATGTGTTTTTCTCGAAATGTGATACATCCCATTAAAATGAGATTTTTTTTCATTTTATTAAAAATCTATTTGAAACGATTAAACTATATAAGTTTATAACCTATGTTTTGTATCAAATAACTTTTGGTTTCAATGGGAAACTTTCATGGCTAATGTGTTTTTCTTGAAATGTGATACACCCCATTAAAATGGGAGATATATAGAAATGATTCCTATGGTGTAATTAAATAGTTTCAATTAGTTAAAAAATATAGATGCATAAATTTAATGAGTATAGTTTTGAGATATAAAAGTCCAAAATGGAAGATTTGTTTGTGAAAAAATATCAGTCACTATCGATATATCTGCTTCATTAAAAGGGAATTTTCTAGAAGGATATCCACTAAGTTGGAAAGAAGGGAAAATATCACAATTATATGTTAATGTGCATGTGTTTTACATTGAATATTTTCCAATTTTATTAAAAATCTATTTGAAACAATAAACTATAAAAGGTTAAAACCTATGTTTTGTATCAAATCACTTTTGGTTTCAATGGGAAACTTTTATGGCTAATGTGTTTTTTCTCGAAATGTCTAAAAAATAATGAATGAGATAAATCCAAAGATCCAATCATAGAGAAAATCTAAGACAATTATCTTTAATTTTTCATCCTCCTTTAGCAACTCAGATCCAAAATAATATTTTCGAGAGCCTTAATGTATGCCTAGAAAGTGGTTTGAAGAGAAATATTAAGGAGAGTTGAGTTAAGTTCTGTTACTAGTTGTAGGCCCAAAATTTCATAGAACTAGATAGAGGTCCAAGGTATAGTACTAGTTGCAGACCCAAAATTCCACAGAACTATTCATCCTCAACAGGTCCGAAAAATAATGAATGAGATAAATCCAAAGATCTAATCATAGAGAAAATATGAGACAATTATCTTTAATTTTTCGTCCTCCTTAAGAAACTCAAATCCGAAATATTATTTTTGAGAGCCTTAATGTATGCTTAGAAAGTGGGTTGAACAGAAAGATTAAGGAGAGTTGAGTGTACTAAAAAATATGCCTCATGGTCTCAAATATGATCCTGGTTACAGAAACAATATTCCACATAACAAGCCACAAAATTGAGGTCTGGTGCATATCTAAGTTTTGTTACTAGTTGCAGGCCCAAAATTTCATAGAACTAGCTATAGGTCCAAGGTCTCGTACTAGTTGCAGACCCAAAATTCTACAGAACTATTCATCCTCAATAGGTCTGAAAGAAAAATAATGAATGAGATAAATCCAAAGATCCAATCATAGAGAAAATCTGAGACAATTATCTTTAATTTTTCGTCCTCCTTTAACAACTCAGATCTGAACTTGTTTTTCTCTTCTTAAATGAAGTGTTCTGATTTTTTGACTGAAAATATTAATGAAAAACTAGAAGAGTTCAGTTGGTAATATATAATGGTTTTTCCATGTATGAATGGACATGTCTCTTTAGGTGGAGAAGTACTGGTTGCGTTGGTTTTTTGTATTCTTTGATTTCCATTAGATATGGAATTGTGCGAGGGTAAGCTAAGACAGGATGGTATGCCAGGCGAGTTGCTGCCACCCTTGCTTCTTTTTATTCTGGGTTTATAACTATTGGTTTTTTCACTATATTCTGAGTTCCTTTTTGGTTCAAGTTTTTCCATTACAGAGGGAAATATATGGACGATAATCATGAAGCTCTTCAATTCATTTATAGATTACCCACTAGAAGGAAACTTACAATAATGTGGTTAAACTGGATGATTCCTTTATTTATAAATTACCCACCAGGAAATGATAAATTTAGAATGTACTAGAAACTAATATTTATGGGTAGAGTACTGTAAGAGACTATACATTTGCTTCAATAAGTCAACATTCATTAGTAGATTTGAATACACATAATTAAACAGAGCAGCAACAAAGCAGTGATTCATCAATAGATTTGAATACACACAAATAAACACTTACCTGGAAATTCGTAGAAAGTCGTCGCGGCACAACTCTAGAGTAGAAACAGAGCAGTGATTCAACAGAGCTCACCACAGTGCAACAGAGTAGCAACGTAACAGAAAATAAAAATAAAAATGTGCGAAAAATTTGTGAAACCTGTGATAGTTCGCAGGCGATATATTTATAAAATATGAGTTCGGCCGAACTATTTTAAAACTTCGGCCGAACTAATAGTCCAGCCAAACTAAAAGTTTGGCATAACTTTTGTCGCCGGTTTTCCCATCTCCGGCCAAAAATCTGTTTGCCCACGCATCAGTATTCCGTCAATCTAAATAGCAGAACTAGTTTCAAAAGTTCGACCGAACTCTCTAATAGTTAGGCCGAACTTTTGAGAAAGTTCGGCCGAACTATTGAGGACAAAAGTTTTTCGCCCCCGATTCTCACAAAAGTGTAACCCAACTTCACATTTTCACCCATCCGCCCTTTTTTATAACTTTGTTCGGCCCTTGAGGCTTCATTTGTATGATTATAATTTTTCTTGTTTTCTTTCTAATCGAAATTATAGGAGTTTTTACCTTATCTGGTTACTGTTTAATCCCAAATATGTACTTTAAAGTCTGGAAGGGTTATAAATCATAAATTTCCCAAATTTTATGCATGTCTCTAATTTTTGTTCTCTTCTTCAGAAAGATTGTATTCATAGTAATATAACCTTGCGTTTACTAAGCTAGAGAATCTAGTCGTGAAGATTATGTATCTAGACTTTTCCGTTTACAATTAGTTTGTCTAAATACAATGTATCCCTGTATTTCTATTATTTTATTCCTCCTCTCTTCATATAAGTAATAATTATTTTTTCTTAACATGAAATTTTCTATTCTATTATTTTCAATGAAAGAACTTCCAGCACATTTTTCTTTCTATTCTTATAGTTTGAAAAGGGTGTACATGCCAAGAATTACGCAGTTTATATCTTCGTGCATTTTTAGAAAATGATAATATAAACAAAATATTCACATAATTTGCAAGCAGTTGTTTTTTTTTTTAATGAAACTTATATTCGCACGTAAAACTATTGTCAGCTATATTTTTTTATTTATGATTCGAAAAACAGTAATATCATTTTCTCTTCGGTATTGTATTGTATTATTCTTTTACTCTGAATAGTGGTAAACTTATTCTAATAGCTAAGATCTCTTGTAATACAAGCTGAATAACACAGAATAACTGTACATTGAATTTTCAATTAGAGATTTCTTTCATTCTCTGTAATATGGCTGGACCATTCTGTTTGTGTGTTCCAAGATACAGAGAGCGACCAACTTAGACCTTCTTGTGAGGGTCCGAGTTAACAGTTCTCTGTCTAAGCTGTTCCAAAATTTAAATACTAAAATTTATGAAACTCATATTTCTTCCTTTAATAAATAGCAAGTACATTCTCTACTTATCCTTAAAACCAATTTAAATTCTGTAAACCCTTTTTGCAGAATTATTTAAAAAGAAAAAGAAAAGTTCTCCTTTCATAATAATATAAGTATTTCAAAAAACAGATTCACTTATCTGTTTCTTGCCATTTGACTGATATTATGCCTCCCTTCCACGAGTGAGGCTATTACGTCCTCCAACTCTCCCCCGTGCTCCAAGTCTGAGCTTTTTAGTTAACAGAACTTCTAGAAGAGACTTCGAGACAATCTGGTCTAGTCTCCAATTCCAGTAATAACAGAAATTTGGAGTATTCCACTGGTTAGCATTAGTCTTGGAATTTTTCTCCGGAAATTTCCTTATGTAGTTACCCAACAGAACCCCCAAACCTCACTAGATTAAACCTTTATCCTCAGAGGTTGGGAAATTGTTTGAACTGAATTCTGTCCAACTAACTCTCAGATCTTGAATTTAATTTTACCATGAGTCTTTTACTTTATGGAACCAATTCCATAATCAATTTTAATTAATCAAAATTTAATTTCTGTTCAAAATGTATTATTTCAACATAATAACAAAAATGTTTTAAATTCTTAACAGATAACTTTAACCAATAGTTAATTATTAAGCCATTGGTTACAACTTCCCCCCCTAGAAGTAAACACCATCCCTGATGTTCTCATGCTACTCCAATAAAAAGTTCAGGGTAGGCTTCCCGAACAAAACCTTCATCTTCCCAGCTAGCTTAATTCAGGCCAAAGTGCTTCCATTGAAATTTAACCTGGGCGATGGCTCGTTTCCGGAGCATGATTTCCCTCCGGTCGATTATACATTGAGGCTCGACCAAAAACTTTTCGTCCAACTCGAACTGCAAACAATGAGCTTGAATTAATTTTACTCATAAATCTTAACATCTTTAATCAATCTAGTATTCACATCCTACCTGAATATTCTGCCAGTGGATTATATGTTTTGAGTCGTGAATGTATTTTTTAAATAACAATACATGAAAGACGTTGTGTACACGGATATGACCAGGCAAGACCAATCAGTAAGCCACAGGTCCTACCCTTTCCAATATCTATAAAGGACCGCAAAACCTAGGTGCAAACTTGGCACAAGAGGCCCACCTTAAAGTGATTTTCTTTGGCTTAATATTTACGTACACATGGTACCCCACTTCAAATTCATGATAAGTCATTTTCTTATCTGCATATACTTTTTTCCTATACTGAGCTCCCTTCAATTTTTTTCAGATCTTCTTTACTTCTGTTTCCATTTCAGCCAACATATCTAGTCCAAGCATCAAATTTTTTTCTGGGCCACTCTAGTTAATAGGAGTTCTGCACGGTCGCCCATATAAGGCTTAAAACGAACTCATCTTGAGTGACTCCTGATAGTAGTTATTGTATGCAAACTCCACTAGGTGTAAATACTCTTCCCACCTAGTTGGCTATTTCATTACATACATACGTAACATGTCTTCCAGAATCTGATTTACTCGCTCTGTTTGTCTATCCGTCTACAGATGGTATGCAGTGCTGAAGTTAATTTGAGTCCCCAAACCTATGAACAACGTTTTCCAGAATGCTGACATAAACTTTACATCCCTTTCAAATATGACCGTCTTTGGAATGTCATGCAATCTAAAGATCTCTTGCATGAATATGTCCACTATCTGCATCGTCTTATAAGTGGACTGCATAGGTATGAAGTGTGATGATTTTCTTAATCGATCCACGACTACCATTATAGAGTCTTATGTTTCTTTGACCTTGGTAGTCCAGTGATAAAGTCCAACGATATCACTTCCCACTTCCACTCAGGTACTGGTATAGGCTGCATCAACCCGGCTGGGTGTCGGTGTTCCAGTTTTACTTGCTGGCATTCTAAACACTTGTTTAGATATTCTGCAATGTCTCTCCTCATACCTAGCCAGAAGTAATTCTTTTGTATTTATGTTAACAACTTCTGATAACCAGGGTCTCCAGAGTAATTACTTCGATGATATTCATTCAGAATTAGATCCTTCAACTCCATTATGTTTGGAACAAAAATTATTTTTTTGAAAATTAGCAACCCATCCTTATCAATTTCGTAATCAACAGATTTTCCTTGGTCTTTGAACTCTTTTTCTTGCTGCCACATAAACTTATATTCAGGATCTTTATCTTATTCTTCTTTTATTTGTTCCAGAAATCTGCGCTCAACCTGATTATAATACAGCTCATAAACACCATGCAATTTTCTTCTTAATGCATCAGCTACTATGTTCTCCTTACCTTTTACATGTTTCATATCAATATCAAATTCTCTCTGGAAGGCATTCCACCTTGCCTGGTGAGAATTGAGATCAACTTGCTTAAAATAGTTTTTTAAGCTGCTGTGATAAGTTTTAAGCACAAATATTTTTCCAAGTAATGCCTCCATACCCAGAGTGCATGCACTACTGCTATCAGCTCCAAGCCATAAGTCGAGTACCACTTCTCATGCTTCTTTAATTTTCGTGACTCATAGGCAACCACTTTACCCTCTTGTGACAAAATCGCCCCAACTCCTTCTTTGCATGCATCTGTGCAGACTTCAAACTCTTTATTAGGATTAGTTACCCATAATACTAGAGCAATAGTCAATAATTGCTTCAGTTTCTCAAAACTATCTTGACATTCCTTTTTCCATTTAAATACCTTTCCTTTCCTTTGTAATGAAGTGATTGGAAAAGAAATTTTTGAAAAACCTTCAATAAACCGCTGATAATAGCCAGCCAATCCCATAAAAGATCGGATGTCACCCAAGTTTTGAGGTAATTTCCATTCAATAATTGTCCTGGTTTTCTCAGGGTCAACTGCAATACCTTCAGCAAAAATAATATGACCAAGGTATTGTATTTCTTCCTTGAAGAAATCACACTTGCTGAATTTAGCGTACAACTGGTGCTTCCTTAACATTTCCAGCACTATCTGCAAGTGTTCTTTGTGTTCTTCCGCATTCTTAGAATAAACTAAAATGTCATCAATAAATATTAACACAAAATTATCTAGATAGGGGTGAAATACACTATGCATTAACCTCATAAAGGTTGCTGGTGCATTAGTCAATCCGAAAGGTAGCACCACAAATTCGTAGTGTTTGTACCTTGTATGAAAAATAGTTTTATGTATGTCTTCGTCCTTTATTTGGATCTGATGGTATCTTGACCTTAGATATATCTTTGAAAATACTATTGCTCCCTTTTCTTGATCAAACAGGTCATCGATTCATTGTAGCGGATATATGTTTTTAACAGTCAACTTATTAAGTTGGCGGTAATCCATGCACATTCACATGGTTCTGTCTTTCTTCTTCACAAACACACAGGTGCTCCCCAAGGAGATACACTTGGTCATATGTACCCTTTATCTAATAATTCCTATAACTACATTTTTAATTCAGTTAATTCAAGTACACTCATTCGATAGGGTGCCCTTGAAATTGGTGATGCTCCAGGTACCAATTCGATGGTAAAATATATGTCCCTTCTTGGTGGTAAGCCTTGTATTTCCTCTGGAAATACATCCATAAACTCCTGTACTAATGGTATATTTTCCAGCATTGAAGTTTTCTCTTTAGAATTGGTAAAGCCCACCTGTATGTAATATAGCTGGCATCCCTTCCTCATGCACTTGCCCATTTGAGATGTTGTGATTGGACGCAGCTATAAAGGTTTCTTTATGCCTTGAATTTCCTGGCGGGTTCCATCCTGTGTTCTATAGTAGATGATTTTTTATTTACAGTCTACTAATGTCCAGTGCTTCTCCAACCAGTCCATGCCAAGTGGCACATCATAAGAACCCAGAGGTAATATATTCAAATCCACAGTTAGCTGTTGTTCACTAATTTTTAGTGCATAGTTCAGTATTTTGGCACTAACTTTTCTCTTTGCTCCAATGGCTAACTATACCAACCATGGGTTTCTGAATTTCTGACTCTGCAACTTACAAATTTCTACTAGTTTGGGACTTACTTAGCTTAAACTTGCATCTAGGTCTACCAAAATAGAAACAGGTTGAGATAGCAATTTACCTTCCAATTCAATCATTGTCGGTTGGTAGTCCGCTTGTCAACCTTCTAGAACTGCATTAATTCTGGGTATGTTCCTGGCGACATCACCCACTATTGAGGCCTCCTGTAAATTGGTAACTAGCTCACTCCTACCTCATTGTGGACAGTTTCTGTAGTACTGTGCCTCACCACATCCCCAACGTTGTAAAGGTGGCTTTTGGTTCTGGGTTGGTTCTGGTTTGGTGGAGGCTTCTATGGGTTTATCTTCTGTAGACCATCTTATTCTTTGATGATTCCTTCCAAATTTTTTTCTAACTGAGCTTCTGGCAACACTTTTGAAATTACTGGTTCTGTAAATTTTCTTAAGACTAGAATTGCCCTTATGCTCTTTCTTTGCCTATCAGCTTTTACCTTGTTCACCATTTGCTTTAGCTTGCTGGTAACACATTCTGGCTTTTTTGATTGCTTCATCCATAGTCTTAGGATTCACAAACTCAATATGTTCTTTCATGTGAGTCGGCAAACTACTCAGAAACCGCTAAACTTTAGCCTTTTCATCTCTTAAATAGGGAACATAACGAAGTAAGGAAGTAAACTTAGTGATGTATTCATCCATTGTCATTTGTCCCAACTTCAAATCATGGAACTGTCTAGAATTTTCATCATAAAAGTGTTATGTTAATTATTTATCTTTAAAATATTGTTGGAATGCATCCCAAGTTACATCCTGATCATCTATACTGCGGAAATTTTTCACTTCCTCCCACCATAATGTGGCTTTCTCCCTCAACTAATAAATAGCCAATCTGGCTTTGAGATTACTGATGTATTCATATACTTGAAAATACTTATTCATGTTTATCAGCCATGCCTTAGCCACTTCCTCCTCTACTCCATCAAACGTAGGAGGCTTTATTTTTCGAAATTCACGTTGTAGCTCTACTTTCTGTCTTTTCACTTCTTTCTAATCTGATACATTATTTGACTCAACTTCATTGTATTTTTTATTTCTGTTACTCCGCTGAGACTGAATTCTTTCCATTTTTTCAGTATCATGGTCTCTTATTCGTTGCTCATATCCTTCCTAAAGCTCTCTATCATTACTTGGCTTCTCATTCTCGTGATTATGTTTGTTGGAGATGCTTTTTAATATCCTCTCTTGTTCTTGCATCAACCGCGCATTATCGTTTCACACTCTCTCCATTTCCTCTTATAAATTTTGTACTGTGTTTAAGAGAATGTTGTTTTGGTGCTGTTATTCCTCCAACAACGTACTAGTTTGCTGGTGCTAATCCACACTCAGCTGCACCCACATTTCTGGGTTCATTTCCGGTCGGGGTTGTGTTTCCCCAGCATTCAGAGGTGGTTGTTGTGTCGGCACCCTCCTCATAATATCCTGTTAACTTCTTTCTCTGTGTGTGCATCAGTAATACACAACTAAAAACGTTAGTTGACCCATAGGGTCCCAACATACAAATGCTACTCTGATACCACTTGAAACAACCATACACAACTACATAAAAAAACAATTTAATTAATCAACTGTAACCTCTTTGATTATACATGATTATATTTTTTTCTCCAAAATCATTACTCACCTTACCTTATGTGTATTCTGTTTAATATCATTATTGTACACTATACCAATTATATAGCAATCCCGATTCATATGATAGATTATTGCTACAGTTAACTACATTTATTGGTTCGTTAGTGGATGGTTTGTTGTGCTATATTCAATACAAAAAAAATTACCGAAGAATTTATTTCATAAGGCTTGGGTTTTCGAATAATGCAACTGTTAGTTAAATAACATTTGTACAACACAACACTCTGACAATCAATTTCATCAAATTCAATGTATGTATCGCACGACAGATCTGGTAAGGTTATTCATGAGTTTAATTACATCGGAGTTGGTGACGTCCTGCTTCAAGCTATCATCCATCCTTGGACAGGTGGTAATATCTCATCCCTTGAATTGGTTGCATTATCTATGACCGTCGATCTGGGTTTTAGGGTTGGAGGTAATGACCTCCATCCCTTAACCGCTTTCCGCAAAACCAACTCATTTGTTTTCCGAGCTTCGTCGGTGAAGCTATTCTCTCCAACTCCAGAACTACTCGATGAAGCCATAGGCCTTTTTCCTTGTAGGTCTTCATGGTAATTTTTAAACATCATCTCTCTGTTTTCACTATAGGTTTTTGGCATGCAAAGTTCTATATTGGTTGCTTCGTTTCTTTTTAAAATAGTTTTTGGGAATCTGTATAAAAAGAGGGTTTAAACCTTGCTTATCATTTACCGTTGGGATTTTCTCTTTACTTCCTGGAGTCTCAACTTCTGGAACTCGCCTTTAGAAGGCTCCTTCCCAGTTACAAGCTCTGGTGAGATTCTTCACTAATCCCATTTCACAGTTAAGCTCATGCATGATTCACGTTTTTTGTTCTCTTAATGATTCTAACCCTAAGTTCTCCTTCATGGCACTTTGGCAGAGATTTCACTATAGCGCCAGCAATGAACCCCACTAAGGTAATATTTTTAGTTTTCTTAAGCATTTATTTTCTTTCCTTCCTATATCTTATACTTAGCTTTCCACATCTTCTTTCTATATGATTCACTGGTTAAAGATTTGCCTTGTCACGTAAGGAACTTCGATTAAGCTGTCATCGCAAGAGTTTTTTCCATAGTCTCTATTGGAGCGTTGCCTAACCACATTCTTGTTGCCCTTAATAGGTACTAAATTCGGTTGTGGTGAGGTTGTGGGGACTTGCTCTCGACCCTGCCAACTTACCAGACTTACATGGCTTAATATAAATTCTTTGTTGTCTTAATTTTTTTTGTATTGTTCTTTGAAAAATGACTATTGCTTAAGTCTAGCTTCTAAAATGTTGGACCAGTTGACTAAATATAGCATAAAATTAAGTTGAAGTTATCCGCCCTTTTTTATAACTTTGTTCGGCCCTTGAGGCTTCAGTTGTATGATTATAATTTTTCCTGTTTTCTTTCTAATGTAAATTACAGGAGTTTTTACCTTATTTGGTTACTATTTAATCCTAGATATGTACTTTTAAGTCTGGAAAGGTTATCATAAATTTCCCAAATTTCCTGCATGTCTCTAATTTTGTTCTCTTGTTCAGAAATATTGTATTTATAGTAATATAACCTTGTGTTTACTGAGCTAGAGAATCTAGTCGTGAATATTTATGTATCCAGACTTTTTCGTTTACAATTAGTTTCTCTAAAAACAAAGTATCCCTATATTTCTATTATTTTCTTCCTCCTGTCTTCATATAAGTAATAATTCTTTTTTATTAATAGGAAATTTGCTATTCTATTATTTTTAATGAAAGAACTTGCAACATATTTTTCTTTTTGTTCTTATAGTTCGAAAAGGGTGTACATCCCAAGAATTAAGTAGTATATATCTTCGTGCTTTTTTAGAAAATGATAATATAAAAAAAATATTGACATAATTTGCAAGCAGTAGTTCTTTTTTTATGAAACTTCTATTTGCACGTAAAACTATTGTCAGCTATATTTTTTTATTTATGATTCGAAAAACAGTAATATCATTTTCTCTTTGGTATTGTGTTGTTTTCTTTCTTTTTCTCTGAACAATGTCAGGCTTATTCTAATAGCTAAGATTTCTTGTAATACAAGCCGGACAACACAAAATAACTGCACATTGCATTTTCAATTAGAGATTTCTTTCATTCTCTATAATATGGCCAAACCATTATGTCTGTGTGTTCAAAGATACAAAGAGCGACCAACTTAGACCTTCTTGTGAGGGTCCAAGTTAACAATTCTATGTCTAAATTGTTCCAAAATTTAAATACTGAAATTTCTGAAACTCATCTTTCTTCCTTTAATAAATAGCAAGTACATTTTCTACTTTTCCTTAAAACCAATCTAAACTACTTAAAAGCACTGAATTATTTGTAAAAATAAAAATAAAATTGTCCTTTTCATAACAACACAAGTATTCAAAAACAGATTATACCTCTATTCTTGCTATCCTACAATGATATTATGCCTCCCTTCCATGAGTGAGGCCTATTACGTCCTCAACTCTCCCTCGTGCTCCAAGTCAAGTTTTGAATAGAAAGCTGGAAGGGCTTGGGACAACGAGCATGGTCTCAGTCATTATATAAATTTGGAGTATTCCCTTTGGTTAGCACCCAGTCCATAATTTTCTCCATAAATTTGCTTCTAAATTACCATGAGCACTTAAGCCTCATTGGGATTAAACCTTTATCCTCAAAGTTAGTAATCTTTGCATTTGAATTATACATCAACTAATAAGTCTTGAATTTACTGCACATATTGAATCTTTTACTTTATGGAACCAATTCCATAATCAATTTTAATTAATCAAAATTTAATTTCTGTTCAAAATGTATTATTTCAACATAATAACAAAAATATGTTTTAAAGACTTAACAAATAACTTTAACCAAATTAATGATTAAGCGAGTCGTTACAAAAGATATATAAAAAGACTTTATAAATTATAAAAATTTATTATTATATATTTATCTTCTTAAAAATAAAATAAAAAATTCATAATAAAAACCACATATCAAATATCAAATATAAATAATTTGCCAATAATAATACCGTAGCTCTAATTACTCACTAAAAAAAATTGCTATCATATAAACTAGCCAAATGTAAGTAATTTGTTAATAATAATACTATAACTCTAATTACTCACAAAAAATCAACTTTAATAGTAAATCAATATTTACTGATTTAATTCCCCGGATGTGGGTGGTTCACAACTTGTCTGACCTCCACGAGGTGGCCATGTGGCTCACCACATGGCGTGCCAATGCGCCCCTCCCTTGGGCTGCACACTGCTATCATTTTTCGCATGGGCAGGGACTTAAATTCCCATGTAACACCTTAACTCATACGTACCCAGCAAGTTGGATAATTACTCTTCTATTCAGTATGGTGATCTATCTTCCCGCCCCACCTTTGGCTTTCCATCCCTCCCTGGTTGTTATTCCTTCGCTCCTCTTGCTTCAGCCTTCTTCGGCTCTGGTGTGGCGTCTTTGGGCCCCTGCCTCTACAGTTGCCCCTCTGTCTTCGCGAGTTTCATTTGTGTTGACCATAATGTCGCGTCGCCATCACCAGCCCAGCCGTAGAGGGGGAAGAGGAATCCCCTCACATCCTCCCCTGCCCATGGATATCCCTTTGGACTTGAATTCCCCGGCCTCTTAGGACCCCGTCGATCTGTTTCCTCCCTTCCCCTTGCCTCCTCCGCACTTTGACCCCCTCGTCCCTTCGATTTTTCCTTCGCCTCCTCTGGCTGCACCATCCTACTCCCGTGGCAAGAGGAATGCCCGCAAGTCGACCTTTTCGGCTAGCCGGCCTTCCTTCCTCGCAAGCTCAAGGCGCTTCCAGTGCAGCCAGCCTCCAGGCCCTCTTCGGACGACGATGACTTCAGGTCAGATGAGGATTTGCAGATGCCAGGGCTCAGTTTATCAGATTCTATGAAAGGAAAGGAAACTCTCCAAGTTGCTGATACTTTGGACATTTCTACTTCTCTGCAGGGTGCTGGTCCTCTGGACATTCTCGCAGAAAGGCTCGGTCTTCCACCCTCCCCTTGTGAGCAACATGAAGACATTGATCAGCTGGATTATGGGTACATCTGTCACATCCTCGAGGAGGATTCTCCATCGAGCAATGAGCATGGAAGCCCTCCCTAGCAGGTCTTTGTCGAGCTTCTTAGTTTGCAGGATTTGGATGCATCTCTTGTTTGTATTTTTAGTCTCTTTTTGTACAATGTTAAACGCTGGTTTCCTGCCAAGGGCAGCCTGGTATGTTTGGACTATATTGGCCGGATTCTCCACCCGGGGCGGTCTAGTTTTGACCAGCAGTTTTCTGAACTATCCCTCAGAAATGGATTTATTCATGGCTGAGGATGCGACATGTAAACTTTGTTTGATGATCTAATAGAATTAGTATTACTTAGAAAAAAAAATATTTACTGATTTAACTTAAGTTGACGTTCTAAAAAGGTCTCCCTATTAGCAAGATCTTTGAAAACATGAAGCGGAATTTAATTGAGTTCTCATTTCATAAGCATCTTGGCATAAGAGGTGACGGGATCAATTTTCTAGATTCCCAAATAAACCACATTCAAAAAGAAATTAAAAAAAATAAGAAAACATAGCATTTGAAATTGGCATGCAAGGAAAAAAAAATGTGAAGGCCTTAGGATAAGATTTTCACACCCCTCCATAATCCTCCACACAAAACTCCAAACTCCATCTAAAACTCAATCTCCATGTTTTAGTTTCTTGTGTTTCCAAATTAGATTGCAGTAATTATCTCCGCTTGGTTGATAGTTTTTTTTAATGTAATGGATGGTTTCTCAAATAATATGCGATAGTCAAACTTGATCATGATCAAGATCAAGAAACAGAATAATTCAGAAAAATTAAAAAAAAAAAAGGTGCATAAAGAAGACACTGTCAGTTGTGGAAATTATCTAAAATACCCCATATAAAATAGAAATGCAAAAACCACCGAATGTTCAAGGATTAGGAATTATTTGAGGATCGTTTCGAACAGTGAATTGAGATGTCCATTATGAATCTTATTGCCGTCTTCCTGGGCTCCCGCTCTGCTGTCTGCTTCTTCTTCCTTTTTATAAATTCACCAAAAATTACATCAACATAAGTTCAAATTTTTCATTATCGTGGCGCAGCAGAATCATGGTGGAAAGCCCACAGGCCCGGATCGAAACCTGACTAATACAAAAATGGAATGTGACATGCAGAAACTTCGCTTTGCTTGAAGCGGAAGATCGAAGGTTGTACATAACATTTTTAAAAACCAGAGAAAAAGAGAAGTGAGGGGAAACAAAGCTTCCATAAAACAAGATATTGTGGTATGAAATCACACTGTCTGAACTGAATGACAACATGCTTGATTATGCCCTCTCTCCGCGAATGCAGCGAGCGAGGTTGATACCTTTGGGCATGATGGTAGCCCACTTCGGGAGGAGATGAGTCTCTATTTATGTAAACTCACGCCAACGGAAACGGAGAGGGCCCGGTGGGAGAGGATTTTGACAACTTGACAAGTAGTAGGCAAAATAGCCCCTTTCGAAGGCCAAGTGAGAGGATTTTAAGTGATACGTGAGACTGCATAACGATGCCTCGTGGTAGGGTCCCCTTCTCTTGCGATGGACTAAACCTTCTATAGGTGGCCATTACTTAGTGACCCCCACTTGTGTGTGGTATGGCAGTTAGAATATCCAAGATTCGAGAGTACCAGCCGTATTATTGGAATATAATTTGTTAGTTCGGATCACAGTCTTTGTAACTTTATCAACCTGGAGATCTGACATCAACGCGGGAAACTGGTTCGGTGGCATTTTTAGCAGCGAAGTTTTGGGAATAATGTGCGTACACACAAATTAATTAAAATTTCCAAGGGCCAAAATGATTAGAGCACCAGATTCTTGACAGAAAACGAGAAATATTATATTACTCGTACTTGCTCATTTGAAATGAGCCGACGGCACGCCGAAGGAGTCGCTCGTCGAACTCCCGTGCCGCCAACTTTCGTCGAACTCCCGCCGCCAACTCTAGAGGGAACGAGATGACAGCAGCACGGCCTAGGTAAGGATTGGACAGCAGGGGGTAGGTTGCCCGTCAAGTGTCAAATTTTGACAGGGCAAAAGGGCGATAGGTGGAGCACAGAGATTGGCTGGGAGCACTGTTCATCCCAGCAAAGCTCATAATAGGGACACCTTCGGCGTAAATACACTGCTCCTATCCATTTGCAGAGAGTGACCCACTTAGTGTACAAACTTCAGAGTCGTAAAATCGAAAAAAAGAAGTACTGAGCCGTAAATCGTTTGATTCGTTATTCCCTTAATTTGCATGGGCGAAGATTTGTTTGGTTTTGTCACTCATTTTTCTAAGTAGCTTTAAGGTCATTAGTCTACGTTATTTGTTTGATGTAGTTTTTTTTCAAAGGATAAAAAACGTTGTTTTTTCACAAATTAAAAAAAAGGAGTATTGATCCGTAAAATTGTTCGATTTGTTATTCCTTTAATTTGCATGGGTGAAGATTTGTTTGGTTTTGTCACTTATTTTTCTAAGTAGCTTAAGGTCATCGTCTACGTTATTTTTTTGACGTAGTTTTTTTTAGAGGAGAAAAAACGTTGTTTTCTTGTATTAGATAAAGGAAATACTATATGCAATAACAGAGTGTTACAGAAAAAGGCTTGATATGGGCAATCATATGCCATCAAAATGGAGAATTTTTTTTATCAAAATCTATCCATTAGGAGAAAAGACACATAATGCTACCTGTCTTCCTTGAGAGGCCAAAAGCATGCAACAGGTAGGGCAAGAAATATGTTCAGTAGTAACCATGCAAGCTCATATCCACAAAAAAAAAAATAACCATCGAAGCGTGACTAAGGGAGGGGCAGCGAATAAGAGCTCGCTAGTGAGGGCCCCAACCAACACTCGACGTGAACATAACTGAAAGGTAATTCTAGACCAATTTTGGATAGCCTGTTCGCCCTCGTATTAGAATCTCTGAAGATGTGCCGAATAGGAGGGGAGCCCATAATGTGCTAAAGGTGTACCGTTTTGCTGATTCAGCCATTGAGACTCGAGGGATGAAAGGAAGCGTAGCCATTAAGTCCATCAATGACCACTTTGGAGTCCCCATAGATAGAGAGGTTTGAAATCTGAGCATTGTGAGCAAACCAAAGTAGACTCTAGAGGGCGAGGAGTTCGGCTCTCGAGTTGGTACCCTAACCCCCATTCCAGCTAATGTGGAGACGTTCCTCTTGGGAAAGCTTGATCCAAGAGCCACAACCACAGACCCCAAACTGTTCTGCACCATTGAAGAACCTGGCTGGAATTTGGATAGGGTGAGGATGAAGCCTGTGGTATAGGTCGGGGGTGGAAGGCAAAGAGATATCTTGAGAATTGATCCATGTCAAGATTGAGTGGAGGATCCGATGCTTGAGAGGTCCAGGGATCCTCGAAAAAATGAGTCTGTTTCTCACCAGCGAGACTTCCCAGAAGAGGAAAAAAGGTAAGGAGCAATATCACCGATCAATAGTGCTCCACCTGGATATGCATTGGTCCACGCCGAGTGGCCTCCAAGAGGGATCTAACAACAAGGAGAAAAAGTTAGACCAAATCTCCAAAGTGAAAGAGTAGGATAAAAATATGTGTGAGATAGACTCGACTTCTTTGAGGCATAAGGAACAGATGTCGAAACCCTAGTGGCCCCTCTTGAGCAGATTGTCCCACGTAAGAATCTTGTCTTTCTATGCCAGCCATACAAAGAGAAGGATCTTAAGAGGGATTTTCCTCCTCTAGGAGATGGTGTAAAAAGGTTGAAAGGAGGCACACGGATGAGCAGAGACGAGATTAAGGTATAAAGCGGCCACATCAATAAAACCTTTTATAGTCAGGCCATCCTAGAGGATGCAGTCACCCGAGCATCTGTGACAGAATCCTGCTTCCTGGAGTAAGCGCGCAACCAAAGTCCATTGGTCCACCGTGAGGCTAGTCGCACCCAATTGGAGGGCATCTTTCCAAATGGAGCCCTACTTCCATGTCAAGATGAATTGTGATAGACAGAATAGACCTTTCTGGACAAGCTGATGATAAATTCGCTGAGGGATGGAAAAGTTCAGAGATAATCCCGCGGTGTCGTCTATCCCAATCAAAATGTCAAGACAATTCTTGAAAAAAAAAAGAGTAATCTGCCACGTACTATGTGGACAATGTACCTGAAACTTCAAGCAATAAGAAAGGCATGCAGGCAAGAAGAAAAACCTTTACAAAAATAAGGGAGAAGCCCATCATGCAAATGGTATTTGATACGGAATAGGGACGGTTAGATGCCGATGCCAGAAAGTGCATGCCAAAAATATTTGGCCAGTAGTGCCTGATTGAACATGCAAATGTCAAGTAAGCACCATCTCTCGAGCTTTTTTGGAATGGTAATCATTTCAAGTCTGCAAAGGTTATATTTTCTACTACCTTTTGCCCTCGACCAAATGAAGGAAGCAATGATTCTCCATATTCAAGGAATGATGGAAGCCGGGATAAGAAACTGGTGAGCCCAAAACACCACAAACTATTGGAGGACAACTTGCACAAGAATGAACCTGCCACCAAGATAAAGCCAACGGTTCGACCACTGCTAGATTCTATTTTGGATTTTTTCCAATAGCCAGTGCCAATCCCTGCTTAAATAACCTAAGGGTTTCAAAAGAAAACCAAGATACTTGAAGCCCTTATCAAGATGTTCCAGCGGCATATGGAAGAGGCTTGCAATGATTAGTATGTCATTTTGATCCCCCCATCCGGCCACTAAAAGTGATTTAGCACCATTGATAATAAGACCTGAGGCTACCCCAAAACACAGTAAAATGCAGTGGAGAGCAGACCAATGTGCACAGGAAATAATACCAAAAATTAGAATATCGTCCACAAAAAAAGAGTGGGAAATAGAAGCGTTACCAACAATGTTGATCCCCGAGAACAGGTCTTTGTGCTTCAATTCAAGAATGTGTTGGCTCAGCCCATCCATTATGAGTATAAAAAGAAGCAGAGAGAGGGAGCAGCCCTACTACAACCCCCTCCTAGCTTTGAAGAAATTTGAAGGGGCACCATTGACAATTACAAAATACCATATAGGGGCAATACATGCCAATATCCAAGCCACGTTGTGTTCTTGGAGCCCGATCTTGAACAAAACAAGGCGCACAAAACACCAATCAATACAGTTTTATGCTTTGAAAAGGTCGATTTTCATAATGGTACCCTTCATTTTTTTAGAGTGCAAAGAATGCATCCCCTCCTGTGCCAGTGAAATTGCATCATGGATGAGACAACCCAAGAGGAAACCATACTGCTCCTTGGTAATGTGCTTCGCAAGGGGACCATTGATGCGCTTAGCGATGACTTTAGAGATGATCTTATAGAGGACATTACACAAGGAAATTGACCTGAAATCAAGAAAATTTTTGGGAGAAAAAATCTTGGCAATTAGCACTATGAAAGTGGAATTAATGTCGCCCAGGATATTATCTATGATTCTGGAAGATTCTACCATCTGCATGAGATAATCCGCTAGCATATAAAAAAAATGAGCATAAAATTTGGCCAACCACCCATCGGTTCTGGGACTTTTATCCGCTGCAAATGATTTTATAATGTCCCATAATTCATTTTTGGAGACCGGAGCATGTAATTGTTGATTCTCTAGATCATCAAACATGTGGGGGTATCGCTCCAAAGCCCAGACTTGTTCCCCAAACCGGATGCCCTCGCTGCGTATTTAGTGCTCCGAAAAAAATCTGTGAGCCTCTGAACTCTGGAGGAGGGAGCCATCTGAGGTCTCGATATTCGAGATAGAATTGCGGTTCTTTCGACCATTTGCGTAATGGTGAAATTTTTTAAATTTTGGTCACCATCCTTGAGCCAAACAGCTCGTCTTTTGAGTTTCCATATGAGTTCTTGGGCTTTTTAAATGGATAATTTATTGTCTTTTAAGGCCTTGAGCAACAAGAGCACAGATTCATCTGGGGGATCGGTGACCATAGACAGATAAATATTATGGATTTCCATTTCCAATCTCTGAAGATCCAATATCATCCGAGCCTTTTTGTCCTTCTCCCAAACCTTAGTCCAGCGTTTGAGAGCTCTAAGCCACATGGTGAGAGAGGGGGGAGCCTTGCTATCATTAGAGGTAGTCCAAGTATCTTTGACTTTAGCGATGAAATCTGGATCTTCGAGCCATAGTATATTAAACTTAAATGGAACTCCCTTGTAAGGAGGCGCCGGCCGCTAATGAAAGCCCACAGGATGGTGGTCGGATATACTGTCTGAGATTATAGAAGAACAAAGATCTCCCAATAGTTCCATAACTGCCTCATGAAAAAACAACGGTCCAGTCTTTTGCCAATAAACTCATCACCACTTCTTCGATTCGTCTAGGTTGGCATCAAAGGCATGGGGCGAATGTGAATGAGGTGGAACTCCACAAAAATGGAACAGAGCTTCTCAGCCAGAGGGTCCATACAACAGTGCATACCCCAAATTTCCGAGGGAGCGAAGGTGACGTTGAGATCGTCGATAAAGATCAAGTTAGGAATGCCCAAAATGTTGGAGGAGTGTATTCGATCCCAGAACTTGACCCAATGGCAACATGGGGCATACATATTGATGAGTTTGAAGCAGGTAGAGAAACCACATATTTTCCCATTGAGAAGAATGTCGACAAAAAATATAAAGGCTTTGAAAGTCGCAAAGTAAGGGTCCCATAAAACGGCAAGGCCACCGCATTACCCAATAGCGTATGTACCCGCCATATGCCACCCAGGGCGAATATCAAGGAAATATGGGACAGCCTTATTGAACGGACACATAGTTTATTGGATGAATATAATAGAAGGAGAAATAGAGGATAGAATTCGCCTCATGCAAAGGGACTCGTCATGACCCCCAAGTCCCCTAATATTAAGAGAGAGGATGTGGGTCATGGTTCACCAGAGATGGGCATGCCATCTCTAAGCGCTTGGGTATCAAAAGTTGAGGAGATAGGGATATCACAAAGGCCCTCCAAGTTTACAAAAAAAAGGGAACGTGTTTTTTTCCTTCCCCTAAAATGATGACTGTCATTTTCCATTTTTTACGCACGGTTATGTTACAAGCTGAAGAGGGGGAGATATTAGGAGCCAAGGGAGGATTGTGACCATCATGAATGTTAAGGGGGGTTATGTCGAGCTCAGGGTTCAAGGAAAGGAATTCGTAGTCACTCCCAATCGAATTGTGTGGAGAAGAGTGAGTCTCCATGGGTAGATCCTCAGGGATCGGAGGGGCTGCAGGAGGGATGAGGGTTGGTGGGGAGGCATCCTCCAGAGGAGGCATATCGGGGTCAATTTCCTGTGATGGGGAAATTAAAGTGGAAACAGGGTTTGATGGATGCGCTGGAGGGGAGGGAATGGGAAGAAGCACCGGGAGATGAGAGAATGGCGGGAGAAGAGAGCTTGACGATGATCGTTTGAGTGATGGCTGAGGATCTGCCACACTAGAGAGACGAGGCTTCATGCACAATTGGGGGTCATCGAAAGGGTCGGAAGATGAAGAGGACGGAGATCGTGGATGGAAAGAGGGGGAGAGAGGTGCGGATATGGATGGAAGGGGAAGCCGGAAACTAACCGAAGATGGGAGGATGCTCAGGAGGGAGTGAGGAAGCTTACCCCAGCCCAAAATGGGCATTGAATCAAGAGTCGAAATGTTGCGTCTCGAACATGTCTTCTGAGGATGAGAGGGGACAATAATTGGATCCACCATCGCATCGCTAGAAGAGGATGTGCCTAAACCTCGGGCTACAGTAGAGGAGTCCATATATTTCCCATTACCCCTGCGACAAGGGCAGCGCTTCATTAAATGTTCGGTTGAATGGAAGTGGAGGCATATGAAAGGGATGCCCCAATAATCAATGCATTGTTTATGCCAGGCACCATCCCAGTCCAGGTCCACACATTATGGTAATCCCCCTGAGAAATTTACTTCGACCAAGAGCCAAGCCACCCTCTTGTCTCGCGCCCCCAATGACCTTGGATCGAAATATTTAAGCTTACCAACCGAGTCTCCAATGCAAGAGAGGGCCAATTTTGTCCAAAATTCGAGAGGCAGGCCTGAAAGTCTGACCCACACCAGGTTGTTGGGAGGGGAATCCATGATAGCGTTATATCCTCTATACCATGAGTGTAGTTGGAGAAATCCTTGCCCTCTGACTCGAGAAGATTTCAACACCTTAGCCGCATCTGCCTCATATAGGAAATGAATAGAGAATGAGGAATTCATTAAAAGAGTGACTTTGGGGGGGTGGCCAACCAACTTGCCCCATACGGATTTTACCCAATCAACCATCTCAGCTTCTGCCATCTTAGAAAAAACCCACCTTCCGATCAGCGTGCGCTTCTGAAGGGATGTAATCCGACCCCATAAATCACCTGTCTCGAATTTCAGTAATTTAATGCACGGATTAGGAAGGATGAGCTTATTAGCTGAAAGAGAAGCCCGACCTCGAAGTTTGTATTTTACTTTGTCTCGAGCTCGAGAGTTTGTGAGCAATGAATTAGGTAAGATGAAAGGACCCTCCTCATTAATTCGTGAGGTGCCAGACCCGTGAATTTGTTCCGCCGCTACTATGTCCCTGATGAAGGCTTCATGGGCCAACATGTCAAATCCAAATGGGTCCCCTGACCGACCCATCCCAACACGATGATGAGGTGGCCAGCCAAAGTAGAAGCCCAAGCAAGCAGACCCAGAAGTGAAATTGGAAGGTTTCCAGGTCACATGGATTTAATGAGAAAGGGGAGTGTGTGTCAACAGAAATCCAATCCCAACTACTCCAAATATGGAGCAGGACAAAAGAGGATATGTCCATAAATCGATTTTGGGTAATATGTATCGAAAAAGTTTGAAAATGACAGTTATAGGAAAAGGTGAGTGTTGGAGGGAGTTTAAA
Organism: Pinus albicaulis; assembly: GCA_034641835.2. Taxonomy (NCBI): domain Eukaryota; kingdom Viridiplantae; phylum Streptophyta; class Pinopsida; order Pinales; family Pinaceae; genus Pinus; species Pinus albicaulis. Next base: position 906,606,081 of record CM076569.1, on the reverse strand, counting down.
TCATTAATGGAGAGCCTTGAGGATGTAGCAATGGAGTATCAGGGTGTCATAGAAAAGAAAAATATAAGGAATGTCAAGGAAAAGTGTAAGAAAATGACAGCTACGTTGTCAGGAGTAGATGGATTCGAATTTGCCACTCCCAGAAAAGGATGCCGGGCAGAAGGGTGGCAGCCGGAAAAACGAGTCGGAAAAACTAGGCATCAAGGGCCGAAGCACAATCACTGGGAGGAAGGGTCATGAATGAATTACAGGTGACAGCAGCAACAACAACAATAGCCCAAAAAATGCCACAAGCGATTGCACAAATTAATTCTGAAATCCTTACAGGGGCGGGATATTATGAATGAGTCCAACCATTTTTGCCAAAGGATGCTCCATTTCGACTGTTTGGTGGCTTCCACTAAGTCCGAGTCTTTGTGAGAGCCTTGAAAAGACTTAGTGAAGGTAAAAATGGCCATGTGGGCGTTAGTTCAACTGGATGTGGGTGAGAAAAATAAGGTAGATGATAAGGAAAGAAATAATAACTAATTAGACAATGAGGGTTATTTCTCCTGCATTCTCAAATTCCGAGCCAGGGGAAGTCATGTCGCTCAGACCACAAAAATACTAAACCAGTCCAGAGCCATGGAATGATTAAGCGAGTGGTGCACCCAAAAAGCACCACCACCTGTATTGTAAAAACTTTATCCTTCTAATGCACCTAGAAGATCTCATCAACTGTATTGTAAAAACTTAAAAAACTATAGCCTTCTTAGACAAACAACGATACAAGAGAAAACGTCTGAGTGCAGCCAAAAATCCAACATGTGCGATGGCGGTCACTGTATCGCTTCTCCTTTCATTCTCCTACTCCATTGCTAAGACTACGACAGAGCGTTCTCCTATAGCCAAACTCAACCTTAGCTATTGGATATCTTGCCCCATCACATCATTGCAAGGTTGGACATCAGATTGTTGGAATATAATCCTTGCGATTATTAAGAAAGAGCATTGGTCGTCTTTCCAAATGGATGTTACTATCCATAAAATATGGCGGTATTCACTCGTCTCTTTGCACTCAGTGCTCTTAATGTTCCATAGCAACAATGCTCATTCTTCCCTTTGCAGTCAGTCCTCTGCACTTGATATCAAAAAAATTAGAATCACTATTGCTTTTTAAGTTCATAGGCTTTCTCCATTTGGTATGAATTAGAGTTCAAAAAATTAGTCCATAGTAATTGAGCAATGTCCCAAATTGTTTCAGGAGGTTTTGGATACAACACTGGATATGGTTAATTAAATTTTCAGCTTTGTGTTGCTCCAATGCTAAAAAATAATGGTTGACATATTACCAGCAGGAATCGAAAAAAAATTTCAAAGCTAACTAAGTCAAGTTGCGATGTAAGAATGAGCACGAATTACCGAACGCGAAAATGGGTGGTTACCCTAACCACTCCAAATGCCCTCGGATCCATTGGATCTAGGGTTAGGCCAAATGATGATGGTCTAGATCACAACAAGCGATAATGCAGGACAACTATAAGGTCCTTATCTTAACTATCAGCCATATGTCCACTAGATTTGATAAAACAGTAACCCAAAAACATAAATGCAGCAATTAAATATTTGATCGCATCACAATATGAGTTGTATGCTCAATTAATATTACATTCATTCCAAATTTTTCAATGCAATAAAAATCAAACCCGGTGTACCGTGTCAATCCAAAGAACAACTACCCAATGATATGTCGTAGTATAAACAGATAAATAATTTAACATTATAGAGTTGTATGATGGTATTAGTTTATACCATGGTTTATATGTATAACGATGATGTGGTAGGATAGATGCCAATGGGTAATGATATCCCAAAGTTCTTTTTCTTCATAGTAAAATATGAACGGTTGAATATTATGGGCATAAATAATTATGGATGTGGACAAGACTTTAGGAGTAAGCGGATAGCTTACCCAAATTATTCTGTGTGTATAGTTTATTTACTAAGGAAATATATTTGTAATATTTGGTATGCCAAGTTAACTAAGGTATTTTTTTTTTTTTTTTTGTATGGTAAATTTGTATTCATGTTATTAATTGTGACAAGTGGTATCAGAGCGTGGTTACACGCTGGGGCCAGATGGGTCAATGCGATAACGTGGGTGTTTTCACTTTTTTTGTTGTTTTGAAAACTTTTCACAATGACAGGAAGACTGATAAGAAGCTACAATGAGGAAAGGGTCTAGTAATCAAATGCCAAGAAATACAGGGGACGCCCATCCCTTGCCCAATCCTGAAGTTAACCCAGAAAAGTGGTGAGAGTTAAGCATGGACCAACACCAACAAACCAGTAGAATACTGGAAGAGTAGCAACGTCAGACGAATAGACTGTTAGATACGGTGCAGTAGCTTCAGATAGAGATGACTTGAGTTCAAAGTGATAATGATAAGTTAATCAGATAACAAGAAAAGATGTTGAAGAGGCTCTCGGATAAGCAGAACCATCACACTACACAACCTAGTCCAGAAAGGGATACCCACAGAGAATGAGAGCAACAACAACAAGTACATGAAAATACATAAGGGAGTTGTACCCAACGGAGTAACAAGTGTAGGACTTATAATGAGGCCGAATTTGGTAATATTTCAGATCAACAAGAAATGAAGAAACATAAAGTGGAATTACAAGGGGAATTCTAGAAAATCAAGACTCCTACATTTGATGGAGAGGTTGAGGAGGTGGCAGAAGCTTGGATAATAAATATGAATAAGTATTTCCAAGTTTATGAATATAACAACAAAATCGAAGCTTGCCTAGCTATCTATTAATTTCGATAAAAGGCTACGTTATGGTGGGAAGAGGTGAAAAATGCGTGTGGAATTGAAGAATAGAATGTGACATGGGATGAGTTTTAGCAATATTTCAAAGATAAGTACTTAACTAAATGATTCTATGATGAGAAATCAGGAGAGTTTCATAATCTAAAATTAGGACAAATGTCTATGGGAAACTTTTTCACTAAATTTACCTCCTTGTTAAGATATGTACCATATTTAAGAGATGAAAAGGCAAAGGTACAATGGTTCTTGTACAATTTACCTGCTCACATGAAGTAAAGAATCGAGTTTTTGAACCCAAAAAAAATGGACGAGGTGATAAGAAAAGCCTGGATGTGCTATCAGCAGTCTAAGGGAGAATTTGGTAGAAGCTTGCCACCTAAGAAAGGGCAGAAATACCCCTCGAATTTTAAAAACAACAGATCATGAAATTATAAAAACACTGTGAGAAATTCAAAAAATAATAAAATTGGAAAAGATCTGCAAAAACCCAAATGGGCAGTTAAGGAGCGGCATACGGAGGCTTCTAGAAGGCCTGGCCTTGGAGAGTCACAAAAACCCCCATTGCAATGCTGAGGATGTGGCGAAGCACATTATTTTAAGAATTGTCCTCATCAAGGGAGAAATGAAGTGACAACCAACCTACAAGAGGAATCTACAGTGGGAGATGTGGCGCGAAACATACCTAGGATCAATGCTGCTCTGGAAGATCGGCAAGCGTATTTTCAACCAACTATGTTTGAACTGGAAGGTAAGCTGCAAACCCAATCTGTTTCCATTTTGGTTGACCCTGGTGCCATTTTGAGCTATATAAATCCCCGCATAGTTGAAAACTGTAAAGTGAAAAATCAAAATTTTAAAAGCCCATGGCTGGTTCAATTGGCTACGGGGTCCAAAAGGAGGGTCAATTGCAAAGTTACAAATTGAGAACTAGATATAGGAGAACAACACATATCTGTAGAACTAAACATTCTACCTTTGGGTTCTTATGATATTTTATTGGGAATGGACTAGTTATAAAAACATTGGTCGTTATTGGATTGTAAAGATAAAGTCATTTACTTTAAATCATAAGATGGTACACGTCAATAATTGCAAGGAATCAAGAAACCACTTTGATTACACTCCATTACAACATCGCAGTTGAGTAAATGTATTAGAAAGGGGTGCCAGCTCTATGCAATTCAAGTGGGGTTCTCAAAATCTAATGATAAAACCCTTATGCTAGAAAATATCCCTATTGTACAAGAATTCATGGATGTGTTCCCTGAGAATATTACAGGGTTACCACCAAAACGAGATATTGATTTCACAATAGAACTAATACCCGGGGCAGCACCTGGGTCAAGAGCACCATACAGAATGAGTGTTCCTGAGTTAAAAGAATTAAAAATGCAGCTGCAAGAATTAATGAACAAAGGATACATTTGGCCAAATGTATCCCATTGGGGAGCACCGATGTTGTTTGTTAAGAAGAAGGATGGTACTATGAAAATGTGCATGGACTACTGACAACTTAATAAGCTGACTGTAAATAACAAGTACCCATTGCCACACATAGATGAATTGTTTAATCAAGTGAAGGGGGAAATGGTGTTTTCAAAGTTTGATCTAAAGTTGGGGTATCACCAAATACGGATTAAGGATGAAGATATATGAAAAACAACATTCTGTATGCAATACGGGCATTACGAATACGTGGTGTTACCATTCTGGTTAACCAATGCACCATCAACTTTCATGAGCTTGATGCATGGCATCTTCCATCCATTTCTGGATAAATTTATTTTAATTTTTATAGATGATATACTGATCTATTCTAAAAAAATGGAAGAACACAAGGAACATTTACATATAGTGTTGAAGATGTTATGTGAACACCATCTCTATGCCAAATTTAGCAAATGTGACTTTTAGAAAGACCAGATTCAGTATCTGGGACATGTGATATCAGCTGAAGGGATTTCTGTAGATCCTGAAAAGATAAAGACGATTATGGAATGGAAAATCCCTAAGAATGTGGCAGACATACGTTCGTTCATGGGTTTGGCTAGTTATTACCGACATTTCATCAAAAATTTCTCTAAAATAACCTTTCCTATTACCTCCCTACAGCAGAAAGGAAAAGTATTTAAATGGACTCAACAATTCCAAAGAAGTTTTGAATGATTGAAAGAACTATTAAATACTTCCCCTATACTTAAAGTAGCAGACCCAAGTAAGGAATTCGAAGTATGCACTGACACTTGCAAAGAAGGTGTTGGAGTAGTTTTGACCCAGGAAGGTAAAGTCATTGCATACGAATCCAGAAAGCTAAAGGATCATGAATAGAGGTATTTTTCTTATGATTTAGAGGTAAATGTTGTAGTGTATGCCTTGCGGGTATGGAGGCATTACTTGCTGGGAAAAAGGTTTTTGCTAAGAACATATCATAGCAGTTTGACTAGATATTTTAAACAACCTAATTTAAATGTTCGCTATGCAAGGGGGAATGCATTCTTAAGTGAATTTGATTTTGGTATTCATTATGTAAAATGTAAGGAGAACCGTGTTGCTGATGCTTTGAGCAAAAAATTGCATGGCATCTATGAACTGTATTTTAACAAGGTGGAATCTAAGTTCCAGGAGCACATTATGGACGCAACAAGAATGGAACCTGAGTATCAAATCATATGGCAGCAGGCAAGAGAAGGCAGAAAGGAAGGAAAACAATCAGAATATGAGCTTAATGATAAAAAACTCTTATTATACCGAAAAAAGATATGTATTCCAAATCAAGTGATCTTGAAAGGGGTGATTCTAGATGAATATCATCAGAGTTTCTATGCAAGAAATCTTGGATATCAAAAAATGTTAACAACAATTAGGAAATACTATTTCTAGATGGGAATGCGTAAAGACATTGTTGAATATTTGACCAGATGCTTGGAGTGCCAGCAAGTCAAGGTAGAACATCAGCACCCAGCGGGATTGCTTCAGCCTATTCCTGTGCCTGAATGGAAATGGAAAGTCATATCCCTTGATTTTATCACTAGGTTACCAAGAAATAAAAGGCATAATGACTCAATCATGGTGGTAGTAGATAGACTCAGCAAGGTAGTTCATTTCATACATGTCCAGTCCACATACAAAACAATATAGATTGCGGAGATCTTCATGACATAAATTTTTAGACTACATGGTATTCCAAGAGTTGTTATCTCAGATCGAGATGTAAAATTTACATCTTCTTTTTGGAAAAAATCATTGACCATATTGGGAACGTAAATCCAGTTTATTACTATGTGCCATCCTCAAACAGATGGGAAAATGGAGAGGGTTAACAAAGTTCTGGAGGATATGTTGCGCATGTACGTAAAACAAAAAACTAGAAAGTGGGAAGAGTACCTGCATTTAGTGGAATTTTCTTATAATAATGGGTATCAAGAATCCCTCAAGATGAGCCCTTTCGAAGCATTGTACGAAAGAAAATGTCGGACTCTTATCAATTGGAGCAGTCTGGAAACCAAGATGATGCTTGGACGATACATGCTTGAGGAAATGGAGCGTGAGGTGAGAAATATTAGACAGAACTTAAAGGTAGCTTAAGACTGGTAGAATGTATATGCAGACCAAAAAAGAACCTTCAAGGAGTTTGTGGTGGGTGACCATGTGTACGTAAGAATTAAACCAAAAAATAGTACCTTGAGGTGGAATACTTGTGCCAAATTGGCTCCCTGGTATTGCTGACCATTCCAAATTTTGGAACAGATTGGGTCGGTAGCATATTGACTGGATCTACCTAGTCATATAATGGTACATAATGTGTTCCATGTATCATTGTTGAAATGATACATACATGACCCTAAGCATGTGATACATTGGCATAATATACATGTAAGTCATGATTACATTACGATTTGCTAATATGAAGGGTTCTTGTTATAACTAATTAAATATTTCTATGCCAATACAGGTAGAATCAGACGACGAGTTTCTGGTAGAGACTCAGCATATTCTTGATCAGAGAGAAATAACGCTCCAGAGGCAAGTCATCCACCAGGTTAAGGTGTAGTGGAAGCACTTTAGCCCAGAGGAGGCTACCTGGGAGGATGAAAGTTTCATGCGAGAGGCATATCCTGAACTGTTTCTGATGAATTAAGTAACACCAAGGATGGTGTTTATCTTAGAGGGGGAAGATATAACAACGTGTTTCGTGATTAATTATGATGGACAGACTTTATGATACATTAATATTTTTTTTAAATAGAACTAATTAACGAATATGGTTATTCGTTTGTGAGACTTGAATTTATTCATAAATAAAAGAAAAGATGGATAAGTATCTTGAGTAAAAAGAAATTAACTAAATGGTAAATGCTTCCAAGAATTCCAGAGTAAAAGTAGAGACAGTTCTGACAGTTACTTCCCAAAAAAGGATATAATGGAAATCTTGAAGAAGAGAAGGGGTTATGTTCAGAAAGATGCTAAGGGTTAACAACTATAAGTTGATCACAGTTGTCCACAGCTAGTAGGAAACCAGTGGAGCTCTAGACCCAGAGAAGTATAGGCTGGATTGTAATCTTGAGGCTTATATTCTAATTAAGAATGTATATTTCATAAGGCTAGGGAGAGAAGTACAGGGGGAGCAGAGGATGTGATTGCCTCTCTCAAGGTCGGGCGTACCATCAAATATAAGCAAGAGAACTAAGTTAAGTACAAAATGGTTGTATGTTTTTTTTTACTATGCATGAAAATCTAGGAATGACATGTATTTGAATTAGTTTTACTGTCCTAATAATGATTATGACTAAAAATGACAATTAATATTATGAACTATTGTCTTTATAATTTAGCATGCGATAATTTGGAAATAGAAAGAGAAGAAAACATAAAGCGTAAAATTGTTGTATGTAAACAAAATAGTATAGATGATGGAAGTTCAAATGTTGTATAGGAAATTTATTTAACATAACACAGGAAAAGAAAATAGAACACATAGTTTTCCTACAATTCCATCTTGATTAATTGAAATCAAATAATCATTATATTATGTCCAAAACCCTTTAAATTTCTGAAGGAATTCATATAGCTGGAATAGCTAAATAGGAAATTTTCATAGTAAACCAGTGAATTGTAATAGCACAGGGGTTTAGCATCGAGCCCCGTGGAGACAATGCAGGGGTCATGGTCCCCTGGCCAATACATATTCCACCTGTTGTAGTCTACATATAAAAATGATAAGGTAGAAATAAATACTACTAATTATTGACATAAATTCTTATTAACTAGCCAAGAGACAAAGTAAATTACACTATATGAGAAATTGGTAAAAAGCTGGAAATTAGCAGCAAACAATATTAAAAAACAATATGCTATTCTCACATGGATATGATAGCTTAAACATAAATAAATCTGTGTAATATGCTAAAACAAACTTGAACTTAGGACTGAGAACAAATCGTGAAAAACCCATAATGGGGATTTAATCAAAATTATAATTAAATCTTTGAACACAAAATAAAATAATTACAAATAAAATGGCGTATAAGTTTATAATATAGTGGTGCAGACATTTAGGCTTAAATTTGTAGGGGAATCAACCCTTTTAATATAAAAAATCGATGGATAAATTCGTCGCAAGCTAGGACGAACATATAGTAAAAATGTCGAGCGGTTCATCATATTTTATAAGCCGAAACCTAGACATTACTGCACGCAGGCACTGTCGTGGCTTAAAGGCACCTTGTACACAAGGGGGTTTAACCCTCAGATGAAATAGAAAAATATAGATACATTGATGGCAAGTCAGGAAATTTTTGGGGCTTACCAATGATATGAAAAGCTTAGAAGCCGAACCCGAGCTTTCATCTGAAGACTTCGGTGAAAACCCTTGCCTGGAAAAAAGAGAAGAAGCACAGAGAAGAATTAAAATATTTAGTCTGAAAGGGAAAATACTAAACAAAAAAATCATACAAGGAAAATCAGAAAAATCAACCTGTACACGAGATTACCAGTAAGTTCGGGCATGCGGTGTTCCATTCTGCTTCCCACACAATCAAAGGAGTGAAACCCAATTCTATTTGTAAATTGTGTATGCAAAATTTCGAAGGAGTTTGAAATACGAGTTGCGGCTTGGTATAACCCTTTCAATAAACATAGAAATCTTAGATTAAAACTATGCATAACAACTGTTAATAAAAACTGAGAGCGAGAAAGGAAAAATAGAGAAGTTATATGACCGAGCCTCCAGACAAATGTGAAATGTAGTTCAAAAACCATATAGAAGTAAATTGTGGTGAATATTTACGTGTATAAATAAATCATGGCTGCGACATGACAGGAGATGGAGGCTCCAGTGCTCAACAAGAACAGTTGATAGATTACCAGCAGGAATCCAAGAAAAATTGCAGAGCTAACTAAGTCAAGTCGGGGTGGAAGAATGAGCAAGAATGACTGAATGCGGAAATGGGTGGTTACCCCACCCCAAATGCTCTTGGATCCATTGGATCTAGGGTTAGGGAAAATTACGATCCAGATCACAGCTACCGATAGTGCAGGACAACTATAAGGTCCTCATCTTAACTATCAGCCAAATGTCCACCAGATTTAATAAAACAGTAATCCAAAAATGTAAATGCAACAATTAAAAATTTGATTGCCTCACAATATGAGCTGTATGCTCAATTAATTACATTCATTCTAAAGTTGTGAGCACAATCAAAATCAAAATCAAACCCAAAGTACGGATTCAATCCAAAGAACAACTACATAATGATATGACATAGTATAAGAGGATATATAATTTAACATTATAGAGTTGTATGATGGTATTAGTTTATACCATGCTTTATATGTATAGCGACGATGTGATAGGATAGATGCCGGTGGGTAATGATATTCCAAGTTCTTTTTGTTCATAAGAAAATATGAATGACAAGTCTTCAGGGGTAAGCCGATAGCTTACCCAGATTATTCTGTGTGTATAGTTTATTTACTAAGGAAATAGATATATTTGGTATGCCAAGTTAGCTTAGATAATTTTTTTTTGTTTTATGGTAAGTTTGTATTCATGTTAGTAGTTGTGACACAAATATAAGTAATTTTCCAATACTAATACCATAACTCTAATGGTTCACAACAAACCAACATTTCATACCATAACTCTAATGGCTCACAACAAACCAACATTTCATATCAGTAACATTTCATACCATAACTCTAATGGCCCATAACAAACCAACATTTCATAGTAAACAAGCATTTAATAATTTAATTTAAGTTTATATTCTAAAAAAGGTTTCCCTATGAGCAAGATTTTTGAAAACATGAAGCGGAATTGGGTAAGATCTTTGAAAACATGAAGCGGAATTGAGTTTTCATTACATAAGCATTTTGGTATAAGAGGTGACGGTATCAATTCTCTAAATTCCCAAATAAAGTACATTATAAAAAAATTTAAATTTAAAAAAAAAAAAAATAAGAAAACATGACATCTGAAATTGACATGGAGGGAATTTTTTTTTGAAGGTCTCAACGTCTAGGATATGATTTTCAAACCCCTACATAATCCTTCACACAAAACTCCAAACATCATCTAAACCTCAATCTCCGAATTAGATTGCAGTAATTATCTCTTCTTGGTTGATAGTTTTTTAATGTAATGGATGGTTTCTCAAATAATATATGATATTCAAGCTTGATCGAGATCAAGAAATAGAATAATTCAGGGAAAAAAAAAGTACATACAAAAGAGATTGTCAGTTGTGGAAATTACCTGAAATAGCACATATAAAATAGATAGCAGAGAAAAAATGCAAAAACAATCGAATGATGTTCAAGGAATTAGGAATTATTTCACGATCGTTTCCAAGAGTGAATTGAGATGTCCATTATGAGTCTTCTTGTCGTTTTCCTGGGTTCCCGCTCTGCTTTCTGCTTTCCTTTTGTTTATAAATTCACTAGAAATTACATTGATCAACATAAGTCCAAATTTTACATTATCGTTGCACAGCAGAACCATGGTGGAAAGGCCACAGGCCCAGGATCGAAACCTGACTAATACAAAAATGGAATGTGACATGCACATACTTCACTTTGCTTGAAGCGGAAGATCGAAGGTTGTACATAATATTTTAAAAAACGAGAGAAAAAGAAGAGGGAGGGGAAACAAAACTTCAATAAAACTAGATATTGTGGTATGAAACCACGCTATCTGAACTAAATGAAAACATGCTTGATTATGCCCTCTCCCCGCGGATGCAGCGAGCGAGCTGGATATCTTTGGGCACGATGGTAGCCCACTTAAAGAGGAGATGAGTCTCTATTTCTATAAACGACATATGGGATAATTCTAGGGCGCTTAGAGCATGCAACCCTGAGCTGTTCTCGCCATGAATCACATCCTTTCCATGAACATAAGGGGGTTGGGCAATGCCTCCACAGCTCATTGCCTGAAGGATCTTCTGTTTTCTAACAGACCAGTCATTTTTCTGGGTCAAGAAACTATGTGTTGTCAGGAGAAAGCCATCAAATTGTTTTTGAGTTTCAATTCTGGTTGGTATGCGGCTGCTGTGGACATTGTGGGTCTCTCCGGGGGTTTGATCGCCATTTGGGATCCGGACTGGGTAAATTTTAAAGCTTATAAATTTTTTGGAGGAATTTTTCTCTCGGGGTGACTTAGGGGACAGGAAGGGTCTCTTAATATAATCAACATCTATGCTCCATACAATAACAGATATGCCTTTTGGCAGCGAATGGTTGCATCGGGCATTCTTTCAATGCCTAATTTAATCTTGATGGGGGATCTGAATTCTACCTTGCAAGCTGATGAAGTATGGGGTTATTCAGCCAGACTGGATCCTCTCTCCTCTTATTTTAACGATATGTTCTCGGATCTACACTTGGTTGACATTCGAACGATCCCTCTTCTTCCTACATGGTCAAACAAACGGGTGGGTGATGAATATATTGGCAAGCGATTGGACCGGGCCTTGGTTAAATATTATCTGTTGGATAAATGGGGTATGCCTCGTTCGGGGATCCTAGTCTCCGATATTTCTGACCATATGCCAATTAAACTGTCTTGGAATTTAATTGTTGAGACTAAGGGCAGACCTTTCAAATTCAATAGAATATGGCTCGAGGACGAGGAGTATTCTAGTATGATTCATCGGATTTCGAAAAATGATGGGGAGTTCGAAGACCTCAGGGGTTGGAATCGTTTTCATTGTAAGCTTCAGAAGCTTAAGAAGGTATCAAAGGAGTGGGAGATTAGGAAAAAGAAGGCACTCAAACATGAGCTGTGGGAGATCTCTAGACAGATGGTGGATTTATGTGCTTCCTTTTCTGATTCTACGCCTGATGCTTCTATTTTGAAATTAAAGAATGATCTCGGATCCAGGAAGCGGGAGATTTTAAGAATTGAGGAGGTTACCTGGCGGTTAAAGAGAAGAATTTTATGGCTGATAGAGGGTGATCGTAACACACAATTCTTCCATAAATCTGCTAATAGGAGGAATTGTAATGCTATATGGCGTATTAGAAGGGATGATAATTCCTATGCTTTTTCTAGTTCTGAGATTCAAGATGAAGATATCTCCTATTTCTATTCTTTTTATATGAAAGATCAATCAATTAGCGTGGAGAATCAATCCTGGGTTTTGGATCATATAATCAGATTCTTCGATGAAGAGGCCATTGCATTGATTGATCGACGCATCATAGGGAATGAGGTTCTTATGGTCCTGAAATATTTTCCTCATGACAAATGTCCAGGGCGAAATGGGTGACCTGCAGAATTTTTCATTTTCTTTTTTGAATTACTTGGTGCTGAAATCACTGACTTGATGGAGTGTTTTCGTTCACAAGGTTTTATGCCGGCTAATTTGAAGTCAACGTTCATTGCCCTAGTTTCCAAAGTTGTTGATCCACAATCCTTTTCTAAATTCTGGCCCATTTCCCTTTGTAATCTCATTTATAAGGTCACCTCAAAGATAATAGCAAACCGAATTAAAGATGTTCTATCTGATCATATATCTAAGGAACAATTTGGTTTTCTTAAGGGGTGGTCAATTCATGATGCTATTTCCATAGCGCAAGAAGTTCTTCACTCTATGCACCAAGGTAAAAAGGAGGCCCTGGTTATGAAGGTGGATTTGCATAAGGCTTGTGACTCAGTGGACTGGTCATATATCAGAATCGTTCTGCTCAAGATTGGTCTTCCCATTCGGATTATCTGTTGGATTATGTCCTGTATTTCCACGGTCAGATACGCTGTCATTGTTAATGGCATTCCCACTAATTTTTTTGAGGTTGGTCGTGGATTGAGACAGGGGTGCGCTTCATCCCTGCTTATTTTTATTCTCATAATGGATGGCTTTAGCAAGCTTATGCATTGTGCTGAGAAGAAGGGTTACATTAAGGGCTTTGCCTTTTCAAACTCTGTATCCACATCACACTCCCTTTTTGTTGATGATATTTTGTTGTTTGGTTATTTGGTTTGAAACCACTGGTTCTACATTCATATAATTTTCATGCATTTTCAATCTGCTTCGGGTCTGGGTATCAACGGTGGTAAATATTTTCTCATTTATGAGTTTGGTGACACTCAAGAGGTCATGTTCATTGCGGAATTTCTGGGTGTCGAATATAGGCTGGCGTCTATGGGTTTTAAATATCTGGGTTGTATAATTAAACCATGTGGCTACAAAATCAGAGATTGGACTTGGTTTGTTGACAGGTTCAGAGCTCAGATTCGCAGATGGACTCATCGCTGGCTGTCCATGGGGGGCCGTCCCATCTTGATTCAGGTTGTTCTATCCCAGATGATGGTATACTGGGGTCATATTTTCTTCCTGCTGGCTAATATTGTGAACAAAATCAATAGTATTATCTCTCGTTTTCTTTGGGGTGGGGCTAACATGGAAAACAAATATCATCTTTGCTGACTGGTACCTCTATGTAGGCCCAAGGACATGGATGGCTGGGGCATATTGAATACCAGGGTTTTCAACTGTGCCCTTCTGATTAAATCTTTCTAAAGGGCCATAAATGGATCGGGCAATTGGAATGACATTATTAGAGCCAAGTATATTGATGGTGATATCCCTTATTTAATCAGTTTTAATTCTTTGTCTTTTCCTCGCAGTATTTCCTGCATCTGGAGCAGCTTCAAAAAAATATTGTCCCATGTGGCCCCCCGCCTTACATGGCTATTTCAAGATGGGGGCCGCATTCTGATTGGTGCTCTCAGCATCCTCTCTCTATCTTTAATGGCCACTCCATCGCAACGCCTTGTCCACTCATTGGCTCAGAGGGGTATTTTATATCTATCTCAAACTATTTATACATGGTCTTTTGCAACTCCTATATTCAAAACAACTTTTCAACTAGGTCTGGTTGACGTTGTTGATATCGAGTGGGATCTGCTTCGTGATTAGTTGAGGTGCGCTGGTTTCTGTTATGCTACAGGTGGTGATCAGGTTGTATGGAACAGTCCCCTCAAGGATAACATGGTTGTTGTACAAGATATTTATCGTAATATCATCTCCTTATCTCAACAGGAACATGCAACCAGGATTTGTTTTCCATTTTGGCATCGGAAAACTCCCACGAAAATCACTCTCTTTGGGTGGTTGGTTTGGCAGGGGAAGATCCTTACATGGGAAAACCTTAAGAAGAGAGGCCTCCAGGGCCCCAGTCGTTGTGCTATCTGCTGTAAGGGTGAAGAATCCATTTCTCATTTATTTTTCTCCTGTCATGTTACAGCTGGTGTGTGGAAGTTATTTAGCTCTTTTTTCATGAATTCATCTTGGTCACCAGTGGACTTCATCTCTGCTGCATATGATTGGGACAAGTTGAAGTCTAATTACAACTCGCTCCCATTTTTTCTCATTTGGGAGATATGGCTGGCTAGGAACCATCTGATTTTTTAGAACATACCCTTTCAAATACACCGTGTCTATCTGGCCATTAAATGCTGGCTGGATCATCGTCCACAACATGTTCCCACTGTTTTGGATGGTTCTCATCGTATAAGACCACACGAGATCTCCATCCCTGCGGTCTTCTTTGACGGTTCTTCGTCGGAGGGTATCACTGGATGCGGTGTTTGGATCAAGCTATCCAATCATGAATGGATTCACATATTTTGGAATGGGGGTCCAGGGTCTAATAACAAAGCTGAGATCATGGCTCTTTAGGGGGGCCTTCTAGTTGCTTCAAATTTACAAATTCAGAATATCAGCTTATATGGGGATTCGGCATTGGTCATTGGGTGGGTCTCCAAGAGTTTTCACATGATGTCTCCGAGTCTTCAAGGTTGGATTGATAGAACGCGCAGACTATGGAGGAGGTTTAATTGCCTTGCTATTAGTCATATATATCATGAGAATAACACTCGTGCAGATGGCCTATCTAAGAAGGGCCTATTGGCTGACTTTGGGATTATGAAGATCATTCACTTCAGAGACGGTCTGCAGATATGGGAGTCCTCTATTCCCATTCCATGAGTTTTCTAGTATTGCAATCTTGGCTCTCTGTTTTTTGGGCATTTCATACTTTTGGTTGGTTACTGGGTTATCGGTTCTGCTCTTATGTTTATGATATTTCTTCTCAAGTCTTTTTTCGATATCCCTCGGCAATTGCTCTCTGTTTTGGTTCATCTCCAAAGCTACAGTTTATCGGGCTTCTTTACCTTCTTGTCATGCGCTTCTGGACGTTGTTTCTCAAGCAAGCCTGCTTATAATTTCGTTGCTAGGACCTGTCATGTATGTCTCTTCTCAACATTAGATCTCTTTTTGTCCAATTCAAGCGAGCTTGTTTATGTTTTTTCAAGCATGTGGGTTTGCCCTGCATATATTTCAAGCAAGCCGGTATCAGATATCTATCAAGCGAGCCTAATTTGATCCTTTATATCCTGATCTGGACAGTTCTAAAGAGAGCCTACTATTATTATTATTATATCACATGTGCATGTTTTGGTTGTCTCTTATTTTCATCAAATCTCTATATGTCCTTTTCAAGCTAGTCTGGTTTTCAAATATCTCATATATGGGTTTGCCCTGCATCCTTTCAAGCTAGTTTGCATTAGAATCTATCAAGCGAGCCTGCTACGATCTATTTTGTCCTGATTTGGACATTTCTTTCCTCAGTGGGACGTGCTGATTTATCGACAATATTCCTCCCACGAGTTGAAGGCTTATCTTATCCTTTTCTCTGCTATCTTTTCAATTTGTGCCTTTTTGTATTGCTACTATAGTGTGCTAATACTTGTAATCAACATATTCAGTCTTTCATGTCTATCAGGTATGACAAATACATCATTGGTTGGGATGGGTATCTCCTCCCCAAATTGTGGTAGCCGGTTTTCTGCTCACTTGATTGCTCTCTCTTTGAATGAGCATCACATACTCTGGCTATACATGTTTATTTTCTCACTATTTTCTTCAGCTGAGAATGTAATATGAAAATGTACTGTTTATATTATAATATATACAGCTTTTTTTTCTTCTGAAAAAAAAGAAAAGAAAAGAAAAAGGCATACTCCGTGCCTTATAAGTATATGAAACCGAATTCAAAATTAGAGGAGGACCAAGAATATCATTTACGCTGAGAAAGATGAGCACAAATTCCAACCCAGAAAGCCATAATGAGAGCAGTCCTTATTTTGATTTTGATGAAAAAAAAAGTGAACCTTCCACATATATATATATATATATATGTGATAGAATATTTATAAATAAATTGATTTTAGGTAAACATTATAATCATTATTAGAAACGAGTGTATGTGATATTATATGTATAAATAAATAGAAAAATATGATGCAATATTATTATTTATAAATAAATTGATTTTAGGTAAATATAAAAAATTATATGTCATAATCAATTGATTTTTTTTGAAGTTTATTTATAAACCCTTGCTTTTTAAATTTAAGTATTATAAAATTTATTAATTTTTTAAGTTTTTAAAATAATTTTAAGTTTTTATTATAAAATATAATATCTTTGGCATAGGAAAAGTTTTTGAAATGATTATATTTTTAATTATAAAATATAATATTTTTGGCATGAGGAAAGGGGAAAATGAATTCTTAAATTTAAAAAAAAAAAAAAAAAACTAATAACATTTTTTTTTAAATGTATAATAAAATAAAATTTTTACATATGCATATATTTTAAATTTAGAATGTGTTATTGTTTACGTAATATTTCATAACATGATTATCACAAATTGCAGTGACTTTTTAGGCTAAATGTAATTTAAAGTTATGTAAATCATAATTTATTATGAAATTAAATAAAGTAAATGTTAATTTATATTATCTTCACTAATACTAATAGATACAAAACTATATTATTAATGTGATTTAAAATTAAATTTATACTGATTATTTTGTTGGATACCTAATCCTCTATGGGTAGGTGTGGAAGGCTAATGATCAAAGAGGAGTCCAAGTGACTTTGGAATGTGGAATCCAAGAGTCATGCCAATGTAATATAAATGCACATCTATGGTTAATAGAAAGATATCTCACGCTTATCTTCATTTGTTGGTTGTCTTCTCCGTGAATGTTTAACATGGTATTAGAGTAGGCGATCTCTTGCCTTGCTCAAGTGTGAGCGTCCAACACCTCTGAATTCTTTGCCCATAATCCAGAAATAGAAAAAATAATAATAAAATTGGCATTTCTCCCTTCGCGCATGCATGATCCCTTGTTGCACCACTCTCATGCAATTACATATTTGGTACTTTGAGTAATATTAAGCGTTTCACCTGCGAAACTCTTTGTCTGGTAGTGGAATCAAGCAATTGTGCTAGTGTGATTCCTCTCCCATCCGAATAGTGAGAAGCACTGTCCAAATATGGATACAGTCGTCTCTATCCTCTGTCCCAAGGCACCTACGATCATTTCCTTCACCAAGTGCAAAAAATATCTTTCGAATACGTTACCTGTGACCTTCAACCGGAAAGCGAGACAAAAGAGAAATTCGATTTTGAGTCGGTTAAGCTTGAAATTTCTAATGCCACCCACTCTAGCATAGAAAGCATTATTATAGTGCACATCATCGAGCATTTTTGCAGCGGTCATGATGCTGGTGAGGAGTAGGCGATGGATATTGAGGGAAATGACTGGGAAATCTGGTTGCTTATGAAAAAGGTGGTCGATGTAGACGTAGCCTACGACGAAGCAAGAGGGGCCACAACTAGGGTACATGTAAATTCTTCTTGAACAGATTATTCTTGCAGTTGCCAACCATGTGCAAGCTATTAGGATAGCTACCAGCCATGATGAGATTCTTTCCAGATTTCCCACTTCAGATAAAGACACCTAAGCGAATTTTCCGATGGAAGAAGGTGCATCTACCAAGAGCGCAGACTTTGGAAGAAGTTTCCCATCATTTCTAGGCTGATGAGGAATACATCTCCATCATCATCGCTGGCGTTGTAAATTGGAGGTATTAAATATTGCACAAGATTTCCTCTAAGCTCGACATGGAACTCACTTCCCAATTTTACGTATTGAAGAAGTTATTTCTGAAGAATATGCTCTCATCATGGGCTTTAGTTGTGGGTCATATTTCTAGAAGTATAGTTGTCTCCTCAAAGGTCAAGCTCCCATTTCTGCACACAACCACAAAATCTTCACTGTTATAATAATTTTTTGCAAGCAGCTACGGTTTCGAGCTCTTCCTTGGTTCCTACCATTACCACATGCAGGCTGGTGTTGGCCAGAGTGTTGAGAACGTTTAGATAAGAGTCAAATATCTCTACCTTCCCAAAGCCTAGGGATTTTATCATTGCCACGGTTTGCTCTGGCAAAGGCAGGTCGTTCCCCAAGTGCCCATAGTTTATATGAGGAGTATCAATGTTGTTTTTGAAGGCCATGATACAAGTCTTTTAGCTTAATATGTTATGAATATTTCCATGATGTGATTTTATATATATTTTGAGCCATTTATGTTGAAGATTGTGTAAGTTGTTTATGCTCTTCATAAGTTTGGTCTCCTTTCGAATTTTTTGAATTCCAATTGTCGATAATTGTTGCAACAACGGGTTCATGAGAAAATTTTCTATAGATGGTGGGGTGAGAGAGGCATACATTCTGCAATAGTTGAGGTGCATTATCAGTTGAAGTCGATGCCCTCAGTTTCTTTTGCTTGAGCTATCTAGAAAATGGTTCAAATTAGTGAAGTATTAGAGTTTATGAAAACTATGATATAATCTGCTACTGATGACACATTGAAAATAAAAAAAACCGTTGTTGCTGACATTAGAATTTTTCTACAAGACTCATAAGAAAAAAAAAAAAATTTGCAGCTTGAATCACAAGTTCAGCAAGAAGAATTACAACAATGGAGTTATCATTCTGAACCTGTTTCTTTTCAAAACACTGAGACAAAATCCAATCAACAACAACATATTGGTCAGATCATTGAGCCTAGTACAAGAGATAATTTGTACACAGATGCAGAAGCTCATGCTTCACCTCCCAAGCCCGTCATTATACCTTGGGAAACGATTGTCCATAACAAGCAAATAACTGGTCTTGGATATGACAAGGAGTTGTCCTTTCATATTCCGGACTACTCCAAGCCCATCAAATTTCAGAGTGTTAGATTTCTTCATGATATCTCACCTATAGATGTTCTAGATTCTACTCCTCTTCCACAGCAGCAACAACAAATTGTAAAATTCCAGCACTGTGATCGAGTTGGCCATATGAAAGTTCACTATTTCAATCTTCACCCATGTAAGCACTGTGGTCGGCACACCCATTCTTCACACAGATGCTTCAGAAACAAGCCTCCTCCAAGAAAAAAGATTCATCTTGGATCGATCGCTTCTTGGCAATGGACATCAACAACCAAGAAGATGTTTAAGTCATATGTCAGAACTTGTTCTAGAATATTGAAAAATATTTCAGTTCAGTTTTCGTCATCATCTCACCTTGTACCTGATAGGGGGGAAATGGTGGTCATCTATAAGCTTCGAAGCCACATCAAGCAAGCTTGAGCCAGAATCTGCCATTCTAGATTCAAAGTTGTAGCTAGAGATGCAACAGTTGAATCGAGCCTAAGCCACAATCTATCATTCAGAGTTGTAGCTAGAGACACATATGCCCATGAGAATTCCTTCGGTTGGTGGAAAACCTTAAACCATCTATGCGAGGTTGATATTATTCCTCTTCAAAGAATTCATGACACTTCCTCTAGAAGAAGAATTCAACTTCTTGCCATTTTTGGTAGAGTTCCAGGAAATGTATCAAGCATTCCAAAGTTGGTGGTCATCCTTAAACCATCACAGGTTGCAGACCTCCCTTCTTCTAGGTTGAAGGTCTCCCTCTTCAAAATATGAGGATAATTTCCTCTAGTATAAGACCTCAGCTTCTTTCCATATTTGGAAGAGTTCTGGGAACTGCACTAAGCATTCCAGTGTTGGTGGTCATCCTTAAACCACCTCTTTATGCCAATATTTTATAGATCTTATTCAACCTAAGTGTTTCCATGCATACTTTTCATATTTGTATTATAGCTCTCTTCTTGGACTCACACATACCCCTTCAGATTAAGGGGAGGAATTTTGGACACCTAATCCTCTATGTGTAGGTGTGGAAGGAGAAAAATCAAAGAGGAGTCCAAGTGACCTTGGAATCTGGAATCCAAGAGTGACGCCAATGTAATATAAATACAAATCGATGGTTAATATAATGATATCTCACACTTATATTCATTTTCTGGTTGTCTTCTCCATGAACGTTTAACATATTTATATGATAAATTATGTATATATTTTATCAAAATAAAAAATCTTATATATTCCTAAATTATCTTTTAATCACTTTGGAAAATACTATACTCGTGCATACAACATATAACTATATGTTATCTTGTTGAGACTAAGTTTTTGTTATAGAGGCATTATCAAAAGCTGTTTTTTCCACTTGAAACCCAACATCCAATACATCCTCTATAAATTTCAAAAAACATCTTTGTGCTTCTTGTTGGAGATGCCTAGCAAGATCCATTGTCTTGTTTACTCCATTTCCTTTTATCCATTCAATGCTGGTATTTTATAATACAAGTAGTAATGATTTTTTTATAGGTGTAGTTGTATTATCTAATCAAAATATATTGCATTATAGAATTATTTATAAAACATAAAAGAAGTTATAAATTTGTGAAATGCCATATGACATCAAAGAATTAAGGGTGGAGTAGTGATCAAGCATGCAAATTTGATTTTGTAAGTGAAAAAATATGTGTGCACATCTTTTTTTTGGAGTTAGATATAAGTAGTACCTTTCATTTTTGCATAGCATTGGTAAGAGGATGTTGATGTAATGTGTATAAGATATATAGTTGTGGTGCATGACTTTGAAATGAAAGTGTTTCACTTGGATGTTGAAGTATGAAATATGTATCTTTTTTTCTTTGGAATTATAATATTCTTTTTCTAAGTTACAAAATTACATTCTTATTACTTTCCATGTGAATAACATAAGAGCTAAAAAGATAGAAAGGTCCCTTGGCATGGTTAAATTTGCATAAATTTGATGTTTAAAAATACTTTAATTTTCATTGTCCACTCATCCAAATTTAGATTCAAATATTTAATAAGAATAAATTTTAGGTGATTCAAGGTTTCATGGAGTACAAAATAATAACACTTTAAAGTTGGTTGAAGTATCCTATGGGAAAAGTACTTCACACTGTCCCGAATGGCTCTCGTCAGGAAAAATTCAGTGGAAAAGACAGTATATCCAGCTTTGAATGTGTGGGAGCGATCTACAGTACCCTGCCGAAAGGTTGTCAACATCAAGGGAGGTTTCCCCTGCCGAAATTTTGCAAGGATGAAATTCAACTTGAATGCTTCCTCCCTCCTCACCTATCGTAACAATCTTGTGTGAGATACTCCATTGCTTGGAGCTCCTTCTAGACTAGCCTTGCAAACATATAGTCATCACCACTCATGCAGCCTTTCAAATATGGAGCATCAATGTCGGAAGTGCCCTCACCTTTAGCAGATGGTAATCTCTTTATCAAATAAGGTCAAAATCTAGAAAATAGAAGATGAAATGGATGGGATGCTTCATCAGATATCAAATCTCCAAGGGCAGAGAGCTAACGAAGACAACAGAAACACTGTCAACACTGCTCCAGGTAGCGCCATTAACAAAATTTCAGTTGACCCTCAAGAGTAAAATATGTCAATACCATACAAATGTGCTTTACTGAATGACAAATTTCGTAGAATATATGGTAGGAGTGGGCTTATTTTTAGTCTCCAAATCACATGCAAAGAAAAATTAAAAGACAATTTTGAGAGAATCCCCTCTTTCTTCATTTGAAGAAGCATTTGTGGATAATATGTAATTTCCACTAGGCAAATAGAAAACTTTGGTATTATTGTCTAAAAATATTAGAAGTTAGAAAAATTCATTGTTTTCAATTATGCATTTATATTTAGTGGGAGTTTCTATGGTTTTTTGTGATTGTAATGTTATTAATTATTTTTTCTCCATTGACATTAGCTTTGTTAGTCATAGTATAGAGTTTTAAGAATATTTTAAACTAATATTTCACCTCATGTTTTAATATGTCTTCCATGATGTCATATTATTTTGAAGCTTTTAGAGATTAAATTTTAAATATGGAAATTTTAGAATTGAAATATGGTTATGAATTTTAGGCTTTTTTTTGTAAATACTAAGGTTTATTTCACATAATCATCTATGCTTGGCTCTGTAAGAGGGGGCTTTGCCCCTTGTTCTAGGCATATTGTTTTAGAATTCTATATATATTGGTATTGCCTTTTAATATACTCTTCTTTGACATATTTTTCATAGAGTAGTGGGACAAAGTGGGGTTTTTGGTTTCAGAAAAAACTCTCTGCTGGATGCATCATTGCAAGCTAAAAATCTAGGGCATTGCCTGCTAAAATAAGTTGAAGATCTAAAATATGAGGTTAAATATAGTAATATCGAATAATAATCTAATTTCTGTAAGATCGTGCTCTAATCTACAAATTTATTGGATTGTGGCTTTCTGAAAATTCTTTAATTGGGTAGATTCAAAATAAATAGAACCCCTAGGGTCAAATAGAATTGCAGTTAGGGGCCTAGGATTTTTTTACAGTTATATTCTCCAGCTTGGATGATAGATCAATGGTTTTTGAGGGCTGCATTTTTTCAACAATGTAGGGCTCTTCATGTGATTTTGGAAGGAGAAGTATAATTTGGAGAAAGAGGATTTCCTTGTAGCCCTGATTTGGGGTCATCTCTTTTCTCTTCCCAAGGAATACTGGGAGGAGTAAACCCTTGAAGTCATCATAAATTCCATCGAAATATTTTTCAAAGTATGTGAGGCTACCAAGAGATGGAAGTGCACTTCATAAGAACATATTTGTGTTTACATGAATATCTCCCAGCCTCTTCCATCCTCCACAGATATTTATTATTAGGATAGTGTTTGGAAAAAATCTCTATATTATGAATGCATTATTTCTTTTCATGGTTATTTCTTCAAATTTTATATTTTCATATGTGTGTGTGTGTCTGTAACAACCCCTGGTTTATTTTCCATGTAAATAAAATATAATACCAAGGTCATGAGACATGTATTCCAAGTTGAATGTTGGGAAAATCACCCTAGTGGGTGTCACTTTCAGTTTATTTATGGCTAAGGAAATTGGAAGAGGATTTGGCAAAGGAAAAGAGACATTAATTGACATTTTATTTATGAAATAAAGGAAAATAGGAGAAAAGGAATATGAAAGGTCATATATTTTCATGAGAGGGAAAATTAAGAAAATAGAGGCCGCAATGATAAAAAGGCTTATGAGGATCAGTTTACAACTTTTGACAGTTTGGTTGAGCCTTTTGAAATTTTTTGGGTGGAACTCTCTTCTATTCTCTCATTCTCTTATACTCTTTCACACTAGAGTATTTTTGGAGCATTATTGGAGCACTTTGGCATAAATTGGATTTGGAGAAAGCAAGAAAATGAAAGAAGGAAAATGCAAGGGAACATGTGGATCCACAAATACAACTGGATTGCTTGTAGGTAACATGTTTTTTGTGTGGTTTCCCTATTTATTTATGGATACATGGTATATGCATGTGATTTCCTAGTTATGTGTTGTCATTGACATGGAAAATCCTTGATTGACAATGGTTTTAGCTTTGCATTTCCATCTCCTGGATAACCATGGTGATGTGGGTTTTTCGATTTTATTATTTCCAATTGGTGCTCATAATTCCTTATAGATGTGAGTTGGAACAAATACTCTGGAAGCCTTGGAAGAACTTGGGTTGAGTTACTAGTCCTGGAGCTAAGGTTGGGACAAACACTTTGGATTCCTTGGTTGTTTGAGTTACTAGTCCCTAGAGTCGGGTTGGAAAAATGATCTAGGGCCCTAAAAGGCTGTGGGTTTAGTTACTAGTTCCTGGATCCCTGGATAGCTTGGGTAGATACCAATCTGGTTGGTGTAGTCAAGTTTGATGGTGAGGTGGAATCACTGGTTGAGGATTGAGGTGGTTTTGCCTTTGAAATACCTTGTTTAATTTTGGTTGGTTTACTCCATGAGATCCCAAATTTATGCTTGGAATATGGTATGTGGGTGATTGGCTGAGGGATAGATCTAGTTTAGCTCAATCTATGGTCAGATGGTACATGGAAGTCCCTGACTTGGTTGGTATTTTCATATGTTAAACAAAGCTATTATTATATTTTGATTCATGTATATTTGTAGAGATTATGTTGGTGATATTATGGTTGTTTTGAGGTGGTTTTGCCTTTGAAATAACTTGTTTCATTTTGGTTGGTTTACTCCATGAGATCCCACATTCATGCTTGGAATATGGTATGTGGGTGAATGGTTGAGAGATAGATCTATTTTAGCTCAATCTATGGTCAGATGGTACATGGAAGTCCCTAACTTGGTTGGTATTTTCATATGTTAAACAAAGCTATTATTCTATTTTGATTCATGTATATTTGTAGAGATTATGTTGGTGATATTATGGTTTTGTTTCCATGGTTTATATGCTGGTTATTTTCTGGTTACATGTTGTTTATATGATGCGTATCTTTTATGGATCTTGTCATGAATTGTTTAGCTATTGATCGATTGATGAATGTATGGACTACTAAGTGTTGTTGCAAATATGTGGAGAGGGAATAAGGCATTCTTAGTGACTCTCAGATGAATCTTAGACTTTTATGATCATATATGCATTCCGTCCCTGTAGCGTATATGTTTTCCATGTGTTTGATGAAATATATGCTATGTTATAAGAAGTCTAGGTCAATTTATTCCTTTAAGTTTGAATTTTTAGCTTTGTTGTCATGTCAATAATGTTTATGAGGAGTCTCAGGAAGTTTTGGGTAGTGATCTAGAGGCTGGACTGGAATTGTGGCTCAAATATTGGGACCACACCCTCTAAACCAGACAATTTGGGTCACAATCACACTTAGGTAGGGTTGTGAGTGCAATTGGACGCCTTCAACCGCATGGATACTTTGTAATGCATGTGGTTGGGGGTTAAGTTGTGTGAAAATGAGCCCCAACTTAGGGTTTGGTTGCCTGGGGTGGTTCTTAGGCCCCTGAGTGTCTTTGAATCCCTTAGGAATGTTGTGAGTTGTTAGTCTGTGGTTATTTATAAGCTCCACTTCCTTAACTAGATCTAGGAGGTTAGTTCATGTCATAGTAACTCTCATCTCATGATTACCCTGACAAACCGGTGAAATTGGGTAAATTTCGTGGAGGGGGTGGAGGGGGGGTGGGTTACAAGGTGGTATCTAAGCTACTGGATCTCGTGGCATATTTGTATACATGACCAATTATAAATGTGTTTTCATACTTGCAATATAGTTGTTCAAACATCCATCGTGGTGGTAATTATGTAGTTTGTATCATCGTGATGTCATTGGTATGTTATGATGTGGATATGTTGGCTGAGATGAAGCAGGAGATGCAAATTATTAGAGCGAGGTTGCAGCACTATACCTCAGGGTAATGATAGATCATCATACAAGGTTGTATGTTGGGCATTCTGATATGTTGGTTAATGGTTATTATAAGCATTATGATTATGTACATACATGTCATTCTATTAATGTCATTAGGGGAATTTTGAGATCTAAAATGGGCCTCCTAAGAAAAATGTAAAACCAAAATAAAATTTATAAGAACTAATGGGATTCAAGATGATGATTTCAACCATGGTGGATAATTCACCATTTTTGAAGTAAAAAAGTAAAAAGATTAAAAAATAATAAAATAATAAAAATATTTTTTCAACTCATATTTTCAACTTATATCCCTAAGGTTTTACTCAAATTTCGAGTGGTAGTACTTGTTGGATGCAAAATTTAATTCCTAATCCAAGGAGTACCATGTTGTATACTTTCTATGGACCCCAATACATGAAAAATCAGAAATACATGAAAATACATTAT
This sequence comes from Pinus albicaulis, assembly GCA_034641835.2. Lineage (NCBI taxonomy): Eukaryota > Viridiplantae > Streptophyta > Pinopsida > Pinales > Pinaceae > Pinus > Pinus albicaulis. The sequence goes on along the minus strand of CM076569.1, from coordinate 906,579,818 downwards.
TGCAATCATGTTTCTCATGTATTTCTCACTTTTCTTGTAGCAAGGTCCATCGAAATTATGCCACATGGGTACTTCTTGGATGAGAAATTAAATTCTGAATCCAATGAGTGTCTCCACTCGAAATTGAGTAAACTCATAGGGAGATAAGTTGAAAATAAGAGTTGAAAAATAGTTTTTCCTTTTTTTCCCTCTAAAATTTGATGATGTAATCTAATATTATTTTATTATTTGCATAATTATTTTATAATTTCCTTAGGAGGCTCATTTTAGACCTCTAAATCTCCGTAATGTGTGGTTACACACATGATAGATGTCAGTTAATCAGTGTAATCATATGCATGCATGTCAGATATTCATGCATGATAGTTAACTTATTGGTATATGCATTGTAGTCATATGCATGATGATTATGGTCATTGCATTTAAGATCTTGATTAATTCACTATTCTCTTCATTTCTCCTACATGTATAAGAGACAAACTTGTCTTCTTCTCATTTTCTCTAACTATGTACTGAATTCCATCTTTAAACAAGCGATATTTATTCTCATGGTGATGAAATATTCCTTTTCTATCATAAAGATAAGTACTTCCCAAAACAATGCCTTAAATCTCAAGCGGTACCACATCAAGTTCATCTTCATCAAGAAAGTTTGAATTTATTATAAATCTTAGTTTGCACTTCCTTGTTACCTGCAAATTTTCATTCTTTCATATCCACCTTAAAGGGTAAGGTATTGGATGTCTAACAGTTTCAAGGTTTAGCTTCTTAACTAAGTCTTCGGAAAACAAGCTAGCTTGAGAACCACTATCAAAAAGTGTGTCTATCTTGGTATGTTTAGAAACAACTCTAATATGGAAAATTTCAATTCTCTTATCTTCATCTTGAGTTAGACTGGAACAACTTGAAGAACTAGTAATTTCTATGTGTTAGCCTTTCAAACCCATTTCTATAATATTTGTTTCATCTCCTGAATCTGAACCTAAGTCATGTTCAATTATTGCAACTATTTCCCCCTTCTCTTCGGCTTTCAGTTTGTTTGGCTTCAACTCTGGTTGAAGTTGCCAAAAATGGCCTTCATCATGGAAATTCTTCCAATAATGTTTACATTTGAGTTTCTCTTTCTCTCTTTTGATAGATCTATTTCTTGTGATAAAAATATTTTGGTGAAAATCACATCAGAATAGATTTGGTCGACGCGTTTCGAACCAGCCAGTGTGGTTCATCATCAGGACAAGATGGAAAATCTGATCAAATAACCCCTTTAAATAGAAAGTAAAGCTACCACTAGCCGTTTGTAAAATAATGGCTAGTTTGACTCAAATAATAATATTTATTTTATTTAATTTTTAATCTATATTAAAAAGTGTAAATCAGATTATCAAATTTTTAAATTTTGAATTTTATATATTTATATTTATTTTAATAAAAAATAATTATTAATTTAATATATTTAAAGAATATAATAGATATTTATATATATTTTATTTTATTTTATTTATTTGTTATCAAGTAAATTAATTGTTAAAAATAGTAAATAATATTTATAGTCCGAATATATATAATTATTTTATTTTAATAATTAAATGCTATGTCATTCCAAAATTCATCAAACAATCATCATTTTGTTAAAAATAAATAAATAAATAAAAATCAAAATAAATTTTTTAATTAAATAAATAATAATAATAAAAATAATAAAAATAAATAAATCAATAAAAATCAAAATAAACTTTTTAATTAAATAAATAATAATAATTAAAATAAAATAAATAAAATAATTAATTAAGAATTAAATAAATAATAAAAAAATAGTAAAATAAAAATAAAAATAAATTAATTAATTAATTGATTGATTAATTAAATAATTATAAGAGTTTTTAGGAATGAAGGGCAGGAATCCAACATCTGCTAATCATCCACCCATCATCTCTGTTGAGGTTGACCGACCTCTTTTCGATTTCCAGGGCTTCTCTCAACTTGCGGTGGTAGAAATGATCAATCCTCGCAATGACCTCAGCATATTCAATGCAAATGTGATGATTTGTCTTCTCAGCATGCTCCGCTAGCGCAGAGGAGCGTGATCTACTATGCTTCAGGTCAGAAACATGTTCTTGAATTCTTTGACTAATTGACCGACCAGTTTCACCAATGTAAGGGGTCCCACAGGAACAAGGAATCAAGTAAACACCCTTACCATCCTTCGGATAAATCGGGTCCTTAACCGATCTAAGCGAACTCTCAATGGTGCAGGAGGGCTTAAAGGTTGATGAACATTATGTTTCTTTAGAATCTTGGTGATTTTATCTGTAGTACCTTGGATAAACTGAAGGTGAACTCTAGACAACCGATCACAGGGTTCTTTTTTACCCTTAGGACCTTTTTTCGCTTTTCGAAAAGCTTCAAGACATTGACTCATGTTATAACCGTTCTTGTAAAAAACTCTAAGAAGATGATCCTTTTCACCTTCAAAGTGGTGTTCATCAGAGATTCTAAAGGCTCTGGTGGCTAGGGTGCTGAGAACACCAAGTTTCTGAGCAGGGAAATGGTGAGAACTAGCATGTAAGTACTGCTCAGAGTGCGTCTTCTTTCTAAAAACTTGATGAGAGAGGGAACCATCATTATTGCTAGAAATGAGGACATCAAGAAAAGGAAAGCTACCATTATCTTCGAAATCCATGGTGAACTTAATAAAGTGAGATTGATTATTAAGATGATGGAAGAAAAGGTCCAATTTCTCCTTACCATGAGGCCATACAACACAGGTATCATCAACAAACCTTTTCCAAAGCTTAGGTTGATAAAGAGAAGAGGAGAGGGCCCTAGATTCAAAGTCTTCCATGAACAGATTAGCTACCACAGGGGAGAGGGGGGAACCCATGGCCACACCACAAGTCTGTTCAAATAATTCACCCTCGAAACTAAAGAAAGTCGAGGTTAGACAAATTTCAACGAGATGAGCAGTATCAGGATCCGTGACCCGAGAAATGACATTGATCGCTTCCCTAATGGGGATTCAAGTATATAGGGACACAACATCAAAACTCACAAATCTATCGTCACGATCCAACTCCAAGTCTTTCAACTCCTTAATAAAAGAGCATGAGTCTTTAACAAAGGAGGAGGTCTGACCTACAAACGGTTTAAGCTTAGAGGCTAGAAATTTAGCGAGTAGATAAGTTGGACCACCTATAGTGTTGAAAATAGGGAAAAGGGGAACCCCCTCCTTATGAACCTTAGCAAGCCCATAAATCCTCAGAGTGATGGGGTTAGTTTCAATAAGCTTTTTACTTAAAGATCCAACCGTGCTACTTGATTTTATAGCCAAAGAAACTGCTTTTGAGACTTTTTAAAGGGGATTTTTGTCCAACTTCTTGTAGCTCCCACTATTAAAAAGGTGATCCAGCATCTTATTACGATAATATTCTTTGTTTAAAATAACCGTAGCACCTCCCTTATCTGCCTTAAGAACAACAATGTCACGGTTATTGTTTAAGGATTTAAGAGCCTCAAACTCTAGCTTGCTGATGTTGCTCATAGGGGGCTTAGCTTTTGATAATTGTTTGATGAATTTTGGAATCACATAGCATTTAATTATTAAAATGAAATAATTATATATATTCGGACTATAAATATTATTTACTATTTTTAACAATTAATTTACTTGATAAAAAACAAATAAAATAAAATAAAATATATATAAATATCTATTATATTCTTTAAATATATTAAATTAATAATTATTTTTTATTAAAATAAATATAAATATATAAAAGAATATATAAAATTCAAAATTTAAAACTATTAATAATCTGATTTACACTTTTTAATATAGATTAAAAATTAAATTAAATAAATATTATTATTTGAGTCAAACTAGTCGTTATTTTACAAACAACTAGTGGTAGATTTACTTTCTATTTAAAGGGGTTATTTGATCAGATTTTCCATCTTGTCCTGATGATGAACCACACTGGCTGGTTCGAAACGCGTCGACCAAATCTATTCTGATGTGATTTTCACCGAAAGATTTTTATCACAATTTATGGATCACAGAAGCAAAATTCCTAATAGAGCTATTTCTCTTTCCTCTTCCATTAAACTTGCCCTTTCCTTTACCCTCATACTCAAGGAAAGTATCATTTTTATCATATACATTATGTTTCCTTATTGTTTCTAAATGTGTGGCTTGAACACAAACCTCATCTAAATTTATGGGATTGAATATAAGAATAGTGTGCCTAAGGTAACTATGCAAACCCCCAATATACTTTAACAAAGTTTCTTGAGAATACAAATTAATACCCAAAATAAGAGCTCTTTTCCTAAATTCATGAGTATAATCTTGCACACATTTCCCTTTCAATTGTCTAAAATTATGCCAGTCCATAATGGCCTTTTGCATGTAACCTAGAGGACAAAATTTCCTTTTAATGGCAGCAATAAAACTTGACCAAGACATTGAGATCTTACCATAGTTTTTAATCTCTTCTTGAGTCCTTTCTTCCCACCACACAAGTTTTTATCCTTCCATCCTCATTGAAGCCAATTGAATCTTTATGTCACCTTATTGAAGGTTATGAATCCTGCAATAAACCTCCAATTAGCGAATCCAATTATCTAGCCTCTCTAAATTTACCTTCCCATTATACATTGGAACCTCAAATTTTACATCAAGTTTGACAAAGGGATTTTTTCCTTTTGTGGTTTTTGAATGAGTATGGGTAGTTTTGGCTATGGAAATCGAAGATGATGCCGATGGAGATGATGAGGATGATGGTGAAGATGGTGGAGATGGAGGAGGATTTCATCGACTGCCTTTTGATTCCCTCTCTTCATATTTTTTGTCCCTCTCTCAAAGAGGATCCTAACCCATTCAGTTAGTTCATAGAAAGAATTCTTGTATGCTTCCTCTTTTGAAAGACCTTTAGTCTCTCCTACACTTTGCATGATGGCTATGGATTCAAGCTCAGCTTGTGGTGCAACTTGTACCTCTTCAATATCAGCGAGAGAAACTTGAGGTGGTTCAAGTGTAGTTGTGAATGAAAATTTGGGTGGAGATGGTGCCCTTATGGCTCTCCTTCTGATGGTCCTAACCTAAGGACTCACAACCAATAGTTTCCCTTCTACTCTCTGCAACTTAAACCTTGTAAAAATCACAAATTTGCAACCATTAAAACCCTACTTGCAAAAAACTCAAGAAAATAAATAAAATAACCTTTGCAACCTTTCAGACAGGCTCTGATACCATCTTGATATGAATCTGAATATTAGTTTTTATGTGCTAATTTCATCTTCAAAATTATAAACAATTTGTTGATATCTTGCTTCATGTGCATAGGTTTCTAATTGAGGTGTTTGTGAGTGTTAAAACAAGTAAATGTATTGATTTTTATGTTAAATTCATGATAATTTTAACTTAGAATCAAATTTTTGAACAACAATAATAACATTTACAACAAACCATCAATTGATCCATTAAGACAATGTTTTGATGAAGGAGTACACCCCTCGTGGTCTACATCTCCTTGGTCCATATTTCATGGCTTGGGCCTCTATATTAGCCCAAATGTGAAAAATTTGATGTTTACATTCATCTACTACTCCTGAAACCTACTTCAATACGTTCAGAATGTCCAAATCATCTAGAAATGACTCTTCTTGCTCCCAATTTGGTCGAATTTTGTTAAATTTATGGCCAAAACAGTTTAGCTTAGGAAATCTCCACCAAATATGGAGATAACTCTAGTTGGGGCTGCTAAATTTGGGGGCGACACTGAATTTGGTGGCTCCACCATATTAATCAGGAATTAATTAAAGTTAAGGTGGAGTTTAACCACCAGATTGGCGCTAAATGCGCTCTTTAATTAATCCATATTAATAAAATAAGATTAGCGCATAACAATGGTTAAGGGTTTAAATAAACATGCACTTAACACTAATTACGCACTTAACTATAAACTCCACTCCGTTCATTGTGGAAAGGTCATGTGGGGAGGGGGTTGGCCCCCTCCATACCCCCACTGGTCAAACCTTGCGAATTAAAATATATGACGCATGCTTATATAATCAATGGACAAAGTTGTGGTATAGTGGTATGGAGAGCGCGTCATGTGGCGGAGGTCACGGGGTTGAGCCCCGACCTTTGCCCAACCTTTGTGTATTATTTTTCCCCACAAAACATTAATATAACACCTTTAGAATTCGGAAACATATGATATTTCGGAGTTTGACATATGATATTTCGGACATTTGACTTGGTCCACCAGATGGGGCACATGGTGATCCCTGGTTGCACCACATGTCCTCCTCTGGTTGGAATATTCCAACCAAAAAAAAAATATCTCATTCGACCATTAAAATCAAAATTCAACCTTGGTGGTAACATTAAAAAAAAATCACCTTCCAAAATTTCTAAAGAATATTGTAGTGACACTTGTCACAGTTTCATTCAGCGAAAATGATAGAATATTCCTAGAATATCCCTTTTCTATAGATTGGGTTGCCATGTCACCATTCTATCGTGTTCTGCAAATTTTTTAGTTGTTTAGGAAAACGAACAACAGACTTTATATTCCTCATCTGTAATCAGTTTTTAATGAAACAAATTGTTTCAGATTCCTGGCGATGAGCTCTTCACTGTTGTTCAATTTCCAATCAATTTTGAGAAATTTAATTTTTGAGCTTTAACACTGAGCACCTGATCACTCATTATAGAATTTCTTGCGACATTCCTTCATACAATTCATGATAGGTGTTTTCTCATTAGTCCACATAGTTTTTTTTTCCACTCATGAATTATGTGATTCCACAAACACTTGCAACATGGTTCTTCATTTACAATATATCGCTATAATGCTAAGTTATTTCATCATGGATAATGATACTTACCTCATAGATTTTTCATGGGTACTCTTCCCACTTGATTTCTCATAATACTAAGAACCTATTCATACCATTCACCTGCATAAGCAATCATTCCTCCAAAAGAATGATCCCTGATGACCCTATCAGACAACGACCTACATACATACATATATAAATATAAACATTAGCATAAGACTATCATGATCCCTGACAAACCTATCAGATAACGACATAAATACATACATGTATACATATATAGACATCTGCATAATCATGATCACAACATAATTACGAGATATCATAAGTTCAAGGTTAAGAGAACTCCCTTTATCCTTGCACAACATGCACAACATTGAAAACAATAGTTCCAAACATAGCCAAGGCATATGATGCCTCAAATCCATTCACTTTACCTTTCATATTACCTTTCTCATGATTTTCCTACCACCATCACTTTACCCCAATGGACCCACCAGCTCAACCGACTGCCATATTCTTGCCTTCAGTTTCCCTTTCCTCATGTATGAGGCTTCATACAGGTCTCATACTACTTATTGTGTTTCATTAATCTCCCCTCTAGCTCCATTAAATTTCCTCTTTCCCCAACCAATTACCAAAACCCTCAAAACTTAAAAGGAAAGAAAAAGAAACAAACAAGAAGAAAACCATGAAAAACTAGTAATAATACAACACCACAAAAAAATGGTATGGTCATGCACCAAACATAAACAAAACTAAAAATCAAGCGCAAAAAAATCAAAAAGCATCGAAGGCAAAAATAATTCAACATACACTATGACTAAATCCCCATGGGTTCCCAATGATTCCAAGGGATGTTCAATCCGAGCCTTCTTCAAGATTGCATGACAGTCTCTTTTGCCATGCAATCCCCTTCATCATACTTCCATAAACACACAATTTTCAATGCATAAATAAACATAACGATGCATCAATTACCTTTCCTTGTTGTTCCTAGCACATTGACCGGTAACTGAACACATTCATATATCATCTCTCAAGGGACTTCCAATTCCTTGAAAAATCTAGCCATAACTGGAAACCAACTAGTATACTTGTCAAATACATGTTCATGAATATAGAACATATCCACATAATGTAAAATAAAATCAATTTTAAGAATACTTCTTGCATTCATGCAAAGTACTCATTCATTTGGAATTGTGGTTTTCAAACATAGCCAAAATATTTCTCACCCAAATAATTTATTTTACCTTTTCCCTTGTTGCAATTGACTCTTATTATGTACTATCACATCACCCATCTATTAGTTATATAAAAAAATTAATTTTTACCTTGTTATGCTAATACCAAGCATGTTTCCCTACAATTGTACACACATGTCACTCACATGTTCGAAAGATCAAGAGTTATTGTCTATTAATTTGAAATCAATAGTTACCAAGACTAACAACCATGCCATAATTTGCAATCAACTCACAAACTTTAATTGTAATACTAAAACTAGCACTCACTTGCACTCAAGTGCATATCAGTTGTCTCAACACATATTATGTTAGTACAACCATCTTAAAACAAGATCATTCTTTCATGAAATATTATAGAAACATAATCATATCATGAAATTAATCAAATATTCAAAAAACCTATAAAATTTCCATGTTAGATAAACCAAATAAAAAAAATACTCAAACTCACACCTCTATGTATCTCAGGGGAGGCTATCACATTTGCACAAGTCAGTCCATATTATTACGACACAATACCATAAGTATATCAACTCATACTTAAATATCACAACAGTAACCATATTCACACTACATTCTAGATTAACATGATACATATAAAATCAATATCTTAAATGAAATGACCATAATCATCATGCATCTTACCACAATGCATATAGAAATAAGTTAACTATCATGCATGACTATTCGACATGTGTGCATATGACTGCATTGATTAACTAAACTATCATGCATGTAACCACAACAATAATAAAATAAAAAGTATGTACATAACCATGATGCTCATAATAACCATTAACCAACATACCTACATGAAAAACATACAAACTTGTATGACGATCTATTGTTACCCCAAGGTCTAGTGTTGTAGCCTCGCTCTAATAATTTGCATCTCCTGCCCCATCTCAGGCTTTAGCCAACATATGAACATCATAACATGCCAACAACATCATGATGACACAAACTACATAATGACCACCATGATGCATGTTTGAACTATTATGCATGTATGAAAAATACATTTACAATTGGACATGTATACACATAAACCATGTCTACCACAAGGTCCAGTCTCGCAACATACCTATGATACCACCATGTAACCCCCCTTCCACATTTACCCAATTTCACTGGCCTACCATGGTAAACATGATATGTGAGTTACTATGATATGACCCAACCTCCTATCTCTATTTAAGGAAGTTGAGCCTACAACTAACCACATACTAATAACTCACAACATTTCTCAGGGCTATAGGGACACTCAAGGGCCAAGGAAATACCCCAGGTGACCAAACCCTGAGTTGGGGTTCCTTTTCACACAACTTAACCCCCAATCGCACATGTGACAAAGCCTCCATGTGGTTGAAGGCCTCCAACCACACTCAAAACCATACTCGACTGCAATTGTGACCCAAATTATCCATTTTATAGGGTACAATCCCAAGATTTGAGCCACAATTCTAGGTCAGCCTCCAGAACACGCCTAGAACTACCTTAGACTCATCATAAACATTATTTACATGAAAAAATGGTTAAACGTTCAAACTTGAAGGCACAACTTGGCCTAGATTTCTTAGAACATAGCATATATTTCATCAAACACATGGTAAACATATAAGCTACAGGTCATGAATGCATATATGATCATAAAAATCTAAGATTCATCTAAAAATAATTGAGAAGGCCTTATTCCATCTCCATATAGTTGCAACAACACTTATTAGTCTATATATTCATCAATCGATCAATAGCTAAACCATTCATGACAAGAGCCATCGAACATGGTACACATCATATAAACATGTAACCAAAAAATAGCCACCATATAAACCATGGCAACCCAACCATAATATCATGAGCATAATTACTACAAATATACATGAATCGCAATAAAATAATAACTCTTATTAACATATGAAAATACTAACCAAGTCAGGGACTTATATGTACCACCCAAAAATAGATTGAGTTGAACCAAATCTCTATTTTAGCCAATCACCCTATGCCATGTTCCAAACATGAATATGGGATCTCATGGAATAAACCAACCAACACAAAAAAAATATTCTAGATGACAAACCACCTCAACCATCAACAAATGATTCCACCTCACGATCATACATCACTAAACCACCTAGATCGGTCTCTACCCAAGCTGTCAATGGCTCTAGGAATTAGTAACTAAACCCATAGCCTTTTAGGTCTCCAGTCATTTTTCCAACTCCGCTCTAGGGAATAGTAACTCAAACAACCAAGGACTATGAATAATTTTTCCCAACCTGGGCTCCAGGACTAGTAACTCAACCCAAGTTTCTCCAGGGCTTCTGGAGTGTTTGTTCCAACCCACAGCCATAAGGAATTATGAGCACCAATTGAAAAAAATCAAATGGAAAAACTCACATCACCATGTCTATCTAGGAAATGGCAAGGCAAGGCTAAAACCACTATTAATCGAGGAAAACCTACATGTCAATCACAACACATAACCACGAAATCACATGCATATACCATGTATCTATAAATAAGCAAGGAAACCACACAAGCAACATGTTACCTGCAAGCAATCCAGTTGTAGCTATGGATCCACTTGTTCCCTTGTGCTTTCCTTCTTCATTTTCCTTCTTTCTAAAAATTCAATGTATGCCAAAGTGCTCCAAGAATAGGAGGTAAAATTATGAGAGAATGACAGAATAGAAGAGAGATCCACCCAAAAACTGTAAAAAGGCTCAACCAAACAGTTAAAAGTTGTGAACTGCTCTTTAGAATCATTTTTATCATTGATGCCTCTATTTTCTTGATTTTCCTTCATTTGTCCTTCATTTTCCCTCTCATGAAAATATGTAACCTATCACCTTCCTTTTCTCTTGTTTTCCTTTATTTCATATATCAAATGTCCATTAATGCCTATTTTCCTTCACCAATTCCTTTTCCAATTTCTTTAGCCATAAATAAATTTCTTGAGTTTTTTCAAAAGAAGAAAGAGGGATTCTCTCAAAATTGTCTTCAACTGTCTTTCAAGTTTTCTTTGCATGCGATCTAGAGGCCAAAACTAAGCCCACTATTGCCATATATTCTAGGAAATTTTCCATTCAGTAAAGCACATTTGTATGGTATTGACATATTTTACTTTTGAGGGTCAACAAACATTTTGTTGATGGGGCTACCTAGAGCACTGTTGGCATTGCTTATGTTGTCTTCGTTAGCTCTCTGCTCTTGGGGATCTAATATCTGATGAAGCATTCTAACCATTTCATCTTCTATTTGTTAGATTTTGACCTGCTCTCATAAGATATTACCATACGGAAAATGAGGGCATTGCCGACATTTGAAAGGTTACATGTGTGGTGATGACTGTATGTATGCAAGGCTACTGTCGAAGGAGCTCCAGGAAATGCAATGTGAATTGAAACCCAGATTTCTCGCATGGGATTTTTACCATAGATGAGAAGTGAGGAAGCATTCCAATCTACTTTCATCCCTACAAAATTTCTGCAGGGGAAACCTCCCTTGATGTTGACCACCTTTCAAGACTGGAGAGGGTACTGCATATTGCTCCCACGCATTCAACGCTGACTATACTGTCTTGTCCACTGAATTTTTCTTGACGAGAGCCACATGGGAAATTCTTTGCTCATATGAGATTGATTTAAAATGTCGAGTGAAATCTGAATTACTAGCCTGAAGATAATTTGCCTTATGCTCCACTTCTTGTCATGGGATTAGAGAAATACGCCAAATGAAATCAACCCCTATGCTCCAGATTCATATATATGACAGAACGAGGAGGGAGAAATTTGAACTATAATTTGAGGAGATTCCTTCATCAAAAGCTTTGGAGAGCCAATTATAGCTCAAATAATCTCAATTGGAATGAAACATGGAGCTTGGATATTGCCTAAAATGATTCCCTTTTATTCTTTTATTCTTAGTGCTTCAAGAGGGTATATGAAATTCTTGTATATACTCATTATAGAATGTCCATCCAATTTTTTAATCCATTTTACTTTATAACATCCTTCATTTAATTGACAAGAAATGTTGGCCTAGAGGTTTGTTTCTTTATTATGCTTACGAGTATGTCCTATGAGAATATGAAAGATATATTCGGGAATTGTCTCTAAGATATTTTGGATTTTTCGAGGGAGAGAAATTGTGGGAATTGTCCCTAAGATATTTTTCATTTCTCAAGGGAGTTCAACATGTTGGTTTTTCAAAGGAAAAGAGTTGGAATGGAAGTGTTGGATGATGATATGTTGGTGGTTCAAAGGAAAGAACTGGAGTGAAGGTGTTTGAAGATGATAAGGGAGTTTTCCAAAATTGTAATGGAAGGGATGTAACGATATTTTCCTAACTGAAGACCAAAGAAAATTCCATACATCTCTTCCAAATTATTCTTTGGATGACCCAATGTCTATGCCAAATTTGATTCTATTTTTCCTTAGGGATTGATGAGAATCCGTCCCCCCGCAAAGGAAAATAGCCCTAATGAAGGTGGTGGATGATGATAAGGGAGTCTCCCAAAATTGTAATGGAAGGGATGTCATGATATTTTTCTAACTGAAGACCAAGGAAAATTCCATACATCTCTTCCAAATTATTGGTTCGATGACCCAATCCCCATTCAAAATTTGATTCTATTTCTCCTTAGGGATTGATGAGAATTCGTCCCCCCTCCGGCCCCTTCCAACTTTTAAATTTTCAACCATATTAAACTAATTATATAATTTTTTGTATAAATATGTCAATATGTATATCTATTTTGGAATTGGGCTTTTAGATTTTTAATTTAATTGTTAATAATTATTAGGTGGATATTCCATTTAACCTCCATGAAATATTATAGAGTATTCTTAGAAGTATTCACAAATCAATGGTTGAGATTTATTTCCAAAGTAGCTATGTCATTTTTCTATTTTTTACTAAATTGATTATATATATCATAGTGTCATATGAAATGAGTTATGGTTTTTTGGGTGTGTGGTATTGATAATCCATGTTATTGGCCCGTGGTATTGTAACAAAGCATATTTATAGATTAAAATCTCCATGATAAAGTGAGAGTGAATCTCCATGGTTAAGAACCTTGTTAAATATTTTTTAAATGTCTATTTTTTTTAATTATATATTAATTTTCTGTGGGGTCTTGGTTAAACAAGTCTTGGTTAAAAGGGTGATGAGGGAAGTTCATGCTACCCTAATATGTAATACTTATATTTTTCAAAACTTATATATTTATTTAAATTTTTTACTGAATTATGACTAGTTACCAAATACTTAAAGAAAAATCTTATATATATATATATATATATATATATATATATATATATATATATATATATATATATATATATATATATATATATATATATATATATTTGGCTTTTGTGATCCATCGTAAAATTAGGAGAAAAAATTTCGGTAATAATCACATTCAAGTGAACATTTTCGATGTGTTTCGAACCAACCAGTGTGGTTCATCATCAAGACTAGGTGAGATATCAGATCCAGACATTGAGTTTGAAAAGATGTAGAAATGGCTAAACTGGCAACTAGCATAACGGCTAGTTTGAATTTGAAATTTAATAATAGATAGTTCTATTAATTTAATTATTTAATAAAATCCTAACGGCTAGTTTGACTTTGAAATTAATAACGGCTAGTTCTATTTAATTATTTAACTATTTAGTAAAATATGTATAAAAATATTTTTATTTTATTCAATTTAGTTGATTAATTATTAATATTATTATTTTATTATTTTATTATTTATTACCTATTATATTATATTTATTTATTTATCTATAATAAATTTTATTAAAAAAAATGAAAAACAATAGACAATTAAGGATATAGTGCAAGGATCCAACACCTGCTTATATTCCAGCTGTCAGCTCTATTGAGATTTACGGGTCTTTTTTCAATTTCGAGGGCCTCTCTTAACTTACGATGATGGAAATGGTCAATCCTAGCTAAGACCTTAGCCTCTTCAATGCAGATATGATGATTAGTCTTTTACACATGCTCAACTAGGGGAGAGGAGCGGGACCGTCCATGCCTAATGTGAGCCGCATGTTCACAGATCCTTTGGTTAATAGACCGGAAATTTTCACCAATGTAAGGTGTCCCACAGGAACAAGGAATAATGTAGACACCTTTTCCATCCCTAGGGTTCACCAGATCTTTAACCGATTTAAGAGAGTTCTGAATCGTGCTAAGGGACTTGAAGGAAGAAGAAACCCTATACTTCTTAAGGATCCTAGAAATCCTATGAGTTGTTCCCTAAATGAAAGGAAGCCTTACATTGCAGGAGCACTGATTAGGTTCTTTAATATTTTTATTTTTAGCTAAGGGACCTCTTTCTACTTTAAGAAAAGCCTTAAGTCCTTGTGACTTACTATAACCATTTTTACAAAAGACACTAAGGAAATGGGTCTTTTCTCCCTCAAGGTGAGACTCATCAGAGATTCTTAAGGCCCTGGTATCTAAGGTGTTGAGGACGCCTAATTTTTTAGCAGGGAAATGATGTGAACCAACGTGAATATATTGCTCAGTATGGGTTTTCTTTCAAAAAACGTGATGGGATAAAGAACCATCGTCCTTTCTAGAGATAAGAACGTCAAGGAAAGGAAGGCTACCATCCACCTCATAATCCATGGTGAATTTTATGGAGCAAGATTGACTATTAATATGAACAAAGAAATGGTCCTGCTCTTCCTTACCATGAGGCCAGACGACACAAGTATCATCTACAAACCTTTTCCAAAGCTTTGGTTGGTACAAAGCAGAGGAAAGAGCCTTGGATTCAGAGTCTCCCATAAATATATTAGCAACAATAGGGGAAATGGGAGAACCCATGAAAACACCACAAGTTTGCTCATAAAACTCACCTTCAAAACTAAAGAAAGTAGATGTTAAGAAAACTTTCTTAACATCTACTTTCTTTAGTTTTGAAGGTGAGTTTTATGAGCAAACTTGTGGTGTTGCCATAGGTTCTCCCCTTTCCCCTATTGTTGCTAATCTCTTTATGGAGGAATTTTAATCCAAGGATCTTTCCTCTGATCTATACCAACCAAAGGTTTGTAGCTGATACTTGTGTCGTCTGGCCTCATGATAATGAA
This sequence comes from Pinus albicaulis, assembly GCA_034641835.2. Taxonomy (NCBI): domain Eukaryota; kingdom Viridiplantae; phylum Streptophyta; class Pinopsida; order Pinales; family Pinaceae; genus Pinus; species Pinus albicaulis. The sequence continues at coordinate 906,564,604 of CM076569.1, read as the reverse complement.
GAGCTGGATCGTTTCTTCGTTCATCATAATAGTCAATGTTGCGCCATAAAATTCACCATGTATTATGAGGTGGATGGCAGCCTTCCTTTCCTTAACGTTCTTATCTCTAGAAAGGACGATGGTTCTTTCTCCCATCAAGTTTTTTGAAAGAAAACGCATACTGAGCAATATCTTCACGTTGGTTCGCATCATTTCCCTGCTCAAAAATTAGGCGTCCTCAACACCTTAGCCACCAAGGCGTTGATAATCTATGATGAGTCTAACCTTCATGTGTCTTTTGTAAAAATGGTTATATTAAGCCACAAGGACTTGAGGCTTTTCTTAAAGCAAAAAGAGGTCCCTTAGTTAAAAATAAAAATATTAATTAACCTAATCAATGCTCCTACAATGTAAGGCTTCCTTTCATTAAGGGAACCACTGATAGGATTTCTAGGATCCTGAAGAAGCATAGGGTTTCTTCTTCCTTCAAGCCCCTTAGCACGATTCACAGCTCTCTTAAATCGGTTAAAGCTACGATTAACCCTAGGGATGGAAAAGGTTTCTACATTATTCCTTGTTCCTGTGGAACACCTTACATTGGTGAAACTGATCGGTCTATTAACCAAAGGATCTATGAACATGCAACTGACATTAGGCATGGACGGTCCTACTCCTCCCCCCAAGCTGAGCATGTGGAAAAGACTAACCATCGTATCTGCATTGAAGAGGCTAAGGTCTTAGCTAGGATTTACCATTTCCAACATCGTAAGTTAAGAGAGGCCCTCTAAATTGAAAAAAGACCTGTAAATATCAATAGAGATGATGACTAGAATATAAGCAAGTGTTGGATCTCTGCCCTATATTCTTAATTGTCTATTTTTTTCCATTTTTTTTTAATAATATATATATATATATATATATATATATATATAGATAAATAAATAAATATAATATAATAGATAATAAAGAATTAAATAATAAATAATAATAATAATAATAAAATTATAATATTAATAATTAATTAACTAAATTGAATAAAATAAAAGGATTTGTATATATATATTTTACTAAATAAATAAATTATTAAATAGAGCTAGCCATTATTAATATCAAAGTCAAACTAGTCGATAGGATTTTATTAAATAATTAAATAATTAATTAAATTAATAGAACTAACCGTTATTAAATTTGAACAATAGTCCGTGTCCGCGTGGGCCCGCGCGCGCGCGCGGGGGGCCGGCTCCGCGCGTCGGTCCGTCTCTCATATAGTCCCTAATGATGAACCACCGCGGACAGTTAGCTACGTTGACTTATTTTCATTTAAGTGATTATTACCGAAATTTCCTCATATCTATATATATATATATATATATATATATATATATATATATATATATATATATATAATTGAATATCTTACTTAAATAGTTTTTTATTTATTTTGAGTTGTATTTATTAATTTTTTTTTAACATTTATTTGATTATAAAAAAAAAATTAATCATTATAATTCATATTTTAAAATGAAATAAATTTAATAAATATATATTGTGAGCTCTGAAATATATAAATAAATTTAATAAATATATAGTTCAAGATTTAAAATATATTAATATTTGTACTTTTTTTTCTTTTTTATATATCTATATCTTTAATATAACTTTTAAATTATATTATTCTTTCTATGGTACAAATGCTAAACATACTATCAAAACATACATTTTTTTTTTTAAATATTAAAATGTACTTGTAAATTTTCGTTTGATCATATATATATATATATATATATATATATATATATATATATCAATGGATTCAATCTGATCTAACCATGTACTAAAGCTAGATATTGAATCGCTTCTACAAATCAATTGCGAAAATTAAACACAATCACCAATCACATGAAGTAAAGAAAGAATCAAATCAAACCACAACACATATAATTTCCTGGGGAAAGCTTGCTGCTCAAAACCCCTCTATCTTCTATTGTATATTAACCATGGAATCATGAAACAATTACAATGCACTCTTCTCACAAGAGTCTCCTACACTCTGTTAACTGTCTCACACTGTCCTAGACAAAACTAGCCAACGCTTAGCCAATTCTCAGCCACTAAACAACCTTCCTTGCTTGCGCAATTCTTGATTAATGCAATCCCTATTGTTTTGGAATTTTTTCCTTCCTAAACTACGCAAGGATCAAGGACACTCCAATAGATGTCTAGTTTCATCCAAGAAACCTACTAATCACACAACTGATAGTTAGCCTCCCTTTCACCTTTGTCTCAATTGGGTCTCCATTGGAACTGACATGCATGTAGCTAATAATAGTAAATCATTAGTTGCATGGCAGATCACTACTTGTGAATTAAATAATATTTAATTTACTTGATCTCTCACTAGTGCAACAAATAGTTACAACTAGTTCAATTGACTCTAACTCACTTAACTAAGTTAAATGATTACACATGCATTAAACTAATGCACCAAATGCAATTCAAACTCCATAACTTATAGAATTACTCTGTATGCCTTACCAACCACCCTCAAGTCGAAATACATGAGCTAACTGAGTTTATCACACTCAATTAACTATTACAAGTGATTATGAGATAACATTACATTTTATTGTCCATTTTAATTAAGGGATAATTAAATTTGGCACATTTCCAATTTATTAAATTAATTGAATTTTACACTAATGTACCGCTAGGACCCATCACTACACGACCTGTGGTCCCACAATAGTGTAGGTGTTGAAATTCCTTGTTGGACTTAAACACTCCCTCTCAACAAGAAATAGATTATCTGCCACCCCGATCCTGTCTCTATGGTATTCGAATTTACTCCTAGTGAGCACCTTCGTCGGAATATATGCATCCTGATATTCCGTGGGAATGTACTGAAGTAACATTATGCGCCTCTGAACACAATCTCTAAGATGGTGGTACTGGCTGTCTATGTGCTTGGACCTATCATGAAACACATGATTAACTAATAATTTAATGCAACTTTGGTTATCACAATGTATCACTGTTGTATCCATCCGAGAACCAGAAAAATCAACCAGTATCTTTCTCATCTAGCATTGGCCTCACATGAAACTTGACTTGCTGTCATGTACTCTGTCTCGGCTAAACTGAGTACCACATATAGTTGCCTCCTGTTGTACTAATAAACTATTGTTGATCCTATGCTGAAGATCCCTCCTGATGTGCTCTTTATGTCTGATGGAATGCCTACCCAATCTGCATCTATGAAGCCTTGAAGCTTCCCTCCCTTTGTTTGTTTGTACCATAATCCATATTCTGTAGTGCCCCTGAGATATCTCAAGACATGCTTCCCTGCCTTACAAAATAGCTTGGTCGGCTTAACCATAGCTTGAATTAGCTGGCTAACTGCGTAGCAAATGTCTGATCTGGTGTTCACCAAGTACATCAGTGAACCTACTAGATGCCTATAAATAGTATCATCGACTACTTATCCAGAAGTAGCATCCTCTTTCCTCCAATTTTCTGGAAGAGGAGTTTCCATGGGTTTACAGCTCTACATGTGAAACCTACCCAAAATATCTTTGGCATACTTTCCTTAAGGTACAAAAATTTCACCATCTCGCTGCCATATTTCCAAACCAAGGAAATAGTGAAGGAGTCCCGTGTCCTTCATTTCAAACTCCCTTGCAAGATCCTCCTTGCATGATTTTATCAGTTGCTCATTACCTGTCAAAATTAGATAATCAACATAAAGTACGATAATCAAGAGCTTACCATCAACCACAATCTGGTACAGGTTTGCATCAACTTCACTTTTGGTGAATCCCAACTCGATGAAATAGCTTTCAATCCAACTGTACCAAGCATGAGGTGCTTGCTTCAGCCCAAACATTGCTCTCTGGAGTCAACACACATGCGACTCACTGTCAAAGATCTCAAAACCTTATGGCTACTCTATGTACACTCCTTCCTTAATAACTCCATTGAGAAACACAATTTTCACATCTATCTTATGAATGCGCCACCCCATCTGCGTTGAGAGTGCAAGGATAGATTTAATGGAAGATTACCTCGCAACTCATGTGAAAGTCCCATCATAGTCGATCCTCTCAAATTGTGAGAATCCTCGGGCCACAAATTTGGCCTTTTATTTCTCCACAGTCCCATCAACATCTTGTTTTACCTTGTAGATCCATCTAGATCCAACCACTGATTTTCCAATCGGTCTTGGGACAATATACCATGCACTTTTCTTGATGATGGAGTTATACTCCTCTACCATAGCATCAACCCAAATTGGTTGCTTCACTGCCTCCTGAAAGGAAGATGGTTTTTTCACAATACATTTTCTCATAAGAGCCATGTATCCAGTAAAACTATCTGGATACTGTCTCTGTTTGTGTAGTGAAGTAGGGGCTCCTACATTCTCTGTTGCATCAAGTCTCAATATATCATCTTCTGTGGTGTGCCTTCTACCATTTCTGGTATCGGGCTCTGCATGAGTGTTTTATACCACTCAATGATCCTTCACATGTGGTTTCTCCACATCTTAAGGTTCATTCTTTGGAACTAAGAGCGCCTCCTCTGCATGCAAATCCAGCTCCCTCTCAAGGGACAATCGCATGGCTTTCTCCTCATCAAATTTTATATCCCGTCGCACAAAATTCATTCTATTGTTTGGAAAATACACCCGATAGTTATGGGGAGTTTCATTACACCTTGCAAATATCCCAATCTTAGTTGTTGGTTCTAGCTTCTTCCTGGCGTCTTTTGTCACATGCACATAAACATATGAGCCAAAAATCTTAAAATGTGAAACATAGGGTTTCTTACCAGTAAAATACTCTTCTGGTGTACTCATGCCAAGTATCTAGTGAGGACAACGATCTTTCATAAATACCATTGTCTTGCATGCCTCCACCCACATATGCAACATTAGGCCCTGATCATGCAAAATCGCTCGTGCTGCACCCACAATTGTTATGTTCTTTCTTTCTGTGACCCCATTCTGTTGTGGGTTACGAGGTGTAATCAGTTCTCTCTGAATTCCTTCTTTGCTCCAGAAGTTATTGAATTCATTAGAGATGTACTCACCACCATTTTCGCTCCTAAGAGCCTTCACATGCTTCCCTGTGTCTTTCTACACTAGTGCTTTGAACTCAAGAAAGTTTGAGAACGTCTAATCTTTCTTATACATGAAGTAGATCTAGCACTTTCAAGAAAATTCATCAAAAAATATCACATAGTACTTATTCTTTGTTTTCAAAGCAGTAGAGAATGGTCCACACACATCTGAGTGAACTCTCTCAAGGATTTCCAAAGTCGATTTCTCCTTCTCATTAAAAGTGGCCTTTGCATACTTCCCCATAGTACATCCCTTGCATGTGTCTGACTGTGCAACTGTACCCTTGGGAAGACCCGTAGAAATATGTTGCATGACCTTCAAGGCTTTGTGGTGTAGATGGCCCAATATCATATTCCATAAGTCACCCTCATCCTGACTCACCTCTTTGTCTACCTTACCCATCAATGTCGTGCAGCCATCTATATCAAATTTATACAGATTCTTGACTCGAATCCCTGTCTTCTTGTCTTTCCCTATTTTTTTGTGTCGTAGGAAAGCTTTTCCTTCATTGAAAACAACATCATAGCCTCTATCCTCCAACATTGCAACTGAGACTAAATTTTTCTTCAAGCCTAGTACATGTAATACATCTATTAATTGAAAGAATTTACCTGATTATCTCTGGAAGGTAATGGTACCAATCCCGATAGAATTATACCACCTGTCATCACCCATTTCGATATGCATCTGGAGGTCCTTCACCTCCAAGCTACTGAAAGTTTCTTTGTCTCCCGTAATGTGAAAGGAAGCACCACTATCAAAGTACCACACCGATCCCATTTCACTTGACACCATGCATGAGATGAGCGAGAAGTCAAGCTCAAATTGCGAGGCCAAAGCCTCACGAGTTTTAGATCTTGAAGCCTTCTTGTTCTTCTTCTTTTGTAGGAAATTAGTGGCATAATTCCCATGCTCGTGACAATGAAAACACTTCACTCTCTACATGTCGCGCTTCTTACCATCTTTACTGGACTCAGATTTGGAATGGTATTTATTTCCTTTCCCCTTCTTTGCCTAAGCATCCAAAGCACAATATTCTTCATATTCATTCTTAGATGAAGATTCATCTAAGGTATTCCGCCTGAATTCTTCTTGCACCAAATCCGACCAAATTTGTTCCCAATCTGGTAGCTTTTCTCTTCCATTGGTAGAGTCCTAATAACTATGCCAACTCTTGGGAAGTGTTATAAGAGCTAGGCTCACTAAACCATCATCAGTGACAGTAATGTCAATGCTCCTTGGACAAACTTTGTTAAATATTTCGGCATGGATTCACCTTTATCCATTTTGATATTCCTGAGTTTATCCTTCAGTTCCAATTTCCTATGGTCACTGTTGCTCTAGAACAGATCTGTCAAATATTTCCACTTTGCATATGGTGTCTCTTTGACATGGATACTTGAGACAATTTGGTCTCGTATTCCCTCCAATAATAACCTCCTCGACTTTGCAACTTTCTTTTCCCAGGCATCCAGATTTATAGCATCTTCTACAGTAGGTTTGGGAACATCATTGTCAATGAATTCCTTCAACCCATTGTCCTCCAGTATTTCCTCCATCCTGTATTTCCAAGAAATATAGCTATATATTCCCTCAGGTGCATACTCCAATCTCAAGCCATTGACATCCATTTCGATCCTGAATTTCCTATCACGCTAATAATGTCTTCTGCAAATTTGAATTATATTCAGCCAAAAACTCAACTACTCCTCCACTATAGTGATTTCCTGTGCTCTGATACCATGTATAAATTATACAAACATATGTATATCAATAGATTCAATCCAATCTAACAATGTACTAAAGCTAGATACTGAATTTATTCTACAAATCAGTTGCGGAAATTAAACACAATCGCCAATCACATGAAGCAAAGAATGAATCAAATCAAACCACAACACAGATAATTTCCTGGGGAAAGCTTGTTGCTAAAAAACCCTCTATATTATATTTTATATTAACCATGGAATCATGAAACAATTACAATTCACTCTTCTCATAAGAGTCTCCTGCACTCCGCTAACTGTCTCACACTGTCTTGGACAAAAATGGCCAACACTTAGCCAATTCTCAGCTTCTAAACAGCCTGCCTTTCTTGCACAATTCCTGGTGAATGAAATCCCTATTTTTTTGGAATTTTGGCCTTCCTCAGCTGCGCAAGGATCATGGGCACTCCAATGGATGTTTGGTTGCATGCAAGCAACCTACTAATCACACAACTGAAATTTAACCTCCCTTTCACCTTTGTCTCAATTGGGTCTCCACTGAAACTGACATGCATGCAGCTAATAATAATAAATCATTAGTTGCATGGTAGATCACTGAGTGTGAATTAAATAATATCTAATTCACTTGATCTCTCACTAGTGCAACAAATAGTTACAACTAGTTCAACTGACTCTAACTCACTTAAATGAGTTAACTGATTAGACATGCACTAAACTAATGAACCAACTGTAATTCGAACTCCATAACTAATAGAATTACTCTGCATGCCTCACCAACCACCCTCAACTCGAAATACATGAGCTAATTGATTTTATCACACTCGATTAACTATTAAAAATGATTATGAGATAAGATTAAATATTATTTTCCATTTTAATTAAGGGATAATTAAATTTGACACATTTCCAATTTATTAAATAAATTGAATTTCACACTAATGTATCGCTAGGACCCATCACTACATGACTTGTGGTCCCACACTAGTGTAGGTGCTGCAATTTCTTGTTGGACTTCAACAGATATTTCTTCTAATATTAGATCATAAGATCATTATTTAACTTTTTTTAATTCTTCATAAGCACAAATATTATTGTTGTTCAATAGTTATGTACATATTTCACTAAATATATTGTCAATTCAACAAATGTGTACTTTTCCTACATAGACATTCACCATCATTATATTTTACCTAATATTTAACGCAACACTTTTTTTCTTAAGTGGTTATGTGTCATTCTTTTAAAAAACATATAAAAAGTATGGCATGAATATTAACAATAAAATCTATTACAATAATTGAGAATGGAGATATTCTTTACACCTCCAATCTAAAATTTCTAGACTTCAACCAACTTTAAAGTATTATTATTTTGTTATCCATGAAACCTTGAATCACCTAAACTTTACTCTTATTAAGTCTATGAATCTATATCTAGATGAGTGGACAATGAAAATCAAAGTATTATCAAACATCAATTTATGCACCTTTAACCATGCCAAGGGAGCTTGCTATGTTTTGAGTTTTGATGTTATTCACATGGAAAGTAGTAAGAATGTAATTTTGTAACTTAGACAAAAAAATTATTATATTTCCAAGGAAAAAAGATACATATTGCATGCTTCAACATCCAAGTGAAACACATTCATTTCAATGTCATGCACCACAACCAAATAACTTATACACATTACATCAACATCCTCTTACCAATTTTATGCAAAAATAAAATATATTACCTATATCTAGCTCCAAAAAAAGAAGAGCGACACATATATTTTGCCACTTACAAAATAAAATTTGCATTCTTGATCACTACTTCACCCTTATAATTCTTTGATGTCATATGGTAGGTCACAAATTTATAACTTATTTTATGTTTTAAACATAATTATATACTTCAATATTTTGATAATATGATACAACTGATCCTATACAAAAATCATTACTACTTGTATTATAAAATACTGGCATTGAATGGATAAAAGGAAATGGAGTAAACAAGACAATGGATCTAGCTAGGCATCTCCAATAAGAAGCAAAAAGTTGTTTTTTGAAATTTATAGAGGATGTATTGGATGCTAAGGGAATTTCGATGGATCTCAAAAATATAAAAATGATTATGCAGTGGAAGGTTCCTAAGAATGTAGTATACATACGTTCATTTATGGGGTTAGGCGGTTACTATCGGCGATTCATTAACGAATTCTCTAAAACAGCTTTTCCTATTATTCAGTCTACAACGAAAAGGACGAGTCTTTAAGTGGACTCAAGAATGTCAAAATAGTTTTGAAAAATTCAAGAGGCTACTAACTATTGCACCTGTATTAAGAGTAGTAGGCCCAAGTAAGGAATTTGAAGTATGCACTAATGCCTGCAAGGAAGGGGTAGGAGAAATTTTGACCCAAGAAGGTAAAGTCATAGCATACGAATCCATAAAGATGAAAGATCATGAGCAAAGGTATTATGCTTATGATCTGGAACTAATTGCAGTGTTGCATGCCTTGCGAGTGTGGAGACATTACTTGCTAGGAAAAAGGTTTGTGCTAAGAACCGATTATAGCAGTTTAACTAGCTATTTTAAACAATATGATTTAAATACTCGCCAAGAAATATGGAATTCATTTTTAAGTGAATTCAATTTTAATATTCAGCATGTTAAGGTTAAGGAGAAATGTGTCGCAGATGTTTTAAGCAGAAAATTGCATTGCATTTATGAAATTTATTTTAACCAAGTTGAGTCTAAGTTCTGGGAACAAATTGTGGAAGCAAGAAGGAAGGATCCTGAGTACCAATTCCTATGGCAACAAGAAAATGAAGGTGAAACACAAGGAAGACAATCAGATTATGAGCTTAATGAAAATCAAATCTTATTATATCAAAAGAAAATATGTATTCTGAACCAAATGGGCTTAAAAGGGTTGATTCTAGAAGAATATCATAGAAGTTCCTTTGTAGGACATCCCGGATATCAAAAAATGTTAACAACAATTAGGAAGGATTATTTTTGGCTAGGGACGTGTAAAGACATTGCTGTATACCTGACCAAGTGCTTGGACTGCCAGCAGGACAAAGTGTAACACCAACATCCAACATGATTGCTACAACCTATCCCTGTACCAAATGGAAATGGGAAGTCATTTCCCTTGATTTCATCATCGTGTTATTGAGAAATAAAAGGCACAATGACTCAATCATGGTGGTAGTGGATAGGCTCAACAAGGTAGCACATTTTATACATGCCCAAACAAACCTATAAGACAATACAAATTTTTGATATCTTAATGAAATAAATTTTTAGACTGCATAGTATTCTGAGAATTTTTATATCAGATCGAGATGTAAAATTTACATCAGCCTTCTGGAAAACATTACTCACTAGATTGGGAACATAGATATAGTTTAGTACCGCTTACCATCCTAAAACAGATGGGAAAACGGAGAGGGTGAATCAAGTTTTGGAGGACATGTTGCGCATGTATGTAATGAAACAACCTACAAAGTGGGAAAAGTATCTACACTTGGTCGAGTTTTCCTATAATAATGGTTATCATGAGTCCCTCAAGATGAGTCTTTTTGAAGCATTGTATGAAAGGTAATGTCAGACCCCCATAAATTGGAGCAACCCGGAAACCAAGATGATGCTTAGACCAGACATGCTTAAGAAAATGGAACGGGAGGTGAGAAAGATTAGACAAAATCTAAAGTTAGCTCAATACCAGTAAAAGGCGTATGCATACCGAAAGATAATTTTCAGGGAATTTGTGGTGGGAGACAACATATATGTGAAAATTAAAACAAAGAGGAGTACCTTGGGGTGGAATACTTGTGCCAAATTGGCTCCCAGGTATTCTAAACCATTCCAAATTTTGGAACGGATTGGCTTGATGGCCTATTGACTGGCTCTGCCTAGTCACATAGTGGTGCACAATGTGTTTCATGTATCACTATTGAAGCGATACATCCATGACTCTAAGCATGTGATACATTGGTAGAGTATACATGTAGAATTACTCGGCGAGTTTTTGGTAGAGCCTTAGCGTATTCTCAATCAGAGATAAATAACACTCCAGAGATGAATCTTCTCCCAAGTTAAGGTGCAATGGAAGCACTTTAGCCCAGAGGAGGCTACCTGGGAGGATGAAAATTTCATTAGAGAGGCATATCTTGAATTTTTTTCTATGGTAAAATAACATCGAGGACGGTGTTTTCCTTAGAGGAGGAAGATGTAACACCTTGTTTAATTTTAATTATGTTTGATGAAATTTTATGATACAATTGAATTATTAAATTTAACGAATATGGCTATTCGTTAGTGAAACTTAAGTTTATTTATAAAAAAATAAAAATTGACCATTATCCTGAGTAAAAAGGATTTAACTCAATGGTAAATGATTCCAAGATTCCACAGTAAAAGTAGAGGTATTTCCTGACAGTTACTTCCTAGAAGGATAAAATTGAAATCCTGAGTAAGGGAAGGGATTATGTTTAGGAAAAGGCTAAGGGTTAACAACTGTATGTTGAAAAGAGCTGTCTAGAGCTGGTAAGGAACCAGTGGAGCTCTGTAAACCCAAAGAAGTATAGACTGGATTTTAATCCTGAGGTTTATCTTCTAAATTAAGGCTAACTAATACTTGATGCTTTGGAGAGGAGCACAGGGGGTGCATAGGACGCGATAGCCTCTCTCAAGGTTGGGTGGAACCATCAGTTAATAGAAGAGGAAGTAAAGAGATAATTACTTATGACTGTATATTTTATTATGCAGATTCCAGGAAAGAAACAATGAATTTTTAAATTGGTACTAATATATTTTTGGGTTTTACATACAGTGTTATTTAGTACAGTGAACATCTGTTGTCTTAAAAAAAAAATAGAATATGTAAGTCTAGTAGACCAAGTACAGAAAAGTAGATTTTTCTGATGCTATATTTTTAAGAAGTAAATAGTATTTTAAACTCTGTGTAAATTACAGCATTGGGAATCAAAATGGGGAATCTGAACTAAACATATCCCTTGTGGAGGTAAAAAGGTTTAGCCTCAAGCCCCGTGGTAACAGGGCAGGGGTCATGGTCCTCTAACCATCTTAAATTTTCTAACTGTTGTTACATGCAAATAAACATTAAAGAAAATAAAGAATACTATGAAAACTATGCATACATTTAGTAATCACTATCGCTATAGATAAGAAAACCTCTACCAAATAAATTCAAATGTAAACTCTTGAATGCAACATATAGCAAAAGTAAGTAGAGTAAACAACAACATGTACATGAATATGTATATTAAAGAACTGATTAAACAACATAAAACCCCAGAATTTTCTTGTTGAGAATATAAACCCTCCGGAGGAGGCGAACGGTAAATTTTATGTTTACTAATACAACTACAAAGTAAAAGAGGAAATTAACTTAAAAGAAATGAACAGAGAACTTAACCCAGTCTCGGCTGAAATCTATTAAACAAAACTGCAGATTTCATAATTCTGTAAATTCCAGTATACACATAACTTATGGAAAATTGAATCCCAAGAAAATTACATTACATCATCCTCCATTAAAAGAATTGTTTCAGGCTTAAAGGCCTTGATAAATTCCAAAAGAAGTAGTTCATGCAGGAATTTTAAACACAAGTGAGTCACCTCGAACTTAAATTTAGTAAGAAACAAAAACATAGTAGACTTTAAGAAATTGCTAGAACTCTGGAAATAAGACAATTGCATGCAGATATAGCCATGACCTCATGGCGCCCTGCACACCGACAGGATTTCACTGTCATCAACCATAAACTATAAAGGAGAAAATATTTGTAACCATGGGTGAGAGCATACTTGTGATTGAGAAGCACAGGAGTAAGGAGGTAGGGATGAGCAGAGAAGACAAACATCATAATAAGAAACCAAGAACTAACAGTAGAATGATCTACGAAAATATTAAGCAGATCACTAAGGTAACAATTAAAAGAAAAGGTAGTGGAATGTAAACCTGCTTGTGAAGGGATCTTTCCACCTAAACTCCACATCAACCCGGCTAAAGAAAACAAAAATAACCAAACATTGTGGAGCCATAGTGACAAGACCTCTGTAGTGACTGAAATGAGTACTCCGACAGCGGAGGAATTATTGAAGTAAACCTTTCAAGAAAACTATAACCGTAAAATATTAATGATCTCACCATAACACACATAGTAAGTAACCTGTAACAATATTCTCACAATATTGAAGTAGAAAGACGAAACCCCAGAAGGGTTGCCACTACATTATTAAATTTTCAAAGGTTGTGGACCTGTGAAGACTGGCACACAATCATGCCTTTGATGATTAAGACACTAGCGATCGAGAAAAAAATGAGGTCACAGCTGTAAGTTGAAAGGAGGAAACCATGGTAGTTGCAGAGCTAAACAATTTGAGGGAAGGACGACAGAATGAGCAGTGAAGGTGGGACAGGGTGTGGGTAGTAACCCTAATTCCCCCAAAACCCCTTAGCATCGTCGGATCTAGGGTTAAAAAAATAAAAGGCCCAGATGCGTTGGTAAGTTTGATGAGGGACAACTATGAGGATTAAGGCGGGAGCTTCCGGCTAGTTCTCTCACAGTCAAGATGCCCAAAACCCAAGCTAAGAGGCGTACCATGTAATTTAAGAGGAATTAAGACCTTCATTATACCAATCATACAAAAACGTTAATATGAAACTATAATGTAAACCAAGGCCAAATCATTAGACGCTTAAGGTACCGAAATTGGGTGTAAAACAATAAAATATTTGGAAATCAGATTGTAACGTCAGATATGCTGAGGACCCATATCATAAGTATTTGGTGGTACATATAAATGTTGTAAATATTAATGTGATGACCATATGGATAGAATTGTAAATATTAATGTGGTTTATGTAAAGAAAATGTGTGAGTTATGTTTTATTGCATACGCCAATTTACATGTATGATAAAGTTGGAAAGATTTAAATATATAAATAGAGGTATATGGTAAAAAGGCCAACTTGGATTAAAAAAAAAATTATTTATGTTTTGTAATTTTGAGTATAGTTGTGACAAGTGGTATCAGAGTGTGGTTACACGCTGGGGCTATATGGGCCAATACAATAACATGGTTGTATTCATATTTTTATTTTTATTTGAAAATTGTGCACAAGGATAGGAAATACTGATAAGAAACTGCAATGAGGAGAGGGCTAGTCATCAAAAGCCAAGAGATATAGGGGAAGCCCATCCCTTGCCCAATCTGGGAGTTAACCCAAAAATGTGGGTTCAATTAAAAGTGGACCAACACTAGCAAACCAGTAGATTGCTAGAAGAGAAACAACGTTAGACAAATAGACTACTAGATACTGCATAGCAACTTCCAACAGAGATGATTCGGGTTCGAAGTGATAATGAGAGAGAAAGAAAGAATACTAAAGAGTATTTCAGATAAACAAAACCATCATATGACACAACCTAGTCAAGATAGGGACACTCATAGAGAAGGAGAGCAATAACAAAAAGTTTATGATAATCTCGAAGGGAGTCGTACCTATTACACAACATTTTTTCACTATCCCTGCAATCCCCATATCGCCCATTGGAGGGTCATTTCTGTGACCAATAAGAAATGTCATGCCTTGAAAACACCATCATTGTGTCCCTTTACATGAGAATAACATTCCTCTTGTTGACAATTCCCTGAGCAGAGACTCAAAAACCCCTGTTTTTTCCTTGGCTCGGGTAATCAGTTATGCCCTCGCACCGAAGGGGAAAATTAACACTAGGCTCGCACCAGCTGGCACTCTGTCCTAGTTTGCCACATCCGCCAAGCTGTTTATGGAATTTTTTTTAAAAATAGAGGCGAAGATTCCACTCCAACCACCTCGAGGATGATTCATTGGGAGTGGTTGAACTGATATACCACGAACTGCCTCCTTTAGGTTTATGGTTTCCACCTCTTATGGGAACTCCCTAAAGGATAGGCCTCCCTCCCTCCTTTGTAGGGATACTAACCTCCTCTTTTTCCTCTATAAAAGAAACTATATCTCTTAGAACAAGCTAGCTGAACGGATAAATAGTTGAACTTGGAGAATTAGACATACTATAGCTGAATGACTAGAGAAGATAGAAGGAATTACGTTGAGGAAGCTTGAGTCCATGCCTTCATCCCATCTGAATTCCCTAACGAGCATCTGAGACGTGCTTCACCTAAACCCCATTGGAGGAGACTGCAATGTCAAAGCATTGGTTGTAATTCTTCCTTCTATTCATTTATATACATGACTACTGTTTGGTTCCATTGTTGTGTTATGATGTTTATTTAATGCAATATTTTAGCCCTCTTTAACTAATTAATAGTTATGAATGAAATTTTTTCATCTTGTACGATGTTCTTGTTTTCTTGTTCTTTGTGTAGGTATCCAAGCGTAATGGTGAACGGATTGTGACTTGCTGAAGCAGGAGCGAGAGGCCACCGCTACTACAGCAACAACGACAGTGTTGGATTCCAGGTAGGTCAATCTACCATGTCCCTTGTTCATTCAATAATTAGGAAGCAACACTTTAGCGTGTCCCTTTGTTTCTAGACCCACTCTAGGGCTAGAGGGATTTTCTCTGTCCACAGAGAGGATTTACCTGCATAAAAAATTGGAGACTCCACTGGGGATTAGAGCGAGTTTTTCATTTCATTTCGTTGGGTTAGTTTCAATTATTAAATTTTGTTATCTCTCTTTTCTAGGTTGCTCGTTTAGTTTTTCATCCTCTGTTCAGCTCCAAAGTGTCAAGATTGACCTTTGCTCATTAGGTTTTGGTTTTTCCTCTTTTTCCCATAGTTACCTGACTTGGCGCAGTTTTTCTCTAAATAGTCGCGCCAATTGGCACAGGTTTCTCTTTTTACAGTCGCGCCAACCCCTGTATGGCGCAGATTATAACCGTACGGTCATGCCAATCCCTGTAGGGATTGGTTTGACCTCCTTGATGAGTCTTTTGGTAAATTGTGCTTGCTTCTGGGTTATTTTTTATGCATGATTTTGCCTTTGGGATTGTTTTAATTATTGTTGACTTGCTTTTATCACTTGTTTTTCCATATTCTTATCAGTGTCATTTGATACCTTAGGGTTTCTAGGTGTCCTTGTGCACTGAGCCTTCTGTTCGAAATCGAGTCATTTTGATTGTTGTCAATCCCATTTGTGGCTTGATTGCACTCAATTTTCTTGATCCTTTGAGTGATTGCCTTGGTTTTAGAGTCATTTCATTTTATTGATCGGTTCTTTTCCCTTTTGCTCCAAGCATAGATTACATTTCTTGTTTTAGATCATTTTGAAAACTGTCTCTTGGTTTGAAAGATTGCGACATTAGTTTGAGTGATTTCTTGTGTTTGTTTCGTGTTTTATTGATTCATTCAATTTTTATTCCTACACAACACTTAAGCTAGTGTTTGTTTTCGTTTTTCATGTAATTAGTGCATCATGTACTTCTTTTCATTGAAAAATTAAAAAAAACATGTTTTGCATTCTTTCTTTGCATTGAAAGTGAAGTACTCTTTTGCATAACTAGCATCTGATTATCTAGGAAAGAGTTTCATTTTCATATTTTGTTATATTCATTACTGGATTTCTTCGCATAATCTCAATGTTTTCTTTTTGTTTTAAATATCTCTATCCTTCTCATAACTAGCATTCATTGAATCGAAAATGATGTTCATTTTCATATAGCTTGCATTTAGGGATTTTTGAGATCCAATATCGATAGGACCTTAAAACTGAAATGTAATTCAAGATCAAATTTAAAAATTATTTAATTAACCTAAGGAAGCATTGAAACCTAATGAAAATTTTTTAGTGTCCTAGGCTAGAGACGTGTTTCGGCATCTTAAAACCTAGTAGTTGTCATTCGCCATCTAGCTTTAGACAACGCTAGTACAGACTTGTGCTCCCCGTACAAGTATATAAAGGGAGACCCTTCTAGGTTGCAATCCTTTTATCCATAGGAAGCCGAGTCTGCTGCCTTGTAACTGTGATACACTAAACACAGCATTCGGGGAGACTACCTACACGTACATCAAGTCCTTAGTCATTTCTGTTTCATTTGATCACCAAGGTGTATATGGAAGTTCACAGAAACCTGACATACCCTCTTGCTTAGTATTCTACAGTAGTCATTTTGATCTTTTCATGACTCTTTAAAAAGAGAAGAGATCATCAAGCACTTGTCCTTTCATGCTCGTTTAAAATTGAAAGTGACTAGAGTCATCTTTGGCCTGTTTCTCGACACTTTAAAAATGAAACAAAAAAATATGGTTTCAGTGTCATAAAATTACTCACCTATGATCACATGCCCGTTAAAGTTTTATTACTTGGCCGGTTGTTTTTTCCTTAGTTTTGATCTTGGAGTCCTCAATTGGTTTTATTTTTCCCTTTCTGTTTTGATATATGGTGACGGTGGCGGAACCACCGGTTTCATCGTCCTCATTGCCTCCTAGTGGTAGTTCCTTGCCAGACGTTTCTTTTGAAAATCCTAAATCCACTAGGTCTGCCAAGATCACACAGCCTATTCTCCCGTCTTTCCTGCCTCTTGCTACTCGATCTCCTCCTGAAGAGCTAGTTGATTTCAATTGGCCTCATTCTGGTGCTTGGTCTGGTTTTTGGGAAGGAGGAGATTTTCCTCCTCTTATGTCGGGCTCGCCATTTTTTGTTGTTGTTGTGCCTCCTAGTCCCTGTAGTCTTTTTGAAGTTCTTACAGCAGAGTCAGATATGGACTCATCTAGTCCTGAAGGTAGTGAAGGAATACCTATTCCCACAGGAGAATATCATCTTTTTTAGGAAGATGTCCATCATGTTTCTACTCAGTATTCTCCGCCATCGGTGTCACTTCCACCTGGCTATCGGTCCTTGAGTCAAATTATGTCTGGTGTTGCCACCATTGTGCAATCTAGTACAGTAACTCCTTCACAAAGTTTGGTCTTACCTTCATTAGGACTATCACCTTCGACACCTAGTTCGCCGATTACTGTTACATCTGTTCCAGTTCAACCGACAGTCTGTGTGGCTTCATCCACACCTGTTGATACTCATCAGTCATCAGGATCTTTTCACACCCGCAGTCTATTTTTCTCAACCCTACGTCGCCTGTTAATCCTGGCCCAGGTAACTCACAAACCCATGCCATGGAAACCCCATCTACCTCTACCACGCCTATGGTTTCTACCTATGTGTTTGATGAGCAGATGTTGGATATTCACCGACGTTATGCTCCTTTGATGGAGGACACACCTGCTTCTAGTGTTATTTCCACTACCCCTGTGATTCCTGGCGGTCTTACTTTTGAAGAGTATCTATTAGCTGTTCAGCAGAAGAGCTCTCAGGGTTCTCAACAGCCTCAAGCTCCTGGTAATCCTCTTTTTCATCATTATGATGTTGTTGGGAACCCTGTTTATTCATATCTGCTTCCTTATGATGAGCATGGTAATCCAGTTTATTTGCCTCCTATTGATCCTTATCAGACCGTTTCTCGTTTTAGGCCTACCTTGCCTGTGCAACCCTCTAGCTTGCAAGGAAAACCCCCTGTGGGACAAACTTTAGATCAGCAGGGCTCTGCTTCTAGTCTACAGGGACAACCATACGATCCATAAGGCCAACCTTTACAAGGGAAACCTTTGGCCCAACATGGACAACCCTTCGGTCTATTCGGCCAATCTTCGAATCAACCAGGGCTATCTTATGCTCCTGGGGGGGAAATCTACCCACCACAGGGACAACCTGTTGCACCACAACTGTAGCCACATGCTCAATTTGGCCCAAATGTTGTGCAGCCAAGACAACCCAACGATCCGTCTCTGGGTCAACTTGGTTATCAGGGAGAACCTGGTCCATCGCAAAAATCAGGCCAACCTTTTCCACAAGGCCAACCTGGTGGCCCTCAGCAACCGATTCAATCTCCTCCTCAGCCAGTTCCATCATTTCAGCAGCCTGTTCTACCCGCTTAGCAGCCTACTCAACCTGCTCAGCTGGGTCCACCTACTCAACCGCAAGGTGTTTACTACCCTCAAGGTTCATATCAACCGGTATATACCGCACCTTAGATTCCATACCCTCAAAATCAACCTTTCTATAATCAACCTCAAAGCCATGCTTACATTCCACAACAGACTCCATACGCTACTCAGAAAGGACCTCAATGGTCTACTCCGACCTAGTATCTTGGTACTCAACCCAGTATCAACCGACTTATCCAGCTTCTAATCCCTATGGTCTGAATCCTCCAAGACAAAATCCTGCTCGAACTGGATGGAATATACATGCAGGTCCTTATCAAAGACCTCTGATGACTTTCAATACTCAATTATTGTTTCTTTCTACATTGGAATTACCTGATGTGTCAAAGTTGATGAATGATCCCATTCTTCATAAATCGTATTGGCCTCCGGTTCCAACCAAGATTCCTGGTGATTATCCTAAATTTTAGGGCAAGTCCGGTGAAGACCCCCAAGCACATGTTATGACTTACCATTTGTGGTGTTCGTATAACTCTTGGGCTAATGATTCTATTAGACTCAGTCCTTTCCAACGAACTCTTACTGGTGCCGCTGCGAAGTGGTATATTAAGCTATCTCGTGGCATCTTCTAAGTTTTCAATTCTTTAGCTATGGCGTTCCTTACACATTTTCAGTTACCAGCCCGTTATGAGACCGGGACACACCTCCTCACTTCATTGAAACAGGACCGAGCTACTCATATCTCGAACCATATTCATGAGTGGCGGCGCCGTCGTCGCATGATAAAATTTGAAATTCCTGATCAACTTCTAACTCATTGGTTCACCACCTCATTTTTCAATCAGATTGCCAAAGGCATAGCTATGGGGGCATGTGTAATCGAGGAAAAAGCCATTTCTTACCCCCAGTACCTTGATCTTGTGTACTCTTAGTCTGGTGCATTATATGATATCTTGCTTGATGCTCCCCGAATTGGAACTTCTAAGCTTCCAGCGACTCCATCCGTCGATGGTATTATTGGTTCTATGTCTCAGACTTCTCAAAATTCTTCGTCTTCAAACTCTGGGAAGCCGAAGTTTGCTTCTTCCAATAATTTTTCTTCTCAATCTGCTTTGAATTATAGTAAACCCGCAGAAGTTAATGCCATTCAGGCCAATCCTACAGATAATACTTCTAAAGGTAAAAATAAGGGTAAAGGTAAAGCCAAAGCTGATACCCCGAAACAGGATTCTCAGAAACCTTGTGCTGGTGATGGTTCTCACCGCAAACTGAAGTACCCTTGTTTGATTTGTGACGAAGAGCACTTCACCAAAGACTGTCCTCGATGGTCCGAAGTGAGTTGATTGCTCAAAGGCACCCAGGGAACTTCGGTCATTCTTAAAGAACCTTTCCCATCTCAGCAAACTCAAATGGTAGAGCAACCTCAACCCTCTGCCCCATTTCGCTCTCAGGTGATCATGATGAACGGTCTGAGCACCGTTTCTATTGCTACTCAGTCGAAATATTATGCTAGATCCTGTTAGGCCATGGGGAAGGCGATCACTGATGGTCCTCCTCCTCCGCCTGTTACTGGTCCACTTGATATTGAAAGGCCCAAAGTTGAATCCGTTGTGCAACCACCTTCTAAAGGTGTCCTCTGAAAATTTTCTTATAATCCCAACACCCATGCTGCTCACCATTACAATATTGTTGAGGATTTGGCTCAGGCACCGTCCGTGATGTTCACGTTAGAAGTACTTCAAAGCTGTCCATCACAACAAAGAGCTTTGTTATCTGCGATTAGTGGGATTGACCCTGCCGATGCTAGCCTTCTTGATTTTGATCTAGAGAATTTCGTTCCACGACTTCCGCATCAAATTGTGCTTATTATTAAAGTTTTTATTAATGGTCTTGACATTCATCGAGAAGTTGTGGAAAAAGGTGAATCAAACTATATCATGTCATCTTCGTGTTGGAAATCCATTGGTTCCCCAGCCCTAAATTCATCACCAAATGCCTTAGAAGCATTTGATGGGAGAGAATCAAAACATTTAGGTGTTCTCGCTAGCTTACTGATTACTTTGAAAGGGAAGACAGTCAATTTCAAGGTCGAAGTCATTGACGCTAAGCTTAATTATAATCTTATCCTTGGTCGTAGTTAGACTCATGCCATGTTGTGTGTTCCGTCCACTCTCTTTCGTGTTTTGAAATTTCCACATGAAGGAAAGATTGTTACTATTGATCAATTGTATTTCTTCACCTCTTCTTCCGAAAACAACGTTCTGTATGTGGAAAAGACTCCCACTCCCTACGAGAGCATAGGGCCTAGTCTTTTTTAAGATCCTACCCTCATGGGTATTTTTCCTCATCCTCTTCTGAATATTGTTCAGATTCATATGATCTCTCGGTCTGATGACCCATGGATTATTCTTTCGCCTGAAAATATTGATTCCTTTAGAGATTCGATGCCTTTTAGTCCGATTGAGATTGATTATTGTGAACTCATTGCTACTTCAGAACCTTCGTCCTTTGATTGTGCTCCTTTGAGCATGTTTCTTGAAATTTATTCTCAATCCCCCTGGCTTGGTGATCCAAATTCACCTGACCCTTTGAAAGAAGTATTTCCCTCCGATGATGCCATTGTGGAAACCATGTCTCTTGAGGATCTGTCGTGGTATGATGGTCATCATCATTCCTCGTTTACGCCCGGTCTCAAGGCCATGTCTACTTGTCTCGAACGTTTTGTAACTCGGGTTCCTTCACCTCCGCTTCAATTACCTGTTTTAACACATGAAATATTTACAGAAGGTAACTTTAGTAACATTACACAGATGATGCCTATTGACATTTCTGTTAAACCGGGAATTGTCAAAAAACATCCATATTGGGGTTACTTGTTCTTCTGATGAAGTCCAAGTTTATACTAGCCTTTTTCGCGAGTTCCATGATGTCTTTGCATGGTCCTACGAAGAAATTCTCAGCATTGATCCTAGTATAGTGGTGCATGAAATTCATACTTATCCTCGTTTGAAACATGTTCGCAAATTTCTTCGTCCGGTGCACCCTAGCAAAGCTGCCACCATTAAGGCTGAAGTTGAAAAAATTCTCCGAGCTGGTTTTATTTATCTGATTCCTTTGAGAGAATGGGTTTCTAATATTCTTCTTGTAGATAAGAAGCAGGGAACTATTCGTTTCTGTGTTGATTATTGTGATATTAATTGGGCTTGTCCTAAGGATAATTATCCCACTCCCTTTATTGATCAAATCATCGATAACTGTGGCGGGAGAGATATTTTCCTTAATGGACGATTTCTCTGGTGACAATTAGATTAACATTCTTCCAACTGATCAACATAAGACTTCCTTTATCTGTCCTTGGGGTACTTTCACATATAAAAAGCTCCGCTTTGGCTTAAAGAATGCTGGGGCTACATTTCAGCGAGCGATGTCGTATGTTTTTCACGATATTCAACACATCATTCAGCCTTATTTGGATGACCTTCCTGCTCATTCAGCTAAGCGTCTGGACCATCCTGACCATCTTCATCAAATTTTTCTTCGTTGTCTACGTTACAATATTCGGCTTAATCTGCACAAGTGTGTCTCCTGCGTTGATTTCGATAGACTCTTAGGGTTTATCATATCTAAAGATAGAATTCACCTTGATCCTCTGAAGGTTGAGGATATTATTAATCTCCCCTCTCCATCCTCATTACATCAGTTACAGAGTTTTCAAGGTAAGGCTAATTTTCTACGTCATTTTATACCTAACTATGCAGAAGTGGCTCGGGGATGCACACGTTTATTAAAGCAGGGTATCCCATTCTATTGGAATAAGATTGCTCAAAAGTCTTTTGAGGCCCTGAAGACGTTTCTTCTCAACGCTCCTCTGTTGCGTCCTCCTAACTGTCATCGTGATTTTTCCCTTTATTTAGCCGCCGCTTTCAGTACGATTTCCATGGTTCTGGTACAAGAATAACGAGCATGTTATTTATTACTTGTCTCATAACCTTATTGACCCTAAGATGCTATGCACACGTCGAGAAGTTAGCGTTAGCCGCGGTCCAAGCCGTTAAGCGTTTTTGTCATTATATTCTTTTGCGTACGGTGACTGTGATTTCCGATTGCAACCCCATGACCTATATATTCTCTCGACAATTGCTGGGGGGAAAATACTCGAAGTGGATTGTTATCCTCCAAGTGTTTTATTTAGAATTTACTGCGGACAAGTCGAAGAAGTCATTAGTCTTTGATGATTTAATTTGTTTTTTACCTTCAGATTCTCCTTTGTCTCGTCCTGAGGAATACATACTAGGTGATACGCTTTTCTTGATTAGCACCCTCGATCTATGGTACGGTGATATCATCGTTTATCTCCAGACGTCTACTTTCAAATCTGAGTTGACGAAGGATGCCCGCCGATGCATCTGTCATCAGTTGCAACCTTATCGTATAGTTGGGGATACCCTCTATTGTGTCGGAGTGGATTCCATTCTCTGTCGATGTTTAACCCAACTCAAGGAAGCTGAGAAAGTCCTCAATGATTGTCACAGTAGCACCGGTGGCAGTCACATGTCTGTTTATGCCACTGCACAAAATATTCTTCGTGTTGGTTATTTCTGGCCTTCAATCTTCAAAGATTGCATTTTCACAGTTCGTAAATGTCATGATTGCCAGGTTTATCAATGCAAGATGCGTGCGCCACCTCTACCTCTTCATCCTGTCATTACTGTTGGTCCCTTTGCGAAGTGGGGCATCGATTTTATGACGTGTAATCCTCACTCGGCCAGGAGGCATGCTTATATTATTGTAGCCGTGGACTACTTCAGAAAATGGGCCAAAGAAATGCCTACACTTGCCGCCGACGGTAAGACAACTACTCAATTCATATTCAATCATATCATTGCTAGGTTTGGTGTCCCTGAAGCCATCGTCACCGATCATGGCTCCCATTTTCGGCATTACATGGTGGCCGAGTTGACTTCTAAGTTGGGTCTGCGTCATGACAGCTCAACGTCATAATATCCTCAAGCCAATGGCCAGGTCAAAGCCGTGAACAAAGTTCTTGTTACCATGCTCAACGTACGATTGGGATCCATAAATCCAATTGGCATCTCATTTTATTTTCAGCTCTTTGGGCATACCAAACCTCAGTTAAGAGTACAACCAGATTCACCCCTTTTTAGTTGGTTTATGGGCTGGAAGCCACCCTTCCAATTGAATGTGAAATACCTTCGCTCAAGTTGGCTGTTGAATTACTACCAAACACTTCACCCGAAGAAGAGTGTCTCCTTTATCTCGAAAGGTTAGATGAAACCTGCCTCTTTTCTTCTCTGGTTATTGAAGCATAGAAAAAGAAGGTCAAAGCTCATTTCGATCAATCAGTTTCCCCTCATTTTTTTGTTGAAGGAGATCTCGTCCTCCTGTACGAACAAGCTCATGATAAGATGGGGGAAGTTAAATTTTAACCCATGTGGCATGGACCTTACATTGTTAAACGTGTATTAAAAAATGGGGCCTATGAGCTCATTGATTACAAAGGTCATCCATTAGAAAAATCGAGAAATGGGTTGTATCTCAAAAGGTATAATGCATGAGTCATTCATGCATGATTTGTGTACATAGTTTTTATTTTTATTTTTTTACATGATTTGATTTTGTGTGCTTTGCGAGCATTTTCCTACTTATTTGGGTCTTTCTTTTTTGTGCAGATGTCTATTACCCCTTATGTCAGTTTCACAGATGGTGCTTCCCGCAGTACCAGGAATTTGTCTTTAGCAGCCTGAGTAATCTATGATCCTGCTAGTGAGTTGATAGAACTGCAAGGCATTTGTCTAGGACAAACTACAAACAATGTCGCTGAATATAGTGTTTTTCTTGAATTATTAACCGAGGCAATCAATCTCGGCTTATGCACATTGCTTGTAAATCTAGATTTACAACTTGTTGTTCTACAACTCAATGGTCATTATTTAGTTAGAAACTTGTACATTTTGAGGTTTTATTTATATATTCATTTGTTGGAAAGGCATTTTGATTGTATCACATATCAACATATTCCTAGACAAATGAATGCATTAACTAATACAATGGCTAACATTGTATTAGATAGATATTTTCGTAATTTGTAAAATCATCATCATGTGAGAAGATCCATATAGGAAAATTGTTGTGTGTATATATATATATATATATATATATATTGCATGTTTGCATCAGTGTGCATCATACATTCAAAAACATATGTGTGTTTCTATTACATCCTGAGACCCCATGTCTCTCAAAAATGTAGATATAAAGCCTAGGTGTCTAATCGGCGTGATGCTCATGATAACATGTCACTGCCCATACAAGTTGCCTCAGAAAGCAGTGAATATGGCTTAGCACCCCAACGGTATGTCTCTAGTAGGCGCGAGGTACATCATCGAATCGCGCATAATCCGAGATTCCATGTGTGATCCCCTCTAGGTTGTGCATGAGCTCCTCTTCCTCGCTACCCTCACCATGAGGGTCAAAATCACAAGGAATTCACCTCACTATCAAGGACATGCCTGTAGGTCTCTCTAGGCCGACATCTACAAATACGTGGATTTAAAGTCAAAACATACATGAACAAAAAAATTCATAATACTTATGAAAATTAAAAATGAGTCTTACCCAAATCTTCATCCCAATCCTCTCCCTTTGGGAGTGGGAGGTCCGGATCACTAGTAAAATCTGTACCAGATTAGGGCCAGTCCTCCACAATGATCAATTGTTGGTGGATACAATCAAATAACTCCAGTCTCCAGGACATCTGTTGACCTCCCCCTGCCCTTGGCATCAGAGCTGCCCATTGGGCCATCTGTGGTTCTTTCGCTGGTGGTTTCAGAACTATGACCTCCTGACGCTGAAATATTGGTAGTCGTTCCAGGAAAAACAATTCTAGGATAGACCCATAACCGAACTACTTCAGTTTGGTCTTCTCGCACTTTTTTAGCTGACGTTTCATGTTTATTTTCACAGCCTCTGCGTAGTTGTAGATGGTAAACGACAAGTAGTCTACAGCAAGAAGCAACTGTGGTTTTGTTGCTTCGTGCGGTGCTTGCGATCCCATAGCTCATGAGATGGTATGCAACACTACTTTTAGTGCTAGGTCTGGGATAGTTTGGATGTCAACTTTCCCACTCCCTGTTCCCTTCCATGCCCCTGGACATACTCTCCATGAAAGGCCAGGTACCGGTTAGGATCGATGCTACTCCCCTTTGTGACAATCCAGTGATAAAGTAGACGTCAGAAACATCAATCTCAAGTTCCTGATCTCGAAGGATGAACTTTTCTTGGTCCTCATCCCTTATGCTGATAAAATATTGTAACAACTCTGGTTGAGCATGAAGACATGTTGTCAAGAATAATTTCTTCACTCCACAATCCCTTAGAGCTCCCATGCATCTCTCATTTTCCATGGCAAGCTCGTCTTCTTCATTGTGTTCCCGTTCTTTCCATTCTATTACCATTTTGTCATTTTCTACCTGTAAAAACATTCATATGAATGATATTAGCCATTTGGGAAATTGTATTTATAAATAATTTGGGTTTGTGACTTACATTGAACACAAAAAAATGGTTAACACCATTGGCATGACTGTTTCGGAAATAGTCGCGCCAATGAGCGTGCCCTAGTATAAAAATTGGGCGGTTGGCATGACTCCATGCCCGAAACTTGCGCCAATCGTCGTGCCCTAATTTTCATACTTCCTCCCCCAGATTTCAGAACTAGAAGTTGCAGGTAGTAAGTAATGACTCAAAATTAAAGGAAAGATCTCCTCTCTTACCTAGAATTGACGGATTTCAGATTGGTCTGCTGGATTTTCCGCTATCGTCGCTGCAAAATCGCACAGTAAAATGGGTAACTATTTGCTCCATAACTGGTAAAAAGTGAAAGTAACTGTTTTTTACAATTTTTGGCATTTTATAACTTTTTAAAACCCTAATTAGGTTTTAAGACATGTTTTTCGAATATTTTATTATATTATTTTTCGAAAAATGGGTTTTACACGTGTCCCTTGTGTAGCAACAGGTTTTTCAGGACATAGTGATGAAGTAATGACTTATATTTTTTACTTTTTTGGACTCAGTAAAAACACAAAAAAGTCACTAATGGAGTCATCTTTCAACTCTTTTTTGACTCTCTAAAACTGAAAATATTGTCGAGACTCTTGTCATTTCGAACTCGTTAAATGGTTGCGAAATGATATCTACCCAGTATATGTTTGCCCCTTTTTTGGTCTGGGATAGATTATTTATGAAAAGGAATACCTTAGCCTATTGCAACTAAGAGGTTCTTTCAAATATTGTTTTCTACCTTTAGGATCTGAGAGACTATTTACGAAAAGGTCCATGATGGATTTTTCTTTTTTTCCTTATTTTCAAACTCTCTAAACATGAAAAGATGTCGAGTTCTCCCTTTTTCAGACTCATTAAACCCTGATGACATCAAATCTCGTCACCATGACGCTACTCGAGTTCCTCCTTCCTAGAGCTCGTAAAATGCACTGGGTTGGATTTTTCCGAAGGACAAACTTACAGCACAAGCATATGTTATCCCCTTCAAGCTTTTTAAAAAAAAAAAATTGGGGTACTTGCCAGAAATGGTGGGGGAAAATGGAACCAAGTTTTAGTTATGTTGGCAGTATGTCGTTCTTGAACATGGAACTTGTCTGCATTTGTGTCAAATTGGGGACATCTCATTTCATCATTTTTTTCCTCCATGGGTTTGGGTAATCTCTTTTGACCTCTCATATGTTCTTTGCCACGTCATCATGACCTCAGATCCTTTGATGTCAAATACTGCCAAATCCAGTGTCGTGCTGCTTATATGTTCAAGAGAATTTTGCCTCTGCAGTTTTCAACCTACCTCTAATTCTCTCTTGATCCTGATTCACTATTATCATGTTCCTCTGTTTCATGTCGATGATGTTGGAAACATTATGGCCCACCTTCGATCAGGTCACTTCCTGTCGACTTTAGCTCATTATCTAGGAATTTGATCTAGAGACTCTATTCTGGTACCTTGGAGCCTGCATGCCTTAATGGCAGGTTTTTCACATTCGACGCAAGGTCCACATAATTGGCCTTCAATCGAGTGATTCTGCGGATGTTCGACGCCAGATCACTGTTCACATCTCGTGGATTGTACCGGTTGTACCTTGAGAGACATTGTCATTATTGGTGGTTTCTCTCGTGCCTATTAATAGCATTCATCATTGGTTGCTAATCAGGTAATTTTTCTTGCATGTTCGACTTCAGCTCCTATATTTGCATGCTTGAATTTGTACTTGTTCGAATCAAGGTGGAGCGCAAGACCCTGGGTTTTGTCTGATAAAGTCCAAGCTGCAGATTTTGGTGGATTATTATGACTTATTACAAGACTCTTTTGATTGGATGGTTGCACCCATACCTGAGTCTATTTATTGATCCTTATTACTGGATGGCTGTGTCTATACCTTGGATCCCGGTTTTTATATATACTCTATTATGGATGGTTGTGCCCATGCCACATGTTCATGTATCAAAGATATCAGTTGTATTTGTAATTGCAGGTTTTCCAACAGCGGTGTTTGGTTCAAACGTGTTCTCATAAAGTATTTCGCACCTCCCTCTCCCTTGGACCTCATGCTTTAGGGGGCATCTATTACATAGCATTTTGTCACTGTCCCTGCAATCCCTATCTCGCCCATTAGAGGGTCATTTCTATGACCAATAAGCAGTGTCATGCCTTGAAAACACCATCATTGTGTCCCTTTACATGAGAATAACATTCCTCTTATTGACAATTCCTTGAGCAGAGACTCAAAAACCCTTTTTTTTTCCTTGACGTGGGTAATCAGTTATGCCCTCACGCCGAAGGGGAAAATTAACACTGGGATTGCGCCAACTGGCACTTTGTCCTAGTTTTCCACCCGTTCCAAGCTGTTTATGGAATGTTTTTTAAAAATAGAGGTGGATATTCCACTCTAACCACCTCAAGGATGAGTCATTGGGAATGGTTGAACTGATTTACCATCGACTGCCTCCTTCAGGTTTATGGTTTCCACCTCTTATGGAAATTACCTAAAGGATAGGCATCCCTCCCACCTTTGTAGGGATCCTAACCTCCTCTTTTCCTCTATAAAAGAAACTATCTGAATTAGAACAAGCTAGTTGAATGGTTGAATAACTGAACTTGGAGAATTAGACATACTATAGCTGAATGACTAGAGAAGATAGAAGGAATTATGTTGAGGAAGCTTGATTCCATGCCTTCATCCCGTCCGAATTTCCTGACAAACATCTGAGACGCGCTTCACCTGAACCCCACTGGAGAAGACTGCGACGTCAAAGCATCGATTATAACTCTTCCTTCTATTCATTTATATACATGACTACTGTTTGGTTCCATTTTTGTGCTATGATGTTTGTTTAACATAATATGTTTAGCCCTCTTTGACTGGTTAATAGTTATGAATGAAATGTTGTCATCTTGTACGTTGTTCTTGTTTTCTCGTTCTTTGTGCAGGTATCCAAGCATAATGGAGAACGGATTGTGACTTGCCGAAGTAGGAGCAAGAGGCCACCACTACTAAAGAAACAATGACAACGTTGGATTCCGGGTAGGTCGATCTACCGTGTCCCTTTTTCATTCAATAATTAGGAAGCAACACTTTAGCATGTCCCTTTATTTTTAGACCCACTCTAGGGCTAGAGAGATCATCTCTGTCCGCAGAGACGATTTACCTGCATAATAGTACCCAACATAATAATAAGAGTAGAACTTATGATGAAGTTGAATCTGGTAATATTTCAGTTCAGCAAGAGCTAAAGAAATAGAAAGTGGAATTACATGGTGAATTTTATAAAATCAAGCCTCCTACATTTGATGGAGAGGCCGAAGAAATGGAGGAAGCATGGATAGTAAATATGAATAAGTATTTTCAAGTTTAAGAATATAACAACAAACTAAAAGCTCTCCCATCCATATATCAATTACGAGAAAGGAAAATTTGTGGTGGGAGGGGGTAAAAAATGTGCGTGGGATTGAGGATAATAACGTGACTTGGGATGAGTTTCAAGGGTATTTCAATGACAAGTACTTAACTGAACGATTCTATGATGAGAAGTCGCAAGATTTTCATGATATAAATCTAGGACAGATGTTTATGGATATCACCAAATTTACCTCCTTGTTAAGATATGTGCCAAAGGTACAACGATTCTTGAGAATTTTTCCTGCTCATATGAAGGAAATAATCGATTTTGTGAACCCAAAAACAATGGAATAAGTAATCAAGAAGGAAAGGATATGTTATTGGTAGTCCAAAGCAAAGGGAGAGGTTGGCATAAGTTGGAAACCTAAGAAAGGACATAAAAACCCCTCAAATTTTAAGAACATCAGACCAGGGAACTATAAAAATCTTGCGAGGAATTCAACGAATAGGCAGTTTGGGAAAACTCAGCAAAAAACTAAATGGATTGTTGAAAAGCAACATACTAAGGATTCTAGTAGTCCAGATCTAGGACAGACTCAAAAACCCCCATTGCAATGTTGGGGATGTGCAGAAGCACATTATTTTAAGATTTTTCCTCATCGAGGAAGAAATGAGGTGACAATAAACCTACAAGAGGCATCTATAGTGGGAGATGTGGCGCAAAACATACCCAGGATAAATGCTGCCCTAGAAGATCGTTAAGCAAATTTTTAGCCAACTATGATAGAGCTATAAGGTAAGCTTCAAACCCAATATCTTTCCATTTTGGTTGAACATGGATCCAGTTTGAGCTATATAAACCCTCACATTATTGAAAACTGTAAATTGTAAAATCAGAAATTTAAGAATCCATGGGCAGTTCAAGTGGCTATGGGAGAAAAAAGGTGAGTCAACGCCAAAGTTCCAAATTGCGAACTAATGATAGGAGATCAGCACATAACTGTGGAACTGAACATACTACCATTGTCTTCCTATGACATTCTATTGGGAATGGACTGGTTAGAAAAACACAGGTCATTAGTGGACTACAAAGATAAAGTTATTTATCTAAAATTTGAAGACGGTTCACATCAGGAATTGTAGGGGATCAAGAAGCCACTTCACCTGCATCCCATTATGGCATCTCAGCTGAGTAAATGTAGTAGAAAGGGGTCTCATCTCTATGCAATCCAGGTGGGGTTCACTAATTCCAAGGATAAGACCCCCATGCTGGAAAATATTCCTATTGTACAGGAATTTATAGATGTATTTCCAGACAATATTCTCGGATTGCCACCAAAATGGGATATTGATTTCACAATAGAATTAATACTTTGGGCAACACTCGTGTCACGAGAACCCTACAGAATGAGCGTTCCTGAACTAACAGAATTAAAAATGAAAATCCAGTAATTAATGGACAAAGGATATATTCGTCCAACTGTGTCTCCTTGGAGAGCACTGGTGGTGTTTGTTAAGAAAAAGGACGACACTATGCGAATGTGCATGGATTACCGACAGCTCAAAAACTTGACTGTCAAATATAAGTACCCATTGCCACGTATATATTATTTGTTCGATCAGGTGGAGGGGGAAATAATTTTTTCCAAGATTGATATAAGGTCAGAGTACCACCAGATACGTATTAAGGATGAGGACATATCCAAAACAACTTTATGTACCTGATACAGAAATTATTAATTTGTGGTGTTACCCTTCAGGATGAAAAATGCACCAGCAACTTTCATGGGCATGATGCATGGCATATTCCACCAATTCCTGGATAAATATGTTTTAATTTTTATTGATAACATACTAATTTATTCTAAGAATGGAAGAGCGCAAGGAACATTTGTGCATAGTGCTGAAAATGTTATGGGAACACCGACTCTATGTCAACTTCAGTAAATGTGATTTCTACAAGGAGAAGATTAAATATTTGGGCACGTGATATCTGCTGAGGGAATTTCTATGGATCTTGAAAAGTTAAAAATGATTATGGAGTGGAAGGCTCCTAAGAATGTAGCAGACATACGTTCATTTATGGGGTTAGTCGGTTACTACTGGCGATTCATTAACGAATCCTCTAAAATATCTTTTCCTATTACTTCTCTACAGTGGAAATGATGAGCCTTTAAGTGGACTCAAGAATTTCAAAATATTTTTGAATAATTGAAGAGGCTACTAAATACTGCACATGTATTAAGAGTAGCAGATCCAAGTAAGGAACTCAAAGTATGCAATGATTTCTGCAAGAAAGGGGTAGGAGAATTTTTGACCCAGGAAGGTAAAGTCATAGCATACAAATCCAAAAAGTTGAAAGATCATGAACAAAGGTATTCTACTTGTGATCTAGAATTAACTGCAGTGGTGCATGCCTTGCGAGTGTGGAGACATTACTTAGTGGGAAAAAGGTTTGTGCTAAGAAATGGTCATAGCAGTTTAACTAGCTATTTTAAACAATCTGATTCAAATGCTTGCCAAAGAAGATGGAAAGCATTTTTAAGTGAATTCTATTTTTATATTCAACATGTAAAGGGTAAGGATAACATGTCGCAGATGCTTTAAGAATAAAATTGCATTGCATTTATGAACTTTATTTTAACTAAGTTGAGTTTAAGTTCCAGGAACAGATTGTGGAAGCAACAAGGAAGGATCCTGAGTACCAATTCCTATGGCAGCAAGCAAAGGAAGGATCCTTAGTACCAATTCCTATGGCAGCAAGAAAAGGAAGGCGAAAGGCAAGGAAGACAATGAGATTATGAGCTTAATGAAAAACAACTCTTATTATATCGAAAGAAAATATGTATTAGAAATAAAATGGGCTTGAAAGGGTTCATTCTGGATTAATATCATAGAAGTTCCTATGCAGGACATCCCAAATATCAAAAAATGATAGCAACAATTAGGAAGGATTATTTTTTGCCATGGATGCATAAAGACATTGTTGTATACCTAACCAAGTGCTTAGAGTGCCAGCAGGTCAAAGTGGAACACCAACATCTAGAAGGATTGCAACAGCCTATCCCTGTATCGGAATGGAAATGTGAAGTCATTTCCCTTGATTTCATCACCGAGTTACCGAGAAATGAAAGACACAACGACTCAATCATGGTGGTAGTGGATAGCCTCAGCAAGGTAGCACATTTTATACATGTCCATTAAACCTATAAGACAGTACAAATCGTTGATATCTTTATGAAGAAATTTTTAGACTGCACAATATTCCTTGAATTGTTATATTGGATCGAGATGTAAAATTTACATCAGCCTTCTGGAAAAAATTATTCACTGGATTGGGAACGCAGAGATAGTTTAGTACTGGTTACCATCCTCAAACAGATGGGCAGACAGATAGGGTGAATCAAGTTTTGGAGGATATGTTGTGCATGTATGTAATGCAACAACCTACAAAGTGGGAAGAGTATCTACACTTGATCGAGTTTTCCTATAATAATGGTTATCAAGGGTCCCTCAGGATGAGTCCTTTTGAAGCATTGTATGGAAGGCAATGTCAGACCCCCATAAATTGGGGTGGCTCAGAAACCAAGATGATTCTTAGACCAGACATGCTTGAGGAAATGGAATGGGAGGTGAGAAATATTAGACAAAATCTAAAGGTAGCTCAAGACTGGAAAAAGGTGTATGCATATCGAAAGAGAAATTTCAGGGAATTTGTGGTGGGAGACCACGTGTATGTGAGAATTAAACCAAATATTAGTACCCTGAGGTGGAATACTTGTGCCAAATTGGCTCCCAGGTATTGTAGACCATTTCAAATTTTGGAACGGATTGGCCCAGTGGCCTATCGAATGGCTCTGCCTAGTCATATAATGTTGCACAATGTGTTTCATGAATCATTTTTGAAACGATACATAAATTACCCTAACCATGTGATACATTGGCATAGTATACATGTAGAATGGGACGACGAGTTTCTGGTAGAGCCTCAGCGTATTCTTGATTAAAGAGAAATAACGCTCTGGAGGTGAGCCATCGCCCAAGTTAAGGTGCAATGGAAACACTTTAGCCTAGAGGAGGCTACCTAGGAAGATGAAAATTTCATTAGAGAGGCATATGCTGAATTTTTTTCTATGGTAAAGTAACACCGAGGATGGTGTTTCCCTTAGAGGGGGAAGATGTAACACCCTGTTTAATGTTAATTATGTTTTACAAAATTTTATGATACATTTGAATGACTGAAGTTAACGAATATGACTATTTGTTAGTGAAACTTGAGTTTATTTATAATAGGAGAAAATTTGACAATTAGCCTGAGTAAAAAGTATTTAACTGAATGGTAAATGATTCCAAGATTCCAGAGTAAAAGTAGAAGTAGTTGTCCATAGCTGGTAAGGAACCAGTGGAGCTCTGTAAACCCAGAGAAGTATAGACTTGATTTTAATCCTGAGGTTTATCTTCTAAATTAAATCTATCTACTACCTGAGGCTCTGGAGAGGAGCACGGGGGGAGCAGAGGACGTGATAGCCTCTCTCAAGGTTGGGCGGAACCATCAGTTACTGGAAGAGGAAGTACATAGATAAGTGCTTATGAATGTTCATTTTATTATGCAGATTCCATGAAAGAAACAATGAATGTTTAAATTGGTACTAATATGTTTCTGGGTGTTACCTACAATTTTATTTAGTACAGTGAACATATGTTGTCTCAAAGAAAAACTAGAATATGTACATGTGGTAGCACAAGTACAGAAAAGTATAATTTTCTCATGTTATCTTTTTAAGAAGTAAATAGTATTTTAAACTTTCTGTAAGATACAACATTGGGAATCTAAAAGGGGAATCTAAACTAAACATATCCCTTAAGGAGGTACAGAGGTTTAACCTTGAGCCTCATGGGAATAGGGTAGGGGTCATGGTCCTCTGACCAACTTAAATTGTCTAATTGTTGTTACATGCAAATAAACATTATAGAAAAGAAAGAAGACTGTGAAAACTATGCATACATTTAATAATAATGATCACTATAGATAAGAAAACCTCTTCCAAAGAAATTCAAATGTAAACTCTTGAATGCAACATATAGTGAAAGTAAACAGAGTAAACAAGAACATGTATATGAATATATATGGAAGAATTGATTAAACAACACAAAACCCCGGAATTTTCTTATTGAGAATATAATCCCTCCGAAGGAGGCAGACAATACATTTTGTGTTTACTAATACAACTACAGAGTAAAAGAGGAAATTAACTTAAAATAAATGAACTGAGAACTTAGCCTAGTCTTGGTGGAAATCTATTAAACAAAAACATAGAGTTTGTAATTATAGAAATTCCAGTATACACATAACTTATGGAAAACTAAATCCCAAGAAAAATACATTTAATTATCCTCTGTTAAAATAATCGTTTCAGGCTTAAAGGCCTTGATAAAAGACGAAAGGAGCAGTTCATGCAGGAATGGTAAACACAGGTGAGTCACCTCGAATTGCAATTGAGTAAGAAACCAAAACATAGAAAACTTTAAGCAATTTCTAGAACTATGGAAACAAGACACTTGCATGCAGATATATCCATGACCCTGTGGCGCCCTGCACACCAGGAGGGTTTCACCGTCAGCAACCATAAACTGTAAAGGAGAAAATATTTGTAACCATGGGCCATAACATACCTATGATTGAGAAGCACAAGAGTAAGAGCCGAACCCATAGCAGTTATGCAGTACGAGAAGGAGATAGGGCTGAGTAGAGAAGACAAACAACATAATAAGGAAACAAGAACTAACAGTATAATGATCTACGAAAATATTAATTAGTTCACTAAGGTAATAATTAAAAGAAAAGGTAGTGGAATGTAAACCTACTTGTGAAGGGCTCTTTCCACCTAAACTCCACATCAACCTGGCTGAAGAAAACCAAAATAACTAGACACTGGGGAGCCATAGCACCAAGGCCTCTGTAATGACTAGAATGAGTACTCCAGCAACAAAGGAATTATTGAAGTAAACCTTTCAAGCAAACAGGAACTATAAAATATTAACGATCTCACCATAACACACATAGTAAGTAACCTGTAACAATACTATCGCAATATTGAAGTAGAAATATGAAACCCCATAAGGGTTACCTCTGCAATATTAAGCTCTTGAATGTTGCAGACCTGCGAAGACCGGTACACCATTGTGCCTTTGATGATTAAGACATCAGCGACCGAGAAAAAAATGAAGTCACAGCTGTGAGCGGCAAGGAGGAAATCATGGTAGTTGCAGAGCCAGACCATCCGAGGCAACGATGGCAGAATGAGTAGTGGAGGTGGGACAGGGGGTGGGTAGTTACTCTAACTCCCCTAGAACCACTCAGCATCGTCACATCTAGGGTTCACAAAATAAAAGGCCGATATGCGTTGGTAAGTTTGATGATGGAAAACTGTGAGGATTAAGGCGGCAACTTCCGGCCAGTTGTCCCGCAGTCAAGGTGCCAAGAACGCAAGATAAGAGGTGTACATGTAAGTCAAGAGGATTTAAGACCTTCATTATACCAATCATACAAAAACATTAATTTGAAACTATAATGTAAACCAAGGCCAAATCAATAGATTCGTAAGGTACCGAAACCAGGTGTAGAACAATCAAAGATTTGGAAATCATATTGTAAGGTTAGACATGTCGAGGACCTATATTACAAGTATTTGGTGATACATATAAATGTTGTAAATTTTAATTCGATGACCATATAGATAGAGTTGTAAATATTAATGTGATGTATGTAAAGAAAATGTCTGAGTTACGTGATAGAGTTGTAAACATTAATGTAATATATGTAAAGAAAATGTATGAGTTATGTTTTATTGCATACGTCAATTTACATATATGATAACTTTGAAAAAATTTAAATATAGAAATAGAAATCGAAATATATGGTAAAAAAATCAACTTAGATTAAAAGGAAAAAAAAAAAAACTATTTATGTATGGTAATTTTGTATATAGTTATGACACATATTTACCTAAAATCAATTTATTTGTAAATAATAATATTACATCATATTATTTATTTATTATAGATATAATAGTACATGCACTCATCTCTAATATTTAAATATTCTATCACATCATATTTATTTATAAATATAATATCTATAAAAAGTTCACTTTTCTTTTATCAAAATCAAAATTGGGACTTCTCTAATTTTGAAATAAAGAAACTAATATATTTTAGGGATAAGTCTTATTGATGTGGTCCACTTAGTACAGAAAATCCAAGTGGAAGCTTAAAAATTAATGGGACGGTGAATTTTATTTTACTGACATTCATTTGGGTTTATGTTTTGCTTGTGCTTTAGATTATATAAAATATGAATCACAGTTAAGAGTATGTTATGGAAAAGTATATCTTGATGAGGTGTTTTTTTATGATATTTTTTTTAATGTGAATTTATTGATTCAATTTTCCACTTTATTAAAATTGATGATAGTATGTTATGGAAAAGTAAGTTTTGATGAGGTGTTTCGTTATGATATTTTTTTTTAATTTGAATTTATTTATTTAATTTTTCACTTTATTAAAAATGATATATTAAACATGATGATAATATAATGAAAACTCTTAATAAAATTAATTAAAAAATAAATAAACAAACTTCTAACATGAAAACTTGAAAATAAAACACAATGTTCAGAAAAAATACATAGCGCTCCAGCATATCAGTGAAACCCAGTAATCGTAATATCTTCTGAGTTGTGATTTCAACATCATTTTCGTGTAAAACAACCTCCAACCACTTAGATTCTGAGTGCAAATCTAATAACCCCAGTGCTTATATGGATCTATATTTCTACCACCAAAGTATTTAGGCCTTCTGGACTCGAATTTGTGCTCATCTTTCTCTGCGTAAATGATATTCTATATATAGTTTTCTAATTTTTACTCAAGATACACTTCAAAAAAAAATGACACTTTCCTTTGATTAAAAAAAAACCCTTCCATTAGAGTTTCAAAATTTGGTCAGTCACTCTTTATTTTGTGCTAAGGAAGTATGCCATTGGCATTCCATGCCCAAACTTGTGATAAATAACAAACTGGTGAGATAACTAAAACCATGAATTTTCGAAAGAACGGAATCCAATTTCCCCAAATAATACGCTTGAATTTTCTTGATGGCCGTTTTAGGAGCTTAATGACCATTACTAGAAAAATTAAGGGATGCAGCCCTTAAATTCTCTAGTAATGATCAGCAACCCCTCACAATGCCCAGGGGACATTAAGGGCTGAAAACACATTAGGCTGACAATTGCATTAACCCATCTAGCCTGGTTCGCCATATCCACTCTTGTATACAAACCTCCTCTGGAGAAACAATTCAGAACTTCGCTCAATCACTATGGGACTGATTGTCCAAAGTCTAACTCATACCAAAAGGAGAAAACCTGCGAGCTTAAATACAAAAATTAAAATCACTATTGCTGTAACTACATCAAAAAAATATACGTAGACCGACAACTTTAATCTACGTATAAAAATGGGTGACAAAACCAAAAAAATCTTGGCCCGTGCAAATTAAGGGAATAAACGAATCGAACGATTTTACGGCTCAGTACTTTCTTTTTTTTCAATTTTTGAGTTTGTGAAAGCTACTTGTCAGAAGTTTGTACACTATGTGTAACTGTCCGCAACTGGAAAGGAGCAGTATATTAATATAATAGTTCTCATTTTCTTTCTAGAATCTGGTGCTCTAATCATCTTGGCCAATTTGTGTGTCCGCAGATTATTCCCAAAACTTCTCCCCTAGAAGTGCGACCGAACCGGATTCCCTGTTGGAATATAATTTCCACTGCACGGTAAATGCAGCGAAGAGGCCAAGTCCGCGGGGGTCCGGCAAGACAGGCCGACGGTGTATTGAACCCCCTCGGAGCTGGGCCCACACCATACAGCCGCAAAGCCATTCCGCAGGGGTTGATAAACTCTTGTGGGCAGAGGTATGAACCCCCTCGGACCTGCTGACGTAAGCAGGGGCCCACATATATGCATTAACAAAATATTGCGGGGTTTTAATGTTTTAATGGTTAAATGTTTTAACGTTGTTTTTTGTTTTTAATATATGTGAAACATATATTAAAAAGGCCCGTAAAGTGAATATGAGAGTGCTATTGTATTTCAATACACAGTGAATGTTTTTTTTTAATACACAGCAATTTTTTATAAAAGACACAGCAGTGCAGAAGTAAAAAAAGGAAGACAACAGAACTGGTTTTATTACACAGGATTGTGCACAGCAGTGCGGGATGAAAAATCAAAGTGCCAGCAAGTAAAATCTGTCATCAATGCACTTATCAAGCGGTGCTGACATAAGTAATGAGCCATAAAGATTTCTGAAGCGGTGAATTTAGTGGTTGTATGTCAGTTAATGGCATTAATTCAACCTGAGATCTTTTGGGATATTTCTGTTTTGTAATGTTTTTATATATGCACATTAGCGTATTGTAAAACATAGAGAGCAGAGTTTTATGCACAGCAGAGTGCATTTTTGTAAAAGACAGAGAGCTGTAATTTATTTTATTACACACAGTAGAGTGTTTTAGAAAAATACAGAGCATACACAGCAGTGTTTATTTTAGTGAGACAGAGTGTGTTTTTACACAGACAGTGAGTTTTATTTGTGCACTGTGACAGCAGCAGTCACAATTGTAAATCCCTCTGGTTGAGGAAGTATTGTAACAACAGTTTTTTTTTATATGAAATTGAATTTTTTATGTGAAAACTTTGTCACTGTATGCAAATTTTATTTGTATTTCTCTGTGTTAAGGTAAGGGATTTTTATTTTTTTGGAATTCTACAAAATTCCAACATGGTATCAAAGCCAATCCAGGCTATTTGAAGGTCAAATAAGCTGAAGGAAAGGAGTTCTTCATTGCAGCAGCCTCTCCAGCAGAGTGAAGGTTCAGACAAGAAGAATTCGAAGGTATTTCTCTATATAGTTTTGTGTTACTGTTGCAGTACAGTTGGTTAGTTTTAAAAACACAGTCAAGTGTTTTTATCATAGTTAAAAAGTGCAGAATGGTTGGAGCTAGCACATGTATGAGTTTGGGAAATATCCATCTCCCACAATTCAATGGAAAAAATTATGACTACTGGTCAATAACTATGAAAGCTTTATTTACCTCACAAGAGTTATGGGAATTAGTTGAGGATTGCTTTGAAGAGCCAGCAAATGAAGCTGAGTTTTTTGTTTTAACTCAGGCAGAAAGGGAGTCACTGAAAAACAATAAGAAGAAAGATGCCAAGGCTATTTTCTTCTTGTATCAAGCAGTGCATGAGAGTGTGTTTCCAAGGATAGCAGCAACCAAGAAATCCAGTGAAGCATGGGAAACTCTCAAGACAGCTTATCAAGGCATGGAAAGAGTGAAGACAACAAAACTTCAGTTGCTGAGGAGAGACTTTGAGACTCTCTGTATGAAGGAGTCTGATAATATTGACTCATTCTTCACTCATGTGATTGGAATGGTCACACAAATCAGATCTCATGGAGAGACTCTTGAGGACAAGAGGATTGTGGAAAAACTCTTGAGAAGTTTACCCTCAAGATTCGATGTGATTGTCACCACCATAGAAGAGACTAGGGATCTCACAAAGTTTTCAGTGGATGAACTTCATGCATCACTGATTACCCATGAACAGAGATTAGGTAGGAGTGAAAACTCATCTCTTGAGCAAGCCTTTAAGACCCAGATGTCTTTCGGAAGAGGAAGAGGGCAAGGCAGAGGAAACAAAAGAGGAAGAGGCAGAAGCCAAAACAGAGGTGGAAGGAACAGTCCAGCAAATGCTCAAGGAAGGGGCAGCAATCCAAATCAGTATCAAGGCCAAGGCAGCAGCCAGCAGAATTGTCAGCAGAATGCTCAAGGACAAAGGTATGACAAATCCAATGTTCAATGTTACAATTGTAAAAAATATGGTCATTATGCTAATGAATGTAGAAAGAAGAAACAAGATATGAGAAGTGAAACTAGTGCAAATTTCACAAAAGAAAATATCAGTCAAAGTAATTTGTTTTTAGCTTGTAATATGGCTGAAGAAAAGAGTGAAGACTTATGGTTTCTAGACTTCGGTTGTAGTAACCATATGACAGGAAACTTAGCAATGTTTTCTATGTTAGATGAGAGTGTGCAGTCACAAGTCACACTAGGAACTGATAGCAAAGTTTCTGTTATGGGAAAAAGAGATGTAAATGTTTTAACAAGATTAGGTGCAAGGAAAACCATAGCAGATGTTTATTATGTTCCAGGAATGAAATGTAACCTCTTAAGTGTTGGACAGCTTGTCCATAAGGGGTATAATGTTTTCTTTGATAATGATGTTTGTACCATCATGGATAAACAACCCAGCAAACAATGTATTACTGAAGTAAAGATGACAAGGAACAGGATGTTCCCTCTCAGAATGAGAGCAGACTTGAAGAATGGTGAAGAGAAAGCAGTAGTTGCACAGGAGACTTTTCAAAGTGAACCAAAGGATGATAATTGGTTATGGCACTTGAGATTTGGGCATCTCAACTTTGGAGGTCTTAATTTGTTGAACAGAAAAGGAATGGTAAGTGGTTTACCATTGATAGAGAAACCGGACAGCCTTTGTGAAGGTTGTATTCTTGGGAAACAACACAGAGAAAGTTTTCCTTTCGGGAAAAGCATAAGGGCAAAAGCACCCTTAGAGATTGTCCACTCAGATGTGTGTGGACCGATGCAAACTCCATCACTTGCAAGCAGCCACTATGTATTAACATTTATAGATGATTTTACAAGAAAAACTTGGGTTTACTTTTTGAAAAAGAAAAGTGAAGTGTTTGAAAAATTCCGCAATTTCAAAGCACTTGTTGAGAATCAGAGTGGGCTGCATATCAAAGTCCTTAGGACTGATAGAGGAGGTGAGTATATATCTAAAGATTTTCTACGTTTTTGTAGAGAAAATGGTATTCATAAACAGTTTACAACTAGATATACTCCGCAGCAAAATGGGGTAGCCGAAAGGAAGAACCGAACGATAATGGACATGGCGAGGAGTATGTTAAAGGCAAAGCATTTGCCGAATGATTATTGGGCTGAAGCTGTACATTGTGCAGCGTATATTTTGAACAGGTGCCCTACAAAAGCAGTTATGAACAAAGTGCCGGAAGAGGCATGGAGTGGCGCAAAGCAAGGTGTCACACATATGAAGGTTTTCGTATGTGTGGCTTATGCACACATTTCGGATCAGCTAAGAAAGAAGTTGGACATCAAGGGGGAGAAATGTATTTTCATTGGATACAGTGAGGAATCCAAGGCATACAGGTTATATAACCTATCTAGCAAGAAGTTTCTTGTGAGCAGAGATGTTCAGTTCATTGAAGAGGAAGCTTGGGATGGAAGCATAGAGAAGACAGTGAATGTTAAACACTGTTTATCTCATGATGAAAATGATGATGAGTTGGCTGAAATAAATCCCCAAACAGCAACACCAACAAGAGAGCAGCAAAGCACACCCTTGAGGAGAAATGACAGTGCTTCTCCAAGCACACCACAAGGAGGAAATTCAAGTGCTTCTTCAA
Source organism: Pinus albicaulis (assembly GCA_034641835.2). NCBI lineage: Eukaryota > Viridiplantae > Streptophyta > Pinopsida > Pinales > Pinaceae > Pinus > Pinus albicaulis. The sequence goes on along the minus strand of CM076569.1, from coordinate 906,522,316 downwards.
GCATTTGTACACCTATTGAAAGAGGTAAGAAATTCAGAAGTTTGAAAGATATTTATGAACAAGATATAGCTAATGAAGGTATCAATTCTTTGTTTGCTTTATATTTTCATGTTGATGATCCTGTTCATTTCGAAGAAGCTATCAAGGATAGGAAATGGATAGAAGCTATGGATGAGGAAATAAATGCCATAGAGAGGAACAAAACTTGGGATTTGGTTGAGCCCCCAAAAGGTAAAGATGTCATTGGTGTTAAATGGGTCTACAAGACCAAGAGTAATGTTGAAGGCAAGATAGAGAGACACAAGGCAAGGCTTGTTGTCAAAGGCTATAAGCAAAAGCATGGCATAGATTATGAGGAAAATTTCGCACCGGTTGCCAGAATGGAAACCGTGAGAGCAGTGTTGTCCATAGCAGCACAAAACAAGTGGAAAGTTTACCAAATGGACGTGAAGTTAGCATTTCTGAATGGAGTGTTAATGGAAGAGGTTTACATTGAACAACCTCTCGGCTATGAGAAGAAAGGCCGAGAAAACAAAGTATGCAAGTTGAAGAAGGCTCTTTATGGGCTGAAGCAAGCGCCAAGAGCGTGGTACAGTAGGATAGATTCATATCTACTGGAAAATGGATTTGAAAAGTGTGAGGGAGAACCCACCCTCTACATCAAAGAACAAGATGGTAAAATCTTGATTGTAGTTTTATATGTTGATGATGTTATTTTTACAGGTAATGATGATTGCCTTATTGAACATTTTAAAACAGTCATGAAAGAAGAATTTGAAATGACTGACATGGGTTTGTTGAGATACTTCTTGGGAATAGAAGTAGAACAAGATGAAAATGGGATTTCTATCTCAAAGGAAAAGTATGTTAATGAGGTACTTGAAAGATTTAACATGCAGGAATGCAAATCAGCAATCACTCCAACAGTGATGGGATTAAAACTCAGCAAAGAGGACAGCAGTAAGGATTTTGATCCTAGTTTGTACAAGAGCATAGTTGGCAGCCTTATGTATTTGACTGCAACTAGGCCGGACATAATTCATGCTGTTAGTTTGATTTCCAGATTCATGGAAAAGCCAAAAGATGCACATTGGCAAGCAGCAAAAAGGATTTTGAGGTATGTTAAAGGTACTAAAAGGTTTGGTATTTTTTATACTACTTCAGAAAGTTCAGATTTAGTTGGATACACTGACAGTGATTGGGCTGGAAGTGTTGATGATCAGAAGAGCACTTCCGGTTATGTTTTTCACATGGGTTCAGGAGCCATTTCATGGGCTTCTAAGAAACAGCCCGTTGTAGCGTTGTCTACAACAGAAGCGGAATATGTGGCAGCTACGGCAGCAGCGTGTCAAGCAGTTTGGATGCGGAAAATGTTGAGAAGCTTATGTCAAGAACAGGTAAAAGGGATAGTGATATTTTGTGACAATAGCTCAGCTATTGCATTGTCTAAAAATTATGCCTTTCATAAAAGGACAAAGCACATTGACACCAAGTTTCATTTCATACGGGAATTGGTTAGCAATGGCGAGATTTTTTTGCAGCATTGCAGAACAGAGGATCAATTTGCAGATATCCTCACAAAGCCACTTCAGCAGAAAAGCTTTGAATATTTTAGAAAATGCATGGGTATGCAGGAAAACCCAGCAGTTGAAATTAAGGGGGAGTGTTGGAATATAATTTCCACTGCACGGTAAATGCAGCGAAGAGGCCAAGTCCGCGGGGGTCCGGCAAGACAGGCCGGCGGTGTATTGAACCCCCTCGGAGCTGGGCCCACACCATACATCCGCAAAGCCATTCCGCAGGGGTTGATAAACTCTTGTGGGCGGAGGTATGAACCCCCTCGGACCTGCTGACGTAAGCAGGGGCCCACACATATGCATTAACAAAATATTGCGGGGTTTTAATGTTTTAATGGTTAAATGTTTTAACGTTGTTTTTTGTTTTTAACATATGTGAAACATATATTAAAAAGGCCCGTAAAGTGAATATGAGAGTGTTGTTGTATTTCAATACACAGTGAATGTTTTTTTTTAATACACAACAAATTTTTATAAAAGACACCGCAGTGTAGAAGTAAAAAAAAGGAAGACAACAGAACTGGTTTTATTACACAGGATTGTGCACAGCAGTGCGGGATGAAAATCAAAGTGCCGGCAAGTAAAATCTGTCATCAATGCACTTATCAAGCGGTGCTGACAGAAGTAATGAGCCATAAAGATTTCTGAAGCGGTGAATTTAGTGGTTGTATGTCAGTTAATGGCATTAATTCAACCTAAGATCTTTTGGGATATTTCTGTTTTGTAATGTTTTTATATATGCACAGTAGCGTATTGTAAAACATAGAGAGCAGAATTTTATGCACAGCAGAGTGCATTTTTGTAAAAGACAGAGAGTTGTAATTTATTTTATTACACACAGTAGAGTGTTTTAGAAAAATACAGAGCATACACAACAGTGTTTATTTTAGTGAGACAGAGTGTGTTTTTACACAGACAGTGAGTTTTATTTGTGCACTGTGACAGCAGCAGTCACAATTGTAAATCCCTCTGGTTGAGGAAGTATTGTAACAGCAGTTTTTTTTTATATGAAATAGAATTTTTTATGTGAAAACTCTGTCACTATATGCAAATTTTATTTGTATTTCTCTGTGTTAAGGTAAGGTATTTTTATTGTTTTGGAATTATGCAAAATTCCAACATTCCTGGGTTGATGTGTCAAATCTCCAGGTTGATGAAATTGAAACGCGGAAACAGTAAATGGAGAGCGCAAGGAGAAAGAGACTCTGATCCGAACCAACAAATTATATTCCAGTAATACGGCTGGTACTCTTGAAACTTTGATATTCTACCTGCCATACCATACACAAGTAGGAGTGGCCCCTCCACTAAGTAATGGTCCCCTATAGAAGGTTTGGTCCATCGCCAGAGAAGGGGACCCTACCACGAGGCATCCTTATGCAGCCCACGTATGAATTATAATCCTCTCGCTTGGCCTTCGAAAGGGCTATTTCAGCTTACCACTTGTCATGTTGTTAACATGTCGCATCATTGATCATTGCTACATCGTCAATCCACGTTCTTTGGATTCTCAAATGGCATACCACCTAGCCTGATGCGTTTTGAAAATTGGCACTTGAGCGAGCAATTCCCTTATTGGAGAAGCCCAAGGAGACCCCAATAGCCTTTGGAAAAATTAAGTTTGCATTTGGAAAAATATTATTTTTGGTATTAGACCAAGTCAATACAAAAAGTCAAGTTGGCCTTAAAGGAGAATGTCCACCTAAACCACATATAAATACACCTCATGGGACATCACATCACACATTCATTTTTTCTTCGTTGGTTTGATCTAGTCTGAAATTACAGGGTTTGAGTTCATAGGTGCGAAGGAGAGGATATTTTTGTGGCAGTGTTGACTTTCTTGCTTTGGCACATTTGAATAGTGTTGACTTTGGATGGTTTGACTTGTTTTCAATGGTCAGAGGTTGGATTCAAGAGGGAGAAGACTAACATCTTCTACTCACTTTGACCAGTGTTGACTGTAGACGTACGACTAGGGTTTCCATAGGGTTGACTTTGACTGATGTCTGAGGTAGATTTCTTCACTATTTTGACTAGGTTTGACCAAGCAAGGAAGGTTGAATTTGTTGTTGCTTTGACTAAATCATTTGGCACTAATTTGACCATTGATCGTGGATTGGTTACGGCTGCTTTGATTACTATTGATTTTGACTAAAATTTGCAGAATTAGTGTTTAACTAGATTTGGCTTTTATGCTCATATTTGATTGGATATTGGTTGGTAAAGGCTTTGACCTTTGACTGGTTCTTGATGTACTTGGACGATGTATCTCTCTATTTAACATTGGATAAACATCTAATAGAAGAAGAATCTGGTTAAGGTTTTCTCCCTTGTGACATTTTTCCCTAGTCTTTGACCAAAAATATTTGTGTCTGTATTGATCTTGGTTGGCTTCTATTGTGCAAATTGTTTATTGTTCTATCTATAATTGCTCAAAGTTATTGTCTAATTGAAAATAAACTGGAAAAGTGATTGCTATTGAAAGAAAAATTTGTTAAAGTGATTGTTACAACATAGAACATTGGAAAATTATCAATGCGGGTTATGTGGCATCTACCACCTCAACCTAAGCTAGGGTGTCTTAGTAGGGTTGCGGCCCTTGGTACTACATGAAGTGTTGTACCTAAAATTGTTGTTGATAAGGACCTGCTACCACCTCATAAGTCAAATAACACTGAGCATAAATATATGGGCCCTCAATCACCAAAATAATCAGAACTTACTTCCATTGCATCATCCCCTATTCCAAAAAAAAAGTTCACCTGTTAGTGTTGTTCCTCAATTAATCCCCCCAGCAGTTCTACGCTCAGTTGAAGCAGTTCTATACCCAGCTCATCTACCATTCCTACAACTTACACTACAACACATCAAACTGTTATAACTCCCCCTTTCATACCAACTATACCCACACCTCCTACTACTACATCTTCCTCCCATCCCCATATTCCCATCATGGCTACTCATTATGCTCCTTTCATTTTACCTAGGAAAATTCATCCCATGCCACAAGGTTATCAAACTTAGATGCCTCAATTTCATAGCACTAGACCAATTACTCCTCAGTAACATATAGATTGAATGAATGATTAATTTGATTTGCAAGATTTTTATGAAGATGATGTTCGAATGAGGTTATTTTCCCTTGTCTCATAGGAGAAGTTAAAATTTAGTTTAAACCATTAATAGTTGCCTCTATCTCAGATATGGCTCAACTTCATGAAACTTTTCTTATGAGGTGGGAAGTCAAGAAAAACTTGCTCCATATCTTAGCTTAATATGAAAGTATCAAAAGAGCTCGAAAATAATCCATCCAAGATTATTGTACTAGGTTTAATCATGTTTATAATTCTATTCCAACCGCAATACAACCTCCTCCTGGACTAGCCCTAGTGAATTTTCCAAATGGTTTTGACCCTAATATGGCCTACCTTAGGGAAAGAAACTCTGTCACCTTCTAAGAAATGCAGAGAAATGTAGTCAGTGTAGAATAAAACATGTTAGCAAAGAGAGCTAGGATGAAAACAAGAGAAAAGTCCAAATCAAAGAAGAACCAACTTCTTCTTCTTCAGATGCTAAGTTGGATACCTTAGTAAAAAATATGTAGAGAATGATGGAAAGGATGAGCAATATAGCTAATAGAACTCCTTCAAGACAAAATCAAGGAGCTCCTCCTATTAGTAATTCTAATTTCAGAAGAAATCCCCCACAAATTAAACAAAGAGAACAAAGATGCCCTGTTGATCAACAACAAATTAGGCCTCCATTTCAAGAAAAGTATGCTAATGAGGAAATTGAGTTAAAAGAGGAACCTGAAGATGATCATATAAATCTATTTGGAATAAATGAGATAGATCAAATCTTCTTGAGTAAATAAGAAGAAGACAATTTTTTGTTATCACGACTTGACCAAAACCCTTTAGAATCTAAGGAATATAAATAAGGATATAAAATGGTATGATGGAGCTACAAAAACAATACAAATTAAAAAGCAAGAAAGGTGTTGAAAATCCTCCTAACAAAACTCAAAAAGATACTCCCTCAACCAGTAAAACAAAAACAGATTCTCAAAAAGAAATCTCTAAGAAACTAGATGCTCCTTCGACTAGTTGAACAAAATTTGACTCTCAAAAGGAAATACCAAAGAAACCAAATGCAAATGTCAAAGAAATTGATAAATCACAAACATCCTTTATCATTGAAACTGAATTGGATAAAGTGAAAATTTCCATTCCTCTGACTGAATTGGTGACTAGAGATGTTTATAAGACTCAAGTCATGAAAGTCTTGAAAACAGAAGAAACGATAAACACAATTAATTTAAATGATGACCAACTTGAGTTATTGTTTCGACCAGAGGTCGAAGGAAAATCCCAGGATGGAATTGTTCCACCTTTTTACATTATATTGAATATTCATTACAAGATTTTACACAACTCAATGCTTTATTCTAGTGCTTCCCATAACTTAATTCTCGGGGCTATCATGGAAAAACTAGGACTAGACATCACAATACCTTATAAAGATTTATATTCTTTTGATTCTAGTAAAGTGAGAAGTTTAGAGTTGATTAAATATTTGTGTGTCACTCTAGTTCAAATACTAGCCAAGAATATAGTCATGGACATTGTAATAGTAGACATACCACCCAAGTATGGGATGCTACTATCAAGATCATGGGGTGCAAATTTATAGGGTACTTTGAAAATGGATATGACCTATGCCACCATTCTTTTCTTTGGTCAACAAAGGAGGTTATACAGAGAAAATTTGATGAATACATGGCCAGTAGCCAAGATAAACCCAACAATTACGTCCTGTATTCAGTGCACTCTAACTTAGATTCCTTCATTATGTACAACGAAAAAGCAATTGAAGAGGAAGGGTCACAACAAGAGATTGAAAACATCGAAACAAACCAAATAGCTGAAACCGGAAAAAAAAAAGGAGAGGAAGAAGCTCTTTGGAATATGGATTTTGATGGTTTTTAATGTGAATATGGTGCAAGAACTGTTGTTTTTTCATGAACTCATCAACCAATTTCTCCAAAGGACATGGCTATAAAATAAATTTTCAGTGCACCAATAACATAGAAGAATATGAAGCATTGATGTTACGGCTGCAAATTTTAAATATATTAGGAGCTAAAAGGATTTATATGCATGGGGATTATTAGCTAATTATCAAGAATATCAAGGGTGAGTATGGCACTAAACACCCTAAATTAAGAGCCTGTAAGAATGCAGTTTTAGAACATTTTTAATCCCACTTCTTCACCCCTATGAGCATCACCGATGCCAAATGATTGCTAAGTGGACTATTCAAAAACCATGATATATTAGCGAGTTACAACTACCTATCATGGAAATGGTCATAAATGAATGACTTACTTAACGTAGTTGAATCCCAAACAATGATATCTAATATAATGTGTTGTGAAAACCCCTCAATACTTAAATACACAAGAGTGAAGGGAGCTCTATTTGAATGGTTCATGAGGCATAATACTTGCTAAGGTTTTGCAAATGGGGTAGCAAGCTAAGTGGCTTGATTGTGGGGAAAACTCCACAGTTAAGTGCACATGAGCCAAAGGAAATCTGGGATGGGCAACCTCTTGGGAAGTCCTAGTTACCAGGTGAAGCCTTGTAAGTGGTGATTTACGCTATGTGATTGATTTCACTAGTTTCAATCCCACTTCCTCACCCCTATGAGCATCATCTGATGCAATGAGTGCTAAGGGGACTATTCAAAGATCATGAAAAATTATTCAGTTACGACTACCTTTCATGGAAATGGTCATAGATGAATGACTTACTTAACACAGTTGAATCCCAAAAAATTATATCTAATATAATGTGCTGCAAAAACTCGTCAATACTTATTTACAACATATCATGTACAAAATTACAGTGACAATCAAATCATCCTATAAAATATAGGAATCTAACAATGTCTCTAATGGTGATGGTGCTCTCCTTGTGAGGTGCCAATAACTATGTAGATCAGTAGCCTTAATCCATTGGGAATGTTGTCTTTACCTTCTGCAACTCAATATGATCCATCTGTTGTTATTTATAATGTAGGCAATATATCATCATAAGCTTAGGGCCTGCTCTCCGGGCTTCAACTTGTGATGGAAACTGCCCTCACTTTGACAAAAATAAATGAAATAGGTACAATGATTCTAAATGAAACCAATTTATTCTGGAAAAAAGTAATGTTTAATTAGTTGACCATTCACAGGTCCACCAGGTAGTGCTGATTTATTTAAGTCCTTCAATAAAAATGCATTGTTTCCTCCAATATCTTCAATCTTGTATGGTCCTTTCCAAAAACTATCAAAATTTCCATGCTTTACTTTATCTTCATTCCTTTAATCCCATTTTAGCATCAAATCTCCCATCTGGAAATCATTGGCTTTTTTCCTTCTCTCATAAATATTTATGACATTGTCATGAATCAATTGTGTCTTATTATAGACCTCCTCTCTGGATTATTGTAGTTGGATGGTCTAGTTGATTCTTCTCTGCAAATAATTTGTTTCCACTTGTGCTTCCTCCAATAATTTTATTACATGTATTCCTAATGAAGTAGGAAAATTTTCAGCAACCCCATAATATACTATTTGAAATGGAGACATTCCAATGGACCTTTTGGTAGTAATATGGTCACCCAACAAGGCACTAATCAACTTTTTATGCCAAGATTTTTTATTTTCCTGCAACATATTTTCAATAATGTTGACTAAACTTGTGTTTGAAGACTCGGATAATACATTTCCTTGTGGGTAGTAGGCAGTGGAGTGTCCTAGTTTGATATGGTTTTTATCACAAAAGTCCACTATTTTCTTTAATTTAAAGGCTGCAAGATTGTCAGTGATAATTTATAGGGGCACTGAAATGTAGACCGAATATTACCCTCTATAAATCTGATAATGCAAATATATGTGGCTTTTCTAGTAGGGATATCTTCAATCCATTTTGTAAAGTAATTAGTGGTTGTCATGATTCATTTGTGTTGACCTAAGGAGGTTGGATGAATTTCACCTTTGAAATCTAGACCCCACTGTTGGACAGGGACTTCAACTGAGATAGGATTTAATTGTAAAGGTAAAATATTTTTCTTGCCTTCAAAAATTTTTCATTGGTGGAAAAAGGTGAATTTCTTATGCACATTTGGAAATAAAGTGGGCCAGGAAAGACCAGCTCTTAAAATATTAATGTTTGTGGTTTTCCAATATATGTGTCCTCCATGGTCTCCTTCATCGGATTCCTGTATGAATTTATTTGCTTCATATTTCAACAAATAATTAAGCAAGTTACCTCCATCATCTTTCCAATCATTATGATCTAAAATATAGAATTTCATGGCTTTCAATTTGAGAAATATAGCTTTTTAGTATTTATTAAACCACGAGGAGATTTTAAATTTTGTAGTACAAAAATTATGTCTACTTACGATGGTGAGGTAGAAAAGGCTTCTGATACTTGTGGAGTCACCAACTCTTCCTGTTCATCAAGTGCAGCAACAAAATTAATATCAAGGGAATGAAAGTTAGATACAACCATTAATTTTTTCAATCCTTGACCCTTAATGAGTTTGGTTGGCTTTATTTCAATGTCATACTCAAGGATTAAAACAATCCATTTTCCTTTCCTGTTATCTGGGTCAACTTGTGTGAGAATATCCTTTACCACAACACTTGGAACAAATGTAATGATATGAGAATGTAAGATGTAAGCACTAAATTATTTTAGTGCTTTAACCAAAGAAAATTCTTGCTTATCCATGATGTTGTAATTTAGTGACACGTCTCTCAAAGCTCTGTTTAAGAAGGCTATGGGTCGTTCATGGTCTTCACTATTTTTCTGCAATAAAACAACTATAATAGTATGTTCAGAAGCAAAAGAGAAAATCATAAAATATTTAGTAAAGTCAAGACCTATCAAAATAGGAGAAGTGGTTAAAGCTAATTTGAATTCACGAAAATATTTCTTGTCTTTATTATTCCATTCAATCTCAACCTCTCTTTTCAACATGTTTAGAAGTACTTCATAGCTGTCTATCACAGCGAAGAGCTTTGTTATCTGCGATTGGCGGGATTGACCCTACCGATGCTAGCCTTCTTGCTTTTGACCTAGATAATTTCGTTCCACAACTTCTGCATCAAATTGTGCTCATTATTCAAGTTGTTATTAATGGTCTCGAAATTCATCGAGCAGTTGTGGACGGAGGTGCATCAACCTGTATCATGTCATCTTCGTGTTGGAGATCCATTGGCTCTCCAGCCCTGAATTCATCACCAAACGCCTTAGAAGCATTTGATGGGAGAGAATCAAAACCTTTAGGTGTTCTCGCTAGTTTACCGATTACTTTGAAAGGCAAGATAGTCAATGTCAAGGTCGAAGTCGTTGATGCTAAGCTTAATTATAATCTTCTCCTCAGTCGGAGTTAGACTCATGCCATGTTGTGTGTTCCAACCACTCTCTTTCATGTTTTGAAATTTCCACATGAAAGAAAGACTGTTATTGTTGATCAATTGTCTTTCTTCACCTCTTCTTCCGAGAACAACGTTCCGTATGTGGAAAAGATTCCCACTCCCTACGAGATTGTATGACCTGGTCTTTTTTAAAGATCCTGCCCTCATGGGTATTTTTCCTCTTTCTCTTCCGAATACTGTTTAGATTCATATGATCTCTCGGTCTGATGACCCATGGATTATTCCTTCATCTAAAAACATTGATTCCTTCGGAGATTTGATGCCTTTGAGTTCGATTGAGATTGATTATTGTGAACTCATTGCTACTTCAGAACCTTCGTCTTATGATTGTGCTCCTTTGAGCATGTTTCTTGACATTTATTCTCAATCCCCCTGGCTTGGTGATTCAGATTTACATGACCCTTTGAAAGAAGTGTTTCCCTTCGATGAGGCCATCATGGAAACCATGTCTCTTGAGGATCTGCCATGGGATGATAGTCATCATCGTTCCTCATTTATGCCCGGTCTCGGGGCCATGTCTACTTTTCTCGAGCATTTTGTAACTCAGGTTCCTTCACCTCTGCTTCAATTACCTGTTTTGACGCATGACGTCTTTACAGAAGGTACTTTAGTAACATTACACAGACCATGCCTATTACCATTTTCGTTAAACCGGGAATTGTGGAGAACATTCATATTGGGGTTACTTGTTCTTCTGATGAAGTCCAAGTTTATACTAGCCTTTTTCGCGAGTTCCGTGATGTCTTTGCATGGTCCTACGAATAAATTCTCGGCATTGATCCTAGTATAGTGGTGCATGAAATTCCTACTTATCCCAATTCGAAACCTATTTTCCAGCGTCTTCGTTCGGTGCACCATAGAAAAGTTGCCGCCATTAAGGTTGAAGTTCAAAAACTTCTCTGAGCTGGTTCTATTTATCCGATTCCTTTGACAGAATGGGTCTCTAATATTTTTCTTGTAGATAAGAAGTAGGGAACTATTCATGTTTGTGTTGATTATCGTGATATTAATCAGGCTTTTCCTAAGGATAATTATCCTACTCCCTTTATTAATCAGATCAATGATGATTGTGCCAGGAGTGAGATCTTTTCCTTAATGGACGGTTTTTATGGTTACAATAAGATTAACATTCTTCCAACTAATAAACATAAGACTGCCTTTATCTGTCCTTGGGGTACTTTCGCATATAAAAAGATCCCTTTTGGCTAAAGAATGCTGGGGCTACATTTCAGCGAGCGATGTTATATGCTTTTCACGATATTCGACACATCATTTAGCCTTATTTGGATGACCTTCCCACTCATTCAGCTAAGCATCTCGACCATTCTAACCATCTTCGTCAAATTTTTCTTCGTTGTCGACATTACACTATTCGGCTTAATCCACACAAGTGCATCTTCTGCGTTGATTTCGGTGGACTCTTAGGGTTTATCATATCCAAAGATGGAATTCACCTTGATCCTCTGAAGGTTGAGGCTATTATTAATCTCCCCTCTCCATCCTCATTACATCAGTTACATATTTTTCAAGGTAGGGCTAATTTTCTATGTCGTTTTATACCTAACTATACAGAATTGGCTCTCGGATACACGTGTTTATTAAAGCAAGGCATCCCATTCTGTTGGGATGAGATTGCTCAAAAGTATTTTGAGGCCTTGAAGACGTTGCTTGTCAACGCTCCTCTGTTGCATCCTCCTAACTATCATTGTGATTTTTCCCTTTATTTAGCCGCCTCTTTCAGTATGATTGCCATGATTCTAGTACAATACGATGATGACGGTAACGAGCATGTTATTTATTACTTGTCTCGTAAGCTTCTCGACCTTGAGACGTGCTATGCACACATCGAGCAGTTAGTGTTAGCCACATTCAAGCCGTTCAGCGTTTTCATCATTATATTCTTTTGCATACGGTGATTGTGATTTCCGATTGGAACACCATGACCTATATATTGTCTCGACAATTGCTGGGGGGGAAATACTCGAAGTGGATTGTTATCCTCCAAGAGTTCGATTTGGAATTTACTGTGGCCAAGTCGAAGAAGTCATTAGACTTTGCTGATTTAATTTGTTCCTTTCCTTCAGATTCTCCTACGTCTCGTCCTGAGGAATACATACCAGGTGATACGTTTTTCTTGTTTAGTACCCTTGATCTATGGTATGGTGATATCATCGTTTATCTCCAGACTTCTACTTTCATATCTGAGTTGAATAAGGATGCTCATCGATGCATCCGTCATCAGTCGCAACCTTATCGTATAGTCGGGGATACCCTCTATCATGTCATAGCGGATTCCATTCTCCGTCGATGTTTGACCCTCGAGGAAGTTGGGAAAGTCCTCAATGATTTACAAAGTGGCGCCTATGGTGGTCACATGTTTGGTTATGCCACTACACAAAAGATTCTTTGTGCTGGTTATTTCTGGCCTTCAATGTTCAAAGACTGCATTGTCGTAGTTCGTAAATGTCATGATTGCCAGGTTTATCAACGCAAGATGCATGCACTACCTCTACCTCTTCATCCTGTCATTACTGTTGGTCCCTTTGCGAAGTGGGGCATCAATTTTATGACGTGTAACCCTCACTCGGCCGTAGGGCATGCTTATATTATCATAGCCATGGACTACTTCACCAAATGGGCTGAAGCAATGCCTACACTTGTCGCCGACGGTAAGATAGCTACTAAATTCATATTCAATCATATCATTGGTAGGTTTGGTGTCCCTCAAGCCATCATCACCGATCATGGTTCCCATTTTTGGCATTACATGGTGGTCAAGTTGACTTCTAAGTTAGGTCTGCATCACAAGCTCAATGTCGTACTATCCTCAAGCCAATGGCTAGGTCGAAGCCATGAACAAAGTTCTTGTTACCATGCTCAACGTACGATTAGTATCCATAAATCCAATCGACATCTCATGTTATTTTGAGCTCTTTGGGCATACCGAACCTCAGTTAAGAGTGCAACCAGATTCACCCCTTTTCAGTTGGTTTATGGGCTGGAAGCCACCCTTCCGATTGAATGTGAAATACCTTCGCTCAAGTTGGTTATTGAATTGCTGCCAAACACTTCACCCGAAGAAGAGCATCTCCTTTATCTCGAAAGGTTAGATGAAACCCGCCGCTTTGCTGCTTTGGTTATTGAAGCACAGAAAAAGCAGGTCAAAGCTCATTTTGACCTATCAGTTTCCCCTCATTCTTTCGTTGAAGGAGATCTCGTCCTCCTGTAGGAGCAAGCTCATGATAAGCTGGGGCTAGGTAAATTTCAACCCATGTGACATGGGCCTTACATTGTTAAACTTGTATTGTAGAATGGGGCCTATGATCTCATTGATTAGGAAGGTCATCTGTTAGAAAAACCCAGAAATGGGTTGTATCTCAAAAAGTATTATTGTAGGGACCAACCCTATGTTTTACTAGATGAGCGCTAGGCCTTAACTATTTTTTTTTTTTTTTTTAAACACAGTAACTAAGAATTTAAACCATAATCATACAAGTTTGAAACTCAGTAAAAATTTCTTCACTTATATCAAAATCCATAAATTTAACTTCATAACACATACATCTATTTAACTTGTTGATTCGGGGTCAATGAAATCATCCTAAGTAAAAACAATTCTAGGCATCATGAAATCATCATAATAAACACAATATAACTAACACATGTACCATTCACCCTTAGAAAAGAGCCAAACTTGACTTGCCGCTACTTGAGCTCCTTTGTTGTCGGCTACCTCCAAATGTGAATGTTGTCATGCTTAATCCGAATGTAATGACCCATTGGTTGACCTCCCAGCCTACTCCTTGGGTACTCTCCTTCCCCGCAGACCCCCAAGCTACAATGGGGTTGTACAACGAAGGAATATGCTAGCTGATAGAGGTGAGCCCCTCTTGGCTCAAGAGTCCCCTCTCTATAATACTATATCCCACCAAACTCACTATAGCTCGTAACCACTCAAAATGACATAATCTCCTCCATCCAAAAATAGGGTAAACAAAAGTTCCTTTTCCCTTCCATTTCCCTTTCTTTTATAGAAGGCTTCATAGGTGACACTTGGAAGTTCATGCATAAATAATTTTCTTTTTTTTTATTACCCAAAATTTGATTATTCACCCACCCATGTGTCACCCTCTCATCAAGACTCTCCAAGATGATTTACTTAATTATTCATATAAAAATAGTATTTCCCTCAACCCAACAAGGCTTCCTATTTCTTCTCCTAGTTGTCTCTTGATTCCCCCTTTTTACTCCTTAATTTGTGTTTATTACTGAAGTTAATTGATAATTATCAGATTTGGTCCCCGAACTACCTCAATTTGTTCTTTTGATGAATATTCTTATGTTGGCTCTTGCCACATGGAAGTTCTCTAAATTTCTCAAATTTTAATTTATTAATCTTATTTTAATTCACCACCCTCTTCTCCTAATGAAGTTTTTTTTAATAAATCTTTCTACTTAACTCTATGTCCCTCTTTCCCCTTTTTTTCCTAATTAAGTCTTATGTACTTAATATTTTGTTTTAACATGGAAAGGGTAGAGTTATCATGGTAAAATATTTTATCTCTTCCTATTCCCCCCTTACCCTAAGTTTTATTCTTGATTTAATTCCTTTGGTTCTAACATCCTATATCACTTGATATGAATAGCTGGATTTTCATATATTGATTATATTTATTAGTTTATTTAATGATGTCGAGGGTGTCAAGTTGGTCATGCCCTTCAAGAACTTCCATTCGAATTTCCAAGGGTGCCATGCCTAAGAATTTATTTTCGATACCAAGGGTGCCAAGTCGGTCGTGCCCTTCAAGAATTTCTCTTGAAATTCCAAGGGTGCCACACCACTTGCCCTTCAAGTATCCAGTGGTTATGAGGGGAAATTATATGTGCAACGACAGAGACCCATATCATCTCATATGTTGCCTGCTATAGTGAGACTAATGGTGTTGGGGATCAAGGAATCCGCCTTGATGCGTGCCCCCCAGAAATCCTCGTGAGCGAACCAAATTTGGGACCTGCCCTCATGACATCGTGATCTTCAAGGCGAAGGTATTTCGCCTTTCCAGCCTAAGTCATGGCAGGAGTTCTAGTAGGTGAGATCAGGAACAATTTTCCACTCCTCCCATGTTGTTTCATTCAATTGTACAACCCCATCACCCATATGTGAGTCATTCGGCCAAGAAACTAACATGTTCCTGCAACCACTAACATATCATCAGAGTATATGTAATATATATAAAAAATTTCAAACTGAACTTGGAATTTAAAAGACAAATTATTAATTTCTATCAAACCAGATGTTATCCACTCATCATATGCAAGTGCCTCTGGTCGTTTCCTTTCATACTCAGAAATCATCACTAACAAAGTTCTCAGTGTTAGAAACATCAACATGACCTAGTCATTCACATCATTGTTTATTTTGAATCAGAACTAATGTAAGTAGTTAACATATGGGACACATCCCTCCTGTTTATCATAATCATAACATCAATGGTAAATTAACATATTCATCAGAGGCAGTACCATCGTAACCTAAATAGGAAACATATCTATCAATAAAATCTATCATCATCATGATATCAATAGAGAACCTGCATATCCATTCACGCTACAATCATATCAATAAAGAACATGCATATCCATAAATGCTATCATCATCATAGTATCAATCACATCCACTAATAATAGAGTCATGTGTCTGGATCCTCAACCTGAGGTCCTCAAAAAATAAAGTGCGGGTCTTAGGGCTAAATAATGTTAAAATTCATATCACTGTCAGTCAACTAGAGTAGGGAACTACAATTATGCATGAGTCATTCATGCATGATTTGTGTACATAAGTGTTTTTTTTATTTTTGTACATGATTTGATTTGGTGTGCTTTGCAAGCATTTTCTTGCTTATTTGGGTCTTGCTTATTTATGCAGATGTCTAATACCCCTTATGTTGGTTTCACAGATGGTGCTTCCCTCAGTAGTAGGAATTTGTCTTCAGCAGCCTGAGTAATCTATGATCCTGCTGGTGAGTTGATAGAACTGTAAGGAATTTGTCTAGGACGAACTACAAACAATGTCGCTAAATATAGTGTTGTTCTTGAACTATTAACCGAGGCAATCAATCTCATCATACGCACATTGCTTGTAAATCTAGATTCACAACTTGTTGTTCTACAACTCAATGGTCATTATTCAGTTATAAACCCATACATTTTGAGGTTTTATTTACATATTCGTTTGTTGGAAAGAAATTTTTATTTTATCACATATCAACATATTCCTAGACAAGTGAATGCATTAACTGATACAGTGGCTAACATTGTATTAGATATACATTTGCGTAATTTGTAAAATCATCATCATGTGAAAAGATCCATATAGGAAAATTGTTGTATATATATATATATCGCATGTTTGCATAAGTGTACATCATACATTCAAAGAAACCCCATGTCTCTCAAAAATGCAGATATAAAGCCTAGGTGTCTAATCGGCGTGATGCTCATGATAGCATGGCACTGCCCGTACAAGCTTCCTCAGCAAGCGGTGAATACGGCTTGACACCCCGATGATATGTCTCTCGTAGGCGCAAGGTACATCGTCGAATTGTGCATAATCTGGGATTCCATGTGTGATCCCCTCTAGGTTGCACACGAGCTCCTCTTCCTTGCTACCCTCACCATGAGGGTCGAAATCACAAGGAATTCACCTTGTTATCGAGGACATGCCCGCGAGTCTCTCTAGGCCAACATCTGCAAATACATGGATTTAAAGTCAGAACATACATGAACAAAAAAATTCATAATACTCATGAAAATTAAAAATGAGTCTTACCCAAATCTTCGTCCCAGTCCTCTCTCTCCGAGAGTGGGAGGTCTGGATCACCAGTAAAATATGTACTAGAGTAGGGCCAGTCCTCCACGACGATCAACTGTTGGTGGAGCCAATCAAAGAACTCTGGTCTCGAGGACATCTGTTTACCACCCCCTGCCCTTGGCATCAGAGTTGCCCATCGGGCCATCCTTGGTTCTCTCGCTAGTGGTGTCGGGAATATGACCTCCTGACACAGAAATATTGGTAGTCATTCCAGGAAGAAGGATACCAGGATAGAACCATAACCAAACTGCTTCAATTTGGCCTTCTTGAACTTTGTTAGCTGACATTTCATGTTTATTGTCATGGCCTCTGGCCAGTTGTAGATGGTCGGTGACAAGCAGTCTACAACAAGAAGAAAATGTGTTTTTATTGCTTCGTGTGGTGCTTGCGATCCCACAACTCATGTGAGGGTATGCAGCACTAATTTTAGTGTTAGATCTAGGATAGTTTGGATGTCAACTTTCCCACGCCCTGTTCCCTTCCATTCCCTTGGACATACTCTTTCCATCACCATGGACATACTCTCCATGCAAGGTTGGGTATTGGTTAGGATCAGTTTTTCTCCCCTTCGTGACAATCCGGTGATAAAGTAGACGTCAGAAACATCAATCTCAAGTTCTTGATCTCGAAGGATGAAATTTTCCTGGTCCTCATCCCTTATGCTGATCAAATATTGTAACAACTCTGGTTGAGCATGGAGACATGGTGTCAAGAATAATTTCTTCAGTCCACAGTCCCTGAGAGCTTCCATGCATCTCTAATTTTCCATGGCAAGCTCGTCTTCTTCGCTGTGTTCCCGTTCTTTCCATTCTATTACCATTTTTCCATTTTCTACCTGTAAACACATTCATATGAATGGTATTAGCCATTTGGGAACTTGGATTTATAAATAATTGGGGTTTGTGACTTACATTTTACACAAAAAAATTCTTAGCATCATTGGCCCGACAGTTTGGCAAACAGTCGCGCCAATGGGTGTACCCTAGTATAAAAATTGGGTGATTGGCGTGACTTTGTGCCTGAAACCTGCGCCAACCACCATGCCATAATTTTCATACTTCCTCCCCCAGATTTCAGAATTAGAAGTTGCAGGTAGTAAGAAATGACTCTAAATGAAAGGAAAGATCTCGGCTCTTACTTGGAACTGACGAATTTGAGATTGGTCTGTCGCAAAATCACATAGTAAAATGGGTAACTATTTGCTCCATAAGAGGTAAAAAGTGAAAGTAATTGTTTTTTACCATTTTTAGAATTTTATAACTTTTTACAACCCAAATTAGGTTTTAACACATGTTTTTCGATTATTTTATTAATTATATTTCGAAAATGGGTTTTACGCGTGTCTCTTGTGCAGCAACAGGTTTTTCAGGACATAGTGATGAAGTAATGAGTTACATTTTATACTTTTTCAGACTCAGTAAAAACATGAAAAATTCACTATTGGAGTCATCTTTCAACTCTTTTCTGACTCTCTAAAACTGAAAATATTTCCAAGACTCTTGTCATTTCGAACTTGTTAAATGGTTGCGCAACGATATCTACCAAGTATAATTTTATCCCTTTTTTGGGCTGGGATAGATTATTTACAAAAAGGAATACCTTATCCTATAACAACTAAGAGGTTATTTTAGATATTGTTTTCTACCTCTTCGGATCTGAGAGACTATTTACGAAAAGGTCCATGATGGAGTTTTCTTTTCTGCCTTCTTTTCAAACTCTCTAAACATGAAAAGATGTCGAGTTCTCCCTTTCTCAGACTCATTAAACCCTGATGACATCATATATCGTCGCCATGACGTTACTCGAGTTCCTCCTTCCTAGGTCTCATAAAATGCACTGGGTTGGATTTTTCTGAAGGACAAACTTACAGCACAAGCATATGTTATCCCCTTCAAGCTTGTTTTAAAAAATAATTGGGGTACTCGCCAGAAATGGTGGGGGAAAATGGAACCAAGTTTTAGTTATGTTGGCAGTATGTCGCTCTTGAACATGGCACTTGTCTGCATTTGTGTCGGGTTGGGGACAACTCATTTCGTCATTTTTGCCTCCATGGGTTTGGGTAATCTCTTTTGACCTCTCATCTGCTCTTTGCCACGTCATCATGCCCTCAGATCCTTTGATGTCAAATACTTCCAAATCCAGTATCGTGCTGCTGATATGTTCAAGAGAATTTTTCCTCTGCAGTTTTCAACCTCCCTCTGATTCTCTATTGATCCTGATTCACTATTATCATGCTCCTCTGTTCGTGTTGATGATGTGAGAAACATTATGGCCCACCTTTGATCAGGTCACTTCCTGACGACTTCAGCTCATTATCCAACAATTTGATCTAGAGACTCTATTCTGGTACCTTGGAGCTTGCATGCCTTAATGTCAGGTTTTTCACATTCGACGCAAAGTCCACATTATTGGCCTTCGATCGAGTGATTCTGCAGATGTTCGACGCTAGATCACTGTTCACATCCCGTGGATTGTGCCGGTTGTGCCTTGAGATCCATTGTCATTTTTGGTGGTTTCTCTCATGCCTGTTAACAACTTTCATCATTGGCTAGTAATCAGGTAATTTTCTTGCATGTTCGACTTCAGCTCCTATATTTTCATGCTTGAATTTATACTTGTTCGGATCGAGGTGGAGCGCAAGACCCTAGATTTTGTCTGATAAAGTCCAGGCTATAGATTTTGGTGGATTATTATGACTTATTACATGACTCTTTTGATTGGATGGTTGCGCCCATACCTGAGTCTATTTATTGATCCTTATTACTAGATGGCTGCATCCATACCTCAAATCTCAGTTTTTATATATACACTATTATGGATGGCTGCGCCCATGCCACATGCTCATGTATCAGAGATATCAGTTTTATTTATAATTGCAGGTTTTTCGACAGCGGTGTTTGGTTTGAATGCATTCTCATAAAGCATTTTGACCCTCTCTCTCCCTCGGACCTCATGCTTTAGGGGGTATCTGTTACACAACATTTTTTCACTGTCCCTACAATCCCCATATCGCCCATTGGAGGGTCATTTCTGTGACCAATAAGCAGTGTCATGCCATGCAAACACCATCCTTATGTCCCTTTACATGAGAATAACATTCCTGTTGTTGACAATTTCCTGAGCAGAGACTCAAAAACCCCTGTTTTTTCCTTGGCGTGGTTAATCAGTTATGCCCTCATGTCGAAGGGGAAAATTAACACCAAGCTCACGCCAGCTGACACTCTGTCCTAGTTTCCCCCCCGTGCCAAGCTATTTATAGAATGTTTTTTAAAAATAGAGGCAGAGATTCCACTCCAACCACCTCGAGGATGAGTCATTGGGAGTGGTTGAACTGATATACCATGGACTGCCTCCTTTAGGTTTATGGTTTCCACCTCTTATGGGAACTCCCTAAAGAATAGGCCTCCCTCCCACCTTTGTAGGGATCCTAGCCTCCTCTTTTTCCTCTATAAAAGAAACTATCTCTCTTAGAAAAAGCTAGCTAAACGGCTGAATAGCTGAACTTGGAGAATTATACATACTATAGGTGAATGACTGGAGAATATAGAAGGAATTACGTTGAGGAAGCTTGATTCCATGCCTTCACCCCGTCTGAATTCCCTGACGAGCATTCAAGACGCGCTTTGCTTGAACCCTGCTGGAGGAGACTGCGACATCAAAGCATCGGTTGTAACTCTTCCTTCTATTCATTTATATAAATGATTACTGTTTGGTTCCAATGTTGTGTTATGATGTTTGTTTAATTCATTATTTTTAGCCCTCTTTAACTGGTTAATATTTATGAATGAAATGTTGTCATCTTGTACGATGTTCTTGTTTTCTTGTTCTTTGTACAGGTATCCAAGCGTAATGGCAAACAGATTGTGACTTGCCAAAGAAGGAGCGAGAGGCCACCGCTACTACACAAACAACGACAGCGTTGGATTCCAGGTAGGTTGATCTACCGTGTCCCTTGTTCATTCAATAATTAGGAAGCAACACTTTAGCATGTACCTTTGTTTCTTGACCCACTCTAGGGCTAGAGGGATCGGCTTTGTCCACAGAGAGGATTTACCTGCATAACAGTACCCAACATAGTAATAAGAGTAGAACTTATAATGAAGCTGAATCTAGTAATATTTCAGTTCAACAAGAGCTAAAGAAACAGAAAGTGAAATTACAGGGTGAATTCTGTAAAATCAAGCCTCCTACATTTGATGGAGAGGCCGAAGAAATGGTGGAAGCATGGATAATAAATATGAATAAGTATTTTAAAGTTTATGAATATAACAAAAAAATCAAAGCTCTCCTAGCCATATATCAATTACCGAAAAAGGAAAATTTGTGGTGGGAGGAGGTAAAGAATGTGCGTAGGATTGAGGATCATAACATGACTTGGGATGAGTTTCGAGAGTATTTCAAATACAATTACTTAACTAAACGATTCTATAATGAGAATTCGCAAGAGTTTCATGATCTAAAGTTGGGACAGATGTTTGTGGATAAATTTATCAACAAATTTACCTCCTCATTAAGATATGTGCCAAAGGTACAACGATTCTTGAGAATTTTTCCTGCTCTTATGAAGGAAATAATCAATTTTTTGAACCCAAAAACAATGGAATAAGTAATCAAGAAAGCAAGGATATGTTATCGGCAGTCCAAAGCAAAGGGAGAGGTTGGCAGAAGCTAGACACCTAAGAAAGGACATAAAAACCCCTCAAATTTTAAGAACATCAGACTAGGGAACTATAAAAATGCTGCGAGGAATTCAACGAATAGGGAGTTTGGGAAAACTTAGCAAAAAAGAAAATGGATTGTTGAAGAGCTGCATACTGAGGCTTCTAGTTGTCCAAATCTAGGACAGACTCAAAAACCCCCATTGCAATGTTGGGGATGTGCAAAAGCGCATTATTTTAAGAATTGTCCTCATCGAGGAAGAAATGAGGTGACAACAAAACTGCAAGAGGCATCTATAGTGGGAGATGTGGCGAGAAACATACCTAGGATAAATGTTTCCTTGGAAGATCATCAAGCATATTTTCAGCCAACTATGATAGGGTTATAAGGTAAGCTTCAAACCCGATATGCTTCCATTTTGGTTGACCGAGGAGCCAGATTCAGCTATATAAACCCTCACATTGTTGAAAGCTGTAAATTGAAAAATCAGAAATTTAAGAATCCATGGCTAGTTCAAGTGGCTATGGGAGAAAAAAGGTGAGTCAACCCCAAAGTTCCAAATTGCGAACTAATGATAGGAGATCAGCACATAACTGTGGAACTGAACATACTACCATTGTCTTCCTATGACATTCTATTGAGAATGGACTGGTTAGAAAAACAAAAGTCATTAGTGGACTGCAAAGATAAAGTCATTTATTTAAAATTTGAAGATGGTTCATGTTAAGAATTGCAGGGGATCAAGAAGCCACTTCACCTGCGTCCCATTACGGCATCTCAGCTGAGTAAATGTAGTAGAAAGGGGTCTCATCTCTATGCGATCCAGGTGGGGTTCACTAATTCCAAGGATAAGACCCCCATGCTGGAAAATATTCCTATTGTACAGGAATTTGTAGATGTATTTCCAGACAATACTCTCTGATTGCCACCAAAATGGGATATTGATTTCACACTAGAATTAATACATGGGCCAACACTCATGTCATGAGAACCCTACAGAATGAGCATTCCTGAACTAACAGAATTAAAAATGAAAATCTAGGAATTAATGGACGAAGGATATATTCATCCAAGTCTATTTCCTTGGGGAGCACCGATGGTGTTTGTTAAGAAAAAGCACAACACTATGCGAATGTGCATGGATTACCGACAGCTCAACAACTTCACTGTCAAATATAAGTACCCATTGCCACGTACATATTATTTGTTCGATCAGGTAGAGGGGGCAATTTTTTTTTCCAAGATTGATATAAGGTCAGGGTACCACCAGATACAGATTAAGCATGAGTACATATCCAAAACAACTTTCTGTACCCGATACAGACATTATGAATTTGTGGTGTTACCATTCAAGCTAACAAATGCACCAGCAACTTTCATGAACTTGATGCATGGCATATTCCACCAATTCCTGGATAAATATGTATTAATTTTTATTGATGACATACTAATTTATTCTAATAATGGAAGAGCACAAGGAACATTTGTGCATAGTGTTGAAAATGTTACGGGAACACCAACTCTATGCCAACTTCAGTAAATGTGACTTCTACAAGGAGAAGATTCAATAATTGGGCACGTGATATCTGCTGAGGGAATTTTATGGATCTCGAAAACATAAAAACGACTATAGAGTGGAAGGTTCCTAAGAATGTAGCAGACATACATTCATTTATGGGGTTAGTCGATTACTGCCGGTGATTCATTAATGAATTCTCAAAAATATATTTTCCTATTACTTCTCTACAGCGGAAAGGATGAGTCTTTAGTGGACTCGAGAATGTCAAAATATTTTTGAACAATTGAAGAGGCTACTAACTACTGCACCTATATTAAGAGTAGCAGACCCAAGTAAGGAATTCGAAGTATGCATTGATTCCCGCAAGGAAGGGGTAGGAGCAGTTTTTACCCATGAAGATAAAGTCATAGCATATGAATCCAAAAAGTTGAAAAATCATGAACAAAGGTATTCTACTTGTGATATGGAATTAACTGCAGTGGTTCATGCCTTGCGAGTGTGGAGACATTACTTGTTGGGAAAAAGGTTTTCGCTAAGAACTGGTCATAGTAGTTTAACTAGTTATTTTAAACAATCTGATTTA
Organism: Pinus albicaulis; assembly: GCA_034641835.2. Classification (NCBI taxonomy): domain Eukaryota; kingdom Viridiplantae; phylum Streptophyta; class Pinopsida; order Pinales; family Pinaceae; genus Pinus; species Pinus albicaulis. Next base: position 906,498,607 of record CM076569.1, on the reverse strand, counting down.
AATGCTTGCCAAACAAGATGGAATGCATTTTTAAGTGAATTCGATTTTGATATTCATCATGTAAAGGGTAAGGAGAACATGTCGCAGATTATTTAAGAAGGAAATTGCATTTCATTTATGAACTTTATTTTAACTAAGTTGAGTCTAAGTTCCAGGAACAGATTGTGGAAGCAGCAAGGAAGGATCCTGAGTACCAATTCCTATGGCAGCAAGAAAAGGAAGGCGAAAGGAAAGGAAGACAATCAGATTATGAGCTTAATGAAAAAAAACTCTTATTATATCGAAAGAAAATATGTATTTGAAATCAAATGGGCTTGAAAGGGTTTATCCTAGATGAATTTCATAGAAGTTCCTATGCAAGACATTCCAGATATCAAAAAATGATAACAGCAATTAGGAAGGATTACTTTTTTCCAGGGATGCATAAAGAAATTTTTGCATACCTAACCAAGTGCTTGGAGTGCCAACAGGTCAAAGTGGAATGCCAACATCTAGCAGGATTGCTACAACCCATCCCTATACCGGAATGGAAATGGGAAGTCATTTCCCTTGATTTCATCACCGGGTTACCACGAAATAAAAGACACAATGACTCAATCATGGTGGTAGTGGATAGCCTCAGCAAGGTAGCACATTTTATACATGTCTAGTCAACCTATAAGTCAGTACAAATTGTTTATATCTTTATGAAGAATATTTTAGATTGCATGGTATTCCTTGAATTTGTATATCAGATCAAGATGTAAAATTTACATCATCCTTCTCGAAAACATTATTCATTGGATTGGGAACGCAGGGACAGTTTAGTACCACTTACCATCCTCAAACAGATGTGAAAACAGAGAGGGTGAATCAAGTTTTGGAGGATATGTTTTGCATGTATGTAATGAAACAACCTACAAAGTTGGAAGAGTATCTACACTTGGTCGAGTTTGCCTATAATAATGGTTATCAAGAGTCCCTCAGGATGAGTCCTTTTGAAGCATTGAATGGAAGGAAATTTCAGACCCCCATGAATTGGAGCAGTCCGGAAACCAAGATGATTCTTGGACCAGACATGCTTGAGGAAATGGAATGGGAGGTGAGAAATATTAGAAAAAATCTAAAGGTAGCTCAAGACCGAAAAAGGTGTATGCAGACCGAAAGAGAACTTTCAGGGAATGTTGGTGGGAGACCACGTGTATGTGAGAATTAAACCAAATATTAGTACCCTGAGGTGGAATACTTGTGCCATATTGGCTCCCAGGTATTGCGAACCATTTCAAATTTTGGAATGGATTGGTCCGGTGGCCTATCGACTCGCTCTGCGTAGTCATATAATGGTGCACAATGTGTTTCATGTATCACTATTGAAACGATACATCAATGACCCTAACCATGTGATACATTGGCAGAGTATACATGTAGAATGGGACGACGAGTTTCTGGTAGAGCCTTGGCGTATTCTTGATCAGAGAGAAATAATGCTCTGGAGGTGAGTCATCCCCAAAGTTAAGGTGCAATGGAAGCACTTTAGCCCGGAGGAGGCTACTTGGGACGATGAAAATTTCATTAGACAGGCATATCCTGAATTTTTTTCTATGGTAAAGTAACACCGAAGATGGTGTTTCCCTTAGAGGTGGAAGATGTAACACCCTGTTTAATGTTAATTATGTTTGACAAACTTTTATGATATATTTGAATGATTAAAGTTAACAAATATGACTATTCATCAGTGAAACTTGAGTTTATTTATAATAAGAGAAAAATTGACAATTATCCTGAGTAAAAAGTATTTAACTGAATGGTAAATGATTCCAAGATTCTAGAGTAAAAATAGAGGTAGTTCCTGACAGTTACTTCCAAGAAGGATAAAATGGAAATCTTGAGTAAGGGAAGGGGTTTTGTTCAGGAAAAAGGCTAAGGGTTAACAAATGTATGTTGAAAAGAGTTGTCCAGAGCTGGTAAGGAACCAGTGGAGCTCTGTAAACCCAAAGAAGTATAGACTTGATTTTAATCCTGAGGTTTATCTTCTAAATTAAGGCTATCTACTACCTGAGGCACTGGAGAGGAGCACGGGGGGAGAAGAGGACGTGATAGCCTCTCTCAAGGTTGGGCAGAACCATCAGTTACTACAAGAGGAAGTGCACAGATAAGTACTTATGACTGTTTATTTTATTTTGGAGATTCCATGAAAGAAACAATGAATGTTTAAATTGGTACTAATCTGTTTTAGGGTGTTACCTACAATGTTATCTAGTCCAGTGAACATATGTTTTCTTAAAGAAAAACCAAAATATGTAAGTGTGGTAGAGCAAGTACAGAAAAGTAGATTTTTTTGATGTTATCTTTTTAAGAAGTAAATAGTATTTAAACTTTCTATGAACTACAATATTGGGAATCTAAATGGGGAATATAAACTAAACATATCCCTTAAGGAGGTACAGAGGTTTAGCCCTGAGCCCCGTGGGAACAAGGTAGGGGTCATGGTCCTCTGACCATCTTAAATTGTCTAACTATTGTTACATGAAAACAAACATTATAGAAAAGAAAGAAGATTGTGAAAACTATGCATACATTTAATAATAATTATCGCTATAGATAAGAAAACCTTTGCCAAAGAAATTCAGATATAAACTCTTGAATGCAGCATATAGCGAAAGTAAACACAGTAAACAAGAACATGTATATGAATATGTATATGGAAAAACTGATTAAGTAACACAAAACCCTGAAATTTTCTTACTGAGAACATAAACCCTCCGAAGGAGGTAGACAATGCATTTTTTGTTTACTAATACAACTATAGAGTAAAAGAGAAAATTAACTTAAAAGAAACGAATTGAGAACTTAACCTAGTCTTAGTGGAAATCTATTAAACAAAAATGTAGAGTTCGTAATTCTGCAAATTCTAGTATACACATAAGTTATGGAAAATTGAATCCCAAGAAAAATACATTTAATTATCCCCTGTTAAAATAATCGTTTCAGCCTTATAGGCCTTGATAAATGCCGAAAGGAGCAATTCATGCAGGAATGGTAAACACAGGTGAATCACCTCGAATTGCAATTGAGTAAGAAACCAAAACATAGCAAAATTTAAGAAATTGCTAGAACTTTGGAAGCAAGACACTTGCATGCAGATATAGCCATGACCCTGTGGCGCCCTGCACACCAGGAGGGTTTCATCGTCAGCAACCATAAACTGTAAAGGAGAAAATATTTGTAACCATGGCCCATAACATACCTGCGATTCAGAAGCACTGGAGTAAGAGCCGAACCCATAACAGTTATGCAGTACGAGAAGGAGATAGGGTTGAGCAGAGAAGACAAACATCGTAATAAGGAACCAAGAACTAACAGTAGAATGATCTACACAAAGATTAATTAGTTCACTAAGGTAAAAATTAAAATAAAAGGTAGTAGAATGTAAACGTGCTTGTGAAGGGCTCTTTCCACCTAAACTCCACATCAACCCGGCTGAAGAAAACCAAAATAACCAGACACTGTGGAGCCATAGCACCAAGACCTCTGTAATGACTAGAATGAGTACTCTGGCAGGGGAGGAATTATTGAAGTAAACCTTTCAAGCAAACAGAAACCATAAAATATTAACGATCTCACCATAACACACATAGTAAGTAACCTATAACAATACTATCGCAATATTGAAGTAGAAATACGAAACCCCATAAGGGTTACCTCTGTAATATTAAACTCTCAAAGGTTGCGGACCAAGGAGGAAACCATGGTAGTTGCAGAGCCAGACCATCCGAGGCAACGACAGCAGAATGAGCAGTGGAGGTGGAACAAGGGGTGGGTAGTTACTCTAACTCCCCCAGAACCCCTCAGCATCGTTGGATCTAGGGTTCACAAAATCAAAGCCCGAGATGCATTGGTAAGTTTGATGATGGACAACTGTGAGGATTAAGGTGGCAAATTCCGGCCAGTTGTCCCGCAGTCAAGGTGCCCAGAACCCAAGGTAAGAGTTGTACATGTAAGTTAAGAGAAATTAAGACCTTCATTATACCAATCATACGAAAACATTAATTTGCAACTATAATGTAAACCAAGGCCAGATCAGTAGATTCGTAAGGTACCAAAATCAGGTGTAGAACAATCAAAGATTTGGAAATCATATTGTAAGGTTAGACATGTCTAGGACCTATATTATAAGTATTTGGTGGTACATATAAATGTTGTAAATATTAATTTGATGACCATATGAATAGAGTTGTAAATATTAATGTGATGTATGCAAATAAAATGTGTGAGTTACGTGATAGAGTTGTAAATATTAATGTGATGTATGTAAAGGAAATGTGTGAGTTATGTTTTATTGCATAGGCCAATTTACATATATGATAAATTTGAAAAGATTTAAATATAGAAATAGAAGTATATGGTAAAAAAGTCAACTTAAATTAAAAGAAAAAAAAACTATTTATATATTGTAATTTTGTGTATAGTTGTGACACATATTTATCTAAAATCAATTTATTTATAAATGATAATATTACATCATATTATCTATTTATTATAGATATAATATTAAATGCACTCATTTCTAATATTTAAATATTCTATCACATCATATTTATCTATAAATATAATATCTATAAAAAGTTCACTTTTCTTTTATCAAAATCAAAATTGAGACTTCTCTAATTTTGAAATAAAGAAACCAATATATTTAGGGATTAAGTCTTATTGATGTGGTCCACTTAGTACAGAAAATCCAAGTGGAAGCTTAAAAAATAATGAAATAGTGAATTTTATTTTACTGACATCCATTTGGGTTTATGTTTTGCCTATGCTTTAGATTATATAAAATATGGATCACAGTTAAGAATATGTTATGGAAAAGTATATCTTGATGAGGTGTTTTGTTATGATATTTTTTAATGTGAATTTATTGATTTAATTTTTCACTTTATTAAAAATGATGATAATGATGATAGTATGTTATAGAAAAGTATATTTTGATGAGGTGTTTTGTTATGATATTTTTTTTAATGTAAATTTATTGATTTAATTTCTCACTTTATTAAAAATGATATATTAAACATGATGATAATAAGATGAAAACTCTTAATAAAATTAATTAAAAAATAAACAAACAAACTTCAACATGAAAACCTAAAAATAAAACACAATGTTCAGAAAAAGTACACAACACTCTAGCAAATCAGTGAAACCCAGTAATCGTAATATCTTCTGAGTTGTGATTTCAACATCATTTTCGTGTAAAACAACCTCCGAACATTTTCGTGTAAAACAACCTCCGACCACTTAGATTCTGAGTGCAAATATAATAACCGCAGTGCTTATATGGATCTATATTTCTACCACCAAAGTATTTAGGCCTTCTGGACTCGAATTTGTGCTCATCTTTCTCTGCGTAAATAATTTCGTGATCCTCTAATTTCGATTTCGTGATCCTCTAATTTCGATTTCGGTTTCATAAACTTAGGCACGCTGTATGACGTTGATAACCGCTATCCTCATGAAAATGTTGAGTAATCTGCAGAAAAATGTTGAGTAATCAGTAATAATTTAACTACATTGGAATTAGAACACAAAACAAAGAATCAGTGAAGAGGATAATGTATCAGAAAAAAATTAACTATATTGAAATTAGATGACACAACAAAGAATCAGTGAGGAGGATGATAATGTTTCTTTATGGTTATCAAATTTGAACTTGAATTAAAATTAATATTTTTAATAAAAAGAATATTATATATATATATATTAAAAGTTTAAATATATATAGTTTTCTAATTTTTATTAAAAGTTTAAATATATATAGTTTTCTAATTTTTACTTAAGATACACTTCCAAAAAAATGTTTCAAAATTTGATCGGTCACTCTTTATTTTGTGCTAAGGCAAGTATGCCATTGGCATTCCATGCCTAAGAAAATAACAAACTTGTGATAAATAACAAACTGGTGAGATAACTAAAAACCATGAGTTTTCGAAAGAACGGAATCCAATTTCCCCAAATAATATGCTTGAATTTTCTTGATGGCCGTTGTAGGAGCTTGATGACCATTACTAGAAAACTTAAGGGATGCAGCTCTTAACTTCTCTAGTAATGATCATCAATCCCTCACAACCTCCAAGGAACATTAAGGGCTGAAAAAAAGGTTAATGCAATGCAATTGTGGCCAACAGAGGTAACACATTAGGCCGACAATTGCATTAACCCATCTAGCCTAGTTCGCCAGTGAATGCCATATCCACTGGAGAAACAATTCAGAACTTCGCTCAATCACTATGGGACTAATTGTCCAAAGTCTAACTCATACCAAAAGGAGAAAACCTGCGAGCTTAAATACAAAAATTAAAATCACTGTTGTTGTAACTACATCAAAAAAATATACGTAGACTGACAACTTTAAGCTACGTAGAAAAATGGGTGACAAAACCAAAAAAATCTTGGCCCGTGCAAATTAAGCGAAAAAACGAATCGAACGATTTTACGGCTCAGTACTTTTTTTTCAATTTTTGAGTTTGGAAAGATACTTGTCAGAAGTTTGTACACTATGTATAACTGTCCGCAACTGGAAAGGAGCAGTATATTAATATAATATTTCTCATTTTCTTTCTAGAATCTGGTGCTCGAATCATCTTGGCCCTTCCAAGTTTTAGTTCCCAAAACTTCCCTCCTAGAAGATTATTCCCAAAACTTCTCTCCTAGAAGTGCGACCGAACCGGATTCCCGCGTTGATGTGTCAGATCTCCAGGTTGATGAAATTGAAACGCGGAAATAGTAAATTGAGAGCGCAATGAGAAAGAGACTATGATCCGAACCAACAAATTATATTCCAGTAATACGACTGGTACTCTTGAATCTTTGATATTCTACCTGCCATACCATACACAAGTGGGCGTGGCCCCTCCACTAAGTAATGGTCCCCTATAGAAGGTTTGGTCCATCGCAGGGGACCCTACCACGAGGCATCCTTATGCAGCCCACGTATGACTTAAAATCCTCTCACTTGGCCTTCGAAAGGGCTATTTCAGCTTACCACTTGTCACGTTGTTAACATGTCGCGTCATCGATCTTTGCTACATCGTCAATCCACGTTCTTTGGATTCTCAAATGGCATCCCACCTAGCCTGATGCGTTTTGAAAATTGGCACTTGAGGGAGCAATTCCCTTATTGGAGAAGCCCATCAAATCCTAAGGAGACCCCAATAGCCTTTGGAAAAATTAAGTTTGCATTTGGAAAAATATTATTTTTGGTATTGGACCAAGTCAACACAAAATTTCAAGTTGGCCTTAAAGGAGAATGTCCACCTAAACCACATATAAAGACACCTAATGTGACATCACATCACACATTCATTTTTTCTTCATTGGTTTGATCTAGTCTGAAATTACAGGGTTTGAGTTCATAGGTGCGAAGGAGAGGATATTTTTGTGGCAGTGTTGACTTTCTTGTTTTGGCACATTTGAATAGTGTTGACTTTGGATGGTTTGACTTGTTTTCAATGGTTAGAGGTTGGATTCAAGAGGGTGAAGACCAACATATTCTACTCACTTTGACCAGTGTTGACTGCAGATGTACGACTAGGGTTTCCATAGGGTTGACTTTGACTGATTTTTGAGGCAGATTTCTTGACTATTTTGACTAGGTTTGACCAAGCAAGGAAGGTTGAATTTGTTGTTGCTCTGACTAAATCATTTGGCACTGATTTGACCATTGATCGTGGATTGGTTATGGTTTCTTTGATTACTATTAATTTTGACTAAAATTTGCAGAATTAGTGTTTGACTAGATTTGACTTTTATGCTCATATTTGATTGGATATTGGTTGGTAAAGGCTTTGACCTTTGACTGGTTCTTGATGTACTTGGACGATGTATCTCTCTATTTAACATTGGATAAACATCTAATAGAAGAAGAATCTGGTTAAGGTTTTCCCCCTTGTGACGTTTTTCCCTAGTCTTTGACCAAAAATATTTGTGTCTGTATTGATTTTGGTTGGATTTTATTGTGCAAATTGTTTATTGTTCTACCTATAATTGCTCACTGTTATTGTCTAATTGAAAATAAATTGGAAAATTGATTGTTATTGAAAGAAGAATTGGTTAAAGTGATTATTACAACATAGAAGATTGGAAAATTATCAATGCGGGTTATGTGGCATCTACCACCTCAGCCTAAGCTAGGGTGTCTTAGTAGGGTTGCGGCCCTTGGTACTACATGAAGTGGTCTACCTAAAATTGTTGTTGATAAGGACCTGCTACCACCTCATAAGTCAAATAATACTGAGCATAAATCTATGGGCCCTCAATCACCCAAATAATCAGAACTTACTTCCACTGCATCATCCCCTATTCCAAAAAAAAAGTTCACTTGTTAGTGTTGTTCCTCAATTAATCCCCCCCAACAGTTCTACGTTCAGTTGAAGCAGTTCTATACCCAGTTCATCTACCATTCCTACAACTTCCACTACAACACATCAAATTGTTATAACTCCCCCTTTCATACCAACTATACCCACACCTCCTACTACTACATCTTCCTCCCATCCCCATATTCACATCATGGCTACTCGTTATGCTCCTTTGATTTTACCTGGGAAAATTCATCCCATGCCACAAGGTTATCAAACTTAGATGCCTCAGTTTCATAGCACTAGACCAATTACTGCTCAACAACATATAGATCAAATTAATGATTAATTTGATTTGCAATATTTTTCTAAAGATGATGTTCGAATGAGGTTATTTTCCCAAAGTCTCACAGGAGAAGTTAAAAATTAGTTTAAACCATTAAGATTTTCCTCTATCTTAGATATGGCTCAATTTCATGAAACTTTTCTTATGAGGTGGGAAGTCAAGAAAAACCTGCTCCATATCTTAGCTGAATATGAAAGTATCAAAAGAGCTCGAAGAGAATCCATCCAAGATTATTGTACTAGGTTTAATCATGTTTATAATTCTATTCCAGCCACAATACAACCTCCTTCTGGACTAGCCCTAGAGAAGTTTCCAAATGGTTTTGACCCTGATATGGCCTACTTTAGGGAAAGAAACTCTGCCACCTTCTAAGAAATTCAGAGAAATGTAGTTAGTGTAGAATAAAACATGTTAGCAAAGAGAGCTAGGATGAAAACAAAAGAAAGTCCAAATCAAAGAAGAACCAACTTCTTCTTCTTCAGATGCTAAGTTGGATACCTTAGTAAAAAAATATGGAGAGAATGATGGATAGGATGAGCATAACTGATAGAACTCCTTCAAGGCAAAATCAAGGAGCTCCTTCTATTAGGAGTTCTAATTTCAGAAGAAATCCCCCACAAATTAAACAAAGAGAACAAAGAGGCCCTGTTGATGAACAACAAATTAGGCCTCCATTTCAATAAAAGTATGCTAATGAGGAAATTGAGTTAAAAGAGGAACCTGAAGATGATAAGATAAATCTATTTGGAATAAATGAGATAGATCAAATTTTCTTGAGAAAAGAAGAAGAAGACCATTTTTTGTTATCACGACCTCACCAAAACCCTTTAGAATCTAAGGAATAAAAATAAGGATATAAAAATGGTATGATGGAGCTACAAAAACAATACAAATTAAAAAGAAAGAAAGGTATTGAAAATCCTCCTAACAAAACTCAAAAAGATACTCCCTCAACCAATCAAACAAAAATAGATCCTCAAAAAGAATTCTCTAAAAAACTAGATGCTCCTTCGACTAGTTGAACAAAATTTGACTCTCAAAAGGAAATACCAAAGAAACCAGATGCAAATGTCAAAGAAATTGATAAATCACAAACATCCTTTAGCATTGAAACTGAATTGGCTAAAATGAAAATTTCCATTCCTCTGACTGAATTGGTGACTAGAGATGTTTATAAGACTCAAGTCATGAAAGTTTTCAAAATAGAAGAAATGATAAACACAATTAATTTAAATGATGACCAACTTGAGTTATTTTTTGGACCAGAGGTCGAAGGAAAATCCTGGGATGGAAGTGTTCCACATTTTTACATTAGATTGAATATTCATGACAATATTTTACACAACTCAATGCTCTATTCTAGTGCTTCCCATAACTTAATTCTCGGGGCTATCATGGAAAAACTAGGACTAGACATCCCAATACCTTATAAAGATTTATATTCTTTTGATTCTAGTAAAGTGATATGTCTAAAGTTGATTAAAGATTTGTGTGTCACTCTAGTTCAAATAATAGCCAAGAATATAGTCATGGACATTGTAGTAGTATGGGATGCTACAATCAAGATCACGGGGTGCAAAGTTACAGGGTACTTTGCAAATGGATATGACCTATGCCACCATTCTTGTCTTTGGTCAGCAAAGGAGGTTATACAGAGAAACTTTGATGAATACATGGTCAGTAGCCAAGATAAACCCAAGAATTACCTCTTGTATCCAGTGCACTTTGACTTATATTCCTTCATTATGTACAATGAAAAAGCAATTGAAGAGGAAGGGTCACAACAAGAGATTGAAAACAAGAAAACAAACCAAATAGCTGAAACCGGATTAAAAAAAAAAAAAAGGGAGAGGAAGAAGCTCTTTGGAATAGGATTTTAATGGTTTTTAATGTGAATATGGTGCAAGAACTGTTGCTTTTTTCATGAACTCATCAACCAATTTCTCCAAAGGACATGGCTATAAACTAAATTTTCAGTGCACCAATAACATAGCAGAATATGAAGCATTGATGTTAGGGCTGCAAATTTTAAATTTATTAGGAGCTAAAAGGATTTATATGCATGGGGATTATGAGCTCATTATCAAGAATATCAAGGGTGAGTATGCCACTAAAAACCCTAAATTAAGAGCCTGTAAGAATGCAATTTTAGAACAGTTTCAATCCCACTTCTTCACCCCTATGAGCATCACCGATGCCAAATGATTTTTAAGTGGAATATTCAAAAATCATGATATATTAGCGAGTTACAACTACCTCTCATGTAAATGGTCATAAATGAATAACTTGCTTAACGTAGTTGAATTCCAAACAATGATATATAATATAATGTGTTGTGAAAACCCCTCAATACTTAAATACACAAGAGTGAAGGGAGCTCTATTTGAATGGTTCATGAGGCATAATACTTGCTAAGGTTTTGCAAATGGGGTAGCAATCTAAGTGGCTTGATTGTGGGGAAAACTCCACAGTTAATTGCACTTGAGCCAAAGGCAATCTGGGATGGGCAACCTCTCGGGAAGTCCTAGTTATTGGGTGAATACTTGTAAGTGGTGATTTACACTATGTGATTGATTTCACTAGTTTCAATCCCATTTCCTCACCCCTATGAGCATCATCTGCGGCAATGAGTGCTAAGCGGACTATTCAAAGATCATGACAGATTCTTTAGTTATGACTACCTTTCATGGAAATGGTCATAGATGAATGACTTACTTAATGCAGTTGAATCCCAAAAAATTATATCTAATATAATGTGCTGCAAAAACTCGTCAATACTTATTTACAACATATCATGTACAAAATTACAGTGACAATCAAATCATCCTATAAAATATAGGACTCTAACAATGTCTCCAATGGGGATGGCACTCTCCTTGTGAGGTGCCAATAACTATGTAGATCAGTAGCCTTAATCCATTGGGAATGTCGTTTTTACCTTCTGCAACTGAATATGATCCATCTGTTGTTATTTATAATGTTGGCAATATATCATCATAAGCTTAGGGCCTACTCTCCGGGCTTCAACTTGTGATGGAAACTGTCCTCATCTTGAAAAAAATAAATGAAATAGGTACAATGATTCTAAATGAAACTAATTTATTCTGGAAGAAAGTAATGTTTAATTAGTCATCCATTCACAAGTCCACCAAGTAGTGCTCCTTTATTTAAGTCCTTCAATAAAAATGCATTGTTTCCTCCAATATCTTCAATATTGTATGGTCCTTTCCACAAACTATCAAACTTTCCAAGCTTTACTTTATCTTCATTCCTTGAATCCCATTTTAGCTTCAAATCTCCCATCTGGAAATCATTGGCTTTTTTCCTTCTCTCATAAATATTTATGACATTGTCATGAATCAGTTGTGTCTTATTGTAGACCTCCTCTCTGGATTTTTGTAGTTGGATGGTCTGGTTGATTCTTCTCTGCAAATAATTTGTTTCCACTTGTGCTTCCTCCAATAATTTTATTACATGTATTCCTAATGAAGTAGGAAAATTTTCAGCAACCCCATAATATACTATTTGAAATGGAAACATTCCAATGGACATTTTGGTAGTAATCTGGTCATCCCACAAGGCACTAATCAAATTTTTATGCCAAGATTTTTTATTTTCCTGCAACATATTTTCAATAATGTTGACTAAAATTGTGTTTGAAGACTCGGCTAATACATTTCCTTGTGGGTAGTAGGCAGTGGAGTGTCCTAGTTTGATATGGTTTTTATCACAAAAGTCCACTATTTTCTTTAATTTAAAGGCTGCAGGATTGTCAGTGATAATTTATAGGGACACTGAAATGTAGACCGAATATTACCCTCTATAAATTTGATAATGACAATATATGTGGCTTTTCTAGTAGGGATATCTTCAATCCATTTTGTAAAGTAATTAGTGGTTTTCATGATTCATTTTTGTTGGCCTAAGGAGGTTGGATGAATTTCACCTTTGAAATCTAGACCCCACTATTGGACAGGGACTTCAACTAAGATAGGATTTAATTGTAAAGGTAAAATCTTTTTCTTGCCTTCAAAAATTTGCATTGGTGGAAAGAGGTAAATTTCTTATGCACATTTGGAAATAAAGTGGGCCAGGAAAAACCAGCTCTTAAAATTTAATTGTTTGTGGTTTTCCAATATATTTTTCCTCCATGGTCTCCTTCATTGGATTCCTGTATGGATTTATTTGCTTCATATTTCAACAAATTAATTAAGCAAGTTACCTCCATCATCTTTCCAATATAAATTATGATCTAAAATATAGAATTTCATGGCTTTCAATTTGAGAAATATAGCTTTTTAGTCTTTATTAAACCACGAGGAGATTTTAAATTTTGTAGTACAAAAATTATGTCTACTTACGATGGTGAGGTAGAAAAGGATTTTGATACTTGTGGAGTTGCCAAATCTTCATGTTCATCAAGTGCAGAAACAAAATTGATATCAAGGGAATGAAAGTTAGATACAACCATTAATTTTTCCAATCCTTGACCCTTAATGAGTTTGGTTGGCTTTATTTCAATGTCATACTCAAGGATTACAACAATCCATTTTCCTTTCCTATTATCTGGGTCAACTTGTGTGAGAATATCCTTTACCACAACACTTGGAACAAATGCAATGATATGAGAATGTAAGATGTAAGCACTAAAGTATTTTAGTGCTTTAACCAAAGAAAATTCTTGCTTCTCCATGATGTTGTAATTTAGTGACACGTCTCTCAAAGCTTTGTTTGAGAAGGCTATGGGTTTTTCATGGTCTTCACCATTTTTCTGCAATAAAACAACTGTAATAGTATGTTCAGAAGAAAAAGAGAAAATCATAAAATATTTAGTAAAGTCAAGACTTATCAAAATAGGAGAAGTGGTTAAAGCTAATTTGAATTCACTAAAATATTTCTTGGATTTATTATTCCATTCAATATCAACCTCTCTTTTCAACATGTTTAGAAGTACTTCAGAGTTGTCCATCATAGTGAAGATATTTGTTATCTGCGATTGTCAGGATTGACCCTGCTGATGCTAGCCTTCTTTCTTTTAATCTAGATAATTTCATTCCATGATTTCTGCATCAAATTGCGCTCATTTTTCAAGTTGTTATTAATGGTCTCGACATTCATCGAGCAGTTGTGGACGAAGGTGCATCAACCTGAATCATGTCATCTTCGTGTTGGAGAGCCATTGGTTCTCCAACCCTGAATTCATCACCAAATGCCTTAGAAACATTTGATGGGAGAGAATCAAAACCTTTAGGTGTTCTCGCTAGTTTACCGATTACTTTGAAAGGGAAGACAGTCAATGTCAAGGTTGAAGTCATTGATGCTAAGCTTAATTATAATCTTCTCCTCGGTCAGAGTTAGACTCATGCCATGTTGTGTGTTCCATCAACTCTCTTTCATGTTTTGAAATTTCCACATGAAGGAAAGATTGTTATTGTTGATCAATTGTCTTTCTTCACCTCTTCTTCCAAGAACAACGTTCCATATGTGGACAAGATTCCCACTCCCTACGAGAGTGTAGGACCCGGTCTTTTTAAAGATCCTGCCCTCATGGGTATTTTTCCTCTTCCTCTTCCGAATACTGTTCAGATTCATATGATCTCTCGGTCTGATGACCCATGGATTATTCCTTCACCTGGAAATATTGATTCCTTCAGAGATCCGATGCCTTTGAGTTCAATTGAGATTGATTATTGTGAACTCATTGCTACTTCGGAACCTCCGTCTTCTGATTGTGCTCCTTTGAGCATGTTTCTTGACATTTATTCTCAATCCCCCTGGCTTGGTGATTCAGATTCACCTGACCCTTTGAAAGAAGTGTTTCCCTCCGATGAGGCCATCATGGAAACCATGTCTCTTGAGGATCTTCCATGGGATGATGGTCATCATCGTTCCTCATTTATGCCCGGTCTCGAGGCCATGTCTACTTGTCTCAAGCATTTTGTAACTCAGGTTCCTTCATCTCTGCTTCAATTACCTATTTTGACGCATGACGTCTTTACAGAAGGTAACTTGAGTAACATTACACAGACGATGCCTATTGACATTTTCGTGAAACTAGGAATTGTTGAGAACATTCATATTGGGGTTACTTGTTATTCTGATGAAGTCCAAGTTTATACTAGCCTTTTTCGTGAGTTCTGTGATGTATTTGCATGGTCCTATGAAGAAATTATTGGCATTGATCCTAGTATAGTGGTGCATGAAATTCCTACTTATCCCAATTTGAAACCTATTTGCCAGCATCTTCGTCCGGTGCACCGTAGAAAAGCTGCCGCCATTAAGGTTGAAGTTGAAAAACTTCTCTGAGCTGGTTTTATTTATCCAATTCCTTTGACAGAATGGGTCTCTAATATTGTTCCTGTAGATAAGAAACAGAGAACTGTTCATGTTTGTGTTTATTATCGTGATATTAATTGGGCTTTTCTTATGGATAATTATCCCACTCCCTTTATTAATCAGATCAATGATGACTATGCTGGGAGTGAGATATTTTCCTTAATGGACGGTTTTTTTGGTTACAATCAGATTAAAATTCTTCCAACTGATCAACATAAGGCTGCCTTTATCTGTCCTTGGGGTACTTTTGCATATAAAAAGCTCCCTTTTGGCTTAAAGAATGTTGGGGCTACATTTCAGTGAGCGATGTCGTATGATTTTCACGATATTTGACACATCATTCAGCCTTATTTGGATGACCTTCCCGCTCATTCAGCTAAGCATCTGGACCATCTTGACCATATTCATCAGATTTTTCTTCATTGTCGACGTTACAATATTCAGCTTAATCTTCATAAGTGCGTCTTCTGCGTTGATTCCAGTAGACTCTTAGGGTTTATTGTATCCAAAGACAGAATTTACCTCGATCCTCTGAAGGTTGAGGCTATTATTAATCTCCCCTCTCCATCCTCATTACATCAGTTATAGAGTTTGCAAGGTAAGGATAATTTTCTACGTTGTTTTATACCTAACTATGCAGAAGTGGCTCAGTGATACATGCGTTTATTAAAGCAGGGCATCCCATTCTGTTGGGATGAGATTGCTCAAAAGTATTTTCAGGCCCTGAAGACATTGCTTGTCAACGCTCCTCTGTTGCATCCTCCTAACTATCATCGTGATTTTTCCCTTTATTTAGCCGCCTCTTTCAGTACAATTGGCATGGTTCTGGTACAAGACGATGATGACGGTAACGAGCATGTTATTTATTACTTGTCTCGTTACCTTCTTGACCCTAAGACGCACTATGCACACATCAAGAAGTTAGTGTTAGCCACAGTCCAAGCCATTCAACATTTTTGTCATTATATTCTTTTGCGTATGGTGATTGTGATTTCTTATTGCAACACCATGACCTATATATTGTCTCGACAATTGCTAGGGAGGAAATACTCGAAGTGGATTGTTATCCTCCAAGAGTTTGATTTGGAATTTACTGCAGCCAAGTCGAAGAAGTCATTAGTCTTTGCTAATTTAATTTTTTCCTTGCCTTCAGATTCTCCTACGTCTCGTCCTAAGGAATACATACCAGGAAATACGCTTTTCTTGATTAGCACCCTCGATCTATGGTACAGTGATATCATCATTTATCTCCAGACTTCTAATTTCAGATCTGAGTTGACGAAGGATGCCCACCGACGCATCCATCATCAGTCTCAACCTTATCGAATAGTCAAGGATACCCTCTATCATGTCAGAGTGGATTCCATTTTCCGTCGATGTTTGACCCTCGAGGAAGTTGGGAAAGTCCTTAATGATTTTCATAGTGGTGCCTGTGGCAGTCACATGTCTGGTTATGCCACTGCACAAAATATTCTTCGTGCTAGTTATTTCTGGCCCTCAATCTTCAAACACTGCATTGTCACAGTTCGTAAATGTCAATATTTCCAGGTTTATCAACGCAAGATGCATGCACTACATCTACCTCTTCATCCTGTCATTACCGTTGGTCCCTTTGCGAAGTGGGGCATCGATTTTATGATGTGTAACCCTCACTCGGCCGGGGGGCATGCTTATATTATCATAGCCGTGGACTAATTCACCAAATGGGCCGAAGAAATTCCTACAGTTGCTACCGACGGTAAGACAACTACTCAACTCATGTTCAATCATATCTTTGCTAGTTTTGGTGTCCCTCAAGCCATCATCACCGATCATGGTTCCCATTTTCAGCATTGCATGGTGGCCGAGTTGACTTCTAAGTTAGGTCTGCATCACGAGCTCAACGTCGTACTATCCTCAAGCCAATGGCCAGGTCGAAGCCGTGAACAAAGTTCTTGTTACCATGCTCAACGTACGATTAGTATCCATAAATCCAATTTGAGTCTCATGTTATTTTGAGCTCTTTGGGCATACCGAACCTCAGTTAAGAGTGCAACCAGATTCACCCCTTTTCAGTTGGTTTATGGGCCGGAAGCCACCCTTCCGATTGAATGTGAAATACCTTTGCTCAAGCTGGTTGTTGAATTACTGCAAAACACTTCACCCGAAGAAGAGCATCTCCTTTATCTCGAAATTTTAGATGAAACCCACCGCTTTGCTGCTTTGGTTGTTGAAGCACAAAAAAAGCAGGTCAGAGCTCATTTTGACCAATCAGTTTCCCCTCGTTCTTTCGTTGAAGGAGATCTCATCCTCCTGTATGACCAATATATTAGCTTATATTGCAGAATGGGGCCTATGAGCTCATTGATTATGAAGGTCACCCATTAGAACAACCCAGAAATGGGTTGTATCTCAAAAAGTATTATGCATGAGTCATTCATGCATGATTTGTGTACATAGGTGTTTTTTTATTTTTGTACATGATTTGATTTGGTGTGCTTTGCAAGCATTTTCCTGCTTATTTGGGTCTTTCTTATTTATGCAGATGTCTAATACCCCTTATGTTGGTTTCGCGGATGGTGCTTCCCTCAGTAGCAGGAATTTGTCTTCAACAGCCTGGGTAATCTATGATCTTGCTGGTGAATTGATAGAACTACAAGGCATTTGTCTAGGACGAACTACAAACAATGTCGCTGAATATAGTGTTTTTCTTGAACTATTAACCGAGGCAATCAATCTCAGCATACGCACATTGCTTGTAAATCTAGATTCACAGCTTGTTGTTATACAACTCAATGGTCATTATTCAGTTAGAAACTTGTACATTTTGAGGTTGTATTTACATATTCGTTTGTTGAAAAGACATTTTGATTTTATCACATATCAACATATTCCTAGACAAATGAACTCATTAACTGATACAATGGCTAACATTGTATTAGATAGACATTTGCGTAATTTTTAAAATCATCATCATGTGAAAAGATCCATATAGGAAAATTGTTGTATATATATATATATATCGCATGTTTGCATCAGTGTGCATCATACATTCAAAAGCATATGTGTGTTTATGTTACATCTTGAGACCCCATGTCTCTAAAAAATGTAGATATAAAGGCTAGGTGTCTAATCGACGTGATGCTCATGATAGCATGTCACTGCCCATACAAGTCGCCTCAACAAGCGGTGAATACGACTTGACACCCCGATGATATGTCTCTGGTAGGCGCAAGGTACATCGTCGAATCGTGCATAATCCGGGATTCCATGTGTGATCCCCTCTAGGTTACGCATGAGCTCATCTTCCTCGCTACCCTCACCATGAATGTCGAAATCACGAGGAATTCGCTTCTTTATCGAGGACGTGCCCATGGGTCTCTCTGGGCCAACATCTGCAAATACGTGGATTTAAAGTCAGAACATACATGAACCAAAAAATTCATAATACTCATGAAAATTAAAAATGAGTCTTACCTAAATATTCTTCCCAATCCTCTCCCTCCAGGAGTGGAAGGTCCAGATCACCAATAAAATATGTACTAGATTAAGGCCAGGCCTCCACGAAGATCAACTGTCGGTGGATCCAATCAAAGAAATCTGGTCTCCAGGACATCTATTGACCGCCCCTGCCCTTGGCATCAGAGCCGCCCATCCGGCCATCCATGGTTCTCTCGCTAGTGGTGTCGGGAATATGACCTCTTGATGCTAAAATATTGGTAGTCATTCCAGGAAGAATGATATGAGGATAGAACCATAACCAAACTGCTTCAATTTGGTCTTCTTGCACTTTGTTAGCTAAAGTTTCATGTTTATTGTCATGGCCTCTACCCAGTTGTAGATGGTCGGTGAAAAGAAGTCTACAACAAGAAGCAACTGTGTTTTTGTTTCTTCGTGTGGTGCTTGTGATCCCAAAGCTCATGTGATGGTATGAAACACTACTTTTAGTGTTAGGTATAGGATAGTTCGGATGTCAAGTTTCCCACTCCTTGTTCCCTTCCGTGCCCCTAGACATACTCTGTCCATCACCATGGACATACTCTGCATGCAAGGCCGGGTACCAGTTAGGATCGGTGTTGCTCCCCTTCGTGACAATCTGGTGATAAAGTAGACGTCAGAAACATCAATATCAAGTTCTTGATCTTGAAGGATGAACTTTTCCTAGTCCTCATCCCTTATGCTGATCAAATATTGTAACAACTCTGGTTGAGCATGGAAACATGGTGTCAAGAATAATTTCTTCAGTCCACAGTCCCTGAGAGCTTCCATGCATCTCTCATTTTCCATGGCAAGCTCGTCTTCTTCGTTGTGTTCCCGTTCTTTCCATTCTATTACAATTTTTCCATTTTCTACCTGTAAACACATTCATATGAATGATATTAGCCATTTGGGAACTTGGATTTATAAATAATTGGGTTTTGTGACTTGCATTTTACAAAAAAAAATGGTTAGCGTCGTTGGTGCGACAGTTTGGCAAACAATCGCACCAATGGGTGCGCCTTAGTATAAAAATTGGGCGATTGGCGTGACACTGTGCCTGAAACCCACACGAAGCACCGTGCCATTATTTTCATACTTCCTCCCCCAGATTTCAGAATTAGAAGTTGCAGGTAGTAAGAAATGACTCAAAATGAAAGGAAAGATCTCGACTCTTACCTGAAACTAACGAATTTGAGATTGGTTTGCTATATTTTCCGTTATCGTCGCCGCAAAATCACACAGTAAAATGGGTAACTATTTGCTCCATAAGAGGTAAAAAGTGAAAGTAATTATTTTTTACCATTTTTAGAATTTTATAACTTTTTACAACCCTAATTAGGTTTTAAGACATGTTTTTCAATTATATTATTATATTATTTTTCGAAAAATGGGTTTTACACGTGTCTCTTGTGCAGCAGCAGGTTTTTCAGGACATAGTGATGAAGTAATGAGTTACATTTTATACTTTTTCGGACTCAGTAAAAACACAAAAAATTCACTACTAGAGTCATCTTTAAGCTCTTTTCTGACTCTCTAAAACTGAATACATTTCCAGGACTCTTGTCATTTCGAACTCGTTAAATGGTTACGCAACGATATCTACCGAGTATACGTTTACCCCTTTTTCGGGTTGGGATAGATTATTTACGAAAAGGAATACCTTAGCCTATCACGACTAAGAGGTTCTTTTAGATACTGTTTTCTACCTCTTCGGATCTGAGAGACTATTTACGAATAGGTCCATGATGGAGTTTTCTTTTCTCCCTTCTTTTCAAACTCTCTAAACATGAAAAGATGTCGAGTTCTCCCTTTGTTAGACTCGTTAAACCCTGATGACATCATATCTCGTCGCCATGACGTTACTCGAGTTTCTCCTTACTAGGGCTCGTAAAATGCACTGGGTTGGATTTTTCCAAAGGAAAAACTTACAGCACAAGCATATGCTATCCCCTTCAAGCTTTTTTAAAAAAAATAATTGGGGTACTTGCCAGAAATGGTGGGGGAAAATGGAACCAAGTTTTAGTTATGTTGGCAATATGTCGCTCTTGAACATGGCACTTGTCTGCATTTGTGTCGGGTTGGGGACATCTCATTTCATCATTTTTTCCTCCATGGGTTTGGGAAATCTATTTTGACCTCTCATCTTCTCTTTTCCACGTCATCATGACCTCAGATCCTTTGATGTCAAATACTGCCAAATCTAGTGTTGTGCCACTGATATGTTCAAGAGAAGTTTGCCTCTGTAGTTTTCAACCTCCCTCTGATTCTCTGTTGATCCTGATTCACTATTATCATGTTCCTTTGTTTCGTGTCGATGATGTGAGAAACATTATGGCCCACCTTCGATCAGGTCACTTCCTGACAAATTTAGCTCATTATCCAAGAATTTGATCTAGAGACTCTATTCTGGTACCTTAGAGCATGCATGCCTTAATGGCAGGTTTTTCGCATTCGACTCAAAGTCCACATCATTGACCTTCGATCGAGTGATTCTGCAGATGTTCGACACTATATCACTGTTCACATCCCGTGGATTGTACCGGTTGTACCTTGAGATCCATTATCATTTTTTGTGGTTTCTCTCGTGCCTGTTAACAACTTTCATCATTGGCTGGTAATCAGGTAATTTTCTTGTGTTTTCGACTTCAGCTCCTATATTTACATGCTTGAATTTATACTTGTTCGGATCGAGGTGGAGCGCAAGACCCTGGATTTTGTCTGATAAAGTCCAAGCTGCGGATTTTGGTGGATTATTATGGCTTATTACATGACTCTTTTGATTGGATGGTTGCGCCCATACCTGATTCTATTTATTGATCCTTATTACTGGATGGCTGCATCCATACCTCGGATCTCGGTTTTATATATACACTATTATGGATGGCTATGCCCATGCCACATGCTCATGTATCAGAGATATTAGTTGTATTTGTAATTGCAGGTTTTCCGATAGCAGTGTTTGGTTTGAATGCATTCTCATAAATCATTTCGCCCCTCCCTCTCCCTTGGACCTCATGGTTTAAGGGGCATCTGTTATACAACATTTTTTCATTGTCCCTGCAATCCCATCTCACCCATTGGAGGGTCATTTATGTGACCAATAAGTAGTTTCATGCCTTGCAAACACCATCATTGTGTCCCTTTACATGAGAATAACATTCCTCTTGTTGACAATTTCCTGAGCAGAGACTCAAAAGCCCCTATTTTTTCCTTGGCGCGGGTAATCAGTTATGCCCTCATGCCAAAGGGGAAAATTAACACTGGGATCGCACCAACTGGCGCTCTGTCCTATTTTTCCACCTGTGTCAGGCTGTTTATGGAATGTTTTTTTAAAATAGAGGTGGATATTCCACTCCAACCACCTCGAGGTTGAGTCATTGGGAGTGGTTGAATTGATATACCATGGACTGCCTCCTTTAGTTTTATGGTTTCCACCTCTTATGGGAACTCCCTAAAGGATAGGCCTCCCTCCCACCTTTTTAGGGATCCTAACCTCCTCTTTTTCCTCTATAAAAGAAACTATCTCTCTTATAAGAAGCTACCTGAACATCTGAATAGTTGAACTTGGAGAATTATACATACTATAGGTGAATGACTAGAGAATATAGAAGGAATTACGTTGAGGAAGCTTGAGTCCATGCCTTCATCCCGTCTGAATTCCCTGACGAGCATTTGAGAAGCGCTTCGCCTGAACCCCACTGGAGGAGACTGCGACGTCAAAGCATCGGTTGTAACTCTTCCTTCTATTCATTTATATACATGAATACTGTTTGGTTCCAATGTTGTGTTATGATTTTTTTTTAACGCAATATGTTTAGCCCTCTTTAACTAGTTAATAGTTATGAATGAAAAGTTGTCATCTTGTACGATGTTCTTGTTTTCTTGTTCTTTGTGCAGGTATTAGGGAAAATTTTAAGAACCCTCCTAAATTTATATATATAATAAATGGGCGAATCCCCATGATACATAGGAAAAATGGAAGGCGATTTTATTAATAATATAATATGTATATATAATTTTTTGGCAAATCACTACTACAAAATGCTGAGTCGTTCTAGTGGACTTTGGGGTGTTGGTTCCAATGAAGATATGGTAGTTGAACCAGCAGTAGAAGGAAGAGAACCACCGAGACCAAGCATGGTACATGGTGACTCGTGATGGAAGTAGTTCTCATGCAGTTTGGAAAACACATTCTTCCATTTCTGCTAAGCGTAGTGTTTTTGCTCATGCTACTACTAGCACTGATATTGAGGTTGGAGAGGAGTTTGAGGAGAAATGAACAACAACAGGAAGAAAAGAAAACATGCTATTAAAAAATTGTTGATAAACACTGGATCCGATCCAGGTGCCATGGTACAATAACAATATCTCAAAATACTTCAGATGTTCAACTATGGAAACATAATTGACATTACAACACCATCACGACTCTTACACAGCCATATTTATGGAAATTATTTGATGTTGTGAAGCTCTTAAAGGAAGACCTAGCATGGTAACTATAATAAGGTGAACAATTTTTCACTTCTTCAAAATATTATTCCTTCTCATGCCTTCAAAATCTGGATATTGAAAGGACTATGTGCTAGTTGCAGCCACCCTGCTGAATCTGTTAAAATTATAACCATCAAAATGAAGAGAACCATTAGAAAAACTCCATTCCTCATGTCATGCCCATGTCATGCCATGAATATGTTTGTAGAAGAATCCCACAAGTAGTAGCAGTGGCACCCTATATTTACCTGATAGCTCCATTGATTGGAGAGGAGGCCCACTCTAGAACTTGCCAATGCTCTCCTACTATTGTTGTACAAATGCTATCTTGTTTTAAATTTGTACAAGGAGAGATACGTTTTTAGTATATGCATATTTTCAAATCTGGTATTTATAAATTATAATTCCAAATAAAATATAACCCAAAGAACCATATTGTTCTATAGGTATGACAAATCTAGCCAGATATCAATTACTGACAACTTGTCTGTGGATGTGATGAAGTCAATTATGACTGAAACAATTTTCACCCTTGATGAACCTTGACCTAATCTTACTTTCAATCATGAAATGCGGCGAGAATGGACAAGACAAAGGGATGAACTGGCTCTGGATTATAAAAAAATCTAAGCATTGAACTGTGTATTAAACTCAATCCCAGTTCAGTGCCACACACAATTCACAATAGTAATAAACACCTGCATAGCTAGGAAACCTATGACAGCCCGACAGCAAGATCCCTAGAACATATATAGTATATGTATATATATATATATATATTTCTTCTTAGGTGGGAGGTAGGCCTTTACATAATTGGTTCCTTGATTTTGGTGCTTTAAAGCACATGACCATCAAGAAGGATTGGTTTATTACCTTCGTTGAAGCCAAATCCAAAATAGAAACTATAGTCTTTGGTTTTGGTTGGGTGCATTTTGTGGAAAATTGTGGGGATGTTCAAATGAAATTGTTAGATGTTAAGAAGTGTACTTTTGAGAATGTGCATTACATACCATTGATCAAATATGGATAAAAATCTTCTCTCAATTAGTGAGATAACAATATAGAGTCCATATTTGGAGGCCTCATTTAGTGTTGAAAATCGTTTTGTGAAAGATAAAGGTAATGGACCAATGGTTAGGTGATTGCATCAGTGCTAAAACAGAATGGGTTGTATAGACTTGTGGATGTTGATGTTGATGAAGAATTTGTTGGATATATCAAAGGCTAGTAAAGACTTTTTAATTTAGGTTTAAATTTATTTCATACTGATGAGTTATTCACATCATTCAATAATGAAAAATGGTGTTACTGATGGAATGGCTGTTTAAAGGGACTTCCTCCTTGTGCTTTTTGCAGCTTGTACTGACCACCGTGGGACTCCACAGTCTCCAGCTCGGACATGTACATTGGAAGTGCAGGAGGGAGCTATTTGTGTAAGAACAAAGAATATTCTTATCTTACATTTATCTTATGTCTATATTCCCATATAATTTTTGAGCTATGTACATTTCTGGGAATACTAGATATTTTGCAATAAACAATCCATGTAAAGGTTTTTTAAACTCTATTGGTTTTTATTTGTCTTGTGAAGGGTATTTTTCTGCATCTCCATTGTTTTTTTCTGTATGGACTGACACTGAGTTTTGGTTGATATTCTTAGTGGGGTAGAGCTTACTATGTGAGAGGAGAACCAAAGAAGGAAAGATTGGCTATGGAGGTGAGATGAAAGGGGAGGCTCACTATTTTGTTTAGCATGTTTTTCTTTGCCTATTAATGGGAAAAACACTGATGGCTTTTTACTAATAAATTTCATAATCAATATCTGGAAAGGAGGGAATGTGAATATGATCTTAAGGCCTCTGTAGATTTTTACACAGTAAGATGCTCTGCATTGCTCCATATATATGGCAACTGCCTAACAATTTCTTGGAAATATATAGAAGCTATTCATGTGTTTGAAATTTTCATATGATTTCTGATCTTCAATGGTGGATTTTTTATTGTAGGAGGAAAGAGAATTTGCAACCCCATTTCTGACTGGAGTCCTAGTGTGAGTTCAAGCAGATTTGATCTCATAGCCTTAATTTCTCTGGGCTTGTCTCATTTTTTATTGGCTTTGTTTTATATGGCAATACATTTTGCTCCTGCTTTTTAGACAGATTCATCATAATCCCTGGTAGATTCATCATAATCATTAGTTTTATAATTCTTGCAAGTTCATATCAACTCCAAACAAGAACATAAACAGGTACTATTTGAGCCCAGCTCCACTACAAGAAATGGCAAGGTATGTAACTTACAATAGTATATTTGACCCAAATGTTTGAAATATGAGATTTGTTTTAAGTATAAAATGTTTCAACAGAATTTCACTTACAGATGGCATCATCTTGTATGCAGGAAAATTGCAAAATCTGTTGGTCCATGTGGGAATAACCGTGACTATATTTTCAAGTTGGAGTAAGCCATGGATAACATTGGTGAGTTTTTCTTCTGACATACTGGCCCTTTCATACATCCATGCTTTGAATACTGTGTTTCTCTGTAGTTGGAGTGAAATTTATAACTTGATTTATTGTTATAATGTCATAAGCCATCCAGACCAAGGGGTGATAAAGCTTGCAACTGAAGTGAGGAAGTTTCTTGGAGGCATTAAAAACGTTTTCCATCAATCACCCTTGTGACTGCTAATAGCTCTGACATCCCACAATTACAACTTCAACCATATATCACCAACTGCTAATCCTGAAATGGTTACATTATTTTCTACTAACAGAGTTGAATATGCATGAATATTCCATCTAATCTGACAGTTGAGAAAATGGTTCATAATTTCCAATGAACAGCAACAGGAAGAAAATAAAACATGCTATTAAAAAAGTGTTGATAAACACTGGATCTGATCCAGGTGCCATGGTACAATAAAAATATCGCAAAATACTTCAGATCTTCAACTATGGAAACATAATTTACATTACAACACCATTTAAGTTGAAGAAGTGAAAGGGCATCAGAATTAATATCTCATCATTTCCACAGTAGTTGTGTTGTCAAGCAGTCTCACTGTATACAATAGCTTTATCTTATTGCAATAGTAAGCCTCAAGGTTCATCATTACCCTACAACAGTTGCTTAAGACTATCATTGCAGTGTTTTGATAGAACACCCTTGTGACAATAACCTTTTATATGACAATAATCCTAAATTTTTCATGATAGTCCTCCTGTGGGCCTAACTGAAGTACACCTGCGGTGAGTAAGTTTTGAAGATCATACAGTTTCGCTAAGCACAAAGATCTTCTAGAGTTTGCTGGCATGATATAATAGTCATTAACACTGTCTTGAATGAGTGGTTTGCAGAACAAGGCCAACAACTTGAAGGGATCCTAAAAGGCATCAACAAGCCTAAACCTTGTGGTATACTGTTGATAGCAAGAAGATTCAGAACAAAAAGGCATCATCACACTTAACGTATATTTCTCATTGACACATGCAAAAAAGAGAATAGTAGGCAAGTTGCTTCAGATGCTTTTGATCAATGTATGATACTAGCTGATATAACTTGACCAGAGAATTTAAGTTTGTTTGAACAGAGACGTTAGAGGCAACACTGAGAGTGATGATGAAAATAATCAATAAGATAGTAAATACTTACTTGGAAATCCCTTGACTTCAAAAAATATACATCTGGAAATCTCTAGCACTATCCTATTTCCTCATTCAACCAGCCCATTCTATTCAAGTAAATAAAGTGTAGAATTGTCTTTGCCTTTAAATCCCTTCACTTGTGTAACAATTGAGAAATTCATTTGATGCAAACTCCCTTTCCTTATCTGATTGAAGGACTTTAATTCTCTTCCCTAATTCATTCTCCATTCCTCTCTTAAGTTCTTGAACTCAACAAATGCAACAAACTTTATTATTAAGAAAAACATGTACATTTTCCTAAATATGTCAACAATAAGGAGAAAATTCCTTGCACTAGATACTGAAAGTGTCTTCATGGGTCCACAAAGGATCACAACAAACTAATACCAAACTTCACATCACACTCCATATTTTTTCTTCACCAAATATCTTCCAACACTATTTTCAAGGCAAGCATGTTGCACATGCATCTTTCTCCTCCTAAACTGAAAGTAAACCACTAACCATCTTAGGTTTTCTCTAAAGGGAAGTTAAGATGCTAATAAATTTGATGCCATCATGGAAAAATACTTCAGATACCCCTTGAAGACAGTTTTTATGATCATGATAGTTTTTAAATTAGAATAAATAATTAATTGTCTTGGGTCCAAACCCACATCTTTGGGTCAAAACTCCAACTACTTGGGTAACTTGCCCAACCAACTCCTTTTGGTGGGTTTTCACCTCTCAAAAATTCCTTTGAGCTACCCAAATTCCAACATAGTCCACCAAGCAACAATTAGGTAATGATGTTATCCCTTGGCCATATGGTCTCAAGCTTCCCCACTCTAGCTTCCTAGTGTCAATCCCCATATCTTGGCTTAGAACCCTACCCTAGAGAATTACCATGACTAGCCTCCTAGTGTAACTAGTGTGGTCAATTCTTAGTATTTATTTACTTGGGTAGTTTTTTGTAGTCTCTTTCATGGACAAGACATGTAAACATTACGTGAGTTGGTGATCTCTATTTGACTCCTGGATTTGTTTGTGGAAGCTACATTTGCAACCCTTTTTTCTTATATTAAAGCCATATGTATATCATTTCCTTTTTAATTTTTTTTTCACAAAGAAAAGGTTCGTAACTTTTCAATTAATGATCAGCTACATGTTACATAAAACTGTAGTATAAACTACTGTTCAGTCCAAAATATATTACAGTCAGCCAGACAATCAAATGTTGTAGGCAATCACAGTCCCAAAACATGAAACATTCAGTAATGAAACAAGTGTCCACATAGTAAGTTCGGTGCATAACTTACTAACTCCAGTAGAACCTAAATATAATATGAAGTAATAATACATGCCGAATATATAAAAAGGGGAGGTAGAACAAAATCTCCCAGAAGATAGCTGAAATACTAAACATCCAAAATATCCAAAATAGGAGGAGCCTCCTCGATAAAAGGCCGATGATAATATCTGTAGATCTGTCCAGCAGAGTGTTCTGTGATGTGCCAGGTACCCCAGGTCAGCTCCGAAGCTTCTTTGGACAGTTGATCAGCCACTTTGTTCCGAGACCTGTAAATATGAGTCACTGTGATGGAGTCAAAGAGTGCTTTGAGATGGTGAACCTCGTGCAGCAGTGCAAACAGTGTGTGCGAGTGACAATGAGATAGGTTGTTAAACCAATTGGTCACAAGTTGAGAATCGCCAAAGATCTGGATGGAGTCACAGTGAATGTCCCGAGCAAAGGTAAGAAGAAGTCTGAGGCTCTGCAGTTCGGCGTAGTTGTTGGTACCTGGTCCTAATCCCATTCTGATGTTGTAGTAGTGTTGGTCATTCAAATAAAGTATGGCGCCCCCCCCACACCCATGAGCGTTGGACGCACCATCAAAGTATGCCCACGCCCGACTGTGATCAATAGTTTCTGGGGTCTCATGAGATGGCTTGCTGCATATACTGTCCTCAGGAATGAGCCGAAAAGTGGCAAGAGATGCTGCACATATCCAATCACAGTCGATAGGAATATCATTGAAAATATGTTTGTTTCGTCCTATCCATATTTCCCAAGCCACGATTAGAGGGAGGTTGCGTAATTTTGGACTGTGTGCAGAGTGCTGCCACCAGAGAGTCCAGGCCTCTAATAAAGTGTCACCCTGCCAATTAAATCTGCAACCCAATTCTGTAATGATCCGAGACCAAATGTTAAGTATGATGTTACATTGCAGGAATAAGTGGAGTGCGTCCTCACTGTCATTTAGACAGTAACAGCATCTAGATGCCCCGTGGTAAGCTCTTCTGTGAAGGAATTCCGTGGTAGGAATACAGTCTCTAAGCATGCACCAGAACAGAAGTCTGTGCTTGTGCGGGGATTTCAATTTCCATATGATGCTCCACCACCAGTCCTTTATAGGGGGTTCCCTGTGCTTGATAAGTTCGAGGTAACCTAACTTTGGAGTATAATGCCCATTTTTTGAAACAACCCAAATCAAATTGTCCTCTCGGTCAGAGATGCGAATGTTTGTAGCTTTCAGAGCCCAGATAAATTGTTGCCAGACTCGTGTGCCCTCCTGAGGGATCCCAAGGTCACCCGCCTGTAGCCAGGCTTGTTCTCGCCATGAGGAGTGTGCCCAATCAACAATCTGTGCTAGATAAATGACGTTTCTGTGGGCAAGGTGTTCAATGATAAACGTCGGAAGTTTATGATATTCCCCACTCCCCGACCAGGAATCAGTGCTAATGCGCACCTCAGTTCCCGAACCAATTTTCCAAGATAGGCCATTCTGAAGAATGTGTGCTGCCCTTGTGATAGCCCTCCAAATGATGGATGCCCCCGAATTCAGAGTGATGCAGCCACGGATCCATTCAAGAGGACTTTGGGGTGAGATATATTTAGCAACCATGACCTCCTTCCATAGGCTCTGTCCTGTAATTAAGTGCCAGCCCATCTTCACCGCAAGGGCCCGAGAAAATAGTTGGAGATCCTTTAACCCCCAGCCACCCCATTGTTTGGGAAAATTGATACGATCCCATGAAATCCAGGCAAACGTGGAAGCCTTACCTTGGTTGCAGTAAAGGAATTGTCTGCAGATGCATTTTATCCGATTTGTAATACCAATCGGAATCCAGGCCAGGGTCATCCAATAGACCGGTATGGCCTCCAGTACAGACTTTATGAGGATTAGTCTACCAGCCCTGGATAACCATCGGTTATACCAGACGTTTATTCTGCGCTCAATTTTTGCTATGATCCAGTTCCAGTCCTTGATCTTATAATCGTTTGGTTTGATGTGATACCCCAAATATTTGAGTCTGCCATTGATATCAATACAGATATAGTCAAATAGGTTCCTAGATGTGTCTTCTTCCTGTCTCGAGCAGCCCGTCATGATGATAGAGGATTTAGTGCTATTCGGTGCCATACCGGTAGCCCTGCAAAACCAATTCAGGAGCAGATCAAATTGAACAGAGTCTTGTCTAGTGCCATTTAGGAATATAAGTACATCGTCTACAAATAAAAGGTGAGTGAGATATAAATTATCAATGATCCGGAGCCCCTGTAGTAATCCTCTTTCTTTAGCATTGTTGATAAGCACAGAGAGGCCCTCCATGACGAGGACAAATAGTAATGGTGAAAGGGAGCAGCCCTGACGGAGTCCCCGCCCCGCATGGAAGAAGTCAGTAGCAGTACCATTGATCAATATGTTGAAGGTAGTGTGACAGATGCAGCCCATAATCCAGTTGATAAAGGTATGAGGAAAACCAGAGTGGATGAGGATGAGGTGAAGGTAACTCCAGTCAACTTGGTCAAATGCTTTAGTGAGGTCAATCTTGAGAATAGTCGATTTCAGTCGGAGAGTTTTGATAGAGTGAAAGGCCTCCTGGGCTGTACCAATGGCCTCATGAATTTGCCTATGATTTAGAAAAGAAAATTGTTCCTTTTCAATATGATTGGATAGGAAAGGCTTGATGCGGTTAGCAATAATTTTGGAAATGATCTTGTAGATACAGTTACACAGCGAAATGGGCCTGAACTCATTGAAGTTGGATGGTTTGTCCGATTTAGGAATAAGTGCAATAAAAGTGGTGTTAAATCCATCATAAATCTGACCCCGCACCCTGCTATCTTCAATCATAGCCAGAAGGTCTGCTGATATGAGGTCGAAGAAGTGGATGAAAAACTCAATGGGCCAGCCATCAGGCCTCGGGCTTTTGTCCCGCTTGAACCATTTCAATACACCTTCCAGTTCACCCATAGTGAACGGGGCATTGAGATCATCCTGTAGCTCCTGTTCCACGAAGAGTTTAAAGTTCTGAGTAATGCGCAGGATATCCGGGAGATTTATAATTGTAGAAGCCCTATACAGATTGGAGAAGTGTCTGGTACCCAGCTCAAATAGCTGTGCTTGCATTCTCGCAGTAAATCCATTTCGATCTGACAGTTCACAAATGGTGTTAGCAGCCTTGCGGCCATTTGCATGCTGCTGAAATTTTTTTGTGTTTTTGTCACCGGCCTGTATCCAAATGGCCCGACTTTTAAGCCTCCAATCTTCCTCTTTCTGTTTCAGCAGTTTGGCCTTTTCTGTCTCAAGTGCAAAAATTTTTGCCCTGGCTTCCTCGTTACTATATCCCAACAGATCACCATTGTTGAGAGAGTCAATTTTATCCTCAATGTTGTGCAGAGCCTCCCTTTCCAGTTTCTTTTTATTCCGAACCCACTGAATGGTAAGGTTATTTATGCGATTAAGGTTTTCATTGATAACCCTGCCAGGGTCTAAATCCGTCGAAGGTCTAAAGTGCTGCCAGGTCCGAGTGACCAACTGGTTATAATCAGGATCTCGCAACCATCTAGAGTTGAATTTGTATGGGGGGCGAGCTCTATTAGGTCCACATTAAAACTCCAGGTAGATGGGCGAGTGATCAGATTTACCTCCAGATCCCGCCCATTGACGTGCACGAGTCAAAACCGGAAGGAGGTCCTGTTTAATAAGAAATCTGTCAAGTCTGCGAGCCAAAGCAGCGTTACCAGTCCTCCTGTTCCTCCAAGTAGGTTGTAGCTTGGTAGTCTGAATGTCAACAAGATGAGAGGCACCGAGCTCTGAGTTAAAAAACTCGGCCAATGGGTTCGGGGTGGCCAGGGGACCCCATGATTCAGCAATACCCAAAGAGAAATTTAGATCTCCGCCCAAAATGAGATGGGGGACAGTCATAAGTGAACAGGACAAAAGGGAGTGCCAGAAGTGCTCTCTGTCAGAGCAGGGTCCATAAACATTTACCAGGGTAAACTCAATCTCGGAGCTACCAAACTGAACATTCATCGCAAGAACACCCGGCCGGCCCCAGCAGTTTAACATCCGGGTGGTTTTATTGTTGATGCCAAGAGCACATCCTCCAGATCTACCACGAGCATCAAGTGTAATGAAGGACCAATCAGGGAGAAAGGAAGTTAAAGTAGCAGTCACTTCCAACCCCACCCCGAGCGTTTCTTGCAGAAATAGTATGTCGAAGGGCTTTTGCGCTAGCAGGTCTCTGAGGGCCAATCTCTTATCGGGGTTGGCTAGTCCCCTGCAGTTGTAGGAGAGACAAATCATGATGTAACAGTCATCAAGGGTCGCCTTTCTCTAAGGACCTGCATAAGAGAAGATTGTGTGCCAGCTTCCACTTCAAAGTTAGCCCTTTTGATGGCCTTCGCAAGGGCAGAAGGTCTGCCACGAGATTTGGAGGGTAAGCCACCTGGACCCGGCCCAATGCCGAATACCTCGCCAGATTGAGGGTTGGTTAAGGATCTAAGAAAGTAGTTGTGCTTCGAAGAGTGAGTCTCCGAAGAGGAGACAGAATGGCTAGGGGTGGGCTCTGCAGATGAATGATGGATGATAGGTGAGAAGGAAGGAGAGGCCAAAGCAATGGTGCAGCATACCGAGGGGAGGTTTAATGATTTATGGGTCTCACACGATGATATGCAAGGTAAGGAGAAAGCAGATGACAGATTGAGAGGTTCATTAACAGATACATTAAACGACAAAGTAATGGATGAAGATATATCTGCATAATCAGAAGTTAAAGGGCCAGAAAGAGCATTACCCGGAATGAAGAGATCATGCTGGGGAGGCACCGACGAGACCTGTGGCCGGGATCTGGGATGCGTGGTAGTCCAGGTGGGCATAGCCACTGTCCTCGACCCAACATCACCTGGGGGTACAGGGGCCCTCGACTGCAAACCTGCACTATCCGGAAAGATGCTGGGATCCGGCTCAGTTTGTGTGCCAATGGAGCAAGATTTCTTAACAACCATCCTGCCAGCCCCCTTTCTTGGACAGTCTTTATACAGATGACCCACCTCATGACATTTCCTGCAGCGAAAGGGCATGCCTTCATATTCTAGAGGTTGCTTCCACTTCATCCCATCAAACATCATGATAAAATTCTCATATAAGCCATCTCTTGTGTCGAGGAAAATCAGGATCCGAGCCACTGCCCTGCTACCAGTGGACAGGTAGGATCGATCATGGTCCAGGTAATGACCGAAGTGGCCCCCTATGTTCCGAAGTGCATTGTCATTCCAAAATTGCAGAGGCAGGCTAGGCAATCTCATCCATATGGGACCTGCGCCTGCATTCTCTTTTTTGGGATCAAATAGGGGCACCCGTCGCTTGAGATAGACGGGGTGCAGTTCTAGATGCCAGAATTGCTTGAGGACCCAATCGGAGTGTTCAGGGCTGGCAAAGGTGAGAGAGAACCAGCCTTTGGTCATGACCCCAACCACCGGGAGAGAGTCAAGGGATTCACTCCAAATCTCCCTTATCCACCGCTGAAGTCTCGTTGAGGAATATTTCTGGCCACGGATCTTCCCAACCAGGGTCTTGGCAGCAATGATGCTCCAATCTTCCATACCACTCTCACTTCCAAAATTTGTGAGATAGTTTAACCTGTTTTTCGCGACCTTGTGCGGCTTACTGACTTTACAAACCCCCAGTTCCGGCTCAACTATGGTTTCAGATTCAGGCAGAGTGCTGATCTTCTCCCGGTTGATTAGGTCCTCTGGTATGTTGGTGAAGACCCCAGAGGCCGCCAAAGGTTCAGAGGGTTCCGAACAATCTTGTGTTGTGCCATCTTTATCAGAAGGGCAGTGTGGGTTAACCCCAAGTGGGTGAAGGCCTTCAATATGTCGATGCGACAAATAGTGTGAAGTGTCTCCGATCTCGTGAAAGACCACCTCCGAGAATAGCGCGGATCTTCCGATGGCAGCACTTGCCAGAGTGTCCTGTTCTGCCCGCGTGAAAGCCCAAAGCCCAATATCCTCGTTCGAGGGTGAGCCAAAAGTCAAGTGCGCTAGGTCCCCCATGGGCGAGATGCACCCATCCATGGTGGAATGTGTGGGCTGAGCAGGCAAAGCCACCTCGGATGATGGGTCCAAGTCCGACATAGCATCCACCTCATCATGTGATTCCAACCCCCAAATGTCGATCCCCTCCAGAGGATCCTCCGAATAGTCTACCTCGTCCTCGTAGGTGCTCATGTTGAATGGACAGCCCTTCAATAGCCTCTTAGTGACTGCTGGAGAAGACAGAGGCCCTCAGAAAGAACAAGGGTGAAATGATTAATGCAGATCCGATTGACAAGCTGAGTCCTCGAAGCCAGAGAATGCGTATGCCAATCATTCCTTTAATAGTTAAAGGAATCTATATATATATATATATATATATAAACTCTACTTCATAAACTGCTACCCCATTTGAAAACCTTCTTGAAATGGTTTTTCCTACCCCTACAACCATCAATACTCGTAAAAGGAGACTGTAGGTAATTTATAATCCTAAGGACGATGGTGAAATCAATGAAGAATCTGTGATTCTCCAGAATCCCTTATACAAAATTTTCCCATAGATGGAGAAGGGATTTACAGATATGGTAAGCCAAGGAATATAGTACTTCAGTAGACACATATTTATGACATCTCAATTCCTTCACTAATGAGAAGGTGAATGCAAATATTTTCAATGATCATGTTTAGCAAATTGAACATCAGAATTTGGAATAGTTGGTGAAGCTGAAGGAAACCACGTTTTATCTACTCTATAGTTATCCATGCAAGCTAGTTGTCAGTGGTCGCTACGAGAACTTCAACTAATTAATGATCATCACCCACGCTTATTCATTGTTTCCAAATTTCAAAACTACACACATTGATTTGGGTAAGTGTTTAGAATCCACTCTTTTTAAAAAACAATTGAAAGGAAGGACAAAAGCAGTAAGATTCTTTACAAGTTATTTGAATTCAAGCTGTACAACTAAAAAAAATTGAACGATACATTAGCTCAGCAACTAAAAGAAGAGAATGTTTTCAAGTTGCAAGTAGCACCTTTCATAGACAAAGAGCATGGGGGTAGAATGTCTCTGTTAGGATTTTAACATTGGTGGGTGAAGAACAACACCCCCCAGTTCACCAACCAAGTCTCCCCTCAGTGACAAAAGAGGGAAATGTTTGAAGAATGGGCTTGAGAGAAAGGAAATGAAGTTGTGGGACTTGAGCATGCACTACGAAGGAAGATTCTGCTGGGCCTTGATTCATCAAGAGCCATGTTCCTTCATAGGGAGGGAACTTCAGATGTTACCACCTAGCATGGCTTGTGGTTTGTTAAAATCATATAAGTGGAAGTCAGGTGCAACATTCCTTACTTCCATTATTGATCAAATTAAGTTGTGCTACCAACGTGCTCCAGCAGAGCAATAGCTGATCAATAGAGGGTTATCCTTTAACTTCACACGCAGAACTCAAGCAAGAAATACCTTTCTATCACAGATGCCATATTATTTTGATACCCTTATGGAGTCACAAGGAATGAAAATCTGCCCAGGAATATACAAGCACCCTAACTTGCAAAGGAAAGAAGTAGAATTGTATCATATCAATTGTTTGACACTATTATATACTAGAATATTGTGTAGATCAATATAATTTTATTTGTGAATCACATAAAGCTAGAGAAACCATCCACTTTGTACCAAGGTCCCTTACAGTTAGTAAGTATAATTTTGACTAAAAATTTATTAACCTGGGAAATTTTAAGGAAGGGAAAGTAATTATGTGACTGTGGTCTCTTACGGAAGTGTTCTCTTTCATGCAACTGCAAAATTTTGTAAAGATTGCTGCAGATTTCAAAGTAATCCATTGCAAGGGTAAGTGTAATGAAACTAGGATATGGGCTTTGGAGATATATATCACGGATGAATTTCCTTGCGTGATGGAAGAAATAGGCATGTGTTTGTGTTGAAACTTGATAGTATTCACTAGTAGGAGCAGCCTGTAGATGATCACTTCCTAAATCGTATCCAAATCCATTGACGTTTTCCAATTACCAATTACACTTCTAGTTTGTGTGCTTTACTATTCAAACATTTTCTTTTCTGAAACCCCCAACTTTGGGCCTGGGACTTGCCAGGGGAAACTCAAATAAGTCGCATGGAATGAGCTGAGATTCGAAGGGGGTTACCTTGGCCAATTTGAAATCGATCTGTAAATTCCCTATTCATTATACTTGCTGCAGTTGGTTCTATAAGCATAGCTCAATTGATACTCCAACAAGGTAAATTGACATGTATACCTAAGAGGTGATTTTGGACAAGTTTTGGAAAAAATGGAGATGTTGCGGTAGTGGCTTTGGCCTTTCAACGGGCTACTCTGCCCCCACATTCAGCACTAAATTAGGGCCATAAAGGGGCCATAGAGGAGGATGCTAAGATAGAGAAGGCATACAGAGAAGATTTGGATGTGGGTGAGCTGGTACAAGGTTTCATCCCCACCTTGGCTCCAACCACACTAAGTTTTTTTTGAAAATTGGAACTTTACAGGCACACAAAAACTTTTGTGTTCATGCTGTGCTATCCAATAAAAATGACAGGCAAGAAATTTGATAGAAACTGGAAATTTTGAACAAAAAAAATAGTTTTTTTGAGAACTCTCTGTTCCTGGCTCTGAATAAATGAAGGTGTCCTCCCAGCAGAGCTCCTAGGTTCTTCCAGGGATTCCCCAATTGTGTTTCATTCTGCCATTGACATGGTTGAAGGGTACAGTTGACCCTAATTGCAGGTTTCTGGCCATGAGTTCCCATTTTTATTGTGTATATTATAATTTCATGTGCTATTTAAACTTAATTTATGACTTCACAGTTATGTTAGGCTAGACTTTTTTGATGGAAATGCCACACAGTTTCATTTTTGGACATATCTTAACTCTTTACTATTATGCTAAATAGTAACATGACCTGGTTTCTCGTTGGGCTGGGATTGTATAATCTCTGGTTCAATTGTAATTATGTATTTTACATTTAACCATTTAATAGAATAGAAGAACTTTCTAAACTGTTTTGAAAAAAATTGCAAATAGAATCAATTGAAAGAAAAACGCAGATTTTATGCAACTCGATTTCACAAAAAGTTATATTATATTACATGGAATGGACTCATATATGGCTAGAGGTCATTGAAGCACAAAATCCAGCTAATATAAAAGTGAGTAATAATGCAGAAGATACAGCAGAATTCCACTTAACTTTGCCCATTATTTTAATGGAGTCATACAATCATTGAATCATCACTGAAGTAGCTTTTCCCACTCACCGCCATAAGATAACTGCGAAATCTCTGCTTCACCAAAGCCATTAACCTTGAAAATAGCCAGGGCCCAAAATCACTATCCACCCAAACTACAACACCAAAACACTACTGGCTACAAACCAAAAGTTTCAAATATCTGTTTGTCACAGGTTAAGCATTGATAAGATTCAAACCCAATTCTTCTACTGCCCACAATATAATCCCTTGTTGCCCTTCTAGAGCAAAAACACTTCATTGGATGTACACAGCATACTCTCATGCTACCTTACTCATCATGAATTATCCACAACTCATTTTCCACTATTCACAACATAATCTCTTATTCCCCTCTATAGCAACAATAGTACATCTACTGTCCACGAGATAATCTCTTATTATCCTTCTTGCTACTAGGGCATTTAGAATCCACTCTTTTGAAAAAACAATTGAAAGGAAAGACAAAATAAGTAATATTATTTACAAGTTATTTGACTTCAAGTTGAACAACTAAACAAAAATGAATGATACATTAGCTCAGCGACTAAAAGAAGAAAATGTTTTCAAGTTGCAAGTAGCACCTTTTATAGACAAAGAGAAGGGGGGTAGAATGTCTCTGTTAGGATTTGAACATTGGTGGGTGAATAACAACACCCCCCAGTTCACCAACAAAGTCTCCCCTCAATGAAAAAAGAGGGAAATGTTTGAAGAATGGGCTTGAGAGAAAGGAAATGAAGTTGTGGGACATGAGCCTACACTACGAAGGAAGATCCTGCTGGGCCTTGATTCATCAAGAGCCATGTTCCTTCATAGGGAGGGAACTTCAGATGTTACCACCCAGCATGGCTTGTGGCCTATTCCAATCATATAAGTGGAAGTCAGGTGCAACATTCCTTACTTCCATTATTGATCAGATTAAGTTGTGCTGCCAACATGCTCCAGCAGAGCAATAGCTTATCAATAGAGGGTTATCCTTTAGCACGCAAAACTCAAGCAAGTAATACCTTTCTATCACGGATGCCATATTCTTTTGATAACCTTATGGAGTCATAAGGAATGAACATCTGCCCAGGAATATACAAGCACCCCGACTTGCAAAGGAAAGAAGTAGAATTGTATCGTATCAATTGTTTGACACTAGTCTATACTAGAATAGTGTGTAGATCAATATAATTTTAGTTGTGAATCACATAAAGCTAGAGAAACCATCCACTTTGTACCAAGGTCCCTTACAGTTAGTAAGTTCAATTTTGACTAAAAATGTATTAACCTGGGAACTTTTAAGGAAGGATAAGCAGGTCTGTGACTGTGGTCTCTTACGGAAGTGTTCTCTTTCATGCAACTGCAAAATTTTGTAAATATTTCTGCAAATTTCAAAGAAAGCCATTGCAGGGGTAAGTGTAAGGAAACTAGGCTATGGGCTTTGGAGATATATATCACAAATGAATTTCCTTGTGTGATGGAAGAAATAGGCATGTGTTTGTGTTGAAACTTGACAGTATTCACTGGTAGGAGCAACATATAGATGATCACTGCCTGAATCATATCCAAATCCATTGACATTTTCCAATTACACTTCTAGTTTGTGTGCTTTACTATTCAAAAATTTTATTTTCTAAAACCCCCAACTTTGGGCCTAAGACTTGCCAAGGGAATCTCAAATAATTCGCATGGAATGAGATGAGATTCGAAGGGGGTTACCTTGACCAATTTGCAATCGATCTGTAAATTCCCTGTTCATTATACTTGTTATAGTTGGTTATATAAGCGTAGCTTAATTGAGACTCCAACAAGGTAAATTGACATGTATACCTAAGAGGTGATTTTGGACAAGTTTTGGAAAAAATGGAGATGATGTCGCAGTGGCTTTGGCCTTTCAATAGGTTACTCTGCCCCCACATTCAGCGTTGAATCAGGACCATATAGGGGCCATAGAGGAGGATGTTAAGATAGAGAGGGCGTATAGAGAAGATTTGGATGTGGGTGAGCTAGTACAAGGTTTCATCCCCACCTTGGCTCCAACTACACTAATTTTTTTTTTTTAATTAGAACTTTACAGGCACACAAAAGCTTTTTTTTTCATGTTGTGTTATCCAAGAAAAATGACAGGAAAAAAAATTGACAGAAACTGGAAATTCTGAACAAACAAAAATAGTTTTTTTTATAACTCTCTGTTCCTCGCTCTAAATAAATGATGGTGTCCTCCCAGCAGAGCTCTTGAGTTCTTCCAGGGATTCCCCAATTGTGTTTCATTCTGCCATTGACATGGTTGAAGGGTGTAGTTGACCCTAATTGCAAGTTTCTGGCCATGAGTTCCCGTTTTTATTATGTATATTATAATTTCATGTGCTGTTTAGACTTAATTATGACTTCACAGTTATGTTAGGCTAGACTTTTTTGATGGAAATGCCACACAGTTTCATTTTTGGACATATCTTAACTCTTTACTATTATACTAAATAATAACATGACCTGGTTTCTCGTTGGGCTGGGATTGTATTTTCTCTAGTTCAATTGTAATTATGTATTTTACATTTAACCATTTAATAGAATAGAAGAACTTGCTAAACTGTATTGAAAAAAATTTCAAATAGAATCAATAGAAAGAAAAACGCAGATTTTATGCAACTCGATTTCACAAAAAGATATATTATATTACATGGAATGGACTCATATATGGCTAGAGGTCATTGAAGCAGAAACTCCAACCAATATACAAGTGAGTAATAATGCAGAAGATACAACAGAATTCTACTTAAATTTGCCCATTATTTTAATGGAGTCATACAATCAATGAATCATCATTGAAGTAGCTCTTCCCACTCACCTCCATAAGATAACTACAAAATCTCTGCTTCACCAAAGCCATTAACCTTGCAAATAGCCAGGGCCCAAAATCACCATCCACCCAAACTACAACACCAAAACACTACTAGCTACAAACCAAAAGTTTCAAATATTTGGTTGTCATAGGTTAAGCATTGATAAGATTCAAACCCAATTCTTCTACTGTCCACAATATAATCCCTCATTGCCCTTCTAGAGAAAACACACTTCATTGGCTGTACACGGCATACTCTCATGCTACCTTACTCATCATGCACTATCCACAACTCATTTTCC
The DNA here is from genome assembly GCA_034641835.2 of Pinus albicaulis. Taxonomy (NCBI): domain Eukaryota; kingdom Viridiplantae; phylum Streptophyta; class Pinopsida; order Pinales; family Pinaceae; genus Pinus; species Pinus albicaulis. The sequence goes on along the minus strand of CM076569.1, from coordinate 906,458,303 downwards.
ACTATTCACAGCATAATCTCTTATTTCCCTCTATAGCAATAGCGGTACATCTACTGTCCACAAGATAATCTCTTATTATCCTTCTTGCTACCAGGGCATTTAGACTCCACTCTTTTGAAAATTCAATTGAAAGGAAGGAAAAAAGAAGTAAGATTCTTTACAAGTTATTTGACTTCAAGTTGAAAAACTGAACAAAATTGAACGATACATTAGCTCAGCAACTAAAATAAGAGAATGTTTTCAAGTTGCAAGTAGCACCTTTCATAGACAAAAAGTAGGGGGGTTGGAATGTCTCTATTATGATTTGAACATTGGTGGGTGAATAACAACACCCCCCAGTTCACCAACCAAGTCTCCCCTCAATGATAAAAGAGAGAAATGTTTGAAGAATGGGCTTGAGAGAAAGGAAATGAAATTGTGGGACCTGAGCATGCACTACGAATGAAGATCCTGCTGGGCCTTGATTCATCAAGAGCCATGTTCCTTCATAGGGAGGGAACTTCAGATGTTACCGCCCAACATGGCTTGTGGCCTGTTCCAATCATATAAGTGGAAGTCAGGTGCAACATTCCTTACTTCCATTATTGATCAAATTAAGTTGTGCTACCAACGTGCTCCAGCAGAGCAATAGATGATCAATAGAGGGTTATCCTTTAACTTCGCATGTAGAAATCAAGAAAGTAACACCTTTCTATCATGGATGCCATATTCTTTTGATACCCTTATGGAGTCATAAGGAATGAACATCTACCTAGGAATATACAAGCACCCTGACTTGAAAAGAAAAGAAGTAGAATTGTATCGTATCAATTTTTTGACACTAGTCTATACTAGAACAATGTGTAGATCAATATAATTTTAGTTGTGAATCAAATATTAAATTTAAAATAAAACAAAATAAAAAGGTACATTGTTGGAATACAAAAGCATGTTATGTGAGGTATCCCTAGTGACAAGTAACAATAGGTCTTTCAACATGAATAATGAATTCCTAGAATATTAGAGTGTACCATAGAAAATTATAGCATCTCGAGTAACAATCCTTTTGTAACTGACAAAGACAATCCATCGTGTAGTAAGCAAATGCCTGCGAGGTTGACCTGCAAAAAGATCCCAGGTATAACAGGAAATTATTAATTCTCATCAATGATTCAATGCTTTAATTCTCAATGGTTTACATAAAAACTACATTTGACAAATTTAAGATCTCATATCTCTAATCCATGCTTCCTCAACATGGTAAAGTTGTGTAGAAACTAATCCATCTCAAATAAGCATCAGAAATTTGGATCTTGTTGCATGTTGGTCACAAGAATTTCATAGATAAATAACCATCAATTGATTGTCCCCTTACGTCTATGACATATAATGACTTTGAGAAGGGGAATTGGGCCTTCTCATATTCAAAATAAGCACAAACGCGTAAACAAGGCATTGGAAGGAAAAGATTTTAGCCTTGGATATTCGGTCTCTGAGAGCATTTCAGAGTTGCACTAATAGGGAAGAGTAAGGGGCTCACCAATTTACTCTGTCATAGAGGCTCAAACCCAATGAAATTTAGTCCTTGAGAAAATTTCAAAGTTGCACTAACCGTGATAAGTAAAATGGGACACCAACTTACTCTGTCAGAAATTCCCAAACACAAAATAGCAACATGTGAACTGCAATGGCTATTTACATACCACTGAATATATGTCAGAATCTCCATTATGTTCCATGCAAATCCTTTACAACAAACTCTTGAGAAGGCCTTTGTTAACTATAATCCTATGTCATTTTATAAAATAGTTACATCTTTAGATGTACCAAAAACCTTCAAAATAGTCTTATTTGCTATGAATCGTTTGCATAAAGAAAATTGTATACCATTGGCATGGATTTCTAGTATCATACTATATGCGCAGGGTGTAACAGTTATATCAGCAAAACCTAGATCAAAACAATAAACACTTAGATGTTGCAAGTTGCAGTGAGAAATAACTTCAGAAACCAGAGCACCATAAAATGAAATTATTCAAACTGCATGAGTTTCTGGCCATAAATATGTTGAAATGAAAAGAAGAGAAGTAATAGTGACTGCTCAAGTGTCAACCAGCAGGGTCTAGGTTAAAGTGGATACCGACTGCGCATGAATTCCAGGGTATAGTCTATTTTATTCCTTCAATCGTCAAAGCATATTCGTCACTAGTGATCGCTATGTCTATTGGTTAGGACTGGGTCCACTTAGGAATAATCCCCCAACTTACATCGACCGAGCATTGGATCGGATGGGATGAATGGAAGGGCTTCCCATAGAGCTTTTCCACTGCCTTCCAGCCAGACAACAACATTCATAAGATATACCCTGTGCCCATACCCTTCTATCGTTATCAAAGCCAAACATTTATCATAACTATTATCTTCGAATAAAAATAAAAATAAGGGCCAACTCACAAGAATCATAACCTAAGGTTAGGCCTTAACAGGTAAGTAAATAAAATGCTCTAGAAATTCCTTAATGTTCCAGAAACATTTTCTAAATGGAACCTTCATCAAAAGAATATCAAATTCATTAATGTGCATTGTTATCAACTGAGCAGTAACCACCTTTAAAACAAGGAACATGTTAATCAAACTAATTCTGATGTCTTGGTAATATGAAAATGAAAAACAAGGGTAACGTATCCAACTTGACACTAAGGATGAAAAATCCATCCCTTGTAGTATCGTCTCAAAATTTCTCAAAGAGAACAAACCAAAATCAATTCTTGATGAACAAAATTGTTGCTCTTCAAACAAAGGTTAACGGCCAATCCTATAGCTTCCTCCTCTTAATGCTATGCCTGCTGTTGGTTCCTCTTGTATAGGATTGGTGGCTTGAACTCCTAAATTCCAACATGCAACAATTTTGTCTCTGCATTCTTAAGGTAATTTCAAAAGATATTTTAGTATTTACATCAAATATATACAGGGAAAATATAAGCAAAATACCAAAGTAGCTCTTTGTTATCAACTGAGCAGTAACCGCCTTTAAAACAAGGAACTTCTTGTTCCCCTAATGCCCTCGTCAATGCGTGCAAAACCATATCTAGGCATCCTGCATATAATCTGGCACCGTGCACCTTCCCGGAACTAGAACTCGATTCTTGTTGCCCTAATGCCCTCTTCAATGCATGTAGAACCCGATCTTGGCATCTGCATATAATCTGGCACCGTGCACCTCAAACAGTGAACTTCCAAGCCCCAACCAGTTGAAATGGGGGCGAAACCCTCCCCCGACCAAGTAAATTCGAGTGAATGCCATTAAATTTTTGTTGCACCTCCAGGCTCCAACTTCCAAGCCCAACCAGTGAAGCCCCAACCAGTGAAATTGGGGCGAATCACTCCAATCCCTCCCCTAAGCCAGTAAATCCAGGCGAATGCCATTGAAATGAGCTCCAAACCAGAAAATCGGGAGGTGAATTTCATGGTTTAAGTATTAAGTGCATTTATTTTGTTGGGCTAAAACTTAAAAATTAATTATTTTTAAAATAATTATAGGGATAACTATATAAAACTATAGAAAATGGGTTTTATGTAAAAAAAATTCCCTACCAAAATTTAAAATCCCTTAAAATTCGCCTTTGGGCTAAAATTCGCCCCTAAAATTTTCCCTGCCAAGTATCCAAGCGTAATGGCGAATGGATTGTGACTTGCCGAAGCAGGAGCAAGAGGCCACTTCTACTACAAAAACAACGACAACGATGGATTCCATGTAGATTGATCTACTATGTCCCTTGTTCATTCAATAATTAGGAAGCAACACTTTAGCGTGTCCCTTTGTTTCTTGACCCACTCTAGTGCTAGAGGGATCGTCTTTGTCCGCAGAGAGGATTTACCTGCATAATAGTACCCAACATAGTAATAAGAGTAGAACTTATAATGAAGCTAAAGCTAGTAATATTTCAGTTCAACAAGAGCTAAAGAAACAGAAAGTGGAATTACAGGGTGAATTCTATAAAATCAAGCCTCCTACATTTGATGGAGAGGCCGAAGAAATGGCGGAAGCATGGATAATAAATATGAATAAGTATTTTCAAGTTTATTAATATAACAACAAACTCAAAGCTCTCCTAGCCATATATCAATTACAGGAAAAGGAAAATTTGTGGTGGGAGGACGTAAATAATGTGCGTAGGATTAAGGATCATCACGTGACTTGGGATGAGTTTCAAGAGTATTTCAAAGACAAGTACTTAACTAAATGATTCTATGATGAGAAGTCGCGAGAGTTTCATGATCTAAAGCTAGGACATATGTTTATGGATAAATTTATCACCCAATTTACCTCCTTGTTAAGATATGTGCCTTACTTAAGATATGTGCCAAAGGTAAAACGATTCTTGAGAAATTTTCCTGCTCATATGAAGGAAATAATCGATTTTTTGAACCCAAAAAAAATGGAATAAGTAATCAAGAAACCAAGGATATGTTATCGGTAGTCCAAAGCAAAGGGAGAGGTTGGCAGAAGCTAGAAACCTAAGAAAGGAATAAAAACCCCTCAAATTTTAAGAACATCAGACCAGGGAACTATAAAAATGCTACGAGGAATTCAACAAATAGGCAGTTTGGGAAAACTCAGCAAAAAACCAAATGGATTGTTGAAGAGCAGCATACTGAGGCTTCTAGTAGTCCAGATCTAGGACATACTCAAAAACCCCCATTGCAATGTTGGGGATGTGCAGAAGCGCATTATTTTAAGAATTTTCCTCATTGAGGAAGAAATGAGGCGACAACAAACCTGCAAGAGGCATCTACAGTAGGAGATGTGGCGAGAAACATACCCAGGATAAATTTTTCCCTGGAAGATTGTCAAGTGGATTTTCAGCCAACTATGATAGGGTTATAAGGTAAGATTAAAGCCCAATATGTTTCCATTTTGGTTGACCCTAGAGCCAGTTTGAGCTATATAAACCCTCGCATTGTTGAAAACTGTAAATTGCAAAATCAGAAATTTAAGAATCCATGGCCAGTTCAAGTGGCTATGGGAGAAAAAAGGTGAGTCAATGCCAAAGTTCCAAATTGTGAACAAATGATAGGAGATCAGCACATAACTATGGAACTGAACATACTACCATTGTCTTCCTATGACATTATATTGGGAATGGACTGGTTAGAAAAACACAGGTCATGAGTGGACTGCAAAGATAAAGTCATTTATTTAAAATTTGAAGACGGTTCACGTCAATAATTGCAGGGGATCAAGAAGCCACTTCACCTACGTCCCGTTACAACATCTCATATGAGTAAATGTAGTAGAAAGGGGTCTCAACTCTACGCGATCAGATGGGGTTCACTAATTCCACGGATAATACCCCCATGTTGGAAAATATTCCTATTGTACATGAATTTATAGATGTATTTCTAGAAAATATTCTCAGATTGTCATCAAAATGGGATATTGATTTCACACTAGAATTAATACATGGGGCAGCACTCATGTCACGATAACCCTACAAAATGATCATTCCTAAACTAACAAAATTAAAAATGCAAATCCAGGAATTAATGGACAAAGGATATATTCATCCAAGTGTGTCTCCTTGGGGAGCACCGATGGTGTTTGTTAAGAAAAATCACGACACTATGCGAATGTGCATGGATTACCGACAACTCAACAAATTGACTGTCAAATATAAGTACCCATTGCCACGTATATATTATTTGTTTGATCAGGTAGAGGGGGAAACAATTTTTTCCAAGATTGATATAAGGTCAGGGTACCACCAGATACGGATTAAGCATGATGACATATACAAAACAACTTTCTGTACCCGATATAGACATTATGAATTTTGTGGTGTTACCCTTCAGGATGACAAATGCACCAGCAACTTTCATGAGCTTGATGCATGGCATATTCCACCAATTCCTAGATAAATATGTTTTATTTTTTATTGATGACATACTAATTTATTCTAAGAATGGAAGAGCACAAGGAACATTTGTGCATAGTGCTGAAAATGTTACAGGAACACCAACTCTATGCCAACTTCAGTAAATGTGACTTCTAGAAGGAGAAGATTCAATATTTGGACACATGATATCTGTTGACAGAATTTCTATGGATCCCGAAAACATAAAAACGATTATAAAGTGGAAGGTTCCTAAGAATGTAGCAGACATACATTCATTTATGGGGTTAGTCGGTTACTACCGGCGATTCATTAACGGATATTTTCCTATTACTTCTCTACAACGGAAAGGACGAGTCTTTAGTGGACTCAAGAATGTCAAAATATTTTTAAACAATTGAAGAGACTACTAACTACTGCAGCTGTATTAAGAGTAGCAGACCCAAGTAAGGAATTCGAAGTATGCACTGATTCCTGCAAGGAAGGGGTAGGAGCATTTTTGACACAGGAAGGTAAAGTCATACTATACGAATCCAAAAAGTTGAAAAATCATGAACAAAGGTATTCTACTTTTGATCTGGAATTAACTACAGTGGTTCATGCCTTGCGAGTGTGGAGACATTACTTGTTGGGAAAAAGGTTTGCGCTAAGAACTGGTCATAGCAGTTTAACTAGCTATTTTAAACAATCTGATTTAAATGCTTGCCAAACAAGATGGAATGCATTTGTAAGTGAATTTGATTTTGATATTCATCATGTAAAGGGTAAGGAGAACATGTCGCAGATGCTTTAAGAAGAAAATTGCATTGCATTTATGAACTTTATTTTAACTAAGTTGAGTCTAAGTTCCAGGAACAGATTGTGGAAGAAGCAAGGAAGGACCCTGACTACCAATTCCTATGGCAGCAAGGAAAGGAAGGCGAAAGGAAAGGAAGACAATCAGATTATGAGCTTAATGAAAAACAACTCTTATTATATCAAAAGAAAATATGTATTCGAAATCAAATGGGCTTGAAAGGATTTATCCTAGATGAATTTCATAGAAGTTCCTATGCAGGACATCCCAGATATCAAAAAATGATAACAGCAATTAGGAAGGATTACTTTTTTCCAAGGATGCATAAATACATTGTTGTATACCTAACCAAGTGCTTGGAGTGCCAATAGGTCAAAGTGTAACACCAATATCTAGCAGGATTGCTACAACCTATCCCTGTACCGGAATGGAAATGGGAAGTCATTTCCCTTGATTTCATCACCGGGTTACCGAGAAATAAAAGACACAATGACTCAATCATGGTGGTAGTGGATAGGCTCAGCAAGGTAGCACATTTTATACATGTCCAGTCAACCTATAAGACAGTACAAATTGTTGATATCTTTATGAAGAATTTTTTAGATTGCACGGTATTCCTTGAATTGTTATATCAGATTGAGATGTAAAATTTACATCAACCTTCTTGAAAACATTATTCACTGGATTGGGAACGCAGAGACATTTTAGTACCGCTTACCATCCTTAAACAAATGTGTAAACAGAGAGGGTGAATCAAGTTTTTGAGGATATGTTGTGCATGTATGTAATGCAACAACCTACAAAGTGGGAAGAGTATCTACACTTGGTTGAGTTTGCCTATAATAATGGTTATCAAGAGTCCCTCAGGATGAGTGATTTTAAAGCATTGAATGGAAGGAAATTTCAGACCCTCATAAATTGGAGCATCCTGGAAACCAAGATGATGCTTGGACCAGACATGCTTGAGGAAATGGAATGGGAGGTGAGAAATATTAGACAAAATCTAAGGGTAGCTCAAGACCGAAAAAGGTGTATGCAGAGCGAAAGAGAACTTTCGGGGAATTTTGGTGGGAGACCACGTGTATGTGAGAATTAAACCAAATATTAGTACCCTGAGGTGGAATACTTGTGCCATATTGGCTCCCAGGTATTGCGGACCATTTCAAATTTTGGAATGGATTGGCCCGGTAGCCTATCGACTGGCTCTGCGTAGTCATATAATGGTGCACAATTTGTTTCATGTATCACTGTTGAAACGATACATCAATGACCCTAACCATGTGATACATTGGCAAAGTATAAATGTAGAATGGGATGACGAGTTTCTAGTAGAGCCTCAGCGTATTCTCGATCAGAGAGAAATAACGCTCTGGAGGTGATTCATCACCCAAGTTAAGGTGCAATAGAAGTTCTTTAGCCCAGAGGAGGTTACTTGGGAAGATGAAAATTTCATTAGAGAAGCATATCCTGAATTTGTTTATATGGTAAAGTAACATCGAGGATGGTGTTTCCCTTAGAGGGGGAAGATGTAACACCCTGTTTAATGTTAATTATGTTTGACAAAATTTTATGATATATTTGAATGACTAAAGTTAACGAATATGACTATTCGTCAGTGAAACTTAAGTTTATTTATAATAAGAGAAAATTTGACAATTATCCTGAGTAAAAAGTATTTAATTGAATGGTAAATGATTCCAAGATTTTAGAGTAAAAGTAGAGGTAGTTCCTGACAGTTACTTCCAAGAAGGATAAAATGCAAATCTTGAGTAAGGGAAGGGGTTTTGTTCAGGAAAAAGGCTAAGGGTTAACAAATGTATGTTGAAAAGAGTTGTCCAGAGCTGGTAAAGAACCAGTGGAGCTTTGTCAACCCAGAGAAGTATAAAATTGATTTTAATCCTGAGGTTTATCTTCTAAATTAAGGCTATCTACTACCTAAGGCTCTGGAGAGGAGCACGAGGTGAGCAGAGGACGTGATAGCCTCTCTCAAGGTTGGGCGGAACCAACAGTTACTAGAAGAGGAAGTGCAGAGATAAGTACTTATGACTATTTATTTTATTATGGAGATTCCATGAAAGAAACAATGAATGTTTAAATTGGTACTAATTTGTTTCAGGGTGTTACCTACAATGTTATTTAGTCTAGTGAACATATGTTGTCTTAAAGAAAAACTAGAATATGTAAGTGTGGTAGAGCAAGTACAGAAAAGTAGATTTTTCTGATGTTATCTTTTTAAGAAGTAAATAGTATTTTAAACTTTCTGTAAACTACAATATTGGGAATCTAAATGGGGAATCTAAACTAAACATATCCCTTAAGGAGGTACAGAGGTTTAGCCCCGAGCCCCATGGGAACAGGGTAGGGGTCATGGTCCTTTGACCACCTTAAATTATCTAACTGTTGTTACATGCAAATAAACATTATATAAAAGAAAGAAGACTGTGAAAACTATGCATACATTTAATAATAATTATCACTATAGATAAGAAAACCTATGCTAAAGAAATTCAAATATAAACTCTTAAATGCAACATATAGCGAAAGTAAACAGAGTAAACAAGAACATGTATATGAATATGTATATGGAAAAACTGATTATGTAACACAAAACCCCAGAATTTTGTTACTGAGAATATAAACCCTCCGAAGGAGGCAGACAGTACATTTTTTGTTTACTAATACAACTACAGAGTAAAAGAGGAAATTAACTTAAAATAAATGAACTGAGAACTTAACCTAGTCTTATCGAATATTTATTAAACAAAACTGCAAAGCTCATAATTCTGGAAATTCCAGTATACACATAACTTATGGAAAACTGAATCCCAAGAAAAATACATTTAATTATCCTCTGTTAAAATAATCATTTTAGGCTTAAAGGCCTTGATAAATGCCGAAAGGAGCAGTTCATGCAGGAATGGTAAACATAGGTGAATCACCTCGAATTGCAATTGAGTAAGAAACCAAAACATAGCAAACTTTAAGCAATTTATAGAACTCTAGAAACAAGACACTTGCATGAAGATATAGCCATGGCCCTGTGGCGCCCTACACACCAGGAGCGTTTCACCGTCAGCAACCATAAACTCTAAAGGAGAAAATATTTGTAACCATGGGCCATAACATACCTGCGATTGAGAAGCACCAGAGTAAGAGCCGAACCCATAACAATTATGCAGTACGAGAAGGAGATAGGGCTGAGCAGAGAAGAAAAACATCGTAATAAGGAACCAAGAACTAATAGTAGAATGATCTACGAAAAGATTAATTAGTTCACTAAGGTAAAAATTAAAAGAAAAGGTAGTGGACTGTAAACGTGCTTGTGAAGGGCTCTTTCCACCTAAACTCCACATCAACCCGGCTGAAGAAAACCAAAATAACTAGACACTATGGAGCCATAGCACCAAGACCTCTGTAATGACTAGAATGAGTACTCTGGCAGCAGAGAAATTATTGAAGTAAATCTTTCAAGCAAATATGAACCATAAAATATTAACGATCTCAACATAACACACATAGTAAGTAACCTATAAAAATACTATCGCGATATTGAAGTAGAAATACGAAACCCCATAAGGGTTACCTCTGCAATATTAAACTCTCGAAGGTTGCGGACCGAGGAAACCATAGTAGTTGCAGAGCCAGACCATCTGAGGCAACGACGACAGAATGAGTAGTGTAGGCGGGACAAGGTGTGGGTAGTTACTCTAACTCCCCCAAAACCCCTCAGCATTGTTGGATCTAGGGTTCCCAAATTCAAATCCCGAGATGCGTTGGTAAGTTTGATGATGGACAACTGTGAGGATTAAGGCGGCAACTTCCGGCCAGTTGTCCCACAATCAAGGTGCCCAGAACCCAAGGTAAGAGATGTACATGTAAGTTAAGAGGAATTAAGACCTTCATTATACCAATCATACAAAAACATTAATTTGCAACTATAATGTGAACCAAGGCCAAATCAGTAGATTCGTAAGGTACCGAAATCAGGTGTAGAACAGTCAAAGATTTGGAAATCATATTGTAAGGTTAGACATGTCGAGGACCTATATTATAAGTATTTGGTGATACATATAAATGTTGTAAATATTAATTTGATGACTATATAGATAGAGTTGTAGATATTAATGTGATGTATGTAAAGAAAATGTGTGAGTTACGTGATAGAGTTGTAAACATTAATATAATATATGGAAAGAAAATGTGTGAGTTATGTTTTATTGCATACGTCAATTTACATATATGATAATTTGGAAAAGATTTAAATATAGAAATAAAAATAGAAGTATATAGTAAAAAGTCAACTTAAATTAAAAGAAAGAAAAAAAAAATTATGTATTGTAATTTTGTGTATAGTTGTGACACATATTTACCTCAAATCAATTTATTTATAAATAATAATATTACATCATATTATCTATTTATCATAGATATAATATTGCATGCACTCATCTATAATATTTAAATATTCTATTGCATCATATTTATTTATAAATATAATATCTATAAAAAGTTCACTTTTCTTTTATCAAATTCAAAATTGGGACTTCTCTAATTTTGAAATAAAGAAACTAATATATTTTAGGGATCAAGTCTTATTGATGTGGTCCACTTAGTACAGAAAATCCAAGTAGAAGCTTAAAAAATAATGAAACAGCGGATTTTATTTTACTGACATCCATTTGGGTTTATGTTTTGCCTGTGCATTAGATTATATAAAATATGAATCACAGTTAAGAGTATGTTATGGAAAAGTATATCTTGATGAGATGTTTTGTTATGACATTTTTTTTAATGTGAATTTATTGATTTAATTTTTTACTTTATTAAAAATGATGATAATGAAGATAGTATGTTATGGAAAAGTATATTTTGATGAGATGTTTTGTTACGATATTTTTTTTAACATAATTTTATTGATTTAATTTCTCACTTTATTAAAAATGATATATTAAACATGATTATAATAAGATAAAAACTCTTAATAAAATTAATTAAAAAATAAACAAACAAACTTCAACCTGAAAACCTGAAAATAAAACACAATGTTCAGAAAAATTACACAGCACTCTAGCAAATAAGTGTAACCCAGTAATCATAATATCTTCTGAGTTGTGATTTCAACATCATTTTCGTGTAAAACAACCTCCGACCACTTAGATTCCGAGTGCAAATTTAATAACCCCAGTGCTTATATGGATCTATATTTCTACCACCAAAGTATTTAGGCCTTCTCGACCCGAATGTGTGCTCATCTTTCTCTGCGTAAATGATATTCGTGATCCTCTAATTTCGATTTCGGTTTCATATACTTAGACACGCTGTATGACGTTGATAACTACTATCCTCATGAATCTGCAGGAGGAAAATGTTGAGTAATCAGTAATAATTTAGCTACAGTGGAAATAGAACACACAAAAAAATCAATGAGGAGGATAATGTATCAGAAAAAAATTAATAAAAAAAATTATATATATATATATATATTAAGAGAGTTTCAAAATTTGGTCATCGCTCTTTATTTTGTGCTAAGGCAAGTATGCCATTTGCATTCCATGCCTAAGAAAATAACAAACTTGTGATAAATAACAAACTGGTGAGATAACTAAAAACCATGAGTTTTCGAAAGAACGGAATCCAATTTCCCCAAATAATACGCTTGAATTTTCTTGATGGCCGTTGTAGGAGCTTGATGACCATTACTAGAAAACTTAAGGGATGCAGCCCTTAACTTCTCCAGTAATGATCATCAACCCCTCACAACGCCCAGGGGACATTAAGGGCTGAAAAAAAAGGCAGGCCAACGGAGGCAACACATTAGGCTGACAATTGCATTAGGCTGGTTCGCCATATCCACTCTTGTATCCAAAACCTCCTCTGGAGAAACAATTCAGAACTTCGCTCAATCACTATGGGACTGATTGTCCAAAGTCTAACTCATACCAAAAGGAGAAAGCCTGCGAGCTTAAATAGAAAAATTAAAATCACTGTTGCTGTAACTACATCAAAAAAATATACGTAGACCGACAAGTTTAAGCTACGTAGAAAAATGGGTGACAAAACCAAAAAAATCTTGGCCCGTTCAAATTAAGGGAATAAACGAATCGAACGATTTTACGGCTCAGTACTTTTTTTTCAATTTTTGAGTTTGTGAAAGCGACTTGTCAGAAGTTTGTACACTATGTGTAACTGTCCGCAACTGGAAAGGAGCAGTATATTAATATAATATTTCTCATTTTCTTTCTTGAATCTAGTGCTCTAATCATCCTGGCCAATTTGTGTGTACGCAGATTATTCCCAAAACTTCTATCCTAGAAGTGCGACCGAACCGGATTCCCAGGTTGATGTGTGGGATCTCCAAGTTGATGAAATTGAAACGCGGAAATAGTAAATGGAGAGCGCAATGAGAAAGAGACTCTGATCCGAACCAAAAAATTATATTCCAGTAATACGGCTGGTACTCTTGAATCTTTGATATTCTACCTGCAGGCTGCCATACCATACACAAGTGGGCGTGGCCCCTCCACTAAGTAATGGTCCCCTATAGAAGGTTTGGTCCATCGCCAGAGAAGGGGACCCTACCACGAGGCATCCTTATGCAGCCCACGTATGACTTAAAATCCTCTCACTTCGCCTTCGAAAGGGCTATTTCAGCTTACCACTTGTCACGTTGTTAACATGTCGCGTCATCGATCTTTGCTACATCATCAATCCACGTTCTTTAGATTCTCAAATGGCATCCCACCTAGCCTGATGCGTTTTGAAAATTGGCACTTGAGGGAGCAATTCCCTTATTGGAGAAGCCCATCAAATCCTAAGGAGACTCCAATAGCCTTTGGAAAAATTAAGTTTGCATTTGGAAAAATATTATTTTTGGTATGGGACCAAATCAACACAAAAAGTCAAGTTGGCCTTAAAGGACAATGTCCACCTAAACCACATATAAATACACCTAATGTAACAACACATCACACATTCATTTTTTCTTCATTGGTTTGATCTAGTCTGAAATTACAGGGTTTGAGTTCATAGGTGCGAAGGAGAGGATATTTTGTGGCAGTGTTGACTTTCTTGTTTTGGCACATTTGAATAGTGTTGACTTTGGATGGTTTGACTTGTTTTCAGTGGTTAGAGGTTGGATTCAAGAGGGAGAAGACCAACATCTTCTACTCACTTGACCAGTGTTGACTGTGGATGTACGACTAGGGTTTTCATGGGGTTGACTTTGACTGATTTCTGAGGTAGATTTCTTGACTATTTTGACTAGGTTTGACCAAGCAAGGAAGGTTGAATTTGTTGTTGCTTTTACTAAATCAGTTGGCACTGATTTGACCATTGATCGTGGATTGCTTATGGTTGCTTTGATTACTATTGATTTTGACTAAAATTTGCAGAATTAGTGTTTAACTAGATTTGACTTTTATACTCATATTTGATTGGATATTGGTTGGTCAAGGCTCTGACCTTTGACTGGTTATTGATGTACTTGGACAATGTATCCCTCTATTTAACATTGGATAAACATCCAATAGAAGAAGAATCTGGTTAAGGTTTTCCCCCTTTTGGGGTTTTCCCCTAGTCTTTGACCAAAAATATTTGTCTCTATTGATCTTGGTTGACTTCTATTGTGAAAATTGTTTATTGTTCTATCTACAAATGCTCACTATTATTGTCTAATTGAAAAGAAATTGGAAAAGTGATTGCTATTGAAAGAAGAATTTGTTAAAGTGATTGTTACAACATAGAACATTGGAAAATTATCAATGCGGGCTATGTGGCATCTACCACCTCAGCCTAACATAGGGGGTCTCAGTAGGGTTGCGCCCCTTTGTGTAAATCAATAACTCTACATTATAATCAATTTTTGGGCCTAAGTGTAGTTTTCTCGTCATGCGGCATTCTACGTCTTCATTCCCCAGGACATGCATTTCTCTGTTTCCCAAGACATATATATTTTTGTTTCCATGTGTCTTGGTTTCCCATCCCACGACTGCATACCTCTATCTCCCATAAGGTATATATATTTGTTTCCTAACACAGTAGTTTCTCGTCCCATGGAGACATATCTTTGTCCCCCATACATACATTTCCTCGAACTCTTTAGGACAAACATTTATCTATCTCAATAGACTTCGACTATATCACAATTCTAACACAGCTCATTCATCTTGAATACAAGCATGTTTCTCTGCAACAACTAGGAATAGAAGCCTTATGGACTTCAATGCCTATGTGAAACCTTTCTTAATGACCAGTAATTCTCAACACCATTATCACAATAAGAATAAAACCTCCATTCCGATGCTAACCTTTCAAACAAAACATGACCATAATATGATAGATGAGTCTATCAACATGATTTTTAATAGGAAAAAAACAATCCAAGCCATGTCTAACACTACTCCATGAACTTGTATGCAACCACATCATAGATCTCACACAATACTATCAAATTCATTGATGAAACATAGATTGCCACATAAGAACTATCAACAGTCTTAATCAATCAAATATTTGTGACCATGTGAAACAATGGGAATTACACACATTGATAGTTTAACTAATCACATCAAGCGTTCATACAAGACCATGTAATCAACTCTATAACTCAAGAACATATCAATAACCATAGGGATGTGCAAGTCCCTCAAACCATGAGAACATCCACATAACCATCTCATTATAAACAACTAGGAATAAAACATTCCTCCATAACAATGTTGATACAATCATTGTTATAACACATAACAACTTCATTTATTATCCACAGTGTCACCCATATACAAATGGATATAATTATCTAATTAACTTAAGAGACTGAAAACTGAGGGAAGGAATTCAGCGCTCCACCCAACCATAGACCAACTGCATTGCACTCTTTCTTGCAATTGACCACCCCTAAATCAGATTCAGAGTGTAAGGCATTAATTGATTAAGGGAATTCACACAAATGCCAATCAACCATATCACCCAAGGATCTGGAGCTCATGGTGTCTGCACCTTATTACAAGAATCTAAAGAACATGGTGACTCCACCTGCTAAATACTTCATGCAATCATATCCCATAGTGTGTCCACCTTTTTAATAGCGATCCAGAGCACATGGTATTTCCTCCTATGAACCCTGCAAGTATTCAAACACACACAAAATCTCCCCCCTACTAAGAAAGAATCCAGAGTACAAAATGTTTCCACCTGCTCAACCCTACATGGCTCTAGAACATAATGTGTCCACCTTTTATTTTCTCAGCTTTACTTCACCCATGCTCCTCAATATGCTCCCACTCTTGTGTTGATGTTTCTCCTGAGCGTTCTCCTTCTGCAAGTTCTCTTGCCACTATTGTATGTGCATTCCAATATATCATGCACACATAACATACAACTCATATTTATGTGACTCCTTGCATATTGTTTCAATGCCCCCTTCTCTTTAATGTCCACCTTTTTGCAGTACTCACAAACTTTGAAATCAACCATTAAAAAATATTAACAAATAATCACAAACTTTGAAATCAACCATTTTATTCCTTGTCGTTTGATTTTATGTGTTGAACGAGTTCAATCTTGCTTTCTTTTTTGCAAGAAAATACTTGAAAAATAATATTTAATGCTAAATTATTTTTTCATATGTACATATTCAATCATGATTAGATACATTTGAAGCATGTTGTTATTGAGATGGATCCTCCTGCAATGCAATTATGTCAATTTATTTGACCATCTCCTTATACACTTATTTGGATATTCCTACTAGCATGATAGACATATCGACACGTTGATCATTTGGGATTTTCATAATCTTCCTGAAAAAAAGTAATAATCTATTTTTATAATGATATATGAGAACTAAATATAAAAAAATGATATTAATAAATAAATGGTTTGTAGTAATTTATACATATAATTCTAGAAAATCATTTTATATAATTAGGAATATTACCCCTTTTTTTTTCGCTATTGCAAGTTTGACGTGTCTCATTGACTATTGCTTTGGAAACACTTCATGTAGTTTATATATAATTTGGTTCTTATAATCATTGGATTGATTTTTGTATTGTAAGTGGAAAGTATGTCTATGCATTCGTTGCACTAGATTCCTCATAGTTTTGAAAAAAAAAAAAATCTCCCTTTAATTAACCTCCAACGCCACTCTAGATGATCTAAGGACCAATTCATCATTATTTACATGTTCTATAATTGTTCTTTTCTTAGAACGACATTGATCTTCTCCTTTGTTGTTGCTCTTTGTAGAGAATTAAACATAGATGAATAAATAGATTGCTTGAAACATGTTATCTAATATTCTTAAATATATTATTAATGAAAATTAAAAAAAAAACTCATATTGAATAGTATTTTTTCATTTACCTGATTCATCCTTCTGGAATTTTTCTATCAGGATTTTACGCTCTTCTACACTTAGATTAGAAATAATCTTATGGGCCTTGTTCATTTTGTGGCTTTACATGACACACACCAACCAATACATATTAGTTAAACTGACATATAGTTCAAACATATTAATTTTGTAAAGAATTTACAAAGAACTTGTCTTCTCTTTTTTTTATGTGATATCATTGCGTCGATTAGAATTTTAGTTACTTGAGACTTTATGACACATTTTTTGTCAATATAAAACTCGTAACATTCAATACAAAACCCATTAAATATATTTTACAAATAAATTAAATAATTTTCATTCAAAAAAAGCTCTGGTAACCGGTGTGTTTATCTGAATCAACGCACAAGTGTGTTTATACCATTAAACACATTGTCCATTAATTGTTCAACATTGTCTTGGAAAATTAATTTTTAAAAATATTTTCAAATTATGACAGTATGATTTGTAAGCCTAAACGCACCGCAATGATTTAACGGTTCTATTTGGAAGAGGGTCGTTGGAGCATTATATTTCACTGAGAGTGGCGATGAACATAGTGGATATAATTTACAGTGTTATATATAATATATTGGTGTGTTGAATTACTCAGGGAACATGAGTGTGTTATATTACATAGGGTGCATCGTGGAACATATAGTCGTTTAAAAAATAATGGAGAGGGTTGACAAGGTTTGGATCTAATTCAATAAGTGATTCCCCTACTTTACATGTCAAACACTCTATATATAGTAAGTACGAAATTCATTAAATCTAAATGCCTAAGTTGAAAATCCATAATTGTGAAGTGGTAGAGGAATTTAAATCCTAAGGTGAAATATTGCAGGAAGAAGCAAGAGTTTAAGGTAATTAATTTATTTTATTTTTTTTTTCTTAATTTTAATTAAATTTAAATAGGAATAAAGATCGTAAAAATTTTACTAGTAAAATATATAGTAAATTTTTTATTAAAGAGGGTTTAAAAAAAATATATCTATCTGAATTGTGAATATATCTAACAGAAATTGTAAAAAAAATTAATAGTAAAATTTAAAATTTTTGTTATCCATGGTTTTGACCTAATCACCATACCTTTGAAATTCTAATCTTTCTAAGGATCCAAAATATTTTGTAGCTCCACAAAGCTCCCAGTATGTCCATCTTGAAAATGATCTCTCTTTTAATTAAACCCTAATATAAATTGTAAATTTTTTTACTAGTAAAATAACAATTAAATTTATTTTTTTTACTATGTAGTTTTTTTTTTATTGAATCACCATAACTTTCATATTCTTATCATTTGAATAGTTATGTTTCTCCAAAGTATTATGTTGTTGCACAGTGTTCCTAGTACGTCTCTCTTGCAAATCACTCCCTCGAAATTTTGGGTGAAATAATGAAACAGTGAATAACTTTTTACTATTTAAAAGACTTTATGAAATTAGATTTCGAAAAATAAATTGCCACCCAATTTTTAATAAAAACAAAAAACAAAAAAATCACGTTTTGTTTTCAATTTCTCTACACATCGGTGTGTTCGATAGTCAAGTGCATTGACAGTGCCAGGGTTCCAAATTTTTTCAACGCACCAACATGATACATTTTCTTTTCGAAATCCTGAAACAATTCAATTATTTTTTTTAACGCAATGATGTGGTTGTTATTTAAAAGTGTTGGTGCTATAATTGTTTTAAGAGCACTGAGTTGGTTGAATTCAGTTTTATTTTCTAAAATCTGGAAACAATAGCAGTTTTATTTTTTTTAAACACATCGGTGCATTTTTTAGAAGAGAGTTGATATGATAACTTTTTTTTTCATAATTCTGGAAGCTAGTGCAGGTATTATTTGAACAAACCAGTGCTGTCATTTTTTAAACACATCGGTGCTCTTTGTTATGATAAGTGTACTGATTGGGTTTAAAATTAATTTGCAATTTTAATTTCACACAAAATGGCATATTAATCTCAAATTATCCTTTAGGATGCATCCACATGAATTACAGTAGTTCATAATATAATTTTTTGGCTTAAAGTCAACTTATTCTGGAAAAATGGTTTGAAATTATATTGATATTCATATTGTGGTTATATGGTTCTCAAGATTAATTTTAGATATGCATACAAAATTTATTTCTGATTTTTCTCAAATATAGGAACAAAATCTCAATAATATCAAATGGTCAATCCTTCAAATTCCATATCGTTCCATATTGTTGATCAAATTCCTGCACGAAGTTATCCCTTTCCATCTCCAATAAGTTCAAAATTTATTTATATTTTGGTTAGCTGATTGAATTTATTTTTCTTAATCCATGTCAATTTGAAAAAAAATGTATAAAAATTTGCAGGATCTTGACTCAGAATCGAGTTCATATGCAAAAAATATTCCTTCATTTCAAAAACGTCAAAAACACTTATTAGGAGAAGCATATCGCAAGTAGTTTGTAGATGAAAATGGACAACCTGTTCACCCTTCCAATTGTAACATGGCATCTTCCAGTCGTAATCCTGGATCAATGATGGTAATAATTGTTTGGTATAATGTAATTTCAACAAACCAATTGCTTTGATGTGCTTACTAATAATATCATTGATATTGTACTAATGCCATTCAATATTTTTTGAAATTACGATTCTAGTGGTGATGAGTGACCCACCTCCCATATTTCGATGCACTCCACTACAATGTCAACTTGAAAGAAGGATGCATTAAGAGAAATACTCAGAGAGGAAGCATACAAAAATGGTTGAATCAACAACCTATTCAATTCCCACTACCTCCAGATTCATCAATTAGGAATGACTACAGTAATAGTAGTTCTTTATCAGAAGTTGGCATTGGAGGCAATCAAATAGAGTTTGACATGTATGATTACTTATTGGATATGACTGCCATAGAGGAAATGTTATTAGATGCATTCCATAATGATGAGGTAGGGGATGATGCTCATATCATCGATACCTTATTCAAAATCCTAAAATATGCTTCCAACACCCCTCTCTTTAGACCTGGCAGTAAGTCAAATTCTACTCAGTCAGGGACAATGATGTTGTTATAAAACTTGAAAGAAAATTTTGGCATGTTGATTTCATGTTTCTCGAAAATATTGAGATAATTGACCTGCATGATAGATCAAGTTCCTTATATTTTGCCACACAATCAAAATTAAAAATGGTCGATTATATGAATGATAAATATTGACATTGTACAATTATATCCCCAACCAACTACAAGTTATTCAAAGATAAGGTTCTTCTGAGTGATAATGTCTTGTGAGGTAACTACTAAGAGGCAAACCAGATGTTGAAAATGTTGGGTGTTGAGTACAAATCATATCTTGCATGTTCGAATGATTATATTCTATATAGAGGAGAATATGCAGATAAAGAGATATGTCTAAAATGTGGGCATTGACAAATACCATAATTAAAAAATAACAATAAAATCACATGGTCCTCCTCATAAGATATTGAGGCACATGCTTATAATCCCAAGGATTTAAAGACTCTTTCGTTGGAAAGAATTAACTATATTGCAGGGATGGCATGTCTCACACAGAAGTGAGTCGAGAGTTATCTAAATCCCAATAGATTCAATAATCATGAAGCATATAAAAAGATACATGGCTTGAAAAAATCAAGGATGAAGTACGAAATCTATGACTCGGCATAGCCATGGATGGCGTCACCCTATATTCCCTCTAAAATATCAACTACTATGTTTTTCCTCTAGTAGTGATCAATAACAATATCCACCCATGGTTATCCATGAAGAATCAACACATTATGTTGGCTCTCATAGTCCCTAGTAGAAGACAAGTGAAGAATAAGGATGTTTAATTACAACCATTGGTATATGAATTGCAGGAATTATGGGAAGGGATACATGTGTACGATGTATCAAGACCCATCACAACAAAGAGGAGTTTTACTTTGTATGGCATATGTGCTTACACCATACATGATTATCTATGCTTAGGAGTTTGACCTGGTAAATTACATTTTTATTGATTTTTTTAGTAACAATAGTGTTTCACATATTAATTTAATTTGATGCAATTGTTTAGATCTTCATGGTCGCTAATGTGTCGACATGTATACAATAATTTCACAAGTCTTATAACAAAAGGGTATCCATTGGGGTAATTTTCAGGTCTAAAATGAGCTTCCTAAGAAAAAGGTACAACCAAAATAAAATTTATAAGAACCAATAGGATTGAAGATGATGATGTCAACCATTAGTGATGATTCACCATTTTTGGAGTAAAAAAATAAAAAATATTAAAAAATAATAAAATAATAAAACTACTTTTTCAACTTGTATTTTCAATTTATCTACTTATGGTTTTACTCAAAATTATAGTGGGACTGTGTACTCTTTGGATGAAAAATTTAATTTCTCATCCAAGGAGTACTCATGTTGTATACTTTTGATGGGCCCTGCTATACGAAAAATGAGAAATACATGAAAAAAACATGATTGCAATCACAATTTTTATGTATTTCTCATTTTTCATGTAGCATGGTCCATCGAAAGTATGCAACATGGGTACCCCTTAGATGAGGAATCAAATTTTTCATCCGTTGAGTGTTTCCGCTTGAAATTTGAGTAAACCCATAGGGAGATAAGTTCAAAATATGAATTGAAAAAATGGTTTTTTCTTTTCTCCCTCTAAATTTCATGATGTAATCTAATATTTTTTTATTACTTCCACTATTTTTTTATAATTTAATTACCATATCTGACCTCAAATTCCCCTAATGATGGATGTAAATGTTTTGGACCTTCTCTGAAGGCTAGGTGGTCCAAATACCTATGAAATCTAGTGTATCACTGTTCTAGGGTAATCCTCCTAGAAAAACACCTTTACAGAAGAGCAACATCCGATTTCAATGGTAAACCAGAGAGAACCCGAAGGCCTACAATAATGACACCATTTGAATGGCTTAGAGCATATGAGAGAGAGAAGGAGAAGGAGTTTGCAGAATTTTTTTATTCAAATATGGATCCTATGTTAGATGATACATAATTATTTGAAACCTATGTTGAGAAATTTCCCATTGGGATGAAACGAAGATATATCTTTTATGAGCTCCCATATTGGGAGAATCTTAAGATTTCCCACTTACCATATCCCATGCATATATTTAAAAAAAATGTTTCAAATTCTTTATGCATGCATATGTCATCAAAATAAAGTGACACAATGGATGTTAGGAGAGATATTATTTCATTAAAAACTAAAAAGAAACGTTGTCCAATACAAGAAATTAGAGGAGAGGTTGGTCCCTCTTAGTCTTTCAAAGAAGGTGATGTCCCATGGATTTTAAATAAAGATGATATTTATTTGGAAAAGGAAGTTATAATGAGTATGACAGTTCCTTATTTATATGGGTAGTCACTACAACGCTACTTCACTATGGAATACCATTTTTCAGGGTTGAAATCGCATGACCATTTGAACCTTCTAAGAGTACGTATATCAAAAAACTATATATATATATATATATAGATATATATAGATATATATATATATATATATATATATATATATATATATATATATATATATATATATGTTTATTATTTTATGTAATGGTATATTTTATAATTATTCTTTGTATAATATACTATTTAGTGTGTAGTGTCATTATCCTCTTCTCATGTGGTTATGTGTGAACCATGACTTCCCCCAAGACCTATGATGTACCATATCTAAATTATCTGCATTTGTACGTTGGATTACATAAAAGGGGATTCATATGGCTAGCATTCCATAGTGGCATCAAGAGATAGCTGATATTGTTTTTATGTTTGAGAAGGCATTGCTGACGAGTTTCATGGACTTGTAAGTTCATCTTATAATTCACCTAGTAGATGAGGTTGAATTAGTTGGGGTTGTTTTTCATTGTTGGATGTTCTTCTTAAAGAGATACATGAATAAATTGAAAGGTTTTGTTCGATAAAGGGGAAAAATCGAGGGGTTTATGACAGAGGGGTATATATCATATGAGACTTTTTATTATTCCAGTGAGTATCATATGGGACAACGAAAGGGATGAAAACAAAATAGAAGGGGACTCGGGAGCTTCTTGAAACGAATGGAAATAGGTGCATGATAAAGAGTAAGTGTAAGCTTATCATTTTTCAAATTACTACATAGTAACTATTCACATTGAAATTCATATTAATGCATATTTTAATCTCATACGTATTATATCAGTGAATTCAAAATTTGAATCCATCAACAAATTCATTCTTTATAATATGGAAGTGAGATAACCATGGGTTTCATTGTACGAAGAGAAATGGAGGAAATGGGACAGTGATAAGAAATAATTCAAACAGTTGAATAGCAGAAGCGTGTCTTATCATGATAATTTAAAATAAAATATTCCAATGGCATGCCCTAATAGTTGGGTTGTTGATCAAGTCATAGATAAATACGGTGCATCTAGTTGTTACCCACGTGCTGAAGAGGATGTGATAAACATAGGGATTGGGTGCAACAACTTGATAATTATAATCTCTTTGTGTATAGGTTTAACCTCATACTACACCTTTGAATTATATATTCTATATTTTATAATTTAACAGTTGGGTTACTAGGCACATAACACTATGATTTTTTAAACTTTTTTATAGGCGCATTTTTTCCCATATATGTGGGCATATGGACATCATTTTTGCACTAAGGATGCCGATGATGGATGCATGACACAATACTGTGGAGTGGAAGTTGATTTTGACCAATCTTGTTGTGCTAGCCATCGTGATCAAAACCTAATGCAGGGTACATTAGGTTACTTTGGGAAGATAGAAGAGATTATTCAAGTGGACTTCTCTTCATTCCAATGTGTTATTTTTAGGTGCAAGTGGTGGGACACCTTTGATAAAAATAATGTAAAGGAAGATCATGATAGTGGGCTAATATATATCAACTCTAGAAAGATGTGGCATGAAGTTAGGGAGCCTTATGTTTTCCCAAAACACTACAACCAGGTATTTTTTAACCTATATGTATTGTATAGGGATTGGTGGTTCGTATTAAGACACGACCCTAGATCAAAACATATTTTTCAGAAGAAAAAAAAAGTGGTATCATACCAAGCGAGGAAGATAATTAGGGTGATGAAAATGGAGAGGGATATGTCCTTATGTTATTTCATCACTTTATACTGTAGTTGTATGTTTTTGTTTTCTTTATTTTTCTAATTATAATATTGTTTTATATTCATCTTGTTGGGATTTATAATACATCAACTATAAGATATGATAATATCATGAAAGGAATGCTTGTAAATTTTCACACTGTGTTGTGTGTGACTAATAAGACCCATGAAACACTAATATTATATCTTTTCTCCGTACCACTGCCTTCTAATTTCACTCTTATTTTACTATTTTAACCGGAAATGTTTAACAAAGTATAAACTTTTTAAAGTTCCATTTCTACAAATCCATGGCACCATGGCGGTTTGTAACAGGGACGTCTGAGATCTAGGTAAGAAACTTGGAGTGTGTATTGTAGGACAAAAATTAGGTGTTCTCCCTCTCTCTAGCCTCCCATGGTTGGACCATATTGTATGGGTCCACCATTTCCTCCTACTTTTGCTACTACTCCCTCTGATGACGTCTCTGCTACATGATTAACATATAAAATACATCAACCTAATACATGAAATATTTTTTTTTATTAGATGAGAAATTTATTTATTAATATGAAAACATAAATTTCAATTAAAAAATATCATCGGTGCACCAAAAACAAAGTCATGCACCGGCTCTAGTGCATTGTAAAACACAACTACACTGGAATTGGTGCACATATACATATGATGCATCGTTGTCGGTTCACAAATTTAAATTTTCATAGTGGTGTGCTACACTTATTCATCAGTGCGCAAATATAACATTTGCGCACTAGTACAGAATGTTCACATTATCAAACACACTAAGCTATAACTATATTTTTAAATATTATTTTTGTGGTTTGTTTGGTAAATATGATCAGACTAATGCGAGAGTAATGTATCAAGTGCACTGCATTTGTGATGGTGATTAAGAAGCATTTGTTTGACTTTCAAATAGACTTGGTGATGAAATTTTGTTTCCTATTTAGATTATGTAAAATAAATATATATTTTTATGTATTTATAATTAAATTATTTAAAGAAGACATGTCTTTATCATTGTGAATATGATGTAATATTAGCTAGGAGAAATGGGAAAACATGAATTTTAGTGACTTTATCATGATAAATATGTGGAAAAAATAATATTTTTTGAGTTTTTCATTAAGAAATAATCAAATATATTATTTGTCAAAACTTGATATCTAATATAGTATCATTTTTGTATTATTTAACTCTTATTTATTAGTATAAATAAATAAATTTAAACCAGTACAATAGAAAATAAAGAACCAAAATAGCACCAAAATTTTATATTTTTATTACTAGAAAAAAGTTCACTTGCCTCTTTAAGGGGGAACTTCCAATAGAGAAAATCCCCAACTACAAGTAGCTTCACAAGCCTTATTTTAAATTTCTTGATCCTCCTCTTTAGAGAGAGAAATTTCTAATTTAAATTAGTAAGAGTTGCTATAAATATTAAATTTAAATTTCTTGAAAATACAATAACTTTAGTAATAAATTAAATTTTATAAAAATATATTTTTTAAGTTATAATAAATCTAAATTAATTTCATTGAGAGGCACTCTACAACTCAGTATGGGAGAGATATTGTAACATAACGTCACATTTTAAAATAGTAAAATAATAATTTAAATTAACAAATTAAAAATAGCAATAACAAATGAAATTAATGTCATCCATAATTACAATACTTCAATTTACACGTTAATCTTATATATCTTTATATAGACATATAAGGTAAGGGAAAGCAAAAAAAAATAGCTTTTATTATGAGAAATAAATGTAATGAGTAAAAAAATATAATTTACTTTTCTTTTGTCAGTCAAATTTATTTTATTATATTCTCATAAAAAGAAATATTACAAAATGTGTGTCTACGACCCCACAACCCTCCTTCCAACTAGACTTGTTGGCACTGGGGGTCAGAGTAGGCCAAAGATTGATCCTTACAGGCATTATTTTATCTAGGTTTAAGAGCCATACATCATAAAAGAGAGATAAAAAGATCACAAATACTGACAACATCATATCAAGGAAGGGGATGGGGATGGACTATAAGAGGTGCAACATGAAATCTAATGTGTTCATGCATGTGGAATTGGATGTGTTCAACTTGAGCTTCCAGATCGCAAAGACGCTCATTGGTGTGACGATGGCTCTGACGAACATTGTCCAGCTACTCCAGAATATCATTCTAGATAAACTGAATATCATTCATATAGGCAGCCAACTCATTATGGTCTTGATGTTCTATTCAATAACCCCCAATTATTTGTGAATAGATTTCTTAGGAAATAATGGGGACCCTTTCAATTTTTTTTAGATTAAGACAATAAAACACTATGTGATTTATAAGATAGGAATATGAATTTGAAAAAATAAATTCATAATCTTATTAGCTAAAAATTTAAGCGGAAAACCCAAATAAACCTTCATCGTAAATCGAAAATCGCAGCACGCAACATATAAAGTGATCCATATAAAATTTGTGATGCAATATTTCCAAAAAGGCATAAAGCGCGCAAAAGGATTTCCAAAGAAGAAAAGGAGATAAAAGAGGAAAAAGCAATAAAAAAGGGAAAAATCCCCCCGACAGGTTATATTTCATAAAAAATCCATTTGGTGGGACCCGCCCTTTTCCATGTCACTCATCGCAAATCGAAAATCCCCCTGCTACCATACACTATGCCCATTTTCGATTTCCCATTGCGATACATTGTATCACATCTTTACCAAATTTCATTTTCCTTTTGCCATTCTATTTTCCGAGATTGCGAGTGCGATATGAATGTCACATTGCAAATCATCCATCTCTCCTCCCCCGCCAACATTCAAATAGCGATTAAAACCTTTAATAAATGTTTTCAAAATCATTATTTAAAATTGGAAAAGCTTTATCACATATCGGCAAAGTAAGTGCATTGTATGTTTCAAAGACTTAGCTCACATACAAAACTGCGATGTGGGATGTTTTAATTTAAAATGCTTAAATGTCCATATCAGGTAGGTGAACCCATTTTTTCATAAATTCACAACCATAATTGTATGAAAACTTTGATCCTCGAAAATGGTTTGATGATTGATTAATTAATGTTTAGGATTTCTCCACATGAAACACTATATTCGCCATCACTTTGGTTTTATTGCTAATTTCTCCTGCATTTTCAAATATTGTTGTTCACTCCCTATTCTCCTTATTTGCAAGCTAGTCCAAAAAAACAAAATTCATCCAAAATGTATAAAGCTACTAAGAAAGCGAAGAAACCTATGGCTCCTCCAAATCCTTCACCTCCCACTTCAGAAGTGACAGAGATGTCGCCCTTATTTTAAGATACCACATCTGCTACAAAAAGTGGTTCTTCTTCCTGGGAATCGATGTACAGGCTTTTCGAAGACGAAAAACCCTAGATAATCAAGAGAACAACTACATTTGATGTCCCTAATACTTCAGAAGCTACTATTATTGATGTTTCCAACTCTTTCCTTCACATAATTTCCACACGCCCAAAGATTCTCTCATATACTCATATGGTAAAATTGATAATCGATAATATCAATACCGGCGACATTAAATTTATGACCGCAAGAGATACAATGATAGGGTCATTTAGGGCAGAGTATTTAAAGAAAATGTATCATATACCTAACCCGCAGAAGGTATATGACAAGGCTTTCCTCAAGAAATTTTCAAAGGAGAACAAACTACAATCAGACCCGATAAAGCAATGGAGGCATAACCCTAACAAACAAAAGCATGATGAAAAGGGTATGTATTCTACTACCTCTCTCTTTGGTCCCTACTGCTATGTTGTTGCTATGATTTGTAGGCTTTTTGGTTCCCCTAATATAAGTAAACTTTCAATTGAATGGGTCCCTCTCATGGAATCTGCATTGGAATCATATCTTATGGACTCGGGCACCATCTTGTCAAACAATATTGCTTCTCACATCCTTGATTGTAGAAAGAAGCGCTATTTTACCTCCAAGATAATCCCCCCATTTTCTATGAGTGATTATATCATGAAACTGTATGTTTCACTTCTGATTTTCCAACCATGGTTGGAAATGGACCATCCAGGACTCCACTCCCATTCTTGTTTACCATAATATTCTCTGGGAATCCAAGAGTGAGTCTATTTTCTATAGAATTTGGCACGGAGTCATTCTGCCACTCTATCAGGTTGTTTTTAATGAGAAATCCCCAAGATTTTTGAAATATCCCAAGATGATTTCACATCAATATGAAAGTGGTTTGGGAAAGAAATATTTACTTATGTAAGAGTTTATGGAAGCCTAGCCAAACCCCATTCCTCCCATTATATGTACCAGACAGACTCCTCCCAAGGGAAGTTGCTTATGAGACAGTAGGGCATGGATTGACTAAACGCAAAAAAGAGGCCAAGAAAGATTCCTGGCCTGCTTTCCCCATTCATTGTGGTTTTTATACATTTGAAACCTACAAACATGAGGGATTGGAGATCAACTAGATTGAATGATTAAATCTTTTTATTGTTCCTAGCATACATTTTGATCCTAATAAGATAGCCCAAAAATATACAACTCAAGTGAAGATCAGGAAATCCATTCATGAAAATGATCATTATGATGATCTATTTGAAACTTATGAGAATTATTTACATGTTGAAATATTAGAAAAAATTTGTCTCAGTCCTAAACAACTTGCCCAGTTTAAAGAATACAGGAACAAAAGGTTGGAGAGAATTCCTCTCGACACCTTAAAGGTTTCCCAACCTATCTCTCAAAAATAATATAACTTGGAACAACTTCCCAAGGATAGTGAAGTCCTATTGGGAATAGATAAAGTCAAATCAACCCAAGTATAGACTTGTGAGCCAATAGTCAATAGTGACTTAGAAAATTTCTAGGATTAATTTATCTAGCAGCTTAAAGGAGAACAAGAGGTGATAATAATTGATCCTTGAGAAAAAATCGAAACACCTCAAGAAAAATATTAGAATGCATTTACTACTGGGTCTACTGACAAAGATGTCAACACAGAGGGAGTTGAATTCATCCCGGCCTACCCAACATATGAAATTGTATTAAAAATAGAAGAGATCCCTCCTTTAGTTATCTTCTATAGCCCCAAATATAAAGTTGTAATAACCAGACAAAGAAAAAGGAGGAGAGTTGAAAATCGCAAGCTTTAGTCCCTAGTGAAGTGCCCATGGAGGTAGTATGGAAGGATCCACAATAAGATCCATCTCAGGATCTGACAAGGTTAACACAGTTCGTAGGTGCTTATGCATCTACTACAATTGACAAAGCTACATAATTACAACAATTGGTTAAAGAAAAGGATGAGAGAATCCTACTACTGGAACAAGAGTTGCCGATAGAGAAACAAATAATTGACCATCAATTGCAAACCCAAGTGTCACAACTCTAGCAAATCATGAATCAATAAAATTTGCAGCATCAATCTGAAATTGGTGCCAAGGATTCTCAAATTCACCAGCTACAATTTAAATTGGAATGGTTAAAGGATAATCCAAAGGTGGATGATTTCAAAAAAGAAGCTCTGGAACTTACCACTTTATTGGCTCATCAACAAGTGGTATTTTTCCAAATATTGACTAACATCAATGAGCTATGTGAGAAAAGTGGTTCATTGATGAATCAAGTAGTTGACCAGAGGATCAGTTTTGATGAAATTGATGACAAAGTCTCTTAATATATCACTTGGCATGATACTGTACACGGCCGAAAGTCCAATCTACCCAGGACTGAGGATTCCAAGAAGGAAATCATATTCACTGATTGGGATATACAATTAAAATAGGCAGAGAGAATGATGTGTAGGGAAAGAGATGTTGCCAATAATATTGTTGAAACAGTCAACAAGAATTTCATTGTTGTCAATTTAATTGATAAATACCCACCTGTTTCTCTCCCGTTTGTGAAATATATAATGAATAAGTGGCAAGAGATTTCGAAAACAAAGGAGGAAAACATCATAAAATTGGAAAATATAGATTGGGAAAAGTACTGTAAGTACTTAGTTAATCCACATAGTCAATGGATAATGTTGCACTGCCTAACTGACACCTCATCCCACATAATACATCCTCTATCAGACGCGGTCTACACAGGACAATTGCACATCATGAAAAGCCAACCTCCTGAAGTTCAACCTATGTTAAACATCCTTGAGATCAAGGAACAAATGGAAACAAAGAAAACACCACACTCGTGAAGCGAGTCACCCAACAAACTATATTTTGTTTTATATTTTACTTATTTTAAAGAGATTTGTTTAAACCCCCTCACTACTTCATGTATTTTCTATTTTTGTACTTTTATTTTACTATATAAACCCTTTCATGTCTATTAAGAAAGGGCCCTAAAATTTTGTAAGGAAGGAGTTGAAGAAGTTGCACTTTTGTACTCTTGAAGTTCTCTTAGTAGAAAATACTAGACCAAGGATTGTTTTTTCATGAGAAGAGTTCAGATATACATGGTAATTTTATCTCTATATTGATGTTTTGTATTTTAACACAGTCCAACATTAATTCACTTTTGAACATGCTTAGATTGCCATTCTTCAATACATATACAATAAATGCCGTTATTAAATGTGATATGTGCTTAATCGATTGATTTGATTAACTATTTAATCAAAAAAATCAACTTAAATTGTATTTCATTTCTATAAGTGCTTGATAAATCTTCATTTACATTCACTTCATATCATCTTTTAATATCACATATAAGAGAAACATAATTCATCCCGCGATAGAGATAGATATATATATATATATATATATATATATATATATTCTTTTAAGATTCTTATCACTACCATTCATCAAGTCACAATTAGTTATAAATACTACACATCCACTCAATTATATTTCATTTGGAAACCGGTCCCATCATCCCTATTCGGAGCCACTATTCCAAACGGAAAAGGGATAGTTTTCATGTTCTTGACCAGATGGTTTTCCCCAATGTTGTTGCAGTTATTTTTTAGGCATCGACAAGTCCTCATATCGGTGTTCTCAAATGATGTCCATATTTTCTTGAATTCCTCTAAGTTTCTATGAAATTGACTCCAATGAATCAGGAGCATCAAACCAACCTGGAGAACGGACCGGAGCTTGAGCCACCTCACCATCACATTCAATACCTGCATAATTACCTGAAGAAGAGATTTGACTGAGAGTCGGATGATCTGTAGGGAAATTATGGCCAGCCCCATGGTGTGGATGCCCACGATCGCACAACATGCCCACCAAATTATGAATATTATTGAATGGGATGTGGAAAGGGACATGATACCCCCATTCATAGCAAAAGATATATCCCCTACCAAAAACACTAGGGAACTTGTCCAACTTCAAATCACTATACACCTAGTGAGGAGAAGCCCTGGAGTGATAAGAGATATAATATTTCCAAGTTAAACTTATGATAGGGATTCCTTCTGTAATTGGATGAACGACCTTCCAAATGATCACTACATGCACCCAATTAACTGTAGACCCCACCCATAGGTAATTAACCCCATATCAACAAAAATTCAAAGGGGATAGAGGGAAAAAGAGAGTTATAAGAAACCCCTGACTCAGGACAATGAAGACAGTGAACACAAGAACCAAACTAAAATAGAGAAGGTGGTGAAATTGAAGCGGAGGCAGACATAAGCTATAAACAATGCCAACGTATAGGGTTTGAGCAGTTGAAATCCTCCAACTAAACCCGCGAAATACCCACTGCGAGAATGACCAATGTCAATCCCCTGGTCACTTTTCCACTTCAAAATGCTCCACCTGGAAGTGACCTAGATAAAATCCACTGAATAAACAAGAACCCAACTATAGAACTAAAGAAAAATTATAGGGGTTACCTTAACGAAGCATAGGAAACAATCCACCTTAAACCCGCTTTCAAAATTTATGAGAATTCGCCTTATTCCCATCCTAGCTCAGTGCTGAGAAGAATTCTGCCTCTCCAAGTCAAGCCCAGGTCCCAAATACTGAGTTGAAAATCGTAGTGAATCTAGACTACAACATGAATGTCGACCACTGTGTTGGGCCAGCTAATCCAACACCTAGGCGAGCACAAATCGTCTCCATCGTGAACCTTATTGCACTCCCAATGCCCTAAACTCATCGCCTAAGTTAAGAACATTGGGTGATTACCCAAAGAACCATTTAACTGCCAAAACATAGATTTTAGAGAGTTTGAATAGTAGGAGTAATGTCGTCGTGAGCCATAATAAATAACTAGCATGCTTTCCATGTGGGAGGAGGGAATAACCTTGGTGCCTAGTTTCCAAGACTTTGTCCACCCCCATCAGGGGAAATATAATTTACTCTTTACTACAAGGAATAAATGTAATTTTTTCACATGACAAGAAATAGTATTACTGATATTGAATTATGTGTAATCCATTCTATGCTCCATTTACATGTGATATTTGTGTTGAAAAGTGTAACTAGGTCAGTCTTCATGTTGACTATGTAATTATGTATTTATGTAAAGGAGACAAAGATAATAAAATTTATTTTCGTGTACTTCATGGGTTTCATGAGAAATATTTTATTATGTAAATAGAATTCTTCTTGATTTCTATTAGGTTTATATCTTCTAGGAATAAATAGAATTAAGGGTCTCATACATGAAGGATCTAGTCTAGGTATTTAGGCTCCAAGATCTTTTGGAAGAAGTTGACAACAGCCCTCAATGAAAAAATGAAATACAAGCCTTAAATGCTATGAAGAATCACCTCTCCAACCCTAGAATAAACCTTGCCTAGTCGGCCTAATTCACCATGGACAAGTCAGCTGTATGGTAGGCATATTTAAGGGACTATGCCCTATATATACACTCTTGTAATGCGGCTATCATTCAAGTAAATTTGCGTATATCTCCAAGAAGAAATTTCGGATAAAATACAATATAAAACTACGGATAAAAGGGAGTATATAAGTGAGGATAAAAGGGCATCATATAAGTGCAAATAAATGGCAGCATATGAATGCAGATATAGGATAGTGAATAAGTGCGGATTTTAAACAAAAGAGCAGGAAGGAAAATTACATAAACTACATGAGGTATAGGATTGCAGATGACTAAATAAAAGTTGTGGATAAGTGCAGGAAGGGTACAATAAGTATAACTCTGATTTTAAGAGTGTTAGTTCAGGTTTGTTGATCTGAAGAAAGAGTTTATTGAAGTTGAGAAAATCATCATAAGGAGAAGAGGCAGCAATAGTGAGGAAGGTAAATCAAATATTTACCTTCCTACAGTTCAAGAAAATCAAATATAAGCATCTACAAGGTGAAGTTCAAGGTCTCTAGTACTAATGCAGACCTAAGAAAGTTGGTGAAAAGAAGAATCAAAGTTGAAGAAGTTGAATCAAGGTCTTGGAAGCATATCTAGGTCAAGGGTCTGAGAATTGGTCATGGTACTTGTCATTTGAAGATCTATACGAAGAATTCTTTGCCGGTTCTCCTCTCCAAGAGGGAGAGGTTTTGCCCTGGCTCTAGGAGCCTAAATTCTATTTCTTGTGCATTTTGATAATTTACTTGATGAAATATTAACTAAGCTAAAAGAAGAGAAGACATAAGTAACTCAAGAAATCTCACAATTGATTATCAAGAAGAGAATTTGTATTAATCACCAGCCCTCCAAATTCTCAACATGGTTTCAGAGATCAGGTGTGAAACACAAGGGCTGCTTGTCAACAAAGACACTCAAATAAGCAAAGATCAGAGTTTGGGTTCGAAATTAAAATCAGTTTGCAAGGAAGACTATCTAGCTACTTCAAGTAAGATCTACTATCTCATTCAAAAGGTCAACTCATTTAAGAAAAATAATCTTTTCCACCAAAGATTTTCACTCAAGACATTGTTTGAAGAAGAACCTCAACTTCTAAAGATATACTTAATAATAAAGGATCCAAGTACACCTACATTGAAGAAGCTCTTATCTTAAAGGAAACCCTTGACTTCATCTTCAAACATCATCAAGGAAGCTACAAGCCACTCTACTCAAGTAAGTATACATGACCCTATCTGTCAAGATTCCTTATTTTAAAGAAAGCAACAAGCTGGTTGGGTCATCAAACTTTAGTGCATGGAAGAAGAGGACAGATTTGAATTTAATTGAAGAGAAGTAATGGACTATATCGAAGGATCTACAGTTCAACCCCCAAATTAATATGCTCCAGCTCATGCAAATTACATGAAGGGAGAAATTAGAGCCTAGAGGATGCTCAGAGAATCCATTAAAGACTCTCTCATTCCCTATGTATTAAAACCAAAGACTGCAAAACAAATATATGAGAAACTGGTGGAGCTATTCTTTGTGAGTACTGCAGGAGAAGCAATCTCTCTGAGACAAGAACTATTCAAAATGAAATTATCAAGGAAAGAAGGAAAAACTCCATACTTTATGAGGATTTCTAAAATAAGAGACCAACTGCAGGAACTAGGAGAAGTAATGTCTGACATTGAGATGACTACAGTGGTGTTGAATGCTCTACTAGAGGAATGGGGAAACTTCACTTCTAGTTTATACGAGAAGAAATAAGCCACCCCTTTCCATGATTTATGGTCTCTATGTAAAATAGAGGAAACAAGACTAAAGGAAAAAGCTGATATAGGACCAAGTGAAGAGAATCATGCCTTTGTAGCCTCATACAGAAAGAAAGGAAGATTCAGAAAATTTGGCCCTAGGAATAAAAGAAGGAATATGGACAATGTATGATGCTTTGGATGTAATGAACTTGGGAATTATAAAAGAGATTGTCCTAAATCTGGAAAGGACAAGAGGAAAAAGGAAGAAGCCTATATCACTAATGAAAGAGAAGAACCTAATGCTAAGATATCTAAGAAAGAGGAAGTAAGAGATCTCTAATATGATTAAGATCATATTTCTCTTTAAGTGATTTATGATTTATTATAAAATAGTATGTTAGGAAGCAATGTACATTAATAAGCATCACGATAGAAGCATGGAAGGAGCTCTCGGTGAAAAAACTTCTGGAAAGCCTCTCTAATAACATTACTAAAGTAAAGCAGTCATCAAGACAAGGCTCATCATGGAAACAAAATTATGGATGTGATGACATATTGATGGAGTAGGCCAAAGGAATGAAGCTCTTCATTCTAGAGAAATTTCTATAGGATGAATCAAGGAAATAGGTATGAGGCATGCAGACATATATGTTGATATTAGATAATGTGAAGTCATGTCATATGATTCCAGGTAATAGACTTCCATATTTAGTAATATGATCTATGAAGGAGGATCTCTCGGTGCACTGACAGAGTAAATCAACATAATATGTCCTCATAGAATATGACGTGGTTGTACATAAACCAGAAATTGCAAAATTTGGAAGATCTTGGAAGTAAATAATGTGCAGAGAGAAAGAGATCATGAAATGCAACCATGTCAAGAGGCGGTTATCATCCAGAGGCCAAGAAGAGAAGACATAAGTAACTCAAGAAAGCTCACAAGTAATTATCAAGAAGAGAATTTGTATTAATCACCAGCCCTCCAAATTCTCAACAATTTGAAATAAAAATATATTCATAAAAAATAAATAAATAAAAATAAATAAAATAAAAAATAAAAATGGCTTTCAAACATAAGTAAAATATTTCAATGTCCATATTAAGTAACATAATTTTATAGATACTTTATATAGAGAAAAATAAAGTAATTTAAATTAAAAAATTCTTATATTTTCACTTTAATGAGAAAGATTGAGAGCATTTGTATTCCATTAATAGCTACTTTCTAATTCAATGTATGAGGGATATTTGTAAATTTTTCAATGTTTAATATGGATTTGATATGTAATATTTTAGAAAATATTAATAATAAAAATAATTAAATGTATACATACATGAAAAAAATATGAGGGGGCATATTTTAACAATTTAATGTGGAGAACATGAATTTAAAATAAAATATTTCAATCGAAACTACATATATATTACACCATCCCAGTTCCATATTAACACTGGATCTACCAAGTGCCTAAAGGGATGAAATCGCTTTTCACTCTAAAACAGAGATTTAATCCTTCTCACCGCTTGCTAGATCCATAGTTAAGATGGATATAGGCTACAGGTTATAAAAAATGATGTCTTAAGTATTTTAAATTTAACAATAGATTGAATTTTTAAACCAATATTGAATTAGTTAAATTGTGTTTTTGAATAATTTATTTCTAATTATATTTTATATTGAAAATTTAATGAGTTACATATTTTCATCTTATTAAGAACTAACTAAATTATTTTACCTTCAATTACTTTTTCCTTGTGAGCATTGAAATATTTTACTAATTAAGTTATATTGAATGTCAATGAACTATCTAAGAAATATAAAATACTTATTGTAATTTTACTATCATAGTTTTAACCATACTAAACTTTGTAATTTATAAAAATATATTTGCATTTTTTTAAAGTCATTTTGCATGCAATTTCACATATAAAATTTTGATATAAGTTCACCAATACATAATCTATAATAAATATTATTTCATAAAAACAAATATCATGATGATAACCATATACAAAATGTAAAAATCATCTAAGATACACATTTGAATTCACTACCATCGTCTAATTATATACACCTATAGAACATATAAATGTCATTAGCTAGCACACAAATCTAATAATATAACAGGGAATCATCATCATGATCACATCTAAAAAAACAAAAAAATTGTAATCTAACATCATCACCACACACATCTCAAATTAATATAAATCTCATCTCAAATAAATGCTATCACATACACATCTATCTGCAAGCACATTAAATGAACATATCTAATATGCCAACCTAACAATATACACATCAACACCAACATATAAATTAACTACATAATCATGAAAAAAAAATGCACCATATATATATATATATATATATATATATATAAGAAAACAAGTCAAATAACTACATCAAGTAAAATAAGTGGAATCAAATATCTGATACAACATAAGCGGTAGTGCCATCCTGGTTTACAATAGAAGATGATGGATGGTAAACTACTGCCTCAACATCTGTTGAACTCAACTGAGGTTGAGGAGGAGGTGGATGGTCTGCAGTAGAAGATGATGGATGGTAAACTAATGTCGCAATGTGGTCTGTCAAACTCTGAGGTGGAGAAGGAGATGGTTGTTATGCTCTATCTTGAGAAATATAAGGCACATCCTCTAGCTCTAGAATCCCATCGCCATATAACTAACAAGGATGTGTACTGCCAGAAGGATCACTAACACCCTGACACCCATGATTCGATGGGGTGGTCCTACCAGAAGCATCAAGATCACCACCCTCACCACCATCATCACCAACCTCATCTTATGTAGCTATTGATGCATGCCATACATCCCTCATCATTGCTAGTACCCTACTAGCTCTAATGATATGCCGCATAAGAGACATCATCTCGCTAGGATATTCCCTTTATAGATCCAATAACCTAGGATGTGCATTGATATCTCGAGCCATCACATGGAAGACTCCCTCGTCAACCAAAACTTTGGAAAATCTCTCGCAATAGTTCATCTGAAATCGTAGACCAACTCTATGGCCTGGACACCGACACCCCCCTGAGGATGTGCCTCACCCTCTTCGGCCTCACCCATCTCCTTATCACCTCCATATAGCAGTGGGGGAGGAGGCATGTATATATCAAATGTGTCGATGTATACAAAATATATAGTACACAAAAATAATTATACAATTTAATAAAAAAATTTAAAGGATGTGCTAGAATAATTTTTAGTCTAATTCATTAAAATAATAAAATGAAACTAGATTATTTTAAAGAAAACATTAAGATTAACTCTGTCATCTGGATGCTTAGCCCCTATCAAGAGTATGTTGGGACATTGTCTCCAATTGATCATTTCGTACATAAATACCAACGTGACAAACACATGGTCATCCTCACTGGCCAATGGATCTAGACTCTCGACATAAATCTTGGCTGGATACTCCGGCAAGCCCCTCTTGGGCATCATCTTCCCCCACATGTGCATAAAAACCTTAGTGATCGATTTAGGAGGGTGAAGACCAAATGTAGGCCTCATCTCTAGAAACCTTTCAAAAAATAAACAAAAAATCTCTAAAGCGAAAGGGAAGGTCACCCTCGGATATCTCAATGCAAAAAATCTATCTAAAGCCATGCAAAACTGCCTCAAAAAAATGGCAAACCATATGATGCAACATGGCACCTAAATAAAATAATTATCATAATACAAAAGAGGGAAATTTTTTTTATTCAAATCACTACTAGAGTTTGCAATGGTGGTGACTAATAACGAGAGGCACCTAAACTCATGTTCAACAAAAGAATAAATTTGTAGCTGATCACCGCATATATGAAACTATGTTGAACAGACCACATGAGGGCCGAAATATCTCTAAGTGTAGGAAATTTGAGTCTCATCTACAACCCCATGGGGGCCATAAAGGAACTGGATAAATCCTCTCTTCTCCTGGATAGGTCATTGATAAAGTATATGTCCTCCTTAGTGGGCCTATACCACACCCAAGAAAGACATGGAAATCCTTCTCCTAGGAACTCCACCGAAAGATTAGATGTGAAAATAAGACAGAGTGCACCTTTAGGGATGTGCCCTCCTCATATTACTTTAGGAAGCCTACATTCCCTAAGAGAAGCCCCGGCCATTGTATTAATAGCGTGAGGGTATAAATCCCTCTCCCTCTCTCTAGCCTCCCATGGTCAGGCCATCTTGTATGGGTCCATCTACTGCTCCTTCTCCTATTGTTGATCCCTCTGCTGATGTCTCTGCTACATGATTGAAACATAAAATACAGAAACCTCATACATAAAATATAATTTTTATTATTAAATGAATCATTTATTTATAAATATGGAAAAATAAATTTCAAATAAAAAAAAATCATCGATGTGCTCAAAACACAGTCATGCACCAGCTCTAGTGTGCTTCCAACTATAAACACACTGATGTCAATGCACACATAAGTATGAAGCATTGTTGTTGGTTCACAAATTTAAATTTTCATAGCGCTGAATCACACTTGTGTACTAGTGCACACGTATAACCTTTTTTCACCAGTACGTAATATTCAGGTTATTGAATGCACTGAGCTATAGCTATATTTTTAAATATTGTTTTTTTGGTGTGTTTGGTAAATATAAAAGTACCGATAGTGATTCACTAACATACAATTTATCTCTTTCCAAGTGAATTTTCATTTAAAAATGCATTGCAACAAACGCGATGCATTATGTTCATCCACTGAAATGTGGTGCACCCTGTAAATTTACAGGACATACCACTATCAGTGTGAGCCAAACATATCGAGTGCATCACGGTGGGGATTTTTTTTTTTCAAAAAAAATGGAAAATTTAACCTATTTTGTAATTCTAAACCACTAAAAAAATAAATTAGAGAGAAACATAGAAACTACCTATAAATTTAGTCGTTGGGGAGGCATTGTGGACATGTAATGGAGAAAAACAAATCTTAGCATGGTTTGAAAAAATTGGAAATTCTGGCAGTGAGCACAATATGGAAGGATGGTGAGTACAGAAGCACCAATGTTAGGGTGCTTGCATGAGGTAAGAGTGGAATCGGTGCTTCAGAGCTCTCCAACACTATAGATGGTAAAAATAAAATCTACGATTGTGAGGTTTTTTTTTTTATTTAGCGCTCCTCCAGTGTATTTCTCTAACTACACAGGTGCGGAATAGATCTAATAGCACCACATTTTTTTAAATTAAAAAAATATATCGTGGTTCTTTTATTGAGATGCCCTGGGGCATTCTAATACTGATACCACACCGGTGCTTTATTTGACTATAGAACCACTCTATTTTTAAAAATTAAAGCCGCCTAGTGTTTCTCTTTAGAAGAAGCCCCGGGGCATTTAAGTACATTTACGGCACAGGTGCATCATTATAAAATAGCACCATTTTTTTATGAAATTTAAAAATATAGTGGTTCTCCTTAGTACTATGTATCAAGTCGTTTTACTACATGAAGGGAACAATTTCTATCAACTATTTAAGCACCAGTTTGTTGTGTTATTCAGCGCACCATGTTTTTTTTTATAAAAAAAAGAAATCCATGGTGTACCATGTTCTATGAAGCACTATTGCTTGCATGAATAGTAAATAACCGATTTTGTTTCTATATTTTATAATAACCATTCAAAAAACATCTGCTAAAACATCTGCCTGCCCACTTCCACTACAAACAAATGTTTGGGATATTTTTATAGGAAGCTTCTACAAAAACCTCTACTATAAGGTATTTTCCTTATATTGCTCTCTCTTGCTAGAATATATTATCTCTATGTCCAAGAATTATGAACAAATGGCTTGTACAGGCAAGGAGGGCAAAAAAATTGATGGACCCTCCAACTTCAAAGCATTCAAAAGAGGATTGATATTTTCCTAGAAGAACATGAAGTAGTGCAATATCTCCATGGAAAAGTACCTAAACTAGATGATGATGATGATGTGAAATCAAGGTTTAGAAAGGGCGAAGACAAGGCTCAATGAATATTATTTTAATCTCTTTTGGATCATTTGATTCCATTTGTCATAAAATTAGCTACATCAAAGGAAGTGTATGATACTCTATAAACTTGTTTTCAATTAAAAACATTTTTTCAAAACATTTCTTTGAGAAATCAACTCCGTGATGCAAAAATATCAACTGATGAACCTGTGGCCTCATACTTCACGAGAATTTATCACACAAGAGATCAAATAAAACATATGGGTGAATTCATTTATGAATCTAAATTAATCACCACTTCTCTTAATGGCATACTAGATTTATGGGATTCATTTGAAACTGGAATTTGTGGTAGAAAATATAATCCAAACTTTGAAGAATTATGGACCTCTTGCACTGAAGAGGAATCTATGCTTATTGCTAAAGGGAAGATCCAAAGATATTATGAAGAATAATCCCAAGCAATTGAAGCTTGATTCAAGAATAAGAATAATGGAAAGAAGAAGTTTGACACTCAAATAAAAATGCAGATAGAAGATCGAATTTGCAAGGAAAGAGATATTTTTCAAAAGTCCAATGTTTTTGATGTCGCAAATTTAGACATTATAGAAATTGTTATCCTCAAGCATCGAAATATAAGAAGAGAAAGAGTAATAATGATAATGATAATGAGCATCCTCGTCAGAAGAAATCCAATAATGACTCCTCAAAAGCTTTAGTAGTTGATCATAAGGACTTATTTTACTACAATTACTGCAAGAAGTCTAGGAGAAAGAGGGAGTTGAAGGAATCTCTCACATAAGAATAGAAGTCATGTACAGTCCTTGTTGGATCCTCTAATTGTCCTCCATTTTGACACTTATTTCCTTTTTTCTATCTTTTCCACACATTTTTTTTATACACTTTCAAGTTCTAAAATGCCATATCAATTATAATAAGAGGTATAAAATGATTATTTCTCATGATCTAGATTTTCCTTATGAAATTAACTAAAATATCTCTTTGGCTACTGAATTATGAAATTTCCATAGTTGATTAAACTTTTCGTAGCTCAGCCCATGGCTAGAAAGGATGTAGAGTCTTTTAAAGTGAACAAAAGACATGATTAGATGCCAAATTTCAAGTATATGCTCATCCATATATTATTCCAACTCAAAATATCAACTAGAATAATAATTTGTTTGGACAAATGTCAAGGGAAACATTGTTTTGATCATGCACAAGGGTTTCAGGAGGTGGTTGCGACATCGAGAGAGCATGGGAAAGATGACCTCAAGTGATAGAGTCTCGTGATAACTGATAGATGATGTGTAGAAGATGGTTATATGCATGATTTTCCACAATGGAGAAAAACATGCCAAATCCATTTCTTAGTTAATTCAAATATTGTGTTGTTTATCTACAAACTTTCCTCTCAGCATGTCTTTCTTTAAGTTGTTAAATTTAGTGTATAAATATCTCCTTGATCTGCAAGTGGAGATAATGAAGAATATATCATAGATACTTTGTTTCTAATTGTTGAAGATTCTCTATTTTTATTAATATAAGCACTATTTTCCTGAAGTATGAATGCATCCTTAGTAAATTTGATTTGAATTCATAGCACCTTACACTAAACGGGAGGCCCCCATGGAGAGCTATAAGATAGTTTAGATGTTTTATTTTTGCATTCTCTTCAATTAATTACAGTTGGATTTGAATTTCACGTCTTTTTTCACTTACTCACTATTGATTTCATTGCACAAGATTGATCACTCTTTAAAATTGAAAAAAACCAAAAAGGTTTTAATTGTTATTTCTTTTCATTAAGATTTTCCACCTAGTATCATATTTATATGTTTATATTGATTTAGATATCCATTGCGCACATTAGTAATTTATCATAATTTGAAGTTTTATTTGTGCTCTTTAGTCCATTTGATTTCAAATAGGTTGGTATTAGAATTATTTTCAATTATGTTTGATAGAATAGTGTTTCAATTTTTTGCAATAAAATAAGATTGCATTCAGCAAGTAGAGTACCCTTTCAATTTAACTCAAATAGAATAGTCATTTCCATTTAATGCAAGTAGAGTAGTCATTTCCATATGATGCAAGTATAATAGTTATTTCAATTTGATGTAATTAGAATATTCATTTCAATTTGATTCAATTCTTGTAATTTTATCTTGTTTTTAAAAGAACAATTTGTCATTTTTAAGTTTGAGAGAAAGAACTTGTGCATAGATTTGAGATTACTTTATCTTGATTTAGTTTTGTTGAAAATTTTCCTTTAATAGATTAAACATTGATTTGACCAAAAATAGAACTCCTAACATATATTATGCACATGCACTTCATAAGTACATGAACCTTGGTTTGATAATTAATGAAGTAATTTAACTACCTATTAAATTACCCAACAAATTTTGTGTCATTGTTGGGGAATTGTATATACAACTTTATTTTTCATTTTCATATCATACTAAATGCATTCATTCGTTAGAAGCACAATTAAAATCATTTAGGATGCATGTATAGAGAATGATATTCTAGGGGTAGATTTATAAGTAGAGGTATAGCACGTAGTTCAATACCAACATCACCAACCACCCCTACTAGACCACATAGTGCCACACAATCCATCGACACTCGCATTCCATATATAACAGGTATCGATTGACTCCCTGAGGTACATAGGTTTGAAATTCAACCTAGGGACTCACCAATCGTTCACAAAATTTGTAGTTGAAGAACCCACATCCCCTATTGAAGGAGTTGTATTCTTCTCTTCAATAGGTGAACAATGCCTAAGAACGGAGTTAGAAGTTCGCAATGAGGAAAAGGAAGAATTTTTTTTTTTGATATACCATTAGTAGGAGAACCAGAGGAATAATAAATAATCCTATTGTTGAAACTTGTATCAGCTCTGAATAATATACAATTCCAGGAGAAGGAGAAGGATAAGTACACAATGAAGAGGGTGAAATTAGGATTGGTGGAGGAAGAGGTAGAGGAGGAAATAGAGGAGGTGGTAGAGGTGGAAGGGGAGATAATAGAGAAAAAGACCCTTATCGGTTCCC
This sequence comes from Pinus albicaulis, assembly GCA_034641835.2. Classification (NCBI taxonomy): domain Eukaryota; kingdom Viridiplantae; phylum Streptophyta; class Pinopsida; order Pinales; family Pinaceae; genus Pinus; species Pinus albicaulis. The sequence goes on along the minus strand of CM076569.1, from coordinate 906,414,521 downwards.
TATCTTCGATGAAGATACCAGAACTACCATGAAAAATACATCACCTTCTATTCTTCCTAATTTTCATGGCTTGATAACTAAGGATCCCAAGACATTTTTTGTTTTTTAGTTTGAAGTATTGTGTAGATCATATTATTATTGACATGATACTCAAAAATTGAAATTGCTTCCAGCCACTCTAAAATATGGAGCCCTTAAATGGTCCATGGGTGTAGGAACACACTTATATTCCTATAAAAATACAAATATTAGTGTATGCATCGTAACCTTAAGGATGGATTATTTAAGATGATATAAAGAGAGCATGAAAGCCTTGAATATTTGGTGGAAAGGTTTTCCTACAATATCAAAAGGGATAAAATTCACAATTTAGATGAAGAGACACTAAAAACTCTTTTGCTAAAAACTATTATAGATTAGTGTATTGATCTTCTCAATTTAATGGGCAAAGGAGATGTCTCACAATCGTCCTTTGAGGAAAATTTTATGTTCTGGAAACACATTACAAGAGGAAAAGAAAAATATGGTAAAAATGCAAGAGATTCAGTCATGTCAAGAGTAAGAAAATATGCATTTGGAACAGTAAGTAGAGCAGAATTAGGAAATTTTCTTGATAATTTCAAAACAGATATCCTTGGAAACCTTAGTGAACAATTGGGTACTCTAAGGATACAAAAGAATAAAAAAGACAAGAATGTTTCATTATCTATTTTTTGTCCTAGGTGTAGGAAAAATCATTCCCTACGAGATTATCATCTCGATAGTGTTGAGATATGCATCATATGTGCATAAAATCATGATATAAAATATTTTCCCTCAAAACATGGGCTTAAGGTTGTATTTCATGATGAAATTGGAATAAGTCAATCCAAATCACTTTTATTTATTGCTAAAAGACCATGACAACCTAAACAAAAATAAATGGCACAAGATGCCAATGCTCAATATCTATCATATGCACAACCTCAAAGCAATTGGAATACACCCATGCCTTGGAAACCTTGGCCACCCCAACCTCAAAACCCATCTTGGGCACAAGTTTGGCAAAAATCTTACGGTATAAACCTTCAGTATCCTCAGTTCCAACAACCATATCCTCAATACAAACCCCAATACTACCCTCCTAAACCTACTCAACCAAACTTCCAATCCCAATCATCAAATCAACCACTTCCCTTGCCATTCACTCTATTTCCTTATCAATCCAATCAATTACCTGCTCAACCCCTTTCAAATCCAAATAATAAAAATACTCAACAATCCATTTATATTGTTGAGGGTCAAAACTTTCAAGCTTTCATGATAGCCCCCTAGGTCTAAATGATGTACAACTTAGATTTGGTAGGTATTTTAAAAATAAATCACCACCAGTTGTCATCCAAGATTTTAAGGAGGATGACATTCTTGAAAAATAGGAATCTCTTGATTAGGAAAGGAAAATTGATAAGGGAATAGAAAGGAAAATTGTTTTGCCTAAATATGATATGCTAGATGAATTGAAAAATATTGGCATCAAAATTAATTTACTTTAGGTTATAAAGTAAATACCTATATTTGCAAACACAATAACGGAGTTGTGCAGTAAAAAAGAAGGAAGAAAATTAAAATACATTAAAAAGGTTCAATTGGTTTGAAAGATTGCAAATATTATTATGGGGAAAGCAATAGTTAAAAAATATCTAGATCACAGCAGCCCTATTATAAAAATCCACATCAATGGTATTGAGAATCCAAACACTAATAAATTTAGGAGAAACAATTAATATTATGAGAAAAAAATTATGGATAAATTGAAGCTTCCTAATCTTCAATATACCCAAACTATATTACAGTTAGCAAATAGATATGTTTTCAAACCCGATGGCATATTAGAATATGTGTCTATATCTTTAGATTCATGGGAGTATCTTGTTGATTTTGTGATTTTAACTCCAAAAAATAACTTAGGAGGCCATCCATTTATCATCGGTAGACCTTAGCTAACTACAACTGACGCATTCATAAACTGCAGATCTAGTGATATGTACATTTCTAATGGTATTTCTACTAAGAGATTCACATTGTATCCACCTGCTAAAAAAATCACTAAAGTAGAAATTGAAGTTTGGAATGATGATGATAATGAATACTTTGAGGACATTCAACCAATATTTACTCTCTCACAAATAGATTAAGAGGATCAATTAATAAATTTGATGAATAGTAATGATTCTTCTTCATATTGTGAACAAGATGAAAGTTTTCAAGAACAATGTAATATTGAATATTTATCATCTTATACCTATAATACTAGTGTATCCCCTTATTGTCGTTGTTATTATATCCACTATTGTTATTGTTGTGTCCATGTAGTCCCCATATTTTTATTATTGTGCCCCAGAGAAGCCCACTATTATTATTGGCGTTCCCTTACTATTATTGTTATGTCAAATTTGATTATATTATGACCCCTTGGACTCCTATATATAGAAAGTAGGTTTTTTCATTTGAATTTTCCAAGAATTTTTCATTTATGTAATATAAAGGAGGTTTCCCCTTCGGAGAGGATATTTTTTAAGTCGTTGATCTACTATTTCTATTATTTTTTGATCTGGTTGCATAAAATTTGGTATCAGAGCTTTTGTCTAGGGTTTCTCTTCTTCAAAAAGGTGATCTTGGAATTTTAGCTAGAACTATTTTTATACAAGGCTTCAGAAGATGGAATTTTGACCACGTGGAGCCTAAATATTGGTGAACTTCGTGTAAGAATTTCAGATATTGTTTTATTATATTTTAGGAGATGTGATTGGGGGAAGTTAGGGTTTTTGCAAGCTCCAAAATTCAGTCTCAAATAGGTGACCTATTGAAAATCATCAAACTTTCGTTTCAGGTACCAGATTTGAATTCTGTAAGAAGTGGCTGAAATTTCATGGAATGTAGTTTTTTTTGTAGCAATTTAAGGTTTGAAGGTAGAAACAGTGACATGTGGAACTCAGGTTATCATGGAATATTAAGCATAACTCTTTGTGGAAGACTCCAATATTGGTCCGACTTGTGGGGTTGGAAATTATACTCAAAGGGCTACAGCAAGATATAATTTTAGAACTTGGAGATACAAAATTACTGAGTTACAACATTTCAAGATCGAGCTCCTAAAAGCAATAAAAGGATGTGTATATATATTTTTTAATTGCATAAAGTTTGTTTGAAAAACCAGTTTGAAGTGATTCCAAAGGAATATTGAAGCATAGATATCAGTATTGGGTTATAAAATTCCTCCCTAAAAAAAAAATCACACCCATTAAGCTCTCAGAGAGCTCTACTATGAAGCATGAAGAATAATAATTGTAGCATAATATCACAAAATTATGAGACCAAGTGCAACAAATTTCGCTCTTGCAAAGAACAACCAAATATGAGCTAAAAAGGGACATGGATGGTTTAAAAGGTGGCATGAATATTTTAAAATAATACATGGAAGGTTTGAAGCATGACATGAAAGCTAATATGGATGGTATAGAAGAAAAAAGGAAAGGAAACATGGAGGATTTGAAGAATGGTTTAAAAGAATATTTTACAAAGTTGCTACAAGAAATGCTTCCTAATGGAGGAAACGCATTAGATGAAACTCAAGATGAGAACAAAAGGAATTTTAATCATGATTCATAGAATATAATGTTGGATTGAATACCCACCATATTCCAAAGATAAATATGAGGAAGTTTGAGTGGAAAGAATCTGATAACATGGATATTGCAGATGGAGAAATATTTTTATCTCCATAATGTGCAACACACACAAAAGGTACACATTGCAACTTTTTATTTAGAACCCAATAAGTTTTATGGAATCAATGGATTTTTTCTCGTAAATAAATTTTCACTTGGTAAATTTTTACGAAGGAAATGATAACACAATATGAGGATACAAAGAGCGACAACTTATTTATCCAATTGATAAATCTCAAAAAAAAGGGATCGATGGTGGAGCACATTGAGAACTTCAAAAAATTGAATATAAGGGTAAATGATATTCCAGACGAGCATAGGATTGATCTCTTTATAGAAAATTTAAAGGATAAAATCCAACATGAGGTTCGCCTTTGGGAACCTGATTAATTGGAGAAGGAATTCAGATTGGCCAGAAAAATTGAAAGAAAAATTATGGAAGTGTTTCCACTCCTATCCTTCCAAAACCTACAAAGTTGACACCACAACAATTGGAAGAAAAAATATCAAAATGGCTATGCTATATTTTTTATAGCATATACAATAAAGGTCTTAAGTGTGCTGAGAATAAATTATTTTACATAGATTGTGGAGAGGATGAAGAAAAGGAACAAGAAACTTCAAAAGAAGAGGATATACACTAGGAGCATACCCTAGAGAATGAGGAAATGGATCCTACCATATCTTGTAATTCATTTGCAGGCATTACCACTCCTCAAACCCTCAAGATAGGAGGACATATCAAGAAGAAAAATGTAATAGTGTTGATTGATTCAGATAGTACACATAATTTTATTCATTGTAAGGTAGCCAAGGAATTGAATTTCTTCTTATACCCATGCCAACACCAAAGTTTCAAGTGATGGTTGAAAGTGGAGGAACTATAAATTTCTCTTGAAAGCTCCATAATATCAAGCTAACCATGGGGTAATATGTATTGAATAGTCCAACGCTCTCCATTTCAATGGGTGGTGTTTATGTTGATGGGTGGTTAGATATTTTATTGATTTTTTTTGGGAAGGAAATAAAGTTGAATTAAGGGGTATTGCAAGGAAAACGAGAAATATAGTTAGCTCTAATGGCATGAAAAAGCTTCTAAAGAAATAACAATGTAAAATAATTGCACAATTATTTTCACTATAGGTTCAAACATTGAAATCGTCTATTTCTCCATATATCCAAATAGTATTAGACAATCATTCCAATGTATTTGAGAATTCCAAAGCCCTCCCACCTCTCATGATCATGATCATTCTATTCATTTTATTGCAATTATTATTCCTCCAAACATCAGGCCTTACAGATATGCCTATGCCCAAAAGAGTGAAATTGAACGTATGGTTGCAGAAATGCTCAAGGCTGGTATAATTCATCCTAGTCAAAGTTATTTTTTGGCTCCAGTAGTATTGGTGCACAAGAAGGACGAATCATGGCACATGTGTCTGTATTATTGAAAGCTCAACAAGCTCACTATTAAAGAAAAATTTACCATTCATGTCATTTATGAATTATTGGATGAATTACATGGAGAAATTTTCTTCACCAAGTTGGATATTCATTCAAGATATCATCAAATTAGAATGAAGACTAAAGAAATTCCAAAAACAACAAATATAACTCATGAGGGTCATTATGAATTGTAGTCATGCCTTTTGCCTTTACCAATGCACCTTCTACATTTCAAGGTTTAATGAATTCCATTTTCAAACCCTTCCTTAGAAATTTTTTGTTAGTATTTTTTGATGATATACTAATCTACAACAAGTCTTGGAAGGATCATGCTAAACATGTTTAGGGGAAACTCAAACTATTGGGGAAGAAACAATTATATGAAAAAACCTCCAAATGTTTCTTTGGAGTACAAGGGGTGGAATATCTACATCATATTGTATTTCATTAGGGTGTTAGGTAGGCCCTAAAAAAATTAAATCCATTAAGGAATTGAAAATCCCCATAACCATAAATCATTTGCAAGGATTTCTCAGGTTGACATAGTAATATCACGAATTTGTTAATAATTATGCGACAATAAAAACACCTCTAACAACATTACTGAAGAAAGATGCATTTTCTTAGACTCCAGAAGCAACTAAGGCCTTTGAACATATTAAAGAGACAATATGCCAAGCACTGGTCTTAGCTACGCCAGACTTCACAAAAAAAAAAAATGGAATGTGATTCCTCAGGAAAAGGAATTGGTGTTGTTTTAATGCAAGAAGGAAGACCCATTACTTTTGAAATTCGTCCAATCAAAGGAAAGTATTTACAGAAACTTTATGAGAAGGAAATGTTGGTAATACTACATGCACTAAAGAAATGGCGACCTTAGCTAATGGGAAGAAACTTCAAGGTAAAAGCATATCACGATAGTCTTAAATAATTTTTGGAACAAAGGTTATCTTTAAAATAGAAGAAAAAATGGGTCACAAAAAATTTGGGTTATGACTTTGAAACCATCTACAAAAAAGGGAAGGAAAATTTTGTTGCAGATGCACGCTCAAGAAAGGATGAGGATGTGGAAGCATTTATTTTTTCCATTTCTATTATCCAACCAAATTGGATAACCAAAGAAAGGGATAAATGGAAGAATGAAGAAGAAGTGTGGACACTCATTAAAATGTTGCAACAAGATCCCAGTACATTGGATACATTTAGATGGAAAAATGATTCATTATGGTACAAATATCACTTATATATTTTTAACTCCCAACTCAAACAAAATATTGTTTTTAAATTGCACACCTCTCCCTTAGGAGGGCACTGAGTATTTTTAAAAACTTACCATAGGTTCAAGAAGGATTTTTCTTGGGATGGCCTTAAATCTGATATTCAAAATTTTGTGGTGGAATGTTTGGTTTTCCAACAAAAAAAAAGTTGAGAAAACTAAGACCCCGGGTCTATTACAACCTTTATCCATTTCAAGTAAACATTGGGAGGAGGTTTCAATGGAATTTATCATAGGTTTACCCAAGTCCAAAGAAAAGGCTATCATCATGGTGGAAATTGATAGACTTACCAAGTATGCACACTTTTGTGCATTATCTCATCCATTTAAATATAGTATAGTTGATACTGAATTTATAGAAACAATTTAAAAGTTACATGGGAACCCAAAGGTTATTGTAAAGATCAAAGATCCCATTTTCACTAGAAATTTTTGGACGGAATTATTTTCTTGTCTGGGTACTCAATTAGCTCATAGATCATCTTATCATCCTTAATATGATGAGAAAACTGAGATAGTGAAAAAATGTTTCGACATATATCTTCGTTGATTTTTATCTGATAAGAAAACACAATGGCTTAATTGGTTACCTTTGGCTGAATGGTGGTATAACACTTCCTTCCATACTGCAGAAAAAATGACCACATTGATCCTCCATCCATCACATCATATTTAAGAGAAAATTATAAAATTAAAGCAATGGAAGATCACATCGAGAATCAACAAGAAGTTCTCCAAATCTTAAAGGATAACCTCACTTTGACATAGAATTAAATGAAACAACGGGCAGGTCATCACCGCAACGAAAGGCGAATAGGTATTTTTACAACTACAACCATACAAAAAAATTCCCCTCAAACACGATAAGAAGGATAATAAATTATCACCAAAGAAATATGGTCCTTACAAGGTGTTGTAAAATATTATTACTATGACATACAAATTGGAGCTTCATGTATCTTCCCGAGTGCACCCAGTCTTCCATGTTTCGTGCTTAAAGAAGGTTATAGGTGACAAGATTCCATTTCAAACAATATTGCCAGAACTTGACGAGGAAGTGAAAATCATATTGGAACCTGAAGCGGTCATGAAAACAAGAACTTGACAACTACGAAATTGATCAATTTCAAAGTATATCATCAAGTTGAAGAACTTACCCACTGAAGATTTGACAATGGAGGATGAGAATTTTATACAGAAGCATGTAGAACTATTCAAGCATTGAGGAAAACACAGTTTTGAAGGAGAGGGGCATGTTAGGTCCCTATAATACTAGTGTAGCCCCTTATTTTTATTTCTAGTGTAGCCCCCTTATTGTTACTGTTGTGGTCATGTAATCCCCATATTGTTGATATTGTGCCGAATAGAAGCCAACTATTTTTATTTTTGTGCCCTTACATTATTATTGTTATGTCGTCTCTGATTATATTATGACCCCTTATACTCCTATATATATAAAGGAGGTCTTTTCATTTGAATCATCCAAGAATCGTTCATTTATGTAATGTAAAGGAGGTTTCCCCCTCGAAGAGGATATTTTTTAAGCCATTGATCTAATATTTCTATTGTTTTGTGAGCTAGTTGCATGACATGAAGAGGATCAATTGATAACTTTGATGAATAATAATCATTCTTATTCATATTTTGAACAAGGTCAAATTTTTCAAGAACAATTGAATATTTATCATCTTGTCAAAAATTAAACATTAATAATAATTTGGAAGAATTTCAAAGGAGACAATTAATAAAGATGATAGAAAAAAATTCTTCTGCATATGCATGAGAATACATTGATATGAATGGAATTGATCCTAAAACATACATGCATCATATTTACATCCAGGAAAATACCAAACCTATTAGAAAACCTCAGAGAAGGACGATCCCAATCTGAGATAAATTGTTAAGGAGGAACTATAAAAAATCCTTAATGTGAATTTTATCTATTCGATAGAAGATAGTCAATGGGCCCCCCCTTTAGTGATTTTTCCTAATAAGAATGGGAAATGGGGAGTGTGAATTGATTATAAAGGATTGAACAAGGATACTTTAAAATACCATTGTCCACTACCTTTCATTGATAAAGTACTAGATACCTTAGCAGGGAAGAAATAATTTTAATTTCTTGATGGTTTTAGTGGATATAACCAAATCCAATTGGCACCAAGAGATCAACATAAAACAACATTTACATGTCCATGAGGTACATATGCTTTCAGGTTACTTCTTTTTGGTTATGTAATGCACCTACAACATTCCAAGGAGCAGTTTTAGGTATCTTTTCTGATATAATTCATGATTGTGTAGATGTTGACATGGATGATTTCACTGTCTATGGAAATAATTTTGAAGAATCCCTTGAAAACTTTGAAATTTTTCTCATTATATGTAAAGAAGAAAATATTTCATTAAGTCATGAGAAATGTTTTCTGATTTTTAATGAGGGAATTGTTTTATGCTACCATATTTCAGGTGATGGAATCAAATTGGATGCATCTAAGGTAGAGGTCATTTCTAAAATTATAGTTCCTACTTGCCAAAGAGATGTTAGAAGTTTTCTTGTTTTTACAGGATATTGCATAAGATTCATAGAAAACTTCACAAAAATAGCTTCTCCACTCTTTAAACGTCTTACAAAATACTATGATTTTATTTGTAATTATGACTTCCATAAAGCATTTGAATCATTGAAGCAGAAAATTATTGAAGCACCAATCTTAAGAAGGTCTGATTGGTCTCTCCCTTTTCACATTTGAACTAAGGCTTCAAGTTCAAATTTAGGAGCTATATTGGTAAAAAAAATATCTAACTCCTTATGCTATTTATTACACATGTAAAAATTTTACTCCTGCAAATTTAAATTACATGGTAAGAGAAAAATATTTTTAGTTATTGTTCATTCCATTAACCAATTTCGACACTATCACACGTTATGAAACCTTCATTCATATAGATCATTTTGCTATTATATATCTAATAAATAAACCAATTACTAATGGCATGATTACTAGATGGCTATTATTATTATAGGAATTCAATATTACTATTCTGGAGAGGCTAGGAAAGGAAAACACAGTCGTTGGTTTCCTTTCCAGGATGCACAATGATAGTATTGATACCCCTTTGAATGATAATTTTCTTGAATAATATATTTTCTAGTGTCTACTAAAACTCGTTGGTTTGTACATATTGTTAAATACTTAGATACATGAATGTTTTCTCAAAAATTATTAGCCAAAGAAAAGCATAAAGTCATCAAAACAAATGAACCTTACTCATGGATAGAGGGAGAATTATACCGAACTAGACTTGATTTGATCATCTGAAGATTTGTTCAAGAGGATAATGTATCAGAGATATTGAAATCCTACCATGACGAACCATGTGGAGGAGACTTTGCTGATAAAATAACTTCCTAAAAATTCCTTATTTCAGGATATTATTGATCTTCTCTTTTTAGATATGCCAAGGAATATGTCAAAAGATGTGATAGCTACCAAATAATGGGAAAAATGATTCCATCAGACAAAATTCCTCTGCAATCTCAGTTACTTGTAGAGCCTTTTGAAAAATGGGCTCTAGATTGTTTAGTCCAATCAACACTCAATCTAATTAGAAAAGGTATATAATTGTTTGTTCAAATTATGTTACAAAATGGGCAAAAAGCTAAACCGCTTCCTTTTTCTACTGAAAATGATTTAGTTACATTTTTTTTAAGGATATTTTCACTAGTTTCTGTGTCCCAAGGGAAATTGTGATAGATCAAGGTACTCAATTTACATCCAATTTGGTGCAAAAAATTATGGAGCAATACAATATCAAACATATAAAGTCTAATTCATATAACCCACAAGCTAATGGAAAAGTGGAATCTACCAATGAGGTACTTGAAGTGATCCTGACCAATACTACACACTTGCTTAGAAGAGATTGGGAAAAAAGGCTTCTAGAGGTAATTTGGGCATATCTTACCACATGGAGAAATACTGTTGGACATGCTCCTTATGAGCTTCTCTATGGGAATAATTTTTTTCTTCCAATTGAGTTCCAAGTGGAAACATTTAGAACAACATCAAAGTTGGGGCTTGAACTATTTGAAGCTAAAAAAGAAAGGATAGCACAGTTGAATGATCTAGATGAGATACAACAAGATGTTATCCAAAGAACCAACATAGTACAACAAAAAAAAATCAAGATGGCATGAAAATTTCATCAAAGTTAATAATTTTAAGCCATGTGATTGGGCTCTTCTCTTTGACTCAAAATTTAAATATTTTCAAGGAAACTTTCAGACACATTTTCTTGGTCCCTATGAGATTGATATTGTTTTTTATAATGCAGTAGTTAGAATTAGAACTATTGATGAAGAAAATATTACTTTCCTTGTTAATGGGCATAGATTAAAATGGTATCATAATCCCTTAATAAAGGAGGAAATTGTCAAAAAACAGCAATAAATTTCCTATTTGAAGTTGGTGAGAAAGGAATATTTTTCTTCCTTATCACTAAAAGAATTTTAATTACTTTTTCTCCTGTAAAAAAAATAAAAAAGAAATACAAGCGTAGAATTGAAAACTAGTTTTCATGGCATTTCTTTGTAGAAAATTATGTTTGAAAACCAAGGAAATCCTTCACAACCTTGATTTTCAAAAATTACCCTTCCTTGTCCCATTTCCTTTTATTCCTCTTCTTCTTTGCAATAAAACTTTTCGCTTCAATAAATTGTTTGAAGGATTTTTTTTTCTCTTTTAAAGAAAATATCCAATAAATTTCAGTAGTATTAGAAGTCAACAACATCAAAAAAGGATCAAAAAAATAAGTAGTAGCAATATTTCAAGTAAAATCATGAATTTCAGGTAAGTAGCTACAAAATTTATAAATTTCTGCATCTCCTTTCAAATTTCGTAGCTGATAACAAACCTTCTCAACAAAAAGCATTCAAAAGGCATCATGAATCTTCATCATGAGTAATGTCTCCATCAAAAGGTATGTACAAAGAATATTTCATTGATTTTCATAAGGAATGATAGATTTATGAGCATTACATAATAAATTTGATACACCTTTCAAAATTATGACTGATAATTATAACCTTATTTTGATCACCTCCATCAAACTTATCTCATCATGACAAAACCTTATGTTGCATTCAAATGATTTGAAATATCCCAACATTCCTACAAAAATGGATCAAGCGAACTCATGGGAAATCATTAGTAAAGAATGTGTTTCGTTTGAATTCAATTACTTGCCACTTCATTCGTACCCTGCTTCTATCAACCTCATTCATTCACCGTTATATCCATCTCCATCCATCCCTATCGACAAAGAGATAATTAGAGGGTTCAACTTCTCTTATGTCATGGATGTTACTGTCAAATTTGAGCCACATGGAAGTTACACGAGCTTTTGCTAAAGTCGTTGATTGCGTAGAGGTTGAAATGGGATCAAGCTCAAAAATTTTGAGTCATTCATAGTAGAGGCAACATGACTACCTTGAATTGGAGGCTTAAGGATGAATAGTACAGAATAGTACATAATTTTTTTACATAATCCACAGATGGAAACATCACCATTCAAGAAAGGAATACCAGTCACTGTGCTAAAAACAAATTGGAGAAACCTACTACTCATCCTTCAAAATTTCTTAACTTGTGAAGGCAGGTTTGGTACTTTACTATTCTGTCATGCAAGATTGCTTATGCATTTTGTTGAAGGAAAATAATTTAATTTACCTTATTACTTAATGTGGAGTTTGAATAAAATGGCCTTCAATATTTAGAGATATTTTCGAAACATCGATAGAGCCTTTTATGACCATGTTCTCATAAAAATTCTTGTTGAATCTCACTTAAATTATACTCGTGATAAGTGGTAGAATTTTCTAGTTAGAAATCATTTTGTAGAAACTTCAAAAGAAAAATTACCAAAATCTAAGAGGAGCCAACGAATAAAATCTCAAAACCCTAAAGTTAAAGTTATTGTTAAGGAATACATGGCTTTAACTATTAATGAACCAGAGTCAATGGAAATTTCACTAGAAAAAGAAAAGGATGATTTTCCACTCATACAGTGTTTGGAGAAGGTTAGACATGAAAATAAGAAACAAGATATTAGAAGAAAGAAAGTTGGTGAAAAGATACATAAACCTAAAGCAACAAATGAGACATAGACAACCAAATTAAATCAAGGAGAGAAACAAAAGATAGGAAACCAATATAGAAATAATACAAAAAAAGTGATAAAGTCGTAACAGGAGTTGAGAGGGATCTAGCGACTTATCAAGCATTCAGTTGAACCAACACGAAAAGGACAAACTATTAATTTGGAAGAAGAATATTGTATTACTCTGAAAGAAGCGGAAAATTCTCTATTTTACCATAGTCCATACTGAGTAATGCCTAAGATTGATCCAACACAACATAAAGTCTATGAATACCTGGAGAATCTAGAACAAGGAGTGAATAAAAGGGTAAAATTTCCTGAGACAATGCAAGTTCACAAAGAATTTTCATACGATGATATCCCTGTAGATAATTTTGAGAATTATCAAGAAGAGAAAGAAATTATTCATAATCTCAAACATAATATTCATTAGTTGGAGATCTTACATAGACACATTATAGAGGTAAATCAGTTGATTAAAAGCCAGAGTGAAATATTTAAGGTCCATAATGACAACATGTTGTTAAGGATGTGATATTCATATGAGAATATAAAAAATATTAAGGGGAATAGAAAATTTCTTAGAAACAAGATTAAAGGGTTGCATTGGAAACCGCTCATGAGGAAACCTAGATGGTCAATCAATGTGCAGAGTGGAAGGCTTCAAAATTGGATGTCTTGATCCAAGATTCTTAATTAGTCCAGTGAAAGGATAATTTCTCAAATTTTAAGTTTGTGCATGAGGACATCCAACATCCTCAACATGAGGGAATGTTGTATCCTTGAATTTTCCTCAATTTTGACAAAGTTTTTCTTTTTTCCATATTTTCCACACTTTCTTTTGATACACTTTTAGGTTCTAAAATTCCATATTATTTATAATAAAAGGTATCAAATTATTATTTCTCATGATATATATTTCCTTTATGAAATTAACTGAAATATCTCTTTGGCTACCAAATTGTGCAATTTTCCTAGCTGACTAAACTTTCCGTAGCTCAATCCATGGTTATATAGGATGCGGAGACTTTCAAAGTAAACAAAGGACATGAGAAGATGCCAAATGTCGAGGAAATTCCTATCCACCTATTATTTCAACTTAAAATATATTCTAGACAAGGAATATGTTTGGTCAAACGTCCGTGTTAGCATTGTTTTGCTCGTGCGCAAGGGTTCCAAGAAGTAGTTTTGGCATCAAACGAGTGTGATAGAGATGATATAAAGTGAACAAGTCTCATGATAACTGATATTTGATGTGTATAAGAATATGAATTACATGATTTTCTACGACAAAGAAAACCATGCCAGATCCATTTCTTAGCTAAATTCAAAGACTGTGTTGTTGAGCCACGAACTTGCCTCTTGGAATTTAGAACCTACAGTGACAAAACCCATAGCTGGAGGAACTTTGATTTCATGGTTATGAAGGATTGAGAATCTAAAAAAAATTATAATGTAAAACTTTTAGAAAAAAATTAAATATGGATGCCAATTAGATAGACCACATGGGTGTTTCAGGGCATCCACATGGAACAATTTTGAAACATATTAACATTCATGCTAACGTGCCACAAAAGTTATTTTGGATTGTGTGGCATGATGACATGGCTTGTTTGTGTGGAATTGTGATATGACATGGTGATGTTGCATTGTAGCATGGAAGAGTTGATATGGTGGTAAATTTGGGTTTTTCAATCCATATTTCTAGAAATCGAGCTTTAATGAAAATGGGTCCTTTAGGATATACATCCCATTTTTTTTGCTAGCACTTTAACAAAATTTGAGATTTTTGCGAGTCCCTTATAATAAGAACATATTATCTTACTAGCTTATGCCTAGGTTAGCCCCTCTTAAATAATTCCTTGGTCACACTCCTTGCGAGCCCATCTGACTTAAGGATGGGGCTAACACCTCTGTGACAACCCCTTTTTCTACACCTCTTACAATTGTCACTATGAATTGTAATTCATGTAAATAATATGGAAATTTAAACATTGATTGGGTTGGAGGAGTGGCCACAAATCAAAGTTTGATGAGGAGGAGTTGCTTGGGAAATTAATTAAACTAAGTGTTGAAAAATCCAGCAAGAAAGTCTCAATTTGACTTTACCTTGGTCAAATTCAAAAAAATTGAATTTCCACATCAACAAACAACTTGGAGGTAGTTAGCTGAGGTGACATGGCTCTTGTCACTCAATTAGCTCAATAAATTTGAGTTAGAGGGCTTGGAATTTAGTCAAGCATTTTTTATTTCTAATTTGTATCATTCAAGGTAATTTATTTAGAGTTGTTTTCAGTCAAGAAAGTTCTAACTATTGATGGAACGAGTGGAAGGTTAGTTGTGTAGTGGGACAACAGTTTAACTCAGTGATCATCTGGTTAACTGATCAATCAACCCAAAATAGCTAGTGCATGTAAATAATTTTAGTTCCTCAGTTCTGGTGGAGATTCGAAGGTAGTGTAACATCATTTGTAGACTATCTTGATTGTACAAGTGTTACATGCAGTCAAATGATAAACCTCGGGAATTGAAAAATCAATTGGAGGAAAATTCCTAAATAATTGGGCCTAATTCCTCAATATTTTCACAAGGAAATAAGGGTTGAAGCAAAGGAAGAATTTGACTATTTCTGGGTCATAGCTTCTCATTGAGCGAAGAGAAAGGTTATTCACTTGTAGGTTGAGCTCAAGGCGAGCTAACAATTTTAATGCATTCTCTGTTCATTTGATTAATGTAAGTAGGCTTAAGGGGTTTTTAGTAGTTTATTTCCCCTAGAAAAATATTGTGCATGTGTGTTATTTCGTATTTCACGTCTAAGATTGTTGTTCTAAGTTGTGAATTAATTTCTGCAGAGCAGTAGAGTAGAATTGTGTCTCTTGATTTAGATTAAATTTATTGAGAAGTTGCAATTATATCACCATATTTCTACATGGTATCAATGTTTGATTCACATTAGGCCAGGAATTTCGAAGTTGTTCCTTAATATGTTTGAATTTGCAGCTTCAGTGTAGCAGGATCACTTCATAGTTGGGAATATGACCTTCAATGGACTGAGATTAAAGTATGCCTTGGAAAGAAACTTGAATTTCATTGCATGGAAGGATCACATGGAGGCTATGATTGATGACAATATATTTCTATAATATGTCAAGAGAAACATTGAAAAATCAGGATTCGATGATGCCCATAACCTATCTCAATGGAATAAATATGTAGCCAAGGCAAGGAGAATAGTCTTGGAGGGAGTGTGAGACAACATTGTCTCAAATATCCATGGGAAATAAACTCCTTTCGCAATGTGGAAGGAACTAACAAGGTTTTTCAAGAATAGTAGTGACCATAGGAAACTGACCCTCAAGGACAAACTTCGAAATATCAAGATACAGAAGAATGACATTATTTCACAGTATCTGAATAGATTTACACAATTTCATGATGATATTGGAGGGGTCGGTTTCAATTTTGCAGAATATGACTTGGTGAGCCTAACTCTTCTAGGCCTTCCCAAAAGCTAGCATAACTACCAGGAATCGGTGAACGGGAGGGATAAATTACCGAATTTGGAATTTTTATGGCTTGATTTGGTAGAAGAAGATATCGGGTGGAATACTAGAGATGGAACCTAATCCATGGACAAGGATGAAGAAAAAATTTCATTGGTTGGAAAGCGAATGAAGGGAAAAGGGACTAAATCTCAAACAAAACATGAATCCAGCGAAGGGCGCAAGAAGAAAGACTTGTCTAAAATAAAATGCTTCAATTGTCATGAATTCGGGAACTATTCTACAAATTTTCCACACAAAAATTCAAGTAAGAAGAATACATGGAGCAACAGGTGAAGCCATGGATTCATAGTTCGACCTTTATTTCACCCTTATCACATGCATGGCCAACACTGTGATGGGGATTCTATTGTACTTGGACTATGGTGCCTCGTTCCACATAACAGGGTATAGAGAGTTTGTAAGTGAAGTGGAGGAGAAATATATTAAATGCATATTGAGCTAAAGGATGAAGAAATGTACAGTGCTACCAGAATTGACATAGTAACCTTTTAGAGGGAGTTGGGATCCTCTATTTTGTCTCAAAGTGTGATGTTTGTGCTAGTCCTAAAGAAGAATCTCATCTTTGTTGCAATTTTGGAAGATCTTGGTTATGATGTGATCTTTAGCAAAGGGAAACCATTCCTGAGACACATAGCCATTGGATAGTTGAAGTTGATTGGGGTTCGTGTGAAGAACCTGTATAAACTTGATGTGGAAGATTGTGTTGCATTAAGAAGTAAGGAAAAGAAAATGAAGAGTCACGATGTCGGTGAAATTTGGACTAGGGGATTGGGTCATTTGCATAATGTCACCTTAAAGATTACGCAACAAATAACCACTGTTGGGCCTCCAATTTGTCATGATTTTTCTAATCAAACCATCCATTTTTTCATCATTCCACTCACCCATTGTCATCATTATTAACCATATTTATTTATAAGAACACCAAATTCTGGAATACATGTTTACATGGTTTATTATTATTATTTCCATTATTTTAAATTAATTAAGGAGAATTATGCATGATTTTACTAATGATAGTTTTTCTTGTGCAAGTTTCTATAGTTTAGCCAATTTTTCGCAGTTGTCTCCATGGTTGAGGTAGTAGAACCACTCTAGAAGGAAATATGGCACATGAATATTGTTTCTAAAGATTCAAATATGTATTTTATTGGTCAAAATACACCCAGCTCGCATATGTGGCCCTCCAGCATCAAATCAAGGGAAAAAGACAACAGTTTTGACCATTCAACTTAAAACACGTTTTCTGAGTAAATGAAAACAAATTTCAAGAAACGAAAACATGAATTTTGTTCAGCACAGGCCCAATTATATTTCAAATGAGTAGTTTTTTCAAATTAATTTCCATTTGAGATATTTTTGAAGATATTTGGAGACTTATTTTGCAGATAACATGGATAAGCGGTTTTTCAATTTGTCATTTAATGCACAGTCAACAAAAACACCAGAACGAGTTGTTCTTTGACAAATTCGTGGCATGGAGATAAGTTTGATCATATCTGGGTTGATATTTGATCCAAAAATCCATGAAATTTTATTTGATTTGATCTATAAAGATCCCATGACCATAATTGTAGCAATAAAATTCTAAGCATGTTGTTGCTTCACAGATCTATAAATTTCAATCTCTTTAATGAGAGGGGAGAGGATATGGTTGTCTGAAAAAAATTGTTTTTGCAATTACAAATTCTTTTTTTCTTCATTCCTTTTTTGTTTGTGGTATCGATGTGTATTTAGCCTTGTAGAGGAGTTGTGTTATTTCCTACATCTCATAGCAGGGCCCCCCTCGAGTTGTAAGGTTTTCATTAACTGTAGATAATATTTCAATTCTCTATTTTGTTGTAGTATTTCATTAGTTTGTTTAAACGATTAGTTTTGATTTTTGAATGAATTTTTAGGATTGTTTTATTAAGATTGCTTAATCATTTTTAATTTTGAGTGAAGAAAGATCTCTTGTGCACATGGATAGAGCATAGGTTTACATAGATCAGTAACACAATTTACATTTCAATTATATATATTTGGAGAGATAACATAGATCAATAACACAATTTTACATTTCAGTTATATATATTTGCAGTGTAGTTTCAATTCAAGTAAGTGTGCTTTCATTTTAAAGCAAGTGTGTTTTCAATTCAAGCAAGTGTGATTTCATTTTAAAGCAAGGGTGTTTTCAATTCAAGAAAGTGTAATTTCATTTAAAATAAAAAGAGTGTGTTTGATTTAATTTTGAGTAAGCATGAACAATTGTGTGATTCATTTCAAGAAGAGTGTGACCTTTATTTTAAGCTAGAGAAATATAATTAATTTCATTTACTTACTGTTAGAAAAACATGTGCATTTTGGTATCTCAATTTAATTTATAATTGCTTGAATAATAAAGACCTCTAGCACATACAATGCACATACACTTCATCAGTATACTAGCCCCGATTGACAATTTATGTAAGTAATTTAACATCAATTAAATTACCAAACAACCACTGACCTCCCTAAAGGAGCACTTGAGTAGAAGGATGTCTGCAAATGTTGTACCTTTGGTAAGTACGCAAAATTCACATTCCATGACTAAGACAACAAAGCACATGTAGCCTTGGAAATAGTCAACTCTAATGTTTGTGGAATTTTCTTGACAACCTCCAATGCCAGACATAAATATTTTGTTATTTTTATTGACTATTTATCAAGGAAGTGCTAGATCCTCTTCATGCAGAAGAAGGACGAGACATTCTCCAAGTTTGTAGTAGTTTAAGGCACTAGTTGAGAAAGAGACTGAAAATAAGGTGAAGGCTCTTAGGAACCATAATGGAGGTGAGTATGTTTCGAATGACTTAAAGAATTTATGTGTGAAAAAAGGCCTTCAAAGAGAGATGATAACACCCCACAACCCACATCAAAATGGGGTAGCTTAGATAAAGAACCATAGGCTTGTTGGAGCTATGAGAGATATGCTACATGACTGAGGCCTACCACTGCATTTGTGGGAAGAGACATGTAACACATTAGTCTACTTACAGAACCAGAGTACTCATTGGATTTTTGGTATGATTACACCGGAGTAGGCTTTCTAAGGGAGAAAGATGGATGTGTCTCACTTCAAAATTTTTGGAGCCTACTACCATGTATCCAAATATTCGAGGAAGAAGCTTCACCCAAAAACATATTTGGGAGTTGTTGGGTGTGTGTTATATTCTTTCCATGACTAGTCGCATAAGCGGGGGGGTCACAAGTGGGGGAGGTATCCCCCCTTGTCGCGGGGTTTGTAGGGGGCGGTAGCCCCCCTACAAGGGGTCTGGGGCAGTGCCTAAGATTTATTTTCCCTATATATATGCAGACCCAAGGATGGGTGGCAGATCCAAAGATGGTGGGCAGACCTACTGATGGTTTTTTTCATGGGTTTTGCACATGGTTTTGGGCATGATGATTTTCTGCCCATGGTATTTTGTAGATCCGGTCTAGGGAACTACACTTATGCTATAGTCCAGGGTTAATGGATTGAGATTTATGAATTATTTAACATGTATATATATGTATTGTAACATTGAGAAGAAAATATGGTAGTCCCATTTTTGGGATCCAGGGGAGAATTTGTGTATATTTTTTTATGTTCTCGCCATTGTTTATTTTTTTGTTGTAAGAATTCGTTTGCAGGTAATTTTTTTACAGGGTTAAAAACCTACAGGAGTTTTTGTGGGCTACACCAAAACACCAAAAAATTATTGTGTGTACTTACCTTCCCTCAGAATGAAAATTTTGTGAAGGGATGTAAAGTTTGATGAGGAGAAAGAGATGTAGTGCTCTCTTGAGAGGGACCTTCAAATCCCACCATAAGAGGAGCTTTTATCTCCAAAGGTGGAGCCTTAGGAAGTTGTGTAGCAACCACAAATTAAGGAGTAGAGAGGAGGTAGAGTGGATACATCCACTCAATTAGAACCATCCATAGAAGGAAATGAAAGAACCAAGGAAGTTGATAGATTGGTGCAGGATGCAAGGGAGAATGTGGGAGCTCCTTCAAATTTGTGCAGGAAAAGGAGGTCACCTGAGAGGTACACTGTCCAAATGGGTCTAACATTAGGGAAATTTTGAGGTCTAAAATGGGTCTCGTAAGAAAAATGTAAAACCAAAGTAAACTTTATAAGAACCAATAGGACTGAAGATGATGATGTCAACCGTGGGGGATGATTCACCATTTTCTGTGTAAAAAAGTAAAAATATTAAAAAATAATAAAATAATAAAACTACTTTTTCAAATATCTCCCTAAGGTTTTTACTCAAATTTCGAGCGGGAGTAATCGTTGGTGAAAAAATTAATTCATCATCCAAGGGGTACCCATGTTGCATTATTTTGATTGACCTTGCTGCAAGAAAAATGAGAAATACATGAAAAAAATGATTGCAATAAATTGTTTCATGTATTTCTCATTTTTCGTGTACCAAGGTCCATCAAAAGTATGGAATGTGGGTACTCCTTAGATGAGGAACCAAATTTTTCATCTAACGAGTGTTTTTGCTCGAAATTTGAGTAAACCCAAAGAGAGATAAGTTGAAAATATGAGTTGAAAAAATAGTTTTCCCTTTTTTACCTCTAAAATTTGATGATGTAATCTAATGTTATTTTATTATTTCCACTATTATTTTATAATTTCCTTACGAGGCCAATTTTAGACCTCAAATTTCCCTAATGAGAAAATGTGACATCCTCTTTGGAGGAAGTAGTAGAGAAAATTGTTCGGGTTCATGCAATGGTGGAAGAATATGAATCCATTGTAAAGAACAGTGTTTGGGAAGTGGTCCTGAGACTGACAGGTGAATCAATTGTGGGTTCAATATGGATCTTAAAGGTTAAACATGCAGTAGATGAAATCATAGAGAAGTATAAGCCCATATTTTTGGCCAAAGGATTCTCTCAAGTTGAGGAAATTGTATATGAGGAAACCTTTGCTCCTTTAGCAAGGTATTCATCCATTAAATCAATTCTTGCATTGACTGTGAAAATGGTGTGGGAGATCCATCAAATGGATGTAACAATAAAATTTCTCAATGATGTTATTGAGGAGGAGGTGTACATCGAGAAACCATAAGGTTTTGAGACATTTGATCGAGAGTATCATGTGTGTAGACTCAAGAGAGCATTGTACAGGCTCAAACAAGCACCTTGTCCTTGGTACATTGGGATCAATAATTATCTCACTGGTTTGGGCTTCAACAACAGTGAAGCAAATGTGAACCTCTATCATATTTTGGTGTAATTTAAATTTCTTATCGTTTTTTTATATGTTGATGATTTAATATTGACATGTGATGAGAAACTGATCAGCTCTTACAAGGAGGACCTTGAAAGGGAATTTTAGATGAACGACATGGGTCTCATGCACTACATCCTGATGTTTGAAGTATGGCAAAGTGATGGGGAATTGGATGTGTCTCAAGGAAAGTATGTTAATGAGATATTGAAAAGATTCTGCATGGAGAGTTGTAAACCCATGGAGACACCTCTAACAATCAATTTGAGGAGGGAGACTGCCACTTCAGGTGAAGACATGGATGTTACTATTTACCGAAAGTTAGTGGGTTCACTTATGTATCTTGTGAACACATGACTAAATATGTTCTATGCAGTCAACTAGCTGAGCCAAGCTATGTTTTGGCTGACCAAATTATAATGGAAGGCAACTAAACATGTTTTACGCTACCTTAGAGGCACTATCCAACATGGATTGCAGTAAAAAATTACGGAGGGAGTGAAGCTATGTGGCTTCACATATGCAGAATGTGAAGGGAGCCCTTTCGACTGAAATAGAACATTAGGTCGAATCTTTTAGTTTTGGGTCTACAACGATTTCCTGGTACAACAGGAAGAAAATATTTTTGGTGCTCAGCTCGATACAGGCATAATACATGGCTACAAGTCAAGCAACATGTGAGGTGATCTAAATGAGAAATATGTTTGTGGGACTGTTTGGTTAGATCATGGATCTTATTGTGATCTATTATGATAATCATAGTTTCATTAAGCTCTCTAAGAATCCAGCATTTCAAAATCGATCCAAGCATATAGATATATGGTATCATCATTTACGATATTATGTATAGAGGAAGATAATGTTGCTACAATACATTCTGATGGAGGAATAAGATGTTGGCATCTTGACAAAGAATTTTTCAAGAGAGAACTTAGAATTCCACAAGTGTAGGGTACGGGTGGTTGATAATCCTTTTTTTACGTAGAGGGAGTATTGAAAAATGAAGCAATTAAGTCTCAATTTGACAAGTTTCGTTCCTCGAATTGAGAAAATTGGAATTTCCACATTAGCAGACAACTTTGAGGCAGTTAATTGAGGTGACATAGCTCTTTTCAATCAGTTATCTCAGTAAATCCAAGTTAGAGGGCTTAGAGTTGAGTTAAGCATGTGTTATTTCTAATTTGTAGCAATCAAGGCCAGTTATTTTAAGTTGTTTTCAGTTAAACTAGTTCTAATTGTTGATGAAACTAGTGGAAAGTCATTTGTGCAGTGGGAAAACAGCCTAACTATGTTATCATCCATTTAATTAATCAGTCGTCCCAAAATAGTTAGTTAATGCATAGAATTTGAGTTCCCCAGTTGTAGTGGAGATTCCAAGGCAATGTAACATCAGTTGTAGACTAGTCTTGAGTGTACAAGTGTTGCATGTAGTCAGATGATTAACCTTGGGAGTTGCACAATCAATTGGAGAAAAATTCCTACATAATAGGGGCCTAATTCCTCATGATTTGTACAAGGAAATAGGAGCTCAAGCACAAGAAGAAATTTACTAATTCTGGGTCAGAGCTTCTCATTGAGCAGAGATAAAGGTTATTCACTTGCCGTTTGAGATCAGAGCGAGCTAGAAATTGGAATACATTCTCTATCCATCTGATTAATGAAAGCAAGCTTAAGGGTTTTTAACAGTTGATTTTCCCTAGAAAAATATTTTTCATCTGTGTTATTTCTTATTCATGTCTGAGATTGTTTTTCTAAATTGTGAATTAATTTCCGCACAAAAGTAGAGTAGAATTGTGTCTCTTGATTTAGATTAAATTTATTGAGTAGTTGCAATTCTATCACAATATTTATACACTTAGGCTATTGATTTAATGTACTACTAGTTCCCTAACTAGGTTTAATGGCCTACACAATATGCAAGGAGGTGGAGTATGGGTTATTGAGTGGAAGACAATCCCCATACCACCTGTGTCCATGTGGGGCATGTTGGTGGTCAACACGCAATAGATAGACAAGGAGTCGAGAAGGAAAAAGGTTGACAATAAAGAGAAGGGGGCATTCAAACGATATGCAAGGAGTCACATAAAGATGAGTTGTATGTTATGTGTGCATGATATATTGGAATGCACATACAATAGTGGCAAGAGAACCTGCAGAAGGAGAACACTCAAGAGAAACATAAACACAAGAGTGGGAGCATATTGAGGAGCATGGGTGAAGTAAAGGTGAGAAAATAAAAGGTGGAGACACTATGTTCTGGAGCCCTGTAGGGTTGAGCAGGTGGAAAAATTTTATACTCTGGATTCTTGCTTAGCAGGGAGGAGATTTTGTGTGTGTTTGAATACTTGCAGGTTTTATATGAGGAAATATTGTGTGCTCAGGATCGCTATTAAAAAGGTGGACACATTATGGGATATGATTGCATGAAGTATTTAGCAGGTAGAGTCACCATGTTCTTTAGATTCCTGTAATAAGGTGCAGACACCATGAGCTCCAGATCCCTGGGTGATATGGTTGATTGGAATTTTTGTGAATTCCCTTGATCAATTAACTCGTTACACTCTCAATCCGATTCAGGGGTGGTCAACTGCAAGAAAGAGTGCAGTGCAGTTGGCCTATGGTTGTGTGGAGAGCTGAATTCCTTCCCTCAGTTTCCAGTCTCTTAAGTTAATTAGATATTTATATCAATTTGACTATGGGTGACACTGTGGATAATAAATGAAGTTGTTATGTGTTATAACAATGATTGTATCGGCATTGTTATGGAGGAATGTGTTATTCCTAGTTGTTTATAATGAGATGGTTATGTGGATGTTCTCATGGTTTGAGGGACTTGCACGTCCCTATGGTTATTGATATGTTCTTGAGTTATAGAGTTGATTACATGGCCTTGTATGAATTCTTGATGTGCTCAGTTAAACTATCAATGTGTGTAATTCCCATTGTTTCACATGGTCACAAATATTTGACTGATTAAAACTATTGATAGTTCTTATGCCGTAATCTATGTTTCAACAATGAATTTGATAGTATTGTGTGAGATCTATGATGTGGTTGCATACAAGTTCATGGAGTAGTGTTAGACTTAGCTATTGTATTATGGTCATGTTTTGTTTGAAAGGTTAGCATTGGAATGGAGGTTTTATTCTTATTGTGATAATGGTGCTGAGCATTACTCGTCATTGAGAAAGGTTTCACAAAGCCATTGAAGTCCTTAAGGTTTCTATTCCTAGTTGTTGCAGAGAAACATGCTTGTATTCAAGATGAATGAGGTGTATTAGACTTGTGATATAGTCAAAGTCTATGGAGATAGATAAATGTTTGTCCCAGAGAGACGGGGAAATGTATGTATAGGAGACGAAGATATGTCTCCGTGGGACGAGAAACTACTGTGTTAGGAGACAAATATATATATACGTTATGGGAGATAGACGTATGTAGTCGTGGGATGGGAAACCAAGACACTTGGAAACAAAAATATATATGTCTTTGGAGACAGAGAAATGCATGTCCTGGAGAATGAAGATGTAGAATGTAGAATGTCAGGAAAACTACACTTAGGCCCAAAAATTGATTATAATGTAGAGTTATTGATTTACACAGGAATGTAGAATGTCGAGAAAACTACACTTGGGCCCAAAAATTGATTATAATGTAGAGTTATTCGTTTACACAAAGGGGTGCAACCCTCCTGAGACCCCCTATCTTAGGCTAAGGTGAGACCCCCTATCTTAGGCTAAGGTGGTCGATGCCACATAGCGAGCATTGTTAATTTTCCAATGTTCTATGTTGTAACAATCACTTTAACAATTTCTTCTTTAAATAACAATCACTTTTCCAATTTGTTTTCAATTAAACAATAACAATGAACAATTATAGATAGACCAGTAAACAATTTTCACAATAGAAAATAACCAAAAACAATAGAGACACAAATAGACTAGAGAAGAACCCAAAAAAAAAAAAAACTAACTAAATTCTTCTTCTATTAAATGTTTATCAAATATTAAATAGAGAAATACCTGGTAGGGTCCCCTTCTCTTGCGATGGACTAAACCTTCTACAGGGGTCAATTACTTAGTGGAGGGGCGACGCCCACTTGTGTGTGGTATGGCCGGTAGAATATCGAAGATTCAAGCAGACTTATTATTGGAATATAATTTGTTGGTTCTCAGCGCGCTCTACATTTACTGTTTCCGCGTTTCAATTTCATCAACCTGGAGATCTGACATCAACGCGGGAATCCGGTTCGGTCGCATTTTTAGGGGCGAAGTTTTGGGAATAATCTGCGGACACACAAATTAATTAAAATTTCCAAGAGCCAAAATGATTAGAGCACCTGATTCTAGAAAGAAAATGAGAAATATTATATCAATATACTGATCCTTTCCAGTTGCAGACAGTGACCCACTCAGTGTACGAGCTTCTGACAAGTAGCTTTCACAAATTCAAAAATCGAAAAAAAGAAGTACTGAGCCGTAAAATCGTTGGATTCGTTTATTCCCTTAATCAGCACTAGCGAAGATTTTTTTGGTTCTGTCACTAATTTTTCTACGTAGCTTAAAGTCGTCGGTCTACGTATATTTTTTGGATGAAGTTACAACAACAGTGATTATAATTTTTGTATTTAAGCTCGCAGGCTCTCTCCTTTTGGTATGAAGTAGAGTTTGGAAATTAGTCCCATAGTGATAGAGCGATGTAGCCTAGATGGGTTAATGTAAATGTCAGCCTAATTTGTTGCCTCTGTTGGCGTGCCTTTCTTTCAGCCCTCAATGTCCCTTGGGCGTTGTGAGGGGTTGATGATCATTACTAGAGAAGTTAAGGTCTGCATCCCTTAAGTTTTCTTGTAATGGTCATCAAGCTCCTACAACGCCAATCAGGGAAATTCAATGATTCAATTCTAATGGCATATTATTTGCGAAAATTGGATTCCGTTCTTTCGAAAACCCATGCTTTTTATTTGCGAAAATTGGATTCCGTTCTTTCGAAAACCCATGATTTTTAGTTTGTTATTTATGAGGTATGCAATGTCACAATTTTGTTATTTCTTTAGGCATGGAATGCCAATGGCATACCTGCGTTAACACAAAATAAAGAGTGACTATATAGAAACATTATAATCCTCCTGACTGATTCTTTGTTGTGTGTTCTAATTCCAATATAGTTAAATTCTTACTGATTACTCTACATTTTCCTGCAGATTCATGAGGATAGCAGTTATCAACGTCATACTGCACGCCAATTCTATGTAACCGAAATCGAAATTAGAGGAGGATCAAGAATATCATTTACGCAGAGAAAGATGAGCACAAACTCGAGTCCAGAAAGCCAAAATACATTGGTAGTAGAAGTATAGATCCATAGAAGCACTGGGGTTATTAGATTTGCACTCACAATCTAAGTGGTCCGACGTTGTTTTACTACGAAAATGATGTTGAAATCTCAACTCGGAAGATATTTCGATTACTGGGTTTCACTGGTTTGCTCAAGTGCTCTGTACTTTTTCTGAACATTGTGTCTTTTGACGGGCCAAAATAAGAAAAGAGTGTTTGGCGATTCACTTTTCCAAAAGTTCTCATGCTTCAGTTTTTTCTATGCCATACTCTTAAGCTGTGATTCATAGTTTATATCATCCAAAACACAGGAAAAATAAAAAAGCCAAATGGATGTTAAAATTCACTGTTTCATAATTTATTTTAAGTTTCCACTTGGATTTTCGGTACGAAGTGTACCATATAAATAAGTCTTAACCCGAATATATATATATATATAATTGCGTTAATTAAAGTTGAGTATTAAATTAAAAAGGTGAAGGTTCTTTCCAAATATATTAGTTTATTAACTAACGGTGATTAT